>CM019716.1:66124947-66724947 GCA_009760885.1 Achatina immaculata | reverse complement strand
GTGCTGACTGGCAAAGGCTATTATGTCTCTCCATAGTACTTGATACTTTTTACAGGCCATCAGTTCAGCTGATCTCATGTCACACCATAGATGGTGTGTCAAATTATCCAATATAATTTCTCTTGGCTCTTCTTCCCTCTATTTTTCCTGTTGTTACAACATTTCCAGCGCCCTTTCTTTTCACTGCATATCCTTTGACATACAGTGCCCTTCTCATAATTTTTTACAAGATATATATATTTTTTTTGTTTTGGTGATATCTCTGACTCTTCTCATACATTCTTCCTTTAATAATCTTTGCTGTCCAGAGAACTAGTAAAAACCACATTGTTTCCAGTGATCTTTTTGCAGACTTGTCTGTTGTCCATGATTCACTTTCATAATGTTAGCATTAACATAATATTCCAAAGATGCTTCTTCTAATGCCTGACAGGGGCTAGCTTTATCTTATACCTGGAGCAACTACAAGTATTTAGCCAGGTTGAGGGGAGTTAATTAAATAAATAAATGTTTCAAACATAAACTTGCATTCACATTCATTTCTCCATACAACAGCTCAGACCTGTTATCCTCCTAATTTTTGTTCTTCTCCTGCGCTGCCAACTCCTACCCCTTTTTACACACACAATGCTCCTTACCATACATCGAAGTTGTGGTTTTAAGCATATTAGACGTTCTAAAAAATCATACAAAGGGAACTAGATACTATTGGGTAGTGAAGTCGTTAGTGCACTAGTCTGCCACTAGCCTCTCGTGGCGAAGGTCGGTGATTCAAATCTGGCAGGAGGCGCCCCAATCATCAAGCTAAGAAATGGCTATCTGGCTTCTGGAGCTGGGGAAGATAGCCAAGTGTGATGTTGACCACAGGATGGTAGCCAAGTGTGATGTTGACCACAGGAAGGTAGTCAAGTGTGATGTTGACCACAGGATGGTAGCCAAGTGTGATGTTGACCACAGGATGGTAGCCAAGTGTGATGTTGACCACAGGATGGTAGCCAAGTGTGATGTTGACCACAGGATGGTAGCCAAGTGTGATGTTGACCACAGGATGGTAGCCAAGTGTGATGTTGACCACAGGAAGGTAGCCAAGTATGATGTTGACCACAGGAAGGTAGTCAAGTGTGATGTTGACCACAGGATGGTAGCCAAGTGTGATGCTGACCACAGGAAGGTAGCCAAGTGTGATGCTGACCACAGGAAGGTAGTCAAGTGTGATGCTGACCACATTACTCTGATGTACCAACAGGTGAAGGATTACAGTTCATACCCCTTGCCTGGCATAATATGGCTACCTTTACCCCACTTTTTTTTCTTCTTATATCGAGAGCATTGTTAACATTTGTCTCCTTTCACAATCCTCATCGCTGTCTCTTATCTCTGGGATGGTGATGATGCTGTCCAGTTAGGCAATCAGTGACCCATAGCTGATATGCTAGCGTCAGGGTTAGCGAACCATAGTTGATCAAGACCCTGTCACATCTCTCCATTGGTACCCCTAGTAACAGGCCTAGCCTGACTAGCAGGAAGGGTTCATTATAGTCCCTATGGTGGTGGAGTCTGCTAAAGAAGTACTGCACACCCCCTTTTTTTACCCACACTCCGGGTCTGAAAAAATAACTCTCATAACCCGCTCCCACACCGATATGATGTTTGTGCCTCAACACCTCCATGATGTTAGCTGCAAAAAACAAAAGCTAGCAGTTACAGGGAGATAGCACAAGGCAAGATCTCTTATCTCCCCTTCTTTGCACAGCAGAAATAAGAGAGAGGAAATGATGAAAAATACAGAATAAGAGGCGGAGGTAAGGAAGGTTGTTTTTCCTAAAACTAATGTGCCAGGCACCCATTTTCACAGCTAAAATGACTATAGTAGTCGTTAGTAGGTTTATGAACTAAACAATGTTTCAGGGAGAGTTGAGCACACAGAACAGTCTGCATATGAAGGCAGGTCACTATCACTTTGCTTCTTAACGTTCCCTGAGCATGATGCAAGGCAGAATTGTGAACAATAAGTCAGGTCTTCTGAGGAGTACCCCCTCACACTCCGGGCAACCGTTTCACCCACTCCTATTACTGTAAGTGAGCTTGACCTTTCTGGTTCTGGATAATGATCCTAGAAGTTCGACTGTTGTTGATTTATAACCACTTCTTGAGGCTGAGTAAGCTGCTCAAACATTCATGTACACAATGATATTTAAACATACTAAAGGAAATAATAGTTGTGTTCACTGTGTGTATGAGGTTTGATTTTTACTTGCGTGAAAGCTGCCCGCAACTCTGCCAAACACTGCTGCTTATACAAACAAAAACTGTAAAGTCTGAAGATATTTTACACATCTGTAAGCTCTCAGAAGCTATAGATGACACATTACAAGACAATCACAACAGTGTCTGAGATATGCTACTGATCATAATCTTGTACTCCAAGTCTTTTCCTTATTCTTCAGCATTCTTTATACCACATCAAGTTCTTGTCTAGGCATCCTATTGACTGAAGCGGCTGGTGGAATCTGGTCAATATACTGTCTCATATTTTTATAGTTCCTGGACAGCCCTGCATGTCAATATCTCACCTGATGAAACAGGTAAGTTTCAGGATTTTGTCTTCTGTTTGCCTGCACTGAACTTAGAAGCAATCACATATTTATATGCCTTGGCTGTGAACAACATTTTAGTTTTTATTAAACGACACCTCAGTTATTAATAATCCATGGGGCACAAAGATATGAGAAACTCTGCAGTATAAAACAAAACAAAAAAAAAAAGCTACTTCTTATCGCAGACAGACTAAACAAAATATCAAGAGAGCAAAAAATGTAAAAGAAATCTGATCATCAATACTTTTATTTTGAAAATAAGGGTCCTGGATGATTTAATCAGTGTAAATGTTACAGCTGTAGCAAAATCTCAGCTTCCAGTACTTGGAAGCTGGTAATCACTGAGCAATGAATGTACTCATCAGTTACAAAGTCCTGCTGCACCTGGCTTATAATGGGCATTTCCACTGTTTCCTAACATCTCATTAACAGTCTTGCATAGCTTGATTGGCTGTCATTTTGTCATTTCATGTTCCACATACAAACATGAATAAAGCTTATTGCATGTTTTGTATGTTACAACAAGCACCATTCATGGTCATTCTCTCTGCTATTAAACATCAAACACACACAAAGACACACAAACACACATTCTTGAATGACAGTGCTCTCACACAGATTTACCTGTTTTATCACAAGTAGATTCATGATTGTATCTATCATACACAGACTCATACATGCAGCTTTTACTAAGGGCCTCACATAAGTATGCTTCACACACATATTCATCTTGTTATCAGATACATACACACACACATTCAAATAAGTTCCGGCCAGACACATATTTACATATGTAGTTATTTCACAAGGTTTTATGAATACAACAATCACAGATAAATATCTGAAAACACAACATACTATCAACAAATGCTGACATACTGTCAACAATATATGCTGATGTACTGGACAGTGTATATCATACACTGACATAAACCCATCACCATGACTCTTGCACGCTAAAATTACACTATATAGAGCACACGGTAATTCTGGATGAATCTGGTTATAGCATCTCTATAGTATGTTAGTACAGTATACAAGGTTACAAAAAAATCAGTTTCATAAATTATAGCACTAAATTACTCTAAAATGATCAAATTCTGTCTTCATAAAATAAGTTCAAGATTCACATTTCAGACACTGTCATATCACCTCATCTTGTGTCACATTTTAAAAGTGACGTACTTTCTACAGTATGCATCCAGCCAAGCAAGGCACTAAAGCAAAACTAGATGATGTTTAATGTTGCAAGCTTCTGTGTGGTCCACCTTATACACATGAAAACTGAGTTCATAATCAAGCTCTGGAAACCGCTAAAAGTAATATTTCATTGCTCCACAAAAGTTTCTACTATCATTTCTTCACTTCATCACACAAGATAACCTTTATTTTAAACTATCAAAAGAATCACATGATATTTCATATAATGACATTTACCCATTCAAAAAATATGATTACTTTAACTATAAATATTCATTATTAAATTATGGATCAAACCTTTTACCCATAAATATTTTTCTTTAATCACAAATGCATCTTTTCTGTATACATTTTTTGTTTAATCATTAATGCATCTTTTCTCCATAAATATTTCTTAAATAAGGATGGATACATTTATTCTCCATAAATATTTTTAGAAATTGTGGATGCATCTTTTCTCTATATATCTTCTTTTTAATTATGGATGCATCTTTTCTCCACAAATATTTTTTTAAAATTATGGATGCACCACTTCAAGAAAAAAATCTTTGCTAAATAATGTAAAATCAGTTTCTGAATGCACCACTGAATACAAAATGATAAGAAATATAAAACAAAATGTTATTATCAAATGAGTTAAAAAAAAAAAACAATATTTGTGAAATTCCCCTGACTATCAGTTTGTGCCTTACATCATATGTACAGAAATATGTACTTACATTTACCATCTATGTGTAGTAATGTGAAAAGAAACGCACATCAAAGCTGATCTGGTTGATTCTAAGCAAATAGGAGCTCAACTAATATGAAAAGAAAGAAAAAAAGAAAGAAAGAAGAAAGAAAGAAAGAAAATAAGAAAAGAAAGTAAATATGAAAGTAAACATAAATAAGAAAAGTAAGAAAGTAAATAAGAAAAGTAAGAAAGTAAATAAGAAAAGTAAGAAAGTAAATAAGAAAGTAAATAAGTAAATAAGAAAAGTAAATAAGTAAATAAGAAAAGTAAGAAAGTAAATAAGAAAGTAAGTAAAAACAGTAAGTAAGTTAGAAAGAAAGTAAGTAAGTAAGAAAGTAAGTAAGAAAGAAAGTAAGTTAGAAAGAAAGTAAGTAAGTAAGAAAGAAAGTAAGTAAGAAAGAAAGTAAGTTAGAAAGAAAGTAAGTAAGACAGAAAGTAAAAAAGTAAGTAAGAAAGAAAGTAAGTAAAAAAGTAAGTAAGAAAGAAAGTAAGTAAAAAAGAAAGTAAGAAAAAAAGTAAGTATATGAGAAATCAGTTCTTTGGTTAAGGCATCCGCCCAATAAGCAAAATATCCCTAGATCAAATCCCAATAAATATACAGTAAATTTCATCTTGAGTTTCTGATATCCCTAATGGTGTCATTTTTTTCTCTGCTTAGTGGTAGTTAGAGTGAAAGTCTAGTGATGTAGAATATCTCTGCTTAACTTGGTAGTTAGAGTGAAAGTCTAGTAATGTAGAATATCTCTGCTTAACTTGGTAGTTAGGGTGAATGTCTAGTAATGGAGAATATCTCTGCTTAACTTGGTAGTTAGAGTGAATGTCTAGTGATGTAGAATATCTCTGCTTAACTTGGTAGTTAGAGTGAATGTCTAGTGATGTAGAATATCTCTGCTTAACTTGGTAGTTAGAGTGAATGTCTAGTGATGTAGAATATCTCTGCTTAACTTGGTAGTTAGAGTGAATGTCTAGTGATGTAGAATATCTCTGTTTAACTTGGTAGTTAGGGTGAATGTCTAGTAATGGAGAATATCTCTGCTTAACTTGGTAGTTAGAGTGAATGTCTAGTGATGTAGAATATCTCTGTTTAACTTAGTAGTTAGAGTGAATGTCTAGTGATGTAGAATATCTCTGCTTAACTTGGTAGTTAGAGTGAATGTCTAGTGATGTAGAATATCTGTGTTTAACTTGGTAGTTAGAGTGAATGTCTAGTGATGTAGAATATCTCTGTTTAACTTGGTAGTTAGAGTGAATGTCTAGTGATGTAGAATATCTCTGCTTAACTTGGTAGTTAGAGTGAATGTCTAGTGATGTAGAATATCTCTGTTTAACTTAGTAGTTAGGGTGAATGTCTAGTGATGTAGAATATCTCTGTTTAACTTGGTAGTTAGGGTGGATGTCTAGTAATGGAGAATATCTCTGCTTAACTTGGTAGTTAGGGTGGATGTCTAGTGATGGAGAATATCTACCTGAAACAGAAGGCACATCAATGAGACACTCTACAGAACTGTCAATACTTTAAGAGGAAAAAAAAAATAATACAGTCAGGGAAAAATCAATCACCTATATAGCCATTCCAACCACATTCTTGGATGATGGCAATGAGATAGTTACCATCAATTATACCTTGAAACATCTCAATGCTTAACACAATTCTTCAGCCAGTCTTTGTGTGGTGTCCCATCTATACTATCCATCATGGCTTTAGAGAGTTCTTCGCCAGCTCATTCTTGAGCAGCACCTCCTTTCTTCAGTCATCCATCACATGTTGACTGTTATAGCAGAAATGTTGAGGAGTCCTTTCAGAGTGTACAACCTGTCTATTTCCAGTTCCTTTAATGCTAGAATTATCTACGTCTTCTTGTCCATTTTGAGCAGGTAGGTCTCTACACATTATGATCTACCACCAGAAATGATTCAAAATCTTTCTTAAGGTGGCTGCATGGAATGAGGGTAACTCAAATATTTCTTTTCTTTTGGTGGTTCTCCAGCCATCAGTTCAACATGGAAGTATGAGGGGAGCACAGCTTTGGTGGAGTTGTAACTGTAGCTCTGTGAGTGCTGGGTTCCACACACTTTGATGGTCATGAATTGAGCTATTAACCAGGCATGTCTGAGTAAAACTTTGACAAATAAAAAGCAACACGGCTTGTGAACAGTAACAAGTGTTTCATGGTCAGCCCTCAAAAAGTACAGGGCACTTCAGACAAGTGTGTTAGACGTACTTAGTAAGTGAGAAACATCGACTCCCTGTACGTTACAGAAGTTAGGGGGGAAAAAAGGCTTACCATGAAATAAACTTTCAGCAACATGTTAGCACACCTCCACATGAACAATGCCCAATTTTAACATCTTTTCATTGCTAAGCTACTAATCAAACAACTGCTTCCACATGAACAATGCCCAATTTTAACATCTTTTCATTGCTAAGCTACTAATCAAACAACTGCTTCCACATGAACAATGCCCAATTTTAACATCTTTTCATTGCTAAGCTACTAATCAAACAACTGCTTCCACATGAACAATGCCCAATTTTAACATCTTTTCATTGCTAAGCTACTAATCAAACACTGCTTCCACATGAACAATGCCCAATTTTAACATCTTTTCATTGCTAAGCTACTAATCAAACCACTGCTTCCACATGAACAATGCCCAATTTTAACATCTTTTCATTGCTAAGCTACTAATCAAACCACATTTTGCACTGATAAACAACTACTTCAGATGCTCTGTATGTTATATAACAAGTTCAGAAGTTCTATATGTTCTATAACCAGCTCAGACAATATGTATGTTGTATAACCAGTTCACAAGTTCTGTATGTTTATAAAACTTATCAAAAACTGGGAAACAGTTGGTCTGTTTTCCCAGTACGCCAAGAATTACTGTCACATAAGTAAAAATACAGAAAAGAATATCAGCACTAACAATACCTAAACTTAGCCTCCAACAAACAATCCTGCATTAAGGAACAAAACAAAAACTATCTGCTACAAAATCTCTCCTGACTTTTATGTTCTACATTATACTACCTAAAAAAAAATGAAGAAAATAAATCTATACACAAGATATAACACGCATTCATGTAAGATTAAATGACAGTCTTATGAGCATGAATGATGTTTTATAAGGTATCTGATACTGCATGTGTTTGATGTATCATACTGTACATTTGCCTGGTTTTTAGATTCTTTATAAACATATTAAATGTTTCGTAAGTGGGTCAAATATCTTTAAAAACCGCATTGATTCTGTAATGAATTAGAGTTTTTTTTAACTGAATTAGATGTCTTAAAATATCCTGATGTTTTTAAAGTATTAAATGTTTTATAATTTTATAAATTATCTTCTAATGCTTCTCATGTTTTAGAAAATATTGGACGCTCTGTAAAGTATTAGATACCTTAGACTGTTTGTTGTTATTTTACATGCATGAGATGGTTTATAACTGTTTAGAATATTTGTTTTTCATTTGTTATAATATAATAGGTGTTTCATAGTGTGTCAGATATCATACATTTATCTAGATGTTATAAAATTATAAAACATTTAGCATTTGTGTTAAGCTACTGTCAAATGTTTTATAGGTGCGTAGGTATAATACTGACCATATCACCCTCTAGTGTGCTGACATGTCAAGGAAAATATGGGCACTAACACCATATCCCTATGTGCCTCTAAGGCATGACAGGGTTACCTTTACTTACTTTTTATGTTTGATAACTGTGTTGGATTTTTTATGTTTGTGTTAATCAAGAATAAATAGGATAAAACCAGCACCAAAACCATAACTAACGAATTAGCTTGTCTGCATAAATATTTACACAGGGAATAATTATTCTATTAAAAGATTTTGCCCCCTTTTTGTACAACCTGCCAACCCAGGCATCATTCTGTCCCATGTCCTCTCTGATGTCCCATTTTACAAATGCTGACTGGCATAATATACCATGGCAACAACCAACTACAAATCTCTTCTACTTATGATGGGGCCATGCTTTTATAAACCCCTTGTATGTTTTTAAAAAATTCTAAATTGAAAACGATGGCAGTGATCGTAAAGTGCACTAAAATATAAAAACTATATTAAACACCCATATCTCTTTCTAATCAAGAGGTGGGTTACTGGATACAAGCATGTAGTGTATCTGCTAATACATAATAATAAAAGTGTGCCAGAGGAGATATTGTAAGGTATATCTACAACATCCTAAGGTCAAATATGTAAGTAATAACTATCTGTATAGTAATATTGCTAGGTCCAAATCTCTGCGATTGTCTTTTGTTTTCAATTTTGGCTTTCATTTCCTCCTCAGATGATGCAGTGCCCCTACACAATCTCCATATGGCACAATCTACTGCCAGTTCTTCCCAGTCCTTGTGGTTGATGAAAACATGGATGCCTTGCGAATATCTTTACACCCTAGTCTGGATTAAAATATAAAAGGAGAGCCCTGTCTTGGCATTCATGACAACAAAAATGTCTCATTTAACATCCCACACTTAGTCGAGATCCAAACCATCTGTTTAGGCTTGAAGGCAGGTTTTTGTATACATTAGACTCTCAGGCTAAATTACAATGTACTTTCATCTTTAAAGAGCTAAATAAGTGATTCTCAAAAGGAGAGGCAGGTGGCTCCCAAATCTGAGAGGGAGAATTTTGAATGTAAAAGAATGTACGATGGTGAAAATCCTTTCTAGATGATACAGAGGGACAACCTGGGTTGAAAATGGAAGACTGGTACCCTGGGACACTGAGAATCACTTGGCTAAATCAATAAAACTCTTATGTCTACGCTATACAAAAATCAGTTTCTTGTTATATCAGTCTAGCTGCATAAATCAATTCACTTTTTTATACATAAGCATCCAACTACATAAAAAAGTTCCTAAGTATATAAGACTATCATATTCTGCTTCCAGATATTTCTGTCCTTTAATGTGGTTCCTGATTCCACTCTTCAATATATTATTCGAAAAGGTCGGGATGATGGATCACAAATGTTCATCTTCCTGACCGTGTGCAATGTTTCTCTTTAACTGCTTTTAGAGGAGTCTGAAAGAGGAAACAAGACATTCAGGCAATGTATATATATATTTTTTTTTTTTTTAAATCTAAAGAATAAAACAGGATATGGCATTTTCTGAAGTTTGGAGTTCATTACCAAAAAATAGAAACAATTCAACATGTTTTTTTTTACAGACATACTTCATATACATTTATATGTGTTATTACGAGGGTGTGCTGAAATGCTTTCAATAAAACAACAGCTTGACATAATCAAATGAATAAAAAAAAATGTAACTTTCCTTTGCCTGACTTGGACGATCCCTGGGTTTACGAGTTTTCACTCTTTTTCCTTTGTGTCAGATAATGAAACGTACAGGTCCTTTTCAGCTGTTCTACATCTCTATATAGAATGTCAGTGATTGAGGAGTTTGGTGGTATCAGGTTCTTCTGAAGGTCCTTCAATGCACTGCAGTCCAGCAGAAGCTGTTTAACAGTTTCTTCTTCTTGTCTGTTGCAGTGCATGCAGTATGGTGTGTGGTCAGCGGTCACTCTGTGTAAGTGCTTATTGAGGGTGATGTGTTCTGTTCTCAACCTGAAAACTGTGCTTTGGTCTCTACATCATAAGCTGTTGATGTAGTCTCTGAGGTTAGGCTTTTGGCAGGTGTGTATATAGGGATCTTCCAGCTGGATCACTGACCCAGCTGTCCATCCACTGCTGCTTGCAGTTGTGTATAATGTGTTTAGCTGTTCTCATGTTGGTGGAGATGAGGGGCTGTGACATGGTGGCTCTACTCTTTGCCAGTCTGTCAGCATGTTCATTTCCTCTAATATCTATGTGCCCTGGTATCCGCTTTAGGGTGGTCTTGATGTCATAGAAGGCGAGTTGGTGTACTGCACTGAGTATGTCAGTTGTAATGTGATCAGTTGATGGTATCCAGTTTTCAAGGGCCTGGAGAGCTGACTGGGAGTCTGAGAAAATAAGAAGGTTTTTTTGTGTAGGAGGCAGTGTTTTTGTATTTGGTGGTGGTGGCTACCAGGGTTGTTAATATTGCCTGCATCTCTGCATCGTAACTGGAGCAGCAAGATCCACAAAGAGCAGAAATGTGCCTTGTCTTGTCTGGAAACATTATGAGTACACCATATCCATATCCTGATAAATGGAAGCATAATAATAGACTGAAACTGAAAACTCCAGTGCACATAGCAGAACAGTTAAACACAAGACACAAACTCCCTGAAGACAGAGAAGAACTTACAAAATTACCAGACATCCCACCAAACACAAACTACACACTTCCTCAAACTAATACCAGACTCAAGAACATATTAGTGAACAAATCATCAGATCCAAACACCCTAAAGCTGTGTGCACTGGAGACCATAGAATCCTACCCCAAGGACTGGATCCATCCATACACTGATGGGTCAGCATTCAAGGAAACAGACAGTGCAGGATATCATCATTATCATCATCGCCTTTCACTCCCTTGAGAGCATAGGCCATGGATAAAGACTCTCCAGTCATCCCTGTTCTTGGAACTATTCTCTGCTTCCTTTCATGTGTATCCCTTGTCTCTGAGCACTGTCATAATTTCTCTTCTCCAAGTAAGTCTAGGTCTTCCTCGTTTTCTATTTCCTTGAGGATTCCATATCAGTGTCTGTCTTGCTATGCTGGTGTCAGGTTTCCTCAGAGTGTGGCCAATCCATCTCCACTTCCTAGACATGATTTGTAGGTTCATAGGTTCTTGTCCTGCCCTATGAACCTACAAATCATGTCTAGGAAGTGGGGATACACATGGAAGGAAGCTGGGAATAATTCTAAGAACAGGGATGACTGGTGGTGGTGGTGGTATCCTGCACTGTTTCCTTGAATTCTGACCCATCAGTGTATGCATGGATCCAGTCCTTGGGGTAGGATTCTATGGTTTCCAGTGCACACAGCTTTAGGGTGTTGGGATCTGATGATCTGTTCACTAATTTATTCTTGAGTCTGGTATTAGTTTGAGGAAGTGTGTAGTTTGTGTTTGGTGGGATGTCTGGTAATTTTGTAAGTTCTTCTCTGTCTTCAGGGAGTTTGTGTCTTGTGTTTAACTGTTCTGCTATGTGCACTGGAGTTTTCAGTTTCAGTCTATTATTATGCTTCCATTTATCAACCACTATTCTGTTAGGATGGTCTGGGGGCATGCGTTCATATCTTTCTACTGACTCAATGATTGACTTTTCACGTCTTATATCTAATGGCTCTAAGTTTGCATCAATTTCACATGTAGCTGTGGGTGTTGATCTCACTGCCCCACAAATGAAATGAACGGCTTGGTTCTGGATTCTGACTACTTGTGTACGAGAGCTCTTTTATGCTGTGACCTGTAGGGGGAGGTTGTAATCTATTATAGATCTAACATATCTTGTGTACAGTTGTCTGAGTGTTGCTTTGTCAGCACCCCAGGATGTACTTGCAAGTTGATTAAGTTTAGTCTTTTGGATGCTTTTTCTGCTAGTCCATCCATGAACTCTTTAAAATTCAATTTTTTGTCTAGTTTCACACCAAGGTATGTAGGATTTTTTCTTTATGTTGAGCACCATCAAGAGTTATTTTCAGTTCAGTCTTTGCTAGTTTGTTGCTAAGAGTGAAGATTGTATATGTAGTTCTACTAACATTGATCTTCAACTTTCAGAAATTGCAATAGGCTGATATGGTGAGGAGGGCTCTATTAAGTCTCTCAGCAGCTAGCTGCAGGCCTGTTCCACTAGTCCATATGACAAGGTCACCGGCAAACATTCCTTTGCCTGATATGGTCACAAAATTATTTCTCAAAGTAGTCTCCTCCAATCTTTGTACACTTCTAGCTACATGTAACAAGTCTGCAAAAGACCATCACTCAAAAAGAACAAAAAAATCAAGATGCTAGTTTCATATCCAGTGATAATGCAGCTGACCTCATTTCATTAGCTGATGTGAAATGCCTGGCTTCCAAGTGTTTCATCAGCTCCTAGCAACATGATAAGCCCCATGAACTGCCTGCAGTCTTCCAGGAACACCAATGGGCGCAAACTTCTCTGAAGTGAGAAACTCTAACAGAACATGTGGACTCGAGATTTTGTTCTGCTCTGGGCAGGAAGTGTGAGGAGTCTCAGGTCCCTCTTACAACTGGCAGAGGGCAGATGCCAGCACCAGTATTAACTTTATATTAAACTTTCCAGAAGAAGCAAAACTTTTAAGTTCACTATTCTACATTTAATGCTCTGTTTATTATAGCTTTCTTCATGTACAATTCTAAGACTTAAAAGTCACAATCCTTTACACACTACCTCCTGTGATGAGTCTGCCATATTAGCATTGGTGTCACCATAGGTCCACTGAAGAAGTCTGCCATCCCACTGAATGAAGCAGAATTCAAATATGTATTACTGAATGAAAATTACTGAACAAACAAACTGATGTATGAATCACTTATAAATTGTGTTATAAATCCTATAAAATATGAGTATATGTATACAGCAAAATCAAAACAAAAAAAAAAAAAACACCCCCCACACACGCACACACACAAAAAAAAAACAACTTATGAATCCTTCCATGACAGGTGCTGCTGTATCTTCTTGTACTTAAGAACCTGAGCTCTTTGCCATAAAGGCCTCTGTGAAACCCTTCAAACACAGGGAAGAAGTCAGAAGAGAACTGTATTGTGCAAGCTTTCTTTAATTTCTGAACTATGTCTGTGAAAGTGTCTCAGAACACTCCACCACCATAGGGAATATGTTAACCCTTAAGCTCAGTAACCAGGACGGCGTTTCAGAGATCTTCATGTGAACTTCAGACAAAACATGGCACTGACCAGCTCGCATGTTCTGACTTTGAGAACCACTCCTTTCCTCCAGGAAGTCATCTTTGATGAGAGTAGAGAGAAATTTTCACATGGCCTGTTCTTTGGCCAGTCTGAAAAAAAATCTAGCTGTCCTTTCCAAGATGCTTGCTTAAGTGAGTGTGGTGTTTCAGCATCAGTATTATGTCAGGCCCAATGTCTCCATTGCCATCACCTACCTTGTTTCATGGAACTATACCCTTCATTACTGCTCTAGGTAACAAAACATCTTCTCCCCATATTGTTATCTCTTACTTCACATGGTTTTATCAGTCCCATGGTAGTAACTTGGGATCAGACACAGGAATCAACATGTAGGCAACATATCTCTGTTTGCTTATAACAATTTCTGAGCACTGATATAGTTTCATACAGAAATTTTTATCTTTTATCTTTTTTGTTTTTTATTTATTATTTGTTTCTGAGTTCAGTCTACAAGAACTGTAATTTATTCCATAAATTTTTGTTTAAAAAAATTAGTAAGTCTTAAAAATAGCTTTATTCATAAAATATTTTCAGCCTTTCCACATCCTACAAAGAAGCACAGCATATATAAACAATTTGCTGTATAACACAAAGAAGCACAGCAGACATAAACAATTTGGTGTATGACACAAAGAAACACAGCATATATAAACAATTTGTTGGATGACACAAAGAAATAGCAGACATAAACAATTTGCTGTATGACACAAATAAGCACAGCATATATAAACAATTTGTTGGATGACACAAAGAAATAGCAGACATAAACAATTTGTTGGATGACACAAAGAAATAGCAGACATAAACAATTTGCTGTATGACACAAAGAAACACAGCATATATAAACAATTTGTTGTATGACAGAATCTGTGGAGAGGAGCAGACAGAACCACAAAAATAAGATTTTTAAGGGCATGCATCTTTCCCATAGCAACATATGCCTGTGAGACCTGGACACTTAACAAAACAGCTGAGAAACACATAAATGCCTTTGAATGTAAATGCTACAGAAGAGTTCTCCAAATATCGTGGACACAAAAAAGAACAAATATATCTATACTACAAGAGGTTAATATTGAAGAAGGCTGGCTAGTGAAGAGGATTAAAGAGAGAAAACTGAAATATTTTGGACACATTAAACGTCATGATAATTTAGAGAAGACCGTATTGGAAGGATACATAATGGGAAAAAGAAAAAGAGGAAGACCAAGACGAAGATGGCTGCAAGACATCGTTGACGATCTGGAAATGGATGCAGCAGCAGCAGGCCATTTGCTCACAACCGAGAGGCCTACAGGAGTGCTGTTTGGGAGGCAAAGTTCCGCAAGGGACATGCAAATGAATGAATGTTGTATGACACAAAGAAATAGCAGACATAAACAATTTGCTGTATAACACATAGAAGCACAGCATATATAAACAATTTGTTGTATGACACAAAGAAACACAGCATATATAAACAATTTGTTGGATGACACAAAGAAATAGCAGACATAAACAATTTGCTGTATGACACAAAGAAGCACAGCATATATAAACAATCTGCTGCATGACACAAAGAAGCACAGCATATATAAACAATTTGTTGCATGACACAAAGAAATAGCAGACATAAACAATGTGTTGTATGACACAAAGAAGCACAGCATATATAAACAATTTGTTGGATGACACAAAGAAATAGCAGACATAAACAATTTGTTGTATGACACAAAGAAGCACAGCATATATAAACAATTTGTTGGATGACACAAAGAAATAGCAGACATAAACAATTTGCTGTATGACACAAAGAAATAGCAGACATAAACAATTTGTTGTATGACACAAAGAAGCACAGCATATATAAACAATCTGCTGCATGACACAAAGAAGCACAGCATATATAAACAATTTGTTGTATGACACAAAGAAGCA
Organism: Achatina immaculata; assembly: GCA_009760885.1. Lineage (NCBI taxonomy): Eukaryota > Metazoa > Mollusca > Gastropoda > Stylommatophora > Achatinidae > Lissachatina > Lissachatina immaculata. Next base: position 66,709,638 of record CM019716.1, on the reverse strand, counting down.
CAGCATATATAAACAATTTGTTGGATGACACAAAGAAATAGCAGACATAAACAATTTGCTGTATGACACAAAGAAATACAGCATATATAAACAATTTGTTGGATGACACAAAGAAATAGCAGACATAAACAATTTTCTGTATGACACAAAGAAATAGCAGACATAAACAATTTGTTGTATGACACAAAGAAGCACAGCATATATAAACAATTTGTTGGATGACACAAAGAAATAGCAGACATAAACAATTTGCTGTATGACACAAAGAAATAAAGCATATATAAACAATTTGTTGGATGACACAAAGAAATAGCAGACATAAACAATTTGCTGTATGACACAAAGAAGCACAGCATATATAAACAATTTGCTGTATGACACAAAGAAATAGCAGACATAAACAATTTGCTGTATGACACAAAGAAACACAGCATATATAAACAATTTGTTGTATGACACAAAGAAATAGCAGACATAAACAATTTGCTGTATGACACAAAGAAGCACAGCATATATAAACAATCTGCTGCATGACACAAAGAAGCACAGCATATATAAACAATTTGTTGTATGACACAAAGAAATAGCAGACATAAACAATTTGTTGTATGACACAAAGAAGCACAGCAGATATAAACATTTTTTGGCCTAAGACCAACTCACTGAAGCACTCATGATAATATTCTTGTAAGGATGCCAGGACACGTCACGGACACATGATTTATGACCCTCCAGTCTGCGTGCCACATTGCCAGTCAGAAGGTCATAAACTGAAAGCACATAATGAAACTGCAGTTCACACTGACAAAACATCCAGCTCTTACTTAAACATTCATGAACTCACAAAAGCCTCCAGAAAACAAACACTGGAGTCTACAGAGCTAACACCTGATATACAAACTTAAATTTATCTCCTTAAGCTGTTTTTGTATACTCTAGTCTGAAATTTCTTCGTCTAACCGTAGCGGATTTCATTTCTGCAAACCTCATATGAACTGAATTTTTTCCTGCAGTGATGGCTTGACAGAATTTTGCTAGCATAATACTACTCTAAGCGACTGTTGCCATATGTTGGTAGCTATTTTTAACTAAAATTTGACCACCATCGGAACCATGGCAAAAAAAATAAATGTAGCCCTATCATGCCACTGAGGCATTTGGGGATATGCTGTCGTGGCCATATTCTCCTTGACCTGGTGACATACTAGAGGGTGATGTGGTCAGCAGCATGCCTGGCTGCCTTTACTTCCCCAGCCCAGAACCAGTCTGGTACTCATTTCTACAGATGGGTGACTTGGCTGTCTCCAGCAAGACTTGAACCACTGACCTGTGTGTGAAAGACTTGTGCACTAACCACTATGCCACTCAGAACCCCCTGGGCACAAAAATCAGCAACAAAGATTCTCCATCTGAACCTATATTAGGCATCTTTCTCCTATCCAGTACATCCTGCACTTTGGAACTCTGTGAGGTCTGCCTCCTTATGTACCTGAATATGTTTTCTTTTTTTTCCCACTTTACCAGTTTATGACTTGTCTCAACCACATGTTCATGTACTGCATATAACCAACCCACTTTCACATGACAGGAACCAGTACATGGTTTGTCTCAACCACATGTTCATGTACTGCATATAACCAACCCACTTTCACATGACAGGAACCAGTACATGGTTTGTCTCAACCACATGTTCATGTACTGCATATAACCAACCCACTTTCACATGACAGGAACCAGTTCATGACTTGCCTCAACCACATGTTCATGTACTGCATATAACCAACCCACTTTCACATGACAGGAACCAGTTCATGATTTGCCTCAACCACATGTTCATGTACTGCATATAACCAACCCACTTTCACATGACAGGAACCAGTTCATGACTTGCCTCAACCACATGTTCATGTACTGCATATAACCAACCCACTTTCACATGACAGGAACCAGTACATGGTTTGTCTCAGCCACATGTTCATGTACTGCATATAACCAACCCACTTTCACATGACAGGAACCAGTACATGGTTTGTCTCAGCCACATGTTCATGTACTGCATATAACCAACCCACTTTCACATGACAGGAACCAGTACATGGTTTGTCTCAGCCACATGTTCATGTACTGCATATAACCAACCCACTTTCACATGACAGGAACCAGTACATGGTTTGTCTCAACCACATGTTCATGTACTGCATATAACCAACCCACTTTCACATGACAGGATCCAGTTCATGGTTTGTCTCAGCCACATGTTCATGTACTGCATATAACCAACCCACTTTCACATGACAGGAACCAGTACATGGTTTGTCTCAACCACATGTTCATGTACTGCATATAACCAACCCACTTTCACATTGCAGGAACCAGTACATGGTTTGTCTCAGTCACATGTTCATGTACTGCATATAACCAACCCACTTTCACATGACAGGAACCAGTACATGGTTTGTCTCAGCCACATGTTCATGTACTGCATATAAGCAACCCACTTTCACATGACAGGAACCAGTACATGGTTTGTCTCAGCCACATGTTCATGTACTGCATATAAGCAACCCACTTTCACATGACAGGATCCAGTTCATGACTTGTCTCATCCACATGTTCATGAACAAATTATATTTTGAGGGCAGCATGAAAAGCCTTGTTTCGAAGTCTGTTATTAAATTTGCTTCAAAACATAGCATTCAACAAAAAAAAAAAACTAAAATAGCTTGTTACCCAGTCTGCTTTCCCCACCATCTATAAACTTCATTAGCCTACATTCACTTCACTCTCATCAATATATACTGATCCTCATAAACTGACTGCAGCCCTGAGGAATGCCATTAAGTGTAATCTTTCCAGTAATGAGTTGGAAACAGGACACTGTTTGAACTACACATCCTGACATCCTGCTCATCCTTAGGAGCTGTGAGGATTTTCAGGTTCTTTCTTCCACATGGTGGAGCGCGGACACCGCACGACTGCCCGGAATCAACATTACCTCCACGGGGCAAAAGTTCCGTGGCTCCTATCAGGATCTGGAGAGGACTGCAGACATTGTCCTGCCGACAGCGATCAGGATCTGATGTGACCAACAACCTCGAACGCAGAAGTATTATCCAGAGTATTCCAAAGAAGGCATAACTTTTCAGTCATCCCTCAAACACTACCACCAGCACAGGAACTCCTTAGCAGAGCCAACCAGGATACAATTAGTGATGACAAGTTCAGTCTTAACCTGTTACTTGTAAACTAATGACAGACATATTCTACTTGTAAACTAATGATGGACATATGTCTCTGCTTGTAAACTAATGAGAGACATATGTCTCTACTTGTAAACTAATGAGAGACATATGTCTCTACTTGTAAACTAATGACAAGACATATGTCTCTACTTGTAAACTAATGACAAGACATATGTCTCTACTTGTAAACTAATGAGAGACATGTGCCTGTACTCACCAACAACACTGCCCGTAGCACAGCCTGTGTAGACATAACTCTGACCTGTTGTGGCTTCAGGTGAGAACTTACACCTGATCAAGGTGTGAAGTATACGATGACCCCTGTAGGTCATCACAGAGGAGTCACCCTTGAGATCCTTCTGTCTGGACACTGCAGATACAAGATGTGTCTCTCTGCCATACAAGAATCTTTCTACATTGTGTTAACAATCTTACCACATGGTGTTAATCTTTCTCCAAGGTATTAACAATCTTAGTACATGGGTAAAGAATTGAAATGATGAAGACAATAGCAGGGGCAACCCAAGGAACAACCCATGACATACTGAAAAAGATATACACAGGAATATTGAGGCCAAAACTGGAGTATGGTGTGACAATATGAGCAACAGCAGCCAAAACCAACTGTAACAAAATCAGGCACTGAGAATCAAAATGGCTACAATGAAAATAACACCAATAAAAGAACTGGAGAACATGAACATAACACAAATATAAAATCTAGAAGACAAAAACAAACCAAGAACACTACTACAAGCAAAGAATGTAACATAAATACAACATCTAGAAAACAGACGGGAACTAAAAACACTACTGCAGCAAAGAATGTAACATAAATACAACAGCTAGAAAACAGACGGGAACTAAAAACACTACTACACGCAGGAAGAAACGTGGGTGTTCAGTTGGGTATATTAGTAAAAGTGAATGAAATACAGTATGTATTTCCATGATAAGTGTACTTATTATGTTTCAAAATAACTAAAAATGAATATTTCATAAATGCAGAGTTTTTTGGGAAAAAAGAAGTAATGTCATGTTTTTAGACAATAATTGTGCCCTACTTACCATCGGCTAGGTATAGATGTATAGTACTTACCATCTAAGATGCCCAGATCTGCCTGTCAATGTTGTATTGTGATTCTGTGTTGCATTCTCACTAAAATAATGTCTGAAATAACCTTCTAACTACTTCTCCAGTCATCTAATATGTCTAGATCTACTTGAGATACATTCAAGAACAGTGGTCTGGTCACAGGGCATGTCCATACTCCTTTCTACATCACCAAAAATTGAAATTTCTCGATCAACAACTTCATTTTTCACACTAACATCGCTCGTAACTAAACATTCTTCCAGCATGATGAAAGGGGCCACTGGGCACGCGCAAATAAAATGTGTACAATTAAAAAGTTACACCATTTTTGTAGAACCAAAACAGGTATAAAAAAAATAGTCACACGGCACAGAACACACAAACCGGAAGTGACCAATTTTAGTCCTTAGGCACAGGAAGAGTTAAAAGATTAAATGAACAGCCCAAGCATGATCGCATGCAAAGTAAAGGCAAAGGTAGGCTAAAGAAAACAAACTTCATACAAAGTGCAAAGAAACTCTTGCAAGACAGCCCAACAACCCCACATAAACGAAGCAAGCCTCTACAGTCATTTTGCAAATTGCCACCATGGAAAACAAAAAAATCCCCAGAACTTCAAGATCAACTCCCAGGCATATAGAAAATGGAATCCAAATAGTACAAGAAAAACAAGTGATAACGAAATGTATAAAAAAAATAACTATCCCAAAAAGTACTGGACACACATACATACACAGACAGATGAGCTACAAAACCCAAAGAAAATGGAAGTGGAGACATATCTATAAAGCTAAAACAAGAACAAACAATACAGATGTATATACCAACAGGTGCCTACTCCAACAACTACATGGCAGAGGCAGAAACAGTAAAAACTGCAGCAATGCAAATAATAGAACATAGAAATCACGCTGAGAAGCAAATAGTAGTCCGTAACACAAGCACTGAAACACCAGAATATTAAAAACCTGGACAACCTGACAGAGGCCCTATCACTAGCAAGAGCAACATTCAATAAAGTATTCATACAATGATTAGCAATCTTTTGACTGAGAACAGGACACCACAGGCTGAGACACCACCTACATCAGAAGCTGAAAATTAGACCAACACACTTATGCATCTGGGGCAAAAAGCAAAAGACACCAGATCACATCCTCCACAGCTGCCAGCTGCACAACCCACTCAGACAAAGAACAACAGACACCACATCCCATCCTCCAGAGCTGCCAGCTATGTAACCCACTCAGACAAAGAACAACAGACACCACATCCCATCCTCCACAGCTGCCAGCTGCACAACCCACTCAGACAAAGAACAACAGACACCACATCCCATCCTCCAGAGCTGCCAGCTATGTAACCCACTCAGACAAAGGACCTGGCTAGACCCTAATCTGCTACAGGAGAAGCTCTATAGTGATGCTGAAAACCTGAGACAAACTGCCTGTGTTTGTGATAGATGGTGTCCATGTCTCAGGGAATGAAGAAGAAGACTAATTGGTGTTAACAATCCTCCTTTTTCTACAAGATGTTAACTGTCTGCGTCTGCTCTTAACTTCCTCAAGGATTTATTGCATATTTAATTCATTTTACATTAATCACAACACCAATAACACTGAGTTAAAAAACAAAAACATCATGGGGATCTGAAGTGAGGATAAAAGAAAGACAAACTCAGAAATAACACAATTCACTGTTTTGACCAAGCAATTTCTTCACATGTCACTGTCACAATACACAAATTTATTTTAAAAAAGAGAACACATGATAAATAACTTTTAAATATGCACATTCTTAACATTAAACAACATAAATTCACCTGCTGTTTATATTTTTTTTCTTTCCTTATCATCTTTTTTTTTTAATTAAAAAAATCCCAAGATGCATTCATTAACATTTACTTAATCCCAATTCAGTAAAGTCAGTTAGTTATTTGCATGTCCCTTACAAACAGCACTCCTGTAGGCCTCTCAGGTGTAAGCAAGATGCCCTCCTGCTTATGCATCCATTTGCAGTTTATCAAAAATGTCATGCAGCCATCTTCACCTTGATCTTCCTCTTTCTTGTTCCTATTATGTACCCTTCCAAGACTGTCTTTTCTAAATTATCATGACATTTAATATGTCCAAAATATTTAAGTTTTCTCTGTTTAATCCTCTTTATTAGCCAGCCTTCTTTGATATTAAGTTCTTGTAGTATGGATATATGTTCTTTTTTTGTGTCCATGGTATTCAAAGGACTCTTCTGTAGCATTTACATTCAAAAGCATTTATGTGTTTCTCAGCTGTTTTGTTAAGTGTCCAGATCTCAGAGGCATATGTTGCGATAGGAAAGATGCATGCCCTTAAAAATCTTATTTTTTTAGTTCTGTCTGTTCTTCTCCACAGCTTCTTTAGTTGTTTTACTTTCTGAAGAGCAATAGATGTCCTCCTTTTAATTTCCCTCATTGTATCTCCATTATTAGTTAGTAATGATCCAAGATATTCAAAACTCTCCACTTCTTCCAATTTTTCCTCATTGATATATATTTCAGCTGCCTCATTTGTTTTATCAGTTGTCATCAATTTAGTTTATTTTGCATTAAGATAAAGGTTTTGTTCTTCACTATTCTTACAGACTGACATAATTAGTTTTTCCATTCCTTCTTGTGTTGTGGACAGCAATACTGTGTCATCAGCATATCTAATCTCTGGTATTTCATAACCTCTAATTTTTATGGCATCGTAATATTCTTTGTCTACATCTTCTCTCACAATCCAGTCAATCCCCATTAGCTAATTTATTTAGGTTTACTTATGGGCTCATAAACGATAATCTTCATCTTCATGTGACATCTCCTGGCCAGAATGCTGTCCCTCTCACTGTCTCCCACATAATAAACAAAAATATAGTTAAATTTTTTTTTAACTCTAACACACATTACACAGCAACATTGTATAATCTTCTCATAAATCTCAAAATATTTCCATAACAAACTTGTGAAAATATTAAAAGATACAAACACTGATGGCAAAGATCTGAGAAATATGCAAAATATGTATTGGACATAAGAAGCGACCATTAGGACAGATATTATAAGAAGTAGAGAAGCAATATGATCAGTAAGGATGTGTTCTGTGGCCAGGTTTTTCTTATCCACATGCTGAAAATATGACAGCAGTCAGAAACAAACCAGGAATTTGAATCAGAGGTTAAAATATGAACAACCTACTATATGACATCGTTGATGATCGGTGAATGGACGCATCAGCAGCAGGGCATCTTGCTTACAACTGAGAGGCCTACAGGAGTGCTGTTAGGGAGGCAAAGTTCCACAAGGGACATGCAAATGACTGACTGAACTGACTATATGACAGTGATACAATCCTAAAGGCCAAGAATGAAACTAACTTCAAGCTATTATTAGATCTAGTAATGGAAGAAATTAAACAAAAAAAAAAACACTCAGTTTTCATGTGTTTTCTTACATTCCATGCTGTAATTCTGAATTTGTTAGTTTCACACCAATAGTAATCTGTTGCTTATCTGTCATGGAATGTGGCCTATCACAAGTCCTATCAAATGAACATGTTCTATTTGGGCACATCTCAGCATCACTGATTCAATTCCTGCAGATCTGGTTGTATTTAAAAAGTATAACAGAATCTCCATTTGCTTTCACTGGTCTGATGAAATATTTGAGGTATAAAATAAGAACTGCGGCATGAAATTCCACCAACAGCAAGATGGCAAACTGAATAATAGTTTTATACCAACTAAACAAATGTGACTATCCATTCATACATTTGCCATTTCATATTTATATTTTAAAAAAAAAGAAAGAAAGAAAAACAAGAGACTGACTTCGTTTAGGTACTTGCTGCCATCGGTAGTCCCAATGCTGAGAAGAGACAGCCTTTTTCGTCTCCTGGTTTGTTAGGAAATATTTTTAAATTAAGATCAATGTTTACTACTTTATAGCCCTTACTCACTTAATTATAGTCTGTTCACTGTATTATACTTTATTCATTAAACTATACCCAATCTTATATCTTACATATCTTATATCCTTCCCATGCCGTTAAACATCACATAGGGCTCGCAAGGTAGTTCGCCAATCTTTCCTGTCTTCGGCGAGTCTTTCAACCTCATCAAGGGAAATTATGCCTATTAATTTGGCCTCTCTTAATAATGTCCTCTTCAGAGTTTCAAGCAGTCTGCCTCTTTTTCTTTGGCCTGTTATGTTCCATTTTATAGCTTGTTTTGGGATTCTCTGACTGTTTCTTCTCATCCCATGACCAACATATGTCCATCTCCTTTTCCTGATCACCCATGAGACTGGTTGTTATTCAGTCATCTATCTTATCTCTGCACTGTTCTTGAATTTGTTCCACTTGATGCAGAGTATTTTCCTTAGGCATTTTTTTTCAAAAGAGTCTAATTTCTTTTCTACTTCTTTAGTTATTTCCAGCTTTCACATGCATAAATGAGGGTAGATATTACATTTGAACTGAATAGTCTTAACTTGGTTTTTGTGCTTATAACTTCTGAACACCATATGTTCTCAAGATTCTTGAAGATTGATGCTGCTTTTGCAATTCTAATTCTAACTTCCTTTCTGGTGTCACCATCCTGGTCTATGTAGCTGCCAAGGTATGCAAATTGATTGACTTCTTCAATATCTGTCCCTTCTATGTGAATTTTTCCATTTTGATTAATGGGAAGTTTCATTATTTTTGTTTTGTCCTTGTTAATTTCAAGTCCTATTTTGCTAGCCAGTGAAGACAGGCTATCTGTTTTTTCTTGCATGGAATTCCCATTGTTACTGATAAGAGTTATGTCATCAGCAATGCTTACTACTTTATAGCCCATGCTCACTACATTATATTCTGTTCACTACATTATACCAAAACTTTATTACGAGTATTTTGTAGTCCATATTCACTAAATTATATCAAATGTCTATTACCTTACAGATCATACTCACTAAATTATAGTTTGTTCACTAAATTATATCAAATGTCTATTATCTTACTGTCCATACTCACTAAATTATGGTGTACATTTACTGATTTACAGCTAATGTTTAACAAATTCTGTAAAGTCTGCATTTACTAAATTACAGACTATGCTTACTACATTATAGTCTTCTTGTACTAAATTAAAAACTATGTTCACTAAATTTTGCTCTGGATTTATTAAACTTTAGCCCATGTTAACTGAATTATGGTCTGCATTTACTAAATTATAGCAAATGTCTACTAAATTATGGTCTGCATTTGCCCATATTTACTGAACAACACAGCTGTGTTTTCATTTACTATAGGTATTTACTGGTTATTTCACATTTCATGGCCTTATAAAAACTTTTCTGCTACAGAAAAACACAACAGCTGCAAATGATGAGACAAAAGTATACACTACATTAAAACAGCATACGAAAATAAAAACATCCAGCCTCAAGCAGGTCATGATATACTCACCTCTATCCCAGTCTGGTCTGAGAAACATCTTATATCCCACAGTTTCATTGTCTGATCTTTCGAGTTGGAAATAAAGAAACGAGCATCACCCTTTGATAGAAAACAAACCAAAAAAAAAATGACAGCCAACTGAGCTCCAGAAAAATCATTTGCTACCAGGATAGCACTAACAGACACATTTTTTTTAATGATATTAGTATCAAAGCTGGAACATTTTGTAGTGATCAAAGAGGAAGGAAGAAGTCACCGGTCATCTGCCTGATCCAAGCCTGTGCTGCTCTGGTCAGTTCAGCAGCAAGAATGGGTGCCTGGCTGGAGAAGGAAAGATGACCAGGTTCGATACTGATCACATCACCCTCTGTGTGCTGTCAGGCAGCCCTGGGGTGGTGGTGGGGAGGGGGGGGGTCCAGTTTGTACACTGCTCCAAGGCCTAGATGGCTTCTCTTGTTATAAGGGAGCACCTGGATGGCTTCCTCCTTTTTAAAGGAGAGCTTGGACGCCTTCCCCCATTTTTAGGGAGGTCTGGATGGCTTCCCTATTTTAAGGAAGCACCTGGATGGCTTCCTCTTTTTTAAGGGAGAGCCTGGATGGCTTCCCCCATTTTAAGAAAGGGTCTGGATGGCTTCCTCCTTTTTAAGGGAGAGCCTGGATGGCTTCCTCCATTTTTAGGGAGATCTGGATGGCTTCCCCCATTTTTAGGGAGGGTCTGGTTGGCTTCCCCATTTTAAGGGAGGGTCTGGTTGGCTTCCCCATTTTAAAGGAGGGTCTGGATGGCTTCCTCCATTTTTAGGGAGGTCTTGATGGCTTCCCCCATTTTTAGGTAGGTCTGAATGGCTTCCTCCATTTTTAGGGAGGTCTGGATGGCTTCCCCAATTTTTAAGGAGGGTCTGGTTGGCTTCCCCATTTTAAGGAAGGGCCTGGATTGCTCCCCATTTTAAAGAAAGGCCTGGATGGCTTCCCCTGTTTTAAAGTGGGCCTATAGTGAACAAAAACAGAATGCTTAATCAGTAAGTAGGAGCGGGGGTTGTGTTGCAACATCTTACACATTCCTCTAAGAGATCCTTCCGTCTGGTCAAGGAAAATATGGACACCCATCTTACACCCTACCAAACCATGAAAAAATATTCATTCTGCTAACACTGACAGAAGCTCACACTGTCTCACCTTAGAGTCAATATATGTAATTCCATCACAGTGACCAGCCAATATCCCAACAGGCACCGGTTTCTCATCTCGGAGTGTTCTCCTGTCCCAGACCTATCACCCAAATACAGATTTCACATAATGAGTTAAGGAGAAAAGTAATACAGCAGAACAGGGAGCTAATGACAAAAGTAATAAATGGCACATAATAAAGAGCTATATCCAATTAGTGACAAGCACAAACTACAGATTAGCAAAGACATCTCAGAATTCTGCCGCTAAAGCAGACTCATATTCAACAAAGGCAAATTTGTTCATAACATTGTGTCAAAAAATATTCCACTTTATTTGTAGTCACTGCTCAAAGCTAATCAAGATCACAGAACACAGCTTAAATCTAAATAACTGTCTTCTTCCAAAACCAGGGCTCGGCTTGCACAAAACGAATTTGGCTTACACTTTGGAATGCTCCACTACATCAAATAAAACTAATATGTAATGTTTCTTCTTTTAACTCCAAATATGTTTTTCTGTATCTATCTGAGCTAGACAGACAGGCCAGCCAGACCAAGAGAAAAATCCTGGAAGACTGGCAAGATGGAATGGAAAGAGGACACCAGAACAACTAGCAGAGGCAACACAAAGCAGAGAGTTGTGGAGAGTTTTGACAGCCAATGCCAGTGGGTATGGCACTTTACTCAGACAGATCTGAGCCAGATTATATGCCTCATTAAAGCATCTGCTTTCCTCTTTGTTTAAGTTGCCTAATGGCTGGTACATGCTTACAGACTGGCTACAGTAACTATTAATGGCCGGTACATGCTTACAGACAGGCTACAGTAACTATTAATGGCTGGTACATGCTTATGGACTGGCTACAGTAACTATTAATGGCTGCCATGTGCTTATAGACTGGCTACAGTAACTATTAATGGTTGGCACATGCTTACAGATTGACTACAGTAACTTATTAACTCTTCCCGTGCCAGAGAAAGAAACATGGATGTTCAGATCGGTGCCGGAATAAAAGCGCAGGTCTTGATCTGTATAGGGGGTATAGTTTTAAAATGGTATGGAAAACAGTATTTCCGTGTACTTCCGTGTACTTATTATGTTTCAAAGTATAACTAAATGAATGAAAATTTCATAAATGCAGAGTTTTTTAGGAAAAAAGAAGTAATGTGATGTTTTTAGACAATGACTGTGCCCAGCTCACCATCGGCTAGGTCTAGATATGCACTACTTACCATCTGAGATGTTTAGATCTACTTGTCGATCTCGTATTCTGATTCTATGTTGCATTCTTGCTAAATTAACTCTTCCCGTGCCCAAGATAAAAACGCGGACATTCCCGTTCATGCCACGCAAAAAGTGCGGATCCTGATCTGTATAGTTGGCATAGTTGTAAAATGGAATGGAAAACAGTATTTACATGTACTTCCGTGTACTTATTATGTTTCAAAGTATAACTAAATGAATGAAAATTTCATAAATGCAGAGTTTTTTAGGAAAAAAGAAGTAATGTGGTGTTTTTAGACAATGACTGTGCCCAGCTCACCATCGGCTAGGTCTAGATATGCACTACTTACCATCTGGGATGTCTAGATCTACTTGTCGATCTCGTATTGTGATTCTATGTTGCATTCTCGCTAAATTAATATCTGAAATAACCTACTAACTATTTCTCCAGTCATCTAATATGTCTAAATCTACTTAGGATACATTCAAGAGCAGTGGGGTGGCCACAGGCCATGTCCATACCCCCATCTACATCATCAAAAACTGAAAAATTTCAATGTTTCTCTTCCTTTTTCTTGCTTGGCATCGCTTGTAACCAAGGAATCTTCCACCATTTTGAAAAGTGTCACCGGAAACGCGAACGAAATATGTACAATCTAAATGTTACACCGGCTGGTTTTATTGAAACAAATGAATTGTCACTATAATGACTATGGCACGCAACTCAGTAACTAGAAGATCTCACTATAGCGACAATGGCATGGGAAGAGTTAATAGCTGGCACATGCTTACAGACTGACTACAGTAAATATTAATGGCTGGCACATGCTTATAGACTGGCTACAGTAACTATTAATGGCTGGTACATGGTTACAGATTGGCTACAGTAACTATTAATGTCTGAGGCTATATATAGCTGTTGTTGTTCAAGGCTGCCTGAGGCTCGATATAGCTGTTGTTGAAGGTTGTTTGAGGCTAGATACTGCCTTTGTTGCTGAAGGTTGTCTGATATTAAATACTGCTGTTGTTGAAGGTTGTCTGAGGCTAGATATTGCCTTTGTTGAAGGCTGTCTGAGGCTAGATATTGCCTTTGTTGTTGAAGGTTGTCTAAGGCTAGATACTTCTGTTGTGATAGAAATTTAGCAAACAGAAAACAACATGACTTGCACTGTGATACAACACAATGTTGTATGATTATCTCTGAAAAATATCAAGTACTTAAGACATGACAGAATGAAAAAAAAAAGGAAGGAAAATGATCATGGCTCAAACCAGAGTGAGAATGGAATGAACTCTGCCTCATAAATTATTGTGATAAGGGCAGTTTCTGTTAAAATTTTGTGACTACATGCATTTAACCGGGTTTAAAAAAAAACCATTCAGTATAGTTTTATCTTTTCAACTCCTTTCTATGAATCATAGACAGTTCTATAGTTTTAGTGAAACTTTCTGAAACACCTTTATTTTACACTTCTCTAGACCCAGGTACTGTGCCATCTAAGGTACTCTCTACCGGAGCCCAGTATAACAATCCATTTACCTACTTTTCATAAACCATCATCTCCACTAGTATTTGAAAAAAAAAAACAACAACAACAATCCACTGACCTACCTTGCACAAACCATCATCTCCACCACTGTACAAAATCTGAGAACTGCTGTCAGCAAATCTTACTGTATTTACATCATCATCATGTGCATCAATCTGTCAACAAATGTAGATCGTTATAAACAGTCTTTAATGTGAGTAGATGTAATCTGTTATAAGTAGATGTAGTCTAAGTAATCTTTTTAAATCAAGACAAAAGTAAAACTAAAGAATACATGAATTACAAAGTGATAAGTTCATTTTCTCCTGCTCTTGCTGTCACTTCTCTGGACATGCCATGAGATGACAGAAGTTACAGAATTTGACAATCTCTGGAAAAGTTAAAGGAAAGAGAAGGAGAACAAGAGAAAAAATATGAATGGTTTGGGCTAACACAATGGTATAGGAAACAAGAAAAGACAACAACTCAGATAAGATTACTAATCAAAAGCTTCTACTCCTCCTCAGAGCTCTGTGATCAGGTGCTTCTCTGTCTCCACAGAGTTTCCTGATCAATGTACTTCTCTGTCTCCACAGAGTTTCCTGATCAATGTACTTCTCTGTCTCCACAGAGTTCCCTGATCAATGTACTTCTCTGTCTCCACAGAGTTCCCTGATCAATGTACTTCTCTGTCTCCACAGAGTTCCCTGATCAATGTACTTCTCTGCCTCCACAGAGTTCCCTGATCAATGTACTTCTCTGTCTCCACAGAGTTCCCTGATCAATGTACTTCTCTGCTTCCATAGAGTTCCCTGATCATGGTGCTTCTCTGCCTCTGTAAAGTTCTCTGATCTGGAATTTCCATTCCTCCTCAAAATTTCCTAACTGGAGCTTCCATGCCTCAAAGTTCCCTAATCATGAGTTTCCATTCTTCCACAAAGCTCCCTGACCAGTACTTCTTACTCATATTTCCCTGAACACTGCAGCCAGTGGTGTGATGATGTTAATGCACATGAACCATGTCAGAAGAGAGGTCAACTGTTCAAAAGTTTGAAACAGACCCAAAAAAATTAGTTCCTTGCTAGATCTTCCTGGTATGCACAATAATTAGTGTATAAATATACAAGTATACATGAAGCGCTGCAGTAAAGCTGTGATACTAAAATGTATAAACTAGGAAAAAAGTAGGAGCAGCTTTATTACTTAACAATGACAAAGTTGTGACGTGTTGTTCCAGCGCATTAAACTTACTATTCTGCTACACCTAACATTCTCCTCTTCAACAATTATAATCCCTTCCCACTAAGCTCCACTCCCTTCTCACTTGTTACACATAGTAGAGAACCTCCTCACAACATCACATTACAACCCCTCTACCCTAACTATAATCATCTAATTCACCTTCTCCCGACTAGGTTAACACTGTACCACCCTCTCTCCCCTCCACGGTTTCCCCACCCACCACCCCCAGTTACGACTCACCGACCACACATCACAGGTCTCCATTTAAACAGTCTCTATGCCCTACCATGCTCATTTCTGATACACAGTGTCAGACAAGCCACATCTTCTTACAGTTACAGCTAACTGCTCTATTCATTATTAATTTTTTTTTTAAATAGCACTCATGTGAATCTATACTTTATCTCCTCTCTCTATTTCTTCATCCTGTATGCTTTTGTATGACTAAGGCTCACACCAAAATGTCACAACTTTGTAATCGTAATAAAACTGCTCCTACTTTTTTCCTAGTTTACACACTTCCTGGTATCCAGGCTGGGAAAATACTTCAGCTGTTTTCAAGATCTTCATAATAAGGCAATATAAGGCCTTGTTCAGCTATTCTTTGATGGTTTCATTAACTACATTAATCTCTCCTCTTTGAGAGTTCTATTAAATACATTAATCTCTCCTCTCTGACAGTTCTATTAACTGCAATAATCTCTCCTCTTTGATAGTTCCATTAACTACATTAATTTCTCCTCTCTGACAGTTCTATTAACTACATTAATCTCTCCTCTTTGACACTTCCATTAACTACATTAATCTATCCTCTTTGACAGCTCCATTAACTACATTAATTGCTCCTCTCGGACAGCTCCATTAACCACATTAATCTCTCCTCTTTGACAGTTTCATTAACTACATTAATCTCTCCTCTCTGACAGTTCCATTAACCACATTAATATCTCTTCTCTGACAGTTCTAATAACCACACTAGTCTAGCACAATCATCTCTGTCAGCACATCACATGACAATACATCTGATTACAGCTAAAAGAGTATCCAACAGCAATCTGCTATCTGCTCTTACTTTCAAAAGCCTCTTGTTGGACTCTCTGTCATACACATACAAGTGTCCATCATTAGCCCTGGAAGAAAAGAACAGAAACATTATTTAGTTGAAAACATTTTCCCAGGATGGAAGCACAAAGTATAACATGAGTATCACTATATCTAATATAGATCGTAGAACAGTTTCTAATTATCAGTTAAAAATTAGCAGCATGCTGTTCTAATTGTACTCTAAAACATTTTCTACCTATCAATTAAATTATTAATGAACACAGTAAACAGCTTGCCCTTATTAATGAAAACTGTAAACAGCTTGTCATAACTAATGAACACAGTAAACAGCTTGACCTTATTAATGAAAACTGTAAACAGCTTGTCATAACTAATGAACACAGTAAACAGCTTGTCCTTATTAATGAAAACTGTAAACAGCTTGTCATAACTAATGAACACAGTAAACAGCTTGTCCTTATTAATGAAAATTGTAAACAGCGTGTCATAACTAATGAACACAGTAAACAGCTTGACCTTATTAATGAAAACTGTAAACAGCTTGTCATAACTAATGATCATAATACGCATCCTGTCATAACTAATGAACACAGTAAACAGCTTGTCCTTATTAATGAAAACTGTAAACAGCTTGTCATAACTAATGATCATAGTACGCATCCTGTCATAACTAATGAACACAGTAAACAGCTTGACCTTATTAATGAAAACTGTAAACAGCTTGTCATAACTAATGATCACAGTACGCATCCTGTCATAACTAATGAACACAGTAAACAGCTTGTCCTTATTAATGAAAACTGTAAACAGCTTGTCATAACTAATGATCATAGCACACAGCCTGTCATAACTAATGAACACAGTAAACATCTTGTAATATCTAATGAACACAGTAAACATCTTGTACGAGGGTCATACCGAAAGTCGTGGGCAAATTTTTAAAAAAATCAGAATGCATAGATAGAGAAAATATATAAATATATCACCTTAATTTGCATCCTTTTCTTCACTTTTCAATATAATCTCCATTTCTCTGCACACATTTTTTCCATTGTTCTGCATGTTTGAAAATATCCTCCCGGTAGAATTCCGTTCCAGCTGACTGACAGCACAGATGCACTTCTTTCTGGACGTTCTCTCCTGTGGGACCCAGCGGGCACAAACTTTTCTATAGCCTAGGGTTTCAATCATTTCCTGTACTGTATTGTGTCCTATTCCAAGATTTATAGCGATTTCAGATACTGTGACACGTCTGTCTTCTTTAATGATGTTGTCAACCCTTTCCACATTGCATTCAGTGGATGCAGTTCTAGGGCGACTGCTGCAAGGTATATCTTGGATGCTCATGTTTCCATCTTTGAAATGTGCTAACACTGCTAGCACCCATACACACATCTCTGTAAGCAAGATGAAGTCTTTGGTGAATTTCAGCAGCAGGGATTTCACCTTTAATGAGGAACTCAATAACACCACATTGACAAAACGAAACTTCAGCACTCGCCATTTTGTTTATGATCCTCATGGTCACGTGACGCATGATGGTGACGTCATGAGATCTCTACATGAATTGCAAAGGATGCAGGTTAAGGTGATACATTTATATTTCCTCCATCTATAAACTCTGATTTTAAAAAGATTTTTGCTCACGACTTTCGGTATAACCCTCGTAATATCTAATGAACACAGTAAACATCTTGTAACATCTAATGAACACAGTAATCAGCTTTTAACATCTAATGAACACAGTAAACAGCTTTTAACATCTAATGAACACAGTAAACAGCTTTTAACATCTAATGAACACAGTAAACAGCTTGTAACATCTAATGAACACAGTAAACAGCTTGTAACATCCTATGAACACAGTAAACAGCTTGTAACATCTAATGAACACAGTAAACAGCTTTTAACATCTAATGAACACAGTAAACAGCTTGTAACATCTAATGAACACAGTAAACAGCTTGTAACATCTAATAAACCCAGTCAACGGCTTACTTAACTAATGAACCCAGTCAACAACTCACTGAACTAATGAACACAATAAACAGCTTGTAATATCTAATAAACCCAGTCAACGGCTTACTTAACTAATGAACCCAGTCAACAACTCACTGAACTAATGAACGCAATAAACAACAAAAAAACCTGAAAGAGCAAGCATCTAGCAGAACTAATGAACAAACAGTACAGAACTTACCCTCCTAGAATTTCTTTATTGTCTGAAGAAAACATGAGAGAGAATATACAGAAGCTGTGGTCTCCTGGTTCAAACTGTAGAGCTTCATGTACATTACTGTCCTCTTGCAAGCTACACAAGTGTACTGTAAGTTATCAGCAAAACTCATTCAAGTGAGATTATAACTAGGAATATTTTAAGAAAAACTGAGAATGGCCATCTTTTTTTTTTTTTCTTATAAACTTTCTTTCATTAACTAGATGAAGCATACATACTTAGCAGATTTCCTATCTCTGTTTAATGCTCAGTCAGTCTTTGCATGTCCCTTGAGGAACTTTGGCTCTCTAACAGCACTCCTGTAGGTCTCTTGTTGTAAGCAAGATGTCCTGCTGCTGATGTACCCATTTACACATTATCAACGATGTCTTGCAGACATCTTCGCTTTGGTCTTCCTCTCTTTCTTTTTCCCCATTATGTACCCTTCCAAGAAGGTCTTCTCTAGATTATCATGGCATTTAATGTGTCCAAAATATTTAAGTTCTCTCTCTTTAATCCTCTTTACTAGCCAGCCTTCTTCAATAGTATGTTCTTGTAGTATGGATATATTTGTTCTTTTTTGTGTCTGTGATATCTGAAGAACTCTTCTGTAGCATTTACATTCAAAGGCATTTATGTGTTTCTCAGCTGTTTTGTTAAGTGTCCAGGTCTCACAGGATATGTTGCCATGGGAAAAATCTTATTTTTGTAGTTTTATACTATCCCTGATATTTTTAATCAAATCAGTTGCCTTTTAAATCCTGTGGCATTGTTCAAACCAGTCAATCATTCTCTCCATATCTCTCTCTCTCTTACTCTCTCTCACTCACTCTCTCCTATCTCTTTCTCTCTTACTCTCTCTCACTCACTCTCTCCTCTCTCTTACTCTCTCTCTCCTCACTTCTTACCTTCTCTTCTCTCTCTCTCTCTTTCTCTCTCTCTCTTACTCTCTTTCTCTATCTTACTCTCTCTCTCTCTTTCTCTCTCTCTCTTACTCTCTCTCTTACTCTCTCTCTCTTTTTCCCCAAGTTTCCCAGTGACTGTCTGATTCTTTAACTTCTCAATTCCCATGACATGCTAAAATAATTTTTTCTTTTATTTATTAAGTAATTTTCAACATTCTGCAACTTCTCTTAGAACACCTGCGTTTATATTTCTGGCTGCCTAAAGAATCTGACATGTCTTTCTTAGAAAAAACTACACATCTTTTATTTCCAAGATCTGTTTACTCACTGTCAAAGTCTCACATGCCCCAATGATGCTCTTTCTTTCATTTTAATAAGGACATACTCCTATTTCTTTGTATCTGCTTTGTGGTATAAAAAGCTGATTCTTTCTTTACTAATCTTCATTTGATATGATTTTCCATCTGCTGAAATTGTTGCTCCAAAGCATGAATTTATATACTTTTGCCAGCATCTTTCTCCTTGCATGGATGCTGCATTTTTTAATTTTCATTCCCAACTTTCTGACAGTTTACTTTTAAAACAATGAAATTAATTAGAAATGTCATCTTCATGCAAGTTCTGCAGCAGAGCATTCAGATAAGTTACTTACCACTGTCAGACCAACTAGAATAGGCTACATAGCAACCATCAGGGCTGTGAAAAAAAAGAAAGCCAAACTATGCATTAACTCTGGCAAAAGTTGTAGCTAAATCATTGATTCAAGAATTATGTACTATTGTTCTATCCAGATTTTTCTCACATGGGGTGCCCAAGTGGTTTATCAGTTCATGGTTCAAGCGTGGCAAGAGGTGCCCCAGTCAAGGCAGCTGAATACATGGGTAACCAGCCTCTTCCACAGCCAGGAAAGGAAAGGCAGCTGTATACATGGGTAACCAGCCTCTTCCACAGTCAGGAAAGGAAAGGCAGCTGTATACATGGGTAACCAGCCTCTTCCAGATCCAGGGAAGGAAAGGCAGCTGTATACATGGGTAACCAGCCTCTTCCACAGTCAGGGAAGGAAAGGCAGCTGAATACATGGGTAACCAGCCTCTTCCAGATCCAGGGAAGGAAAGGCAGCTGAATACATGGGTAACCAGCCTCTTCCACAGTCAGGAAAGGAAAGGCAGCTGTATACATGGGTAACCAGCCTCTTCCACAGTCAGGAAAGGAAAGGCAGCTGTATACATGGGTAACCAGCCTCTTCCACAGTCAGGAAAGGAAAGGCAGCTGAATACATGGGTAACCACCTCTTCCACAGTCAGGAAAGGAAAGGCAGCTGTATACATGGGTAACCAGCCTCTTCCACAGCCAGGGAAGGAAAGGCAGCTGTATACATGGGTAACCAGCCTCTTCCACAGTCAGGAAAGGAAAGGCAGCTGTATACATGGGCAACCAACCTCTTCCAGACCCAGGGAAGGAAAGGCAGCTATATACATGAGTAACCAGCCTCTTCCAGACCCAGGGAAGGAAAGGCAGCTGTATACATGGGTAACCAGCCTCTTCCAGACCCAAGGAAGGAAAGGCAGCTGTATACATGGGTAACCAGCCTCTTCCACAGCCAGGGAAGGAAAGGCAGCTAGACCTGATGCTGACCACATGACCCTGTCATGTGCTAGCAGGCCAAGAAGATTACTGGTAACTATCACCAGATCCCTTACTATGGCATGATAGGGCTACATTTTGGCAACATCAAGTTTTTAGAAACTAGTAGGATTTCACTACTCTGCTCCTGTTTTATGTAAAATTTATACTTTGATTTTTTTCTCCCATCATCAATATTTGATAGTTTACATCTAGTAATAACCTTTTTTTTTTTTCAAATGAAACTGGCTACACTCTCAACCTTAGAACAGGGGAGGTCACAAAAACAAAACTTTTACTTGGCTATTACTTTAGGTGTGGCCTTTCTAGCCAATAGTAAAACAGGCACTGAAACATGACTATCAACATACCTAAACGCTGCATCAAGTATACTCCAACCAACATCATGGGCTCTGATACACTTGACAAGCTTAAACTCATCATCTCTTGTGTTGTACACTCGTATGTACTGGTCTGAAAATAAAGTCATACTTTAGCAAGCTGTGGGTGGGACAACAGATTTTTTTTAGTGGGACACCATATCCTTTCCACTGGTAGGACAAAAGATCCTTTTATTTGGGTGGGACAACAGATCTTTTTCATTGGCAGGAGAAAAGATCCTTTCCGCTGATTTTAACTGGGTGGGACAACAGATTCTTTTTACTGGCTATGACAAAAGATCCTATTAACTGGGTGGGACAACAGATCTTTATCCTGGGTGGGGCAAAAGATCTCTTTCACTGAGATGGATAAAGGTATTTTTGCTCCTGTTTTTCAAAGCTAAGAGCTCAAGTCAAATCTTCTGTCCAAGAAGAAGATGGTAAGAGATGATATAAGAAGAAGATGGTAAGAGATGATATATGAAGAAGATGGTAAGAGATAATATATGAAGAAGATGGTAAGAGATGATATAAGAAGAAGAAGATGGTAAAAGATGATATAAGAAGAAGATGGTAAGAGATGATATAGGAAGAAGATGGTAAAAGATGATGTATGAAGAAGATGGTAAGAGATGATATATGAAGATGATGGTAAGAGATGATATATGAAGATGATGGTAAGAGATGATGTATGAAGATGATGGTAAAAGATGATATAAAAAGATGATGGTAAGAGATGATACAAAAAGGAGATGGTAAGAGATGATATAAGAATATGGTAAGAGATAATGTATGAAGAAGATGGTAAGAGACGATGTTTGAAGATGATGGTAAGAGATGATGTATGAAGATGACAGCTGACTGTCACTGGTTTATTCCACTCATAGGATATACACAAAAAGGACAGGAATAATGCTCTCCTAGTGAGCTACAGTGCCAAGCATCTCAGTAAGCTCCACCACCATGAAGACCATGTAGATCCTTTTCTGGTTTGTCTGACTATTGTGTAAAACAGCCTGCTTCTGAGACAGTGAGACAGAGTTTTAGCTTGGACAAGGTGTGCAAGCTCTGATGTCAGACCATATGGAGAAACCCTGGTAAATAAACACTGCACTCCATGCCATATAAATAAATCACTTCTTGGGTCAGTTTACTCATGTAAACCACTTTGTATCATGGAATTTTTCATATACATTTTAACTGTAATGTTCTTAATTAAGTATAATATACACATGATAAAAAACAGATGTCCTCGGTATGTCCAAAATACTTTACTTGTCTGATCATTGTCTTTTTAGTTAAAATATATTGTCAATACTTCTTTAACTGTCTTTATATTTATGCCAAGCTGTGTCAAGATAAAAATTTGAACAAAAATAACCCCGGCCATATCTACCTTGACACGCTGTGAGAAAGATGTTACCATCTTCAGAATAGATACCACAAAAGGTCTTCTGGGGGTAGTGTTCTAGTTGAGTGTGCTGGTTGGGTAGGTACCTAAAATGTGTGACAAATCTTAAGTCCTCTCCAAGACAAGAATACCATTATGTGAATAAAATGCCAGCCAAAGTATTCAATACAAACTCATTTTATCATTGCAGGACAACTTGTGATGTCTGCCTTCATTCTGAGAATGAAATCACTTTTTTCTCTCCTGTTTGCCTGCTGTAATTTTGGGTGACGCCCTATTTTCAAAGAACTGAAATGAACATGACAGCTTATTGTCCATGCATGCACTGACAGCTGTGCTGTGCTCTAGTATGCCTTACTGTATAGGGCGACATTCTCTACTTCCATAGAATTGAAATGAACATGACAGCTTATTGTCCATGCATGCTCTGACAGCTGTGCTGTGCTCTAGTATGCCTTACTGTATAGGGCGACATTCTCTACTTTCATAGAATTGAAATGAACAAGATAGCTTATTGACAGCTGTGCTGTACTCTAGTATGCCTTACTGTATAGGCCGACATTCTCTACTTTCATAGAATTGAAATGAATATGATAGCTTATTGTCCATGCATGCTCTGACAGCTGTGCTCTAGTATGCCTTACTGTATAGGCCGACATTCTCTACTTTCAAAGAATTGAAATGAACATGATAGCTTATTGTCCATGCATGCTCTGACAGCTGTGCTCTAGTATGCCTTACTGTATAGGCTGACATTCTCTATTGTCAGAGGTCATTTTTCTAATCTGTGTGGAGTACCCACTTTTACAGCTGAGTAAACTGGAAGATGACAGTAAGAGGACAAGAAGCCACTGCCCTCAAGAAACCACTGACAGCTGTCAGTTCTACCATTCCCATCCTCAAACAATGAGATTTGTTAACTATCCATCTATTATGTAATTTACTGTGTTGTTGTGTGATTTGTTTAAATGTCTTTCTTTGCTAACTTTCTGATTGCTGTGCAAAGCTGAAACACTCGTCTACGCCCACAAGGTCAGAAGAAAACATCCACTTAATGAAAGATCAGATCAAAGACTCTGAAAACATCCACTAATAAAAGATCAGATCAAAGACTCTGAAAACATCCACTTAATAAAAGATCAGATCAAAGACTCTGAAATCATCCACTTAATAAAAGATCAGATCAAAGACTCTGAAAACATCCACTTAATAAAAGATCAGATCAAAGACTCTGAAAGCATCCACTTAATAAAAGATCAGATCAAAGATTCTGAAAACATCCACTTAATAAAAGATCAGATCAAAGACTCTGAAAAATCCACTTAATAAAGATCTGATCACTGACCCTGAAAAAAAAAAACCACAGAAGGGCAGATCCAACAAAACTCTGAAAGGGCCACATAAAAATAAATGAAAATAAAAATAGTTTACATTTTTAAAATGGCCAGATGAGGAGATGATGGGCCTTGTATATCAATGACACTGAAAAACCACACTCACAGAAGCCTACATCTGATCAGATATTTCACACTGGATATCAGGGTAAAAAAATAACTGCAAACTTTTGTATGCATGTTTCATAATACTCATCCTGTAAGATCAGATCAGACAGAGTGGCCTACCTTGAGTTAATGACACACATGTTGCCGTGAGTAAACTGCTGCGATTTATTGATGCCAATCTCTCTCTGAAACACGCCAAGAAATTTACAAAACATTTCAATGACTTTTTTTTAAAAAGCTTTGAAAAAAAACATTTAACTTTGTTTCTCCTCTATCCCTCTCTCTACATATTCAGAGCTTTGTACCTGAACATTCTACTCTATATCAAATTATTTTTTGTATGCTCATGTATTTCTACTTCATTGGTGACTGTTTATACATCATTCATTTGCATGTCCCTTACAGAACTTTGCCTCCCTAACAGCACTCTTGTAGGCCTCTCAGTTGTAAGCAAGAAGGCCTGCTGCTGATGCATCCATTTGCAGATCATCAACGATGTCTTGCAGACATCTTCACCTTGGTCTTCCTCTCTTTCTTTTTCCCCATTATGTACCCTTCCAAGACGGTCTTCTCTAGATTATCATGGCGTTTAATGTGTCCAAAATATTTTAAGTTTTCTCTCTTTAATCCTCTTTACTAGCCAGCCTTCTTCAATATTAAGTTCTTGTAGTATGGATATATTTGTTCTTTTCTGTGTCCATGATATTTGAAGAACTCTTCTGTAGCATTTACATTCAAAGGCATTTATGTGTTTCTCAGCTTTTTTGTTAAGCGTCCAGGTTTCACAGGCATACGTTGCAATGGGAAAGATGCATGCCTTAAAATCTTATTTTTCTGGTTCTGTCTGTTCCTCTCCACAGATTCTTTATTTGTTTTACTTCTGAAGAGCGATAGATGTTCTCTTTTTAATTTCCCTCATTGTATCTCCATTATTAGTTAGTAGTGATCCAAGATATTCAAAACTCTCCACTTCTTCCAGTTTTTCCTAACTGATGCATATTTCAGCTGCCTTGTTTGCTTTGTTAGTTCTCTTCACATTAAGATACAGGTTTTGATCTTCGCTGTTCTTACAGACTGACATAATTAGTTTTTCAATTCATTTTTGTGTTGTGGACAGTAATACTGTGTCATCAGCATATCTAATCTCTGGTATTTCATAACCTCCAATTTTTATGGCATCGTAATATTCTTTGTCTACATCTTCTCTAACATTCCTCATTATATTTTCAGTATACAAGTTAGATAAGTAAGGCAACAATATGCACCCTTGACAGACCCCTTGTTTTATGTCAAAACAAATTGTTGCTTCACCATTTATTCTTTCTGCTGCTTATTGGTCTCGATACAGCAGTGATGTTAATTGTATCAAATGTGTTGGAAATTCCATTTTTTTCCATTATTTCCCAAAGTTTCTGGTGTTGTACACAATCAAATGCCTTGGAGTAGTCTATAAAGGCTAAATATAAATTCACATTATACTCTCTGCATTTCTTTATTATTAATCTTATATTGAATATATGATCTCTTGATCTTCTTCCTTGCTTGAAACCAGCTTGGACCATATTCTTACGAAGTCTATCCATTATGATTTTTAACAGAATTTTACTGGCATGACTAATCAGGGCAACAGTTCTGTAGTTTGTGCATAATTTCAGGTTACCCTTTTGTGGCAGTGGTATGAATACAGTTCTTTTCCACTCTTTTGGCCAAATACCTGAATGCCATATCTTTTTACATAGTGCATGATAGATTGTTGCACATTCCTTTCCTCCTGTTTTAAAAAGTTCAGCTGTTATCTCATCACATCCAGGTCATTTACCATTTTTAAGATTCTTTACTGCCCATAAAACTTCTATTGTCGGTTCGGGTTCTTTCTCCTCCAATAATAATTCACATTGTTGATTTCTGCTTTCAGTCAGTTGTTTCATACATTCCTCTGCAATATTCCTTCCATCTTTCTAGAATTTCCTGTCTCTTTCAAGGTATTCTCCATCTCGTCACAAATTACATTTAGCTTAAGTGTGACATTTCTCGTCAATGTCTTCATTTCTTTAAACATTTCACTATCTCTTCCACGCTTCTGATGTCATCCTATTCTTTCACAACAATCCTGTATGTACTGTTTTTTGTCTTTTCTTATGTTTCTTCATACTTCTTTTGTTAAAGATTTATATTCCTCTTTGTTGCTGTTTGTCACTTTCCACTGCATCTTCATTTCTCTATATTGTTTTATCAGTTCTAGTGTGCCTGCTGTAATCCATCTATTCTTTTGTGTATGCTTTACTGGAACCATGTCTTTAGCTGTTGTTAAGATATCTCTGGCCTGAGTAGCCAATTCATCTGGTGTCATCTTCTCCTGTACATCCATCAGGATTTCGAAACGGTTCTTCACTTCTATACCATATTGTTCTGGTATTTTTGTAAGATCAAAGCAGAGTGGTCTTGATCCCGTAACTGTCTTTTTTATCTTTATCTTCATGTCTGCTATTAATAACTTATGGTCTGTGTTACAATCAGCACCTAGTATAGTTTTTGCTGATGTTATATTTGATCTCCACCTTCTTTGCACTAAAATGTAATCTATTTGATTCTTGGAAGGAAAGCAATGGTAAAGTATCTTCTGGAAATATACAAAGAAACCTAAACAGCAGTCATGGAAAGTCAAATAGGAAAAAGATTTGGTGGCGAGGCCCCCAGGCCAGATAGATCTAATTTTAACACTGGGGAAGAGTGTGAGGCAGAGGTTAGTACTAGTAATTGTGATGACGGACAAAATCCTGACAGTGTTACCAAGGAAAACCCCTGCATCAAACTAAAAAGAAAAATAAGAGTAGGAACATGGAATGTAAGAAGTATGTATGAGAGAAAGTATCAAATAATAAGTGACGAGATGAAAAGAATGGGGATACATATTTTGGGAATCTGCGAACATCGATGGAAAGGATCAGAACACTTCGAGAGCGAGAATGATAATATCTTTATATACTCTGGTGGAGAAGTAAGAGGAAAGAATGGAGTGGCTTTTTACTTGGACAAATCAACATCAAAGGTATTACTAGGCTACAATCCAGTAAGTGACAGAATCCTCACAATCAGACTTAAGGGCACTCCTAGAAATGTAACAATCATCCAGATATATGCACCTACATCAGCAGCAGAAGAAGTAGAAGACTTTTATAACACACTGCAAATGACAACAGACCAGATACGGGAAAATGATACTGTATTAATAATGGGGGATTTTAATGCAAAGATTGGTACAGAAAGAGCAGAAGATGAAGGACATGTTGTAGGGAAATTTAGCATAGGACATAGAAATGAGGCAGGTGACAATCTGAATGATTCATTTCATTCCAATTTGATTGGAAAATGAGCTAATGATTGCTAACACACTTTTTAAACATCCAAGAATACTTTACACATGGACATCACCTGATGGGAAAACCAAGAATCAAATAGATTACATTTTAGTGCAAAGAAGGTGGAGATGAAGTATAACATCAGCAAAAACTAATTAGTGTATAAAATGTTAAGTGTAGCTGAATTTCAAGCTCAGGCCATGGGGTTCTAACATCCCATATTCCTGAATGTAGTGGTTCTCAAGCGTTGTATGTTCTTGTATGATTAAGGTGCAATTGTGTCCTCATTAAATAATAAAGCTGTTTTTTTCTTAAATAGTTTTAATATTCCATGGTCAAAGCTTTTTATCAATGAAGAACTTTGTTATCTTCTGCATTTACTTTTTTATGTTCTGTCATTTAGAAAATGAGATAGGTTGTCATCATGAATCTCATCATCTGCAGGAGCTCTTTGGGTATGCTTTACAGTTTCCCATCCATGCTCTTTCCTAGGACCAAGTTCAGACTCCTCTAAAGAGAATGCAGGTTGCTGGGAGTGTTCAGGCATGGTTAGTGGACAAAAATAAATACTTTGAGTAAACTTTTGCTCATGCTGATATTTTAAATTTATCATTGAATTCATTTCTACTCTTGACTAAAAATCTGCAAAATATAAATAACAAAGTATTTACCCTTGCAACCATATTTAGCACAGTGGGTCTCCTGTTATGTACCCATCCTTCATTTGACCATCTGCCTGATGACTTCATCACAAGGGAGTAAATGTCATTTTTCTGTTGAAATCAAATATAGATAATACAAATGTCTCTTTTATGTTGGCATCAGATAAAGATAATAAAATATCACTTTTACTCTAACATCAAATAAAAATAACAAAAATATCACTTTTATGTTACCATCACATAAAGTTTCTCTTGATATTAAATATTAAAAAATAAAAACTTAAAGCACCAATCCTCAAGCTGTGCAGAGTCAACTGACAGTTAAGTTTCAGTAAACTAGTGAAGGACTTGATGTAACTGAACGCATATGTATAGTGGTAACTCATTTAATACAGATTTACTCACACATAATAATGTGTCACATACTTGTATCATAATTCTTATGTTATGAAAGTCCACAACATCATACAGTATAACTTGCTGTATATTTTATGATGTGGATGACAATACATCCATACATAGTTTCAGAAGACAATAAACAAACTTTTTCATGTTTTATGATAACAAGACACAAGAATTAATGTTTTATGTTATAAACACACAAGAATTCATTTTTTATGCTAACAAAAGACAAGATTTAATGCCTTATCCTAACAACACGCAGGATTTAACATTTTATGTCAACAACACCCAAGACTTAATGTTTTATATTAATAATAAACAGGATTTAATGCTTTATGCTAACAATAAACAGGATTTAATGCTTTATGCTAACAACAAACAGGATTTAATGCTTTATGCTAACAACAAACAAGATTTAATGTTTTATGCTAACAAAAGACAAGATTTAATGTTTTATGAAAACAACACACAAGATTTAATGTTTCATGATAACAGCACACAAGATTTAAAATTGTAGGGTATCCATGTGCAACATATGATTCAATAGTTCGACATAAAAAAATAAAAAATAAAAAGACTTCTGCAGTTTCAGTGATGAGGCTTATTTTTATAATAATGACCATCACCAAAGACGTCCATGTGTTGCTATGACACTCTACCCACAATTCATGTCTTGCAAGTCATAACCACACAGAATCCACAATGCATTCACTCATTCATTCATTTGCATGTCTCTTGCGGAACTTTGCCTCCTAAACAGCACTCCTGAAGGCCTCTCAGCTGTGAGCAAGAAGGCCTGCTGCTGATGAATCCATTTGCAGATTATCAACAATGTCTTGCAGCCATCTTCACCTTGGTCTTCCTCTCTTTCTTTTTCCCATTAAGTACCCTTCCAAGACCCACAATGCATACATTTAAATATTTGAAATGCTGCTAAAAAAAATAGATAAAAAAATAAGTTTTCATAAACTATTTCCCAGTTTTAAATAAAGTTTTTTATAAAATATTTTCCCACTTTTAAATAATGAGTTTTCACAAACTATTTTTCAGTTTTCCTTCTCTTGCAGGTAACTAATGACACAAAAAAGGCATGAAATTCAAGAAATAAAGAATTTCATTCAATCCATTTTTCTTTCTTTCAGTTCAACATTAAAGTTAAGTAATAAAGTTGTTGCCAGGACAAAGTAACAAAGTTCAGAGTTTTCTTTGTTTTTCCTGCACCAAACCTCACAGCCTCAGTCTTACATCCAGTGCAGCCTGGCAACAAATACTTGCACTGCTTCATCACTCTAACACATTCTACAGCTTGCTTCCTCGAACACAAGTTTTAAATTTCCCATTTTTCTCAAAACTAAGACAATTTCTCAACTGAACTGACCTGTAACTCTTTGACATCTGGTTTTGGACACACTGAAACCAAAAACTATTTTTAATAAGTAACTTTAACATAAAAAAATAAATGAATGCACAATTTTTTTTCTACAGAAAATCATGATGTTGATCTATTATTATAAATTCACATGCATGTATTTATACTCATTATTTGTATCATCACAGCCCAATTTGTAAACAATTTTGAGTTTTACAGACAAAAAAGATCAGCAACAAGCAACATTTATACAGAATATGAAAGGCTGAATATATTCTCCGTCATCATTATTATCATCATCATCAATATCATCATGTGTCATGCCAACTTGCATTGGCTATAATGGTTCTCTAGAGTACCTGATCCTTCATGCAGACCATTAGCTCAGTTGGTGATCTCCTCTCACGCCGTCCCGTCAGACTGTCCAGTATCATTTCTCTCGGTACTCCCTTGGCTCTTCTTCCCTGTTTTTCCTGTTGTTACAATATTTTCAATGCCCCCTCTTCTCATTGCATGTCCTATGAAAGTACATTGTCTCTTATTTTTTTGACAAGATTTTTTTGTCTCTCCAGCTCTTCTCATATATTCTTCATTAGTTATTTTTGCTGTCCATGGGATTCACAACATTCTTCTAATAAACCACATTTCTGCTGCTTCCAATGATTTTTGTGCAGACCTGCCTATTGTCCATGATTCACTTCCACATAACAAGATAGGTTCAATATAGCATTTAGGGACTCATTTTCTAAAATTCATTGATAAGGATGTGTTGCATAATATGTTTCTCATTCTCTGAAATACAGTCTTTGCTTGGTCTATTCTGTTCATAATTTCTGTTCTGCATTTCCCATCTGAAGTTATTACTGCTCCAAGGTATTTGAATATCTGCACCTGGTTCAGAATAGCTCCATTTAATTTTATACTGCATTTTGGTGGATTCTGATATTCTCCAGGGCTATCTTTATTTTTAAAATTATTATTATTATCTGATACACCACAAGGTTACGCTTCATTTCTGTATCTAATAATAAACATTTTCATGAACACCCATGATGCTATGATTAACGTGATCAAGACAGAAAAAAAATTAATTATAAATGCTAGTATATAGGTTCCCTAATTCTCCTGCTATGAGGTGGTAATGCAGATTTTGTGTCAATATAAAGACATGGTATCTATTTCAAAGGTCCACGGTCATTTTAAAATTTGTTAGGAAATACATAAAGACTTAAAGACATAAGTCTGAAATAATTTCTGTTTTAAAAATCCTGAAGACATACTCTTTAGTGGTCTGGCTGGACGCGCAGTGAAATCCTCCTCTGAGTCATCCGAATCACCACTGTCTCCACTTATAAAACGGATCTGCCCACTGGAAGTTAAAACAAAAGATAGTAGTTTGCTGTATTTGCTGTATCTACATTTACATCAAATAGAATGCAGTCTTTGGATATTTAACTCCACACACTTAACACTGGCCAATTCTTGTATGGGATTTACAAGGCAAAACCTATTGAACAAGACTTTTCCTATTTTTAAAAGAATGATTTCTTCCTGTATGGTTTGCTTTCATGTGCTGATACAAATCTGTTCTTCCTGTGAATGAAATGTGTGGATAAACATCTTCATATCATAAGAGCTACTGCTTTTATCTATGTTTAAAAACACAAAGAATAAAATAAAAATAGCTATCATGTTAAAGTAACTGTACAATAAATCAAGTACCCTGTTCAATTATTCATCAGGTCCAAAGTTGACAAGCACCAGCAATTATGTTTCTTAAGTTTCTGTGGTTACTAATCAGATCCACTGCCTTTATTTTCCTGTGCTGTTAGGACAACCTGTTCAGATTTTTTCCCTCTGTCTTCTTATCTTTCTCTTTTCCTTGATTTTTTTCCAGTGATTATCAGTTTCTCTAACTTACTGTCTTCTTTTCACAACACAACCAACAAATTGGTTTTGATTGCCTTTCTTATTCTCACAGCTTTAGTTAGTTGTAAGTGTCCTACAACTTTTCAGAGAACATTTCTTATTCTCACAGCTTTAGTTAGTTGTAAATGTCCTACAACTTTTTCAGAGAACATTTCCTATTCTCACACCTTTAGTTAGTTGTAAGCGTCCTACAACTTTTCAGAGAACATTTCTTATTCTCACAGCTTTAGTTAGTTGTAAGCGTCCTATAACTTTTCAGAGAACATTTCTTATTCTCACAGCTTTAGTTAGTTGTAAGTGTCCTACAACTTTTCAGAGAACATTTCTTATTCTCACAGCTTTAGTTAGTTGTAAATGTCCTACAACTTTTTCAGAGAACATTTCTTACTCTCACAGCTTTAGTTAGTTGTAAGTGTCCTACAACTTTTTCAGAGAACATTTCTTATTCTCACAGCTTTAGTTAGTTGTAAGTGTCCTACAACTTTTTCAGAGAACATTTCTTATTCTCACAGCTTTAGTTAGCTGTAAATGTCCTACAACTTTTCAGAGAAAATTTCTTTTTCTGGCCATCCTGGGACTGTCTGATCACATGGAACGAAAGAAGCATATATGCTGGTCTATACAATGCACTTTTTTAA
This sequence comes from Achatina immaculata, assembly GCA_009760885.1. Classification (NCBI taxonomy): domain Eukaryota; kingdom Metazoa; phylum Mollusca; class Gastropoda; order Stylommatophora; family Achatinidae; genus Lissachatina; species Lissachatina immaculata. The sequence continues at coordinate 66,677,222 of CM019716.1, read as the reverse complement.
ACTTCATCACTGTCGGTCCCAAGCCTGAGATGAGAAAGGAGGAGGGGCTGACTGGGCCTGAGTGCACAGTGCCGCAGGATCTAGTGGTAATAACTGAGAACCAATCAGGAACAATCTGGTCTGCCAAAGACAAATGTGTCAGCTACTGTGCAGAAACCAGAGAAAAAAAATCCAGATACACACACATCAACAAGTCATGGTCATGTGACAGTCAAAACCGAGGAGGAGAAGAGGAAGAAGAAGCTCTTTTTTCCTCTAAAAAATGTGTCTAAAAACACAGTGCATACATCTCACACACTGAAGGCTGAAAGTTCAGTTTAACGCTGATCTGCAAACTTCTGTTGATCTTGTACAGCAGCTGTAAATAAACCCATTTCCACAAGATTTCTTAGCAGTTTCTGGTTGGGCTACTACTATGTAAGAGAGCATGTATCCTCACTGCACATTACTTTTTGACTGGCTAACACAAAGCAGAGAATGTTCTAGTTACTTACATTTAAGTGGACACATGTATGTGTTAACAAAACTGTTTTTTAAAATGTAGCGGAGTTATTTATATTCCAGTGTTTCATATTATTTTTGTTACTAACCCATGACTCAAAATGGACATTGCTATAATGTTTCTATATAATGTAATATAATTATTGCTATAATGTTTCTAGCTCTGCATAATTCTTATCTTATATCTTATATCCTTCCCATGACACAGGGCTCGCAAGGTAGTTCACCAATTTTTCCTGTTTTAGGAGGGCTTTTCAACCTCATCAAGGGATTTTATGCCTATTAATTCGGCCTCTCTTAACAATGTCCTCTTTAGAGTTTCACGTGGTCAGTCTCTTTTTTTTCGGCCTGTTGTGTTCCACTTGACAGCTTGTTCTGGGATTCTCTGGTTATTTCTTCTTATCAAGTGACCAACATATGTCCATCTCCTTTTCCTGATCACCCATGAGATAGGTTGTTGTTTGCTCATCTGTCTTATCTCTGCATTGTTCTTGAATTCATTCCACTTGATGCCAAGTATTTTCCTTAGGCATTTGTTTTCAAAAGAGTCTAATATCTTGTCTATTTTTTTAGTTGTTTTCCAGCTTTTGCATGCATAAATGAAGGTGGATATTATATTTGAATTGAATAGTCTTAAATCTGGTTTTTGTGCTTATAACTTTTGAATTCCATATGTTCTCAAGATTCTTGAAGATTGATGCTGCTTTTGCAATTCTAATTCTAACTTCCTTTCTGGTGTCACCATCCTGGTCTATGTAGCTGCCAAGGTATGCAAATTGATCGACTTCTTCAACATGTGTCCCTTCTACGTGTAATTGTCCATTTTGATTAATGGGAATTTTCATTATTTTTGTTTTGTCCTTGTTAATTTCAAGTCCTATTTTGCTAGCCGGTGAAGACAGGGTAGTTTTCTCTTGCATGGAACTCACATTGTTACTGAAGAAGTGATAAAATACCAAAAAGCATGGTAAGAGAGTAGCAAAGTAGTATTGCAAGCTGCAAATAGAAAAAATACATACCAACTTGCTGAAAACTTACTTCCATTATTTCTAAACTAAATATATAATACGATATACTAAAATTTTTTTAAAAAATTATTTCATGAACAAATGAGGTGCATCTTAAATGCCAGTTCTTGCTGTGGGCAAGCAAATGTGGCACATTTTTTTTATCCTCAAAACAAAATGGCTAAACTTCAAAATGAAAAGCTCATTGACAATAAAGACACATCCTTCTTCCTGTGGCCTGCGAAGAACTCATTAGTTCAAGACCTTAAACATGGCATCAAATGTCAAAGATTTTTAACTATGAGGATGTACAACACCGACATTTTATCCCAGTGACAGGAGCCAAAATGGAACAGGATTTCAATAGTTATGTGAACCTAAACTTTAGACAGATCTTAATAAAACACATTTCATAACTCTGTGCATTTTCTACCAAAAGAAAACAAAATATTTCAAGGTAGCAAAACTATTTCTCATGGACAAATTCAATACAATGTAAGCTACTTCTCATTGACATACTCAAGATAATAAAAGCCATCTGTCATGGACATATTCAAGATAATAAAAGTCATCTGTCATGGACATATTCAAGATAATAAAAATCATCTGTCATGGACATATTCAAGATAATAAAAGCCATCTGTCATGGACATATTCAAGATAATAAAAGCATTCTGTCATGGACATACTCAGATAATAAAAGTCATCTGTCATGGACATACTCAAGATAATAAAAGTCATCTGTCATGGACATATTCAAGATAATAAAAGTCATCTGTCATGGACACATTCAAGATAACAAAAGCATTCTGTCATGGACATACTCAGATAATAAAAGTCATCTGTCATGGACATACTCAAGATAATAAAAGTCATCTGTCATGGACATACTCAAGATAATAAAAGTCATCTGTCATGGACACATTCAAGATAACAAAAGCATTCTGTCATAGACATGACCCATGTGGTACCCAGGATCTGCAAAGAATAGGACCACTATACCCTACCACGCATGATCGTAAAAGGCGACTAAGGAGGGTTCGGCATAGGGCCAGCAACCCTATCTGGTAAAAAAACCATCAGACTGCTACAGAAACAGAAGCAAGGGAAAAAACAAATGCAAGTGGAGGGAGAAATGGTTATCAGGAAACTGAGCCCATGATGGTTGTGGATGAAAGCCAGCCACTGGAAGTCCCCAGCCCGACTGCAGACCCCCTGGAACCTGAGAAGAACAACAGAGAGAATGTTGAGCAATAAAGGGCTTACTTGGGCAAGAGTGGAAAAAAAGGCAAAGGACAGGCATTTGTGGAAAACCCTTGTGGAAGCCCCATGTGCCCTGGGCACTTAAGGTTCAGAGAGAGGGAAGATTCACTGAAAAACTCAAGATAATAGAAGCTATTTCTCATAAACAAACTCTCTCTCCTTATTTTCAGGACAGTCTGTGTGAAACAACTCATGCTGACTCTGTCATACAGTTTTCATGGGGAGAATATGTACACTAGCTGGCAGTACAAACTTAAAGAAACAGAAACAAGCTGATCTGGCTGTATGTCAGAAAGCATCACCAAGAGCTTACATGTTGTAATTATTGTATACACACACTGAAATCAACCCCAAACACTACATGCAAATTCGCAAATGAGCAAAACAAGAAGTTGTGGACCACAACTGAAATCTCAGCACATGCAACCTTAAGCTACTGATACAAGGAAGAAAAAATACTACTAAGTTAAAAACAAAAAACACAACCATCAAGACAAATAGCAGTAATAAAGATGCTGAAAACAGCCAGAACACTGAACTATGGCAAGTATCTCCGCTGAACAATGATAGGGAAATGCATGCTGTTCACAATGGCTTCAGAGGCTCATCTAAACCTCGTAAACCACAAAACAATAATCATAACATGCTAATAATTAAATATCACAACAGCTAACTGATTCATAATAATTATGTGTGTGTGTGTGTGTGCGTACACGCACGCACGCACACGCGCACACACACACACACACACACACACACACACACACACACACACACACACACACACACACACACACACACACACACACACACACACCCCCACACACACACACACACACACACACACACACACACACACACACACACACACACACACACACACACACACACACACACACACACACACACACACACACACACACACACACCACACACCACACACACACACACACACACACACACACACACACACACACACACACACACACACACACCACACACACACACACACACACACACACACACACACACACACACACACACCACACACACACCACACACACACACACACACACCACCACACACACACACACACACACACACACACACACACCACACACACACAGAGAAAGAGAGAGATAGAGAGAGAAAGAGATAGATAGAGAGAGAGAGAGAGAAAGAGAGAGAGAAAGAGAGAGAGAGTGACCAAAATAACTACATAATTAAATATGACAAGAACTAACTGACCCAACTCACAATAAGATGATGTTACACATGAACATACATACAAACAAACAGGTACATATGAACATAAATATAAACATATATGAACATATGCACAAACAAACAGATACATATGAACTAATATACAAACAAACTGGTACACAAGAACATACATACTGATACACATGAACTGATATACAAACATACATACAGATACACATGAACTGACATACAAACAGGTACACATGAACATACATACAAACAAACAGCTATACATGAACTGACATACAAACAACAGGTACACATGAACAGATATATGAAACCAATAAAACAACTGACTTTCTGCATGCTCCACAAAACTAAGTCTACCTGTAGACCTTTCTGAGTTTCAGTTTCAGCATCTGCCTCAAGCAACTAACACAACATGAAAGTAACTAAATATCTAACAGACATGACTGACCTCCAGTTAGAGAAGCTGCTTACAGCTGGAAAGCAGGACTGCATATAGAATAAATTAATCTTATGCACTTCAGGACCACAATCAGCAGACCACATTACCCAAACATCATAGGAAATGGATGAAGGAGTGTATCGCTGACACCCCAACACCAAAATGGTAACTCAGTTACCCTGAATTCCTGAAGCTATTTAATGCTCTATTAAACACCTATTTCTGACACTGCTTACACTACTGATCTAACAGAAACACCATTCCTCTATTCCAGGGTTTCTCAACTGGGGGGGGGGGGGGGGGTATGGGACTCAGATCTCTGAACAACAGCTTAAAGAAAATTATAATCTAACTACTAATTTTACTTACATTTTCAGTTATCCTGTCCATATGTAAACTAAAACCAAACTACAGACTTCTCCTGAACTCACACTGATGCCTCATGGATCCGGTGATTATGATGATTTCAACAGTCTAGTAAAGGGGGGATGGGGAGTATTCTGGGCTATCCACTTGGGGTCTATAACCATTAAAATTAATCAACCTGGCTGGCTGAGTGGTTAGATGGTCAGTCTACTAATCTGGTGGTACAGGATTCAAGACACTGCAGTAGGGATTTTTTTTCTGACACTACCACACCAAAAAGATCTTGTGGTCCACCCAGCCTCTAAAAATGGGTACCAGAGAAATCTAGGACGGTAAATGAGGTCAGGCACGATACTGCCCACATCACACCTTCATGTGCCGAAGATCTTGGAGATACAGACTCAACAGCCTATCCCCAATATACCTTAATGGCATGTAAAACAGGATTTTACTTTTTTTACTTGAAAGTTCATGAACTCTGGTCTACACTGTGACTTCACAAAATATGATTAATTTTTGTTCATCCTACCCCTTTTAGGAATTCAAGATCAAACAATTATTACATTCAGACAATGCTTAGAAATCTGCCTCGTGCGCTTCTCTGTACTTTAAATGAATCAAAATGACTGAAAGCAACATTAAAAATTCTATGTAAAACAAACATCAAAACAACTGCCAACATGAAAGAAAACACAAACATTGTGAAAAACATACACATGGTAATGTTTCCAACCTTTTGACTCCACAGCATTTCGCCCCCATTGGGAAACAGGCTCAGCAGAGACCAAGAGTGGACCATGTAGCCATCACAATTCACCATCTGCCATCAATGACAGCCCAAAGTTATCATTATCTACCCCTACAGTAAATGTTTTGATAACTGACTGAACTCTGAATGCAAGATATCAGTGTCAAAAATATGGCTTTCTAGATCTGACAATACTGAATACACACATCTACCTTCTAATCAGGTAACCCACAATAGAGGGCAGATCAGGATCTCCTTCCTCATTAAAATTCCCTCCAAATGCAGAACGACGCTGTGGAGAATCAGAACCTTGGTCCATGCCGATCAGTCTGTACAATCCTCGAGAATAGCCTGCTCCCATGAAATAGAACACTGCATCTGCTTGTCCACCAAGAGCACCAGATTTTTGTTATGTCATACGTTCGAATTAACTCACAGTCAGGTACACAGGACACAAATTACACTCTATTCATGTGTATATACAATATATATATATTTATTTCTACACTGCAAGGAAGAATAGATATATGTCCCTCCTTGCCTGCCTTGACTGAGACTCACTTGCACCATCTGAAATTGAAACACAAACTGTTACAGTTACCAAGAGTGAGCTGTCAGAAATGATATTAGTTGAATAGCTAACCCACTGTACTTGCTAACTGTGGCCAATGCTGTGATAAAGACTGCTGAAACACAACCTGAGGGCAACAGGGCTGTTCTGGCTTTCTTTCATTCTTGGTGTGAACTTCTTGGCAGGCTCCATCAAAATGGGAATATGTTTAGTCTTTACTGTCCTGGCTGAAGAAATACAGCATAACTTCTTTATGCTAAAGAAATGCAACAAACTTTCTTGGAACTGAAGAAATCAACAGACTTACTTTATGTTGAAGAAATGCAACAACTTTCTTTAAGCTGAAGAAATGCAACAGACTTTCTTGAGAAGACAGTGATGCAGGATATAATCAAGGCCAGTTTTGGCTAGCCGGTCCTGAAAAAACTTAAAACTATTCTTCTACAACAACAAAATCATTTTATCCTCTATAAATGATGCACACAAGTGTAAAGAATAAAGCAAGATTACACTAACAAAAAATGAACAATCTGAATAATCTGACAGACAAACACAAATTTTTTTTTTTCTTAAAATGCTGATGCCCAAAATACACAGGTGTTAAATTACAAACACAGCTTCTAAACTTGTCCTATTTTCAGCATATTTAAAATAAAGTATAGAATAATAGAAAGTATGATGATCATTTACAGATGTTAAGATACAGAACAGACAGCAGATATCCCAAAAACCCCATTCTAAAGCTAAACAGAACACAGCAGACAAAAATTTTCAGGCTTTGAACAGGACAATGCAGACTACAAGCCCATCTACACAAACTGAAGGCTGCCAGAACTCCATTCTGCACAAGCCAAATTGGACCACAGAACACATCCTGAAAGCATGAACTCTCTACAGAGATTTCAGAGCCAAAATCTAGTCTCAGCTAAAAACCTGGATGAAAAACTATGTGGCACACATTTTCTACTGATGGTGAAGATTCATGGAGGTGATCCACCTCTTTGCCTTGATAGCTGAGGAAATGAAAATGAATACATAAAAAGTTTTACAAACACAGAATGAGTTCTTTTCACAGACTGAATGAGTTCTTGACACAAAGAGTTCTTTTCACAGACTGAATGAGTTCTTTTTACAGACTGAAAGAGTTCTTTTTACAGACTGAAAGAGTTCTTTTCACAGAATGAATGAGTTCTTTTCACAGACTGAATGAGTTCTTTTCACAGACTGAATGAGTTCTTGACACAAAAAGTTCATTTTACAGATTGAAAGAGTTCTGTTTACAGACTGAATGAGCTCTTTGTCTTTTATAAAAGGAAATGTTCTCTGATGTTCCTGAACAATAACAGTCTAAGTATAAATGGTTTAAAATTGAACTGCCAGTGCAGTCTATTAAGAATAACACATGCAATGCTTAACAACATTAATACAAGTGAAGACTGCCACACCGTGCTGGTGCTTTGTTGTGGCATGGCAGCTTGCAAACCCTGACCATCCCCAGAGCTATATCAGCGGGAGTTTTACTCCTGGTCGGTTCAACCAGGCTCGGATGGTCTGTGAGGGCAGAGGCCAGATGAAACTTGCTCCCTGGTTCTCCAGGGTGTGGGGGTTGGAGCATGGGGCCAATTACCCCATCTCTTTAAAACTGAGTAATGTTATGAAACAGACAGGAAAGCCTCAAAATCTGATAATTATAAATGGTAAATGATCTTGGAACGCCAAACATATCAAGATAAGAAGTAATAAAGAAATCTATACAGTATTTTACTCTCCACTTATAACAGCCATTGTGAAAAACAACAGACTGAGGTGGCTCAGGCATTTGGAGAGAATGGAGGAAGACAGACAAAGAAAGATGGCCTATACAGAAGTGATGAAAGGGGACTGACCAAGAGGTTGACCTTGACAACACTGGCGAGACAACCTAGAAGAAGATATGTGCTCTTGGAATTGACAGTTGGCAAGAAAATATGAATAGAGGAATGGAGAGGTGTCTTGTCTGAAGCAGCGAGACTCAATGTCTCTGAAAGTTGCTGAATTCTGCAACTGCCAAAATAAATAGAAGAAGACTAATGTTATTTATATCAAGGAATAAATCATCTACTAACATACTGAGTTAGAGTAAATTGCCCATCATAATCAAGAAACTCAACAGTAGACACAGAACAATTACATACGTTCTGGTCAATCAGAAAAAAGTGTTTCCATCTGGAAACAATGCAAGGATAAAAGCTCTTACTGTATAACAAAACAAAGTCACAAAACACTTAAGTGTTTTACACTTCTGATACTCTGTGAGGCTAGGCTAGGAGTGACTCAAAACAATTTCAGGAAATGATTTTTATATAACTGGCTGCATCTTAGTAAACAGTTCTGAAGCTGGTAGGTGTCAACTCTCTGTTGAACTTGTTGGGCATTACTTTGCTAACCATGGCTGATTCTACACCACTGGTTTTTCTTTTCCTTCATTCCCAGAGCCGTATACCAGTTCCTTACATGTTACTTAACCGGGACATGAAATCTTATCAAGGCTGTCACAAAGTGACAATTTTAACTTTTTCTGTCCCAAGGTTCATGGCACATGTACACACTAACGCTAACCATCATCATCATTGGGTGCCGTGCCGACCGGCGTTGGCTATTATGCTTCTCCAGAGTACATGATCCTTCACGCAGGCCATCAGTTCAGTTGGTGATCTCCTCTCACAACATCCGGTCAGACTGTCCAGTATTATTTCTCTTGGTCTTCCTCTTGATCTTCTTCCTTCTATTTTTCCTGTTGTTATAATATTTTCTATGCTTCCTCTTCTCACTGCATGCCCTATGTCCTATGAAAAGTACACTGTCTCTTTCTTATCTTTTTGACAAGATTTTTTGTCTCTCCAGCTCTTCTCATACAATCTTCATTAGTTATTTTTGTTGTCCAGGGGATTCGCAACATTCTTCTAATAAATCACATTTCTGCTGCTTCCAATGATTTTTGTGCAGACCAGCCTATTGTCCATGATTCACTTCCATATAACAAGATAGGTTCAATATTGCATTTTAGGACTCGTTTTCTAACATTCATTGATAAGTATGTGTTGGATAATATGTTTCTCATTCTCTGAAATGCAATCTTTGCTTGGCCTATTCTGTTCCTAATTTCTGTTCTGCATTTCCCATCTGAAGTTATTACTGCTCCAAGGTATTTTAATTTCTGCACCTGCTTTAGAATAGTTCCGTTTAATTTTATACTGCATGTTGGTGGATTCTGTTTCTTAGATATAACTACAGTCTCTGTCTTTTTGATGTTCAAAGTAAGGCCTTTCTGTTCACTTTCTTTGGCGACTTTATCCAAGAGATTTTGCAGGTCTTGTTGGTTCTCAGCTATCAGTACTGTGTCGTCAGCATAGTGAAGGTTGTTAATATTGTATCCTCCAATTTTTATGCCTGGTTCTGTGATGATTATTCTCAGAATATTCTCACTGTACAGAGAAAAAAGGTCTGGAGATAGCACACATCCTTGTTGCAGCCCTTGTTTTATAGGTTGATATTTTCCAGTTCTATTTTCAACTCGAATTGCTGCTTCTTGCTGCCAGTATAGATGTTTACAATCCTCAGGTCTTTGCTGTCTATATTGATGTCTTCAAGCATTTTAATAATTTCATTATGCTTCACCTTGTCAAATGCCTTGGTGAAATCAATGAAGCAAAAGTAGAGATCTTTCTGTACTTCTAAAGCTCTTTCTGTTAGTGTTCGTAAAGCATAAATGGCATTGTGTGTTCAGTTTCCTTCAACAAATCCAAACTGTTCATCTGCTATTTCCATTTTTATCTTTTTCCTTGTTCTTCTCATAATGATTCTCATATGTAGATTTGTTATGTGACATGGGAGGCTGATAGTCCGGTGGTCGTCACATTCCTTTGCACCTGATTTCTTTGGTAGTGCTATAAACGTGGATTTAATCAGGTCACTGGGAATATAACCACTGTTGTAAATGTCATTCAGTAACTTGGCTATTATTTTTACTCCTGTCTCCTCTAGTGCCTCTATTTCTTCTATTGTTATATTATCAGGCCCAGTCGCTTTTCCTTTCTTCATGTGTTTGATGGCATCTATGAGTTCATCTTCAAGTATTGGTGGTCCATCACAGTTTTCAGTATTTGGTGCTAATTCTAGTCTTTCTCCTCCATATAGCTCACTGATGTACTCTGTCCACAATGTCTTCTTTTCCCATTAACATTTTACCTTCTTTTTATTTCAGGCATCCTGTGGTATATTCTGTTTTCCTGCCTGTGAGTTCACTAATTCGTTTGTGCGTGTTTTTTGCTGTCTTTATTATGAGAGTCTTCTATCTGTCTGCACTGTTCGTTTAACCACACTTCCTTTGCTTCTCTGTATTTGCATCTTATTTCTTTCTTTATCTTGCTATATTTTTCTTGGTTATTTTTACTCCTTCTCCTCTTGTCCATCAGTACTAAGATGTCGTCTGTCATCTATTTATTTTTAGGGGCTTCTTTTTTTGGTGGTATTATCTTCCTAACAGTTTGGTGTATAGAATCTCCATAGCCTACTGTTCATCTATACTATTTATCTTTGCTATTGCATTGTATCTATTTGTTATAATAACTTTGTATTGTTCTCACAGTTCTTGGTCATTTTTAAGGAGTTCTGTATTCAGTTTGATGTTTCTCACTTTTCTGCATGCTTTCTTTACCTTTATTCTAATTTTTCCACAGAGTGGGTCATGGTCACTATTGCAGTTGGCTCCTGGCATGGTTTTTGTTGTCAGTAATGCATTGCGGAATTGTTTGTTGATTAATATGTAGTCTATCTGGTTAAAAGTATTTTTGTCTGGGCTGCACCATGTTGCCAGTCTTCAGGGATGTTGTTTAAACCAGGTGTTTCCTACAACCATGCTATGTACTCTTGCCCATTCAATTAATTTACTACCTCTGTCATTCCTCTCCCCCAGTCCACAGTCACCAACGATGTCCGAAGTTCTTCCTTTACCAACTTTGGCTTTAAAATCTCCCATGACTATATTAACTAACGCTAAGCATTTGGTATATTTTCTGCAACATTTATAAATGTCTTCATCTCTCTTTTAACCCCTATCTGCTTATAAAAAACCTACAAACCAATGCCACCACTAATCTGTCGCTGCCATTTTTTAAAACCAAAACTTGCGACAACGACCCGCAGCATGTACAAAATACTGCTGCATCACTGTTAAAACTTGGGCCTCCATTGTGTCTAAAAGCCTACTATCTTCTTCCACCATCATCAAAATCTGTACATTCTACTTATCTTATCTTATCTTATATCTTATCTTATATCCTTCCTGTGCCGTTAAACGTCACACAGGGCTCGTAAAGTAGTTCGCCAATTTTTCCTGTCTTCGGCGAGTCTTTCAACCTCATCAAAGGATTTTATGCCTGTTAACTTGGCCTCTCTTAATAATGTCCTCTTCAGAGTTTCACGCGGTCTGCCCCTTTTTCTTCGGCCTGTTGTGTTCCACTTGATAGCTTGTTTTGGGATTCTCTGGTCATTTCTTCTCATCAAGTGACCAACATATGTCCATCTCCTTTTCCTCATCACCCATGAGACTGGTTGTTGTTCAGTCATCTGTCTTATCTCTGCATTGTTCTTGAATTCATTCCACTTGATGCCGAGTATTTTCCTTAGGCATTTGTTTTCAAAAGAGTCTAATCTCTTTTCTATTTCTTTAGTTGTTTTCCAGCTTTCGCATGCATAAATGAGGGTGGATATTACATTTGAATTGAATAGTCTTAACTTGGTTTTTGTGCTTATAACTTTTGAATTCCATATGTTCTCAAGATTCTTGAAGATTGATGCTGCTTTTGCAATTCTGATCCTAACTTCCTTTCTAGTGTCACCATCCTGGTCTATGTAGCTGCCAAGGTATGCAAATTGATTGACTTCTTCAATATCTGTCTCTTCTATGTGTATTTTTCCATTTTGATTGATGGGAATTTTCATTATTTTTGTTTTGTCCTTGTTAATTTCAAGTCCTATTTTGCTAGCCAGTGAAGATAGGCTATCTGTTTTTTCTTGCATGGAATTCACATTATTACTGATAAGAGTTATGTCATCAGCAAAATCAAGATCTTCTAGTTGGGTCCCATGTACCCAGTCAATACCTGTGTTACCTGTGCAGCATTTTTTCATTATGAAGTATATTGTAATCCCAAAAAGTAAAGGAGACAGTATACATCCTTGTTTCACACCTGTTTCAATCTGGAACCATTCACTCATCCCTTCTTCTGTCTTGACTGCACAACCATATCCATTGTATAAGTCCTTAATGATGTAGACAATTTTAGATGGTATTCCATATAGACATAAAATTATCCATAATGAATCTCTGTGTATGCTATCAAATGCCTTTTTAAAATCTATGAAGTTCAGTATTAAAGGTTTCTGCTTTTCAATATGTTCTTCAAGTATTATTCTGAGAGTAAAGATCTGGTCGAGACAGCTTCTCCCTTTTCGAAATCCTGCTTGTTCTTCTCTCATTGCAGTATTCACTATATCTTTGAGTCTATTCAAAATGACCTTGCAAAATACTTTTGACACAACTGATATTAAGGTTACTCCTCTCCAGTTGTTACAGTCACTAAGGTTGCCCTTTTTTGGTATTTTAACAATGATTCCTTTCTTCCAATTAGAAGGGACCTTTTCTTCTTTCCAAATCTTGTTAAACATTCTCTGTAGTTGTCTCATGTTGTCACTATTGATAGCTTTTAGCATCTCGGCTGTTATTTCATCTTCACCTGCAGCTTTGTTGTTAGCCATTAAATTCTGCTGTTTCAATTTCATGCAATTTAATTTCATCTAGGTTGACATTTAGTTGTGGGGCTGGTAAGTCAGTTTCAAGGTTTAACAATTCTTTTGGGTGTGGTCGATTGAGTATTTCTTGGAAATACTACATCATATTATAACTCTGTGTCTGAACAAAAACAAAAAAAGCAGCCATACGCTATCAATATAACCTAAAGCAACGATCACTGTTTAGCAATCCAGCATGACCAAACAAAAACACGATGATCATGTGACGACCCTACGTAACATAACCTGTGTTATTGATAAGTTTACTAAACGATTCATGCATCCCCTTTAAAAAAGTATGCAGCTTTCATCTTATTTATGAGAACGAAATAATGTGCATCGAATTTTGAACTTACATATAGTTTAATCTATATGTGTGAGACAGCTACATGAAGTCAAATCGGAAAATAATGAACGATTCGTCCAGAACTGTCACGATTCCGTAATGGCTGAGAGGACTCAAGTCCAATAACTGTCCAAGTCTTCTGTTTCTGAATGATCATGAGTAGTCTCCTCTTGTATGTATCAAACTGCGGTGAAATAAAACTTACTCTTTCACTCCTGAAATAATTTCAGAATAAATTTTGATAAATTTTAGCAGAAAGAAATTGGAAGGAATTTACTCTACATTTTAAAAAATTGGATTGGGAATTATAAATATCATTCATTCATTTATTGCATGTCCCTTGCGGAACTTTGCCTCCCTAACAGAACTCCTGTAGGCCTCTTGGTTGTGAGCAAGATGGCCTGCTGCTGATGCATCCATTTGCAGATCATCAACGATGTCTTGCAGTCATCTTTGCCTTGGTCTTCCTCTCTTTCTTGTTCCCATTATGTACCCTTCCAAGACGGTTTTCTCTAGATTATCATGAAGTTTGATGTGACCAAAATATTTAAGTTTTCTCTCTTTAATGCTCACAAAAATAACGTATATGCTGGGATCAACAACTTGTAAAGATCCTGTAACGGTCGTTTCATTGTCGGCAGAAGTCTTCTCATCTCAGCAGATGAAAATGGCATCGTTGATGTCCTCGGTAATGTGCTCAGTTCAGCTACCGGGGCAGAGGTCACTATTGTCCCTAGTGGTAGTGGAGTCTGCTAAAGAGGCCTCATACCCACACTTTTATTTTCCTGCTTTGTAACTTCACTCTAGTTCTCTCGTGGCTTGACAGCTGCCCGTCCTGCGGGAGTTCGTGGTTGAAGTCCCAGGTAATTCTCTTGTGATTTTTCTTTCTCTCACGTCTCACTAAAGTGCTTTGTCTACGATTTTTTTCGAGGTCTAATCCTATAAAACTGTGTTCTCTTACTTTACCGTACGAAAGCCTGGCTGTTTCCTATGAGTTCTGTATCCGTACTTTTCATACGCTAATTTAGCCCAAACTCTGTGCTCAGAGATAAAATTACCTGTGAGACCTGGACACTTAACAAAACCGCTGATAAACACATACATGCCTTTGAATGTAAATTGTACAGGAGAGTTTTTCAAATATCATGGAGACATAAAAAAAAGAACAAATATATCCATACTACAATACTAGCCAGCTTTCTTTAGTCTTTAGAGGACTAAAGAGAGAAAACTTAAATATTTTGGACACATTAAACGTCATGATAATTTAGAGAAGACTGTCTTGGAAGGGTACATAATGGGGAAAAAAGAAAGAGAGTAAGACCAGTGCGAAGATGGCTGCAAGATATCGTTGATTATCTGCAAATGGATGCATCAGCAGTATGTATATATTAGGAAAAAAGTAGGAGCAGCTTTATTACTTAACGATTACAAAGCTGTGACGTTTCGGCGTGAGCCTTAATCATACAAAAACATACAGGACGAAGAAATAGAGAGAGGAAATAAAATATAGATTCACATGAATACTATTTTTAAAAAAAAATTTTTTTAAGAGTACTTAGCTGTAAATTGCAAGGTGTGGCTTGTCCGGCGGTGTGTGTCAGGAATGGATCTAGTGGGACGTGGAGACTGTTTAAATAGAGACCTGTGACATGTGGTCAGTGGGTTGTAACTGGGGGTGGTGGATGGGGAACCGGGGAGGGGAGAGAGAGTGACGCAATACCGACCTAGCTAGGAGAAATTGAAACAGATGATTGGGGAAGAGGGATTGCAGAGAAAATAGCGGGGTTGCAGAGTGATGCTGTAAGGAAGTTTGAAAAGTAAGAAGGGGTGGATTTAGTGGAGAGGTACTATAATGATTGAAGAAGATGATGTTACGTGTAACTAAACAGCGAGTTTAACCCATGTGGTTCCAGCGTCCCATAATTTTGAATGCAGTGGTTCTCAAGTGCCAGGCGGCTTGTGTCATCTGCGTGACATTGTTTAATGGCTGTTACCAGAAAATCAGATTTGCCTCTGTGGTTGGGGCCATTGAAATGATTTGGGACTGGTTTGGAAGCATGCTGGGCGATGTCGTACAGATGTTTTTGCATGCGGTCCCCTAATCTGAGGCCAGTCTCACCGATATATGTTATCCTGCATCTTTTGCAAACGATGACATATATCACATTTCGGGACTCGCATGTGAATCCCTCATGAAAACTGCATCAGCAGTAGGGCATCTTGCTTTACAACCGAGAGGCCTACAGGAAAGCTGTTAGGGAGGCAAAGTTCCGCAAGGGACATGCAAATGACTGACTGACTGAGCGTTAGATGCTGAAACAAACGCTTAATTCCACCTTTTTTTTTCTTTTTACAAATTACAAATGTACGAAAGACTTCTCGAATTTTACTTTCTATCTTTGTAGTTCCGTTTGTCAGTCATTTTCGTTAGTATGATTTTTATTTTTAAGCAGCTGTTGCTGTGGGGAAAAAAAATCAGGAATGGAAACAAATTAACGAAATCAGAACAATACGGGTTTGGACAAGATGAGTCTAGCGTACCGGTTAGTATAAAATGTTTTCTGATAATTACTGATTTCAGATTGCAGACACTATGTTTTTAACTGGAGGAACTTCTTGTCAGATGTTTATTTCTCGTTGATGAATTATATTAACAAATGTTATGGCCTGTACGTGTCGTAACATGAAGTTGGAGTGTATGAATTCCAGATGAAATTACACGAACTCCAGATCAATATAAGTTTTGAACACAGATATGTGTATGTGTTTTTTAAGTGGAGTGTTACGAGTTTCATAGGCAGCTAAGATGGTAGATAAGGAATGTTTGACAAAATCAAATCAAGATATGAATATAATTCAATCCATAAGAAAACGACAAAGGATCCTTGCTGTTGCTACAGAGCAAGTTCGGCCAAGTCTGAGTTCGTTCTTTCAGGGAGTAGGTTGTAGAATCAGTCTGTGAACTTGTCTGACACACTCATTTATGAAGGCTGTCCACACATTACTTTGCTTCATGGAGACAGATGAGGTCAGAACTGCAGTAAAACTGGTTCTAATAGGGGAAAGGTAAAATTCTCATTTCCATCTCATTTAAGACATATTGTGGAACACGGTGTCAGGCCCGTATTTCTAAGACCATTGGCACATGAAAGTGTGATATGGTCAGTATCACACCCGGGCTGCATTTATCTTTCCAGGTTTCTCTTGTACCAGTTTTCAGAGGCTAAAACTGGTTCTAATGGAGTAGATTTTTTCCAGTGATTCTCATTCTTATTTGACTCTATCAAGCGCTTTACTTTCTTGACGTCCTAACCAGTGTTCCTGCAGCAGCATGACCATACACACAAAACATCCTGATGCCCACAAAATGTTATATGCTGCACAAAACAGAAGCAAAATAAAATTTGTAAAAAATCCAGATAAATTATTCCTTGTACTTTTGATTTCTTTATCTAACCCTACACTGTGGTACATCTAAAGAAAAATAGTGCTACATGAGTTTTGCTTTAATGATTTCTTTGAGTTTTTTTTTCTTATTCGTGAGAACTTTAAAGTACATTCTGTAATTTGACCTTATGGCACACATTTGCAAATAGAATGTTTTTGAGAATATAGTTGCACAAGGGTTGAAAATTTTTGCACATGAACTGCAAAATCTTAGGGGGAACATTGGTTCTAACCAAGAAAGTCTCTGCCAGATAAGTGTCGTTTTTGTGTTTCTTTGATGTTCTTTTGTTATTTTCATTGCCCTTGACAAAAGCATATTGCAGGAATATTGGTTTGTTATACACTTCTGTGTGAGTTCATCTCATTCCTTCTTTTGCCGTTCTTTCTCACTTTTTCTTCCTTCTATTTTGTGTGTGTGTGTAAAACTGCACTATACATCTCTGACTGTCTCTCTGCTTTGCTACGAGAGGATTGCCTAGATGTGGTGAAAGAATTAGTCCACCTCATGAATACTGTCTAGTTTTATAGTAAGATGGAACTCATTACTTCATGAAGACTGTCGAGATTTGTAGTAAGATAGAACTCATTACCTCATGAAAAATGTCTAGATTTGTAGAAATGTGGAACTAATTACTCTGTTTCATGAAGATTATCAAGATCTGAGTAAGATGGAACTCATTACTTCATGAAAAATGTCTAGATTTGTAGAAAGGTGGAACTCATTACTTTACTTCATGAAGACTGTCAAGATCTGTAGTAAGATAGAACTCATTACTTCATGAACACTGTCTAGATTTGTAGAAAGGTAGAACTCATTACTTTACTTCATGAACACTGCCAAGATTTGTAGTAAGATAGAACTCATTACTTTACTTCATGAACACTGTCTAATGATTATATTTTGCTTCACAGTGGAGAGTTTGGCATGGACAAGAACAAAAAGAAAAAGAAAAGGGAGCTAACCGAAGAACAGAAGCAAGAAATCCGAGAAGCATTTGATCTGTTTGACACAGATAAGGACAGAGCAATAGATTACCATGAATTGAAGGTATGGTTTTCAAAATCTGTATAATTTTTATCAATGTTTGCATTAACTGACAATTATTGATAAATTACCGATAAAAAAGAAAAAAACGAAATTTTTTTGGAGATCATCAATTACCATAATCAGTTTAATAGTGTAAAGGTTTGGTGTACTGACTCCACAGAGGAGTTGATTTGGAATTAAAGGTTTGGTGTACTGACTCCACAGAGGAGTTGATGTGGATTATTGTTTCATGTGACAGTCATCTTTCAGTGAGTGAAAGAAAAATGCTCAAAATATGGATTATTGTTTCATGTGACAGTCGTCTTTAAGTGAGTGAAAGAAAAATGCACCAGATGTGGATTATTGTTTCATGTGACAGTCGACACATAACTGTTATTACTGCACTAGCAAAAGGTGGTGACATATCAGTTGTGCTTAGTCTGTGTTATACAAAGTCATATACAGTACCAGAAGTCGCAGCTAGAGGGAATTTAGGAAATCAGGAGATGGACGATATAGGTAGAAGGGTGAAGGTCCTTACTAAGTTTAGCTAAGGTGGAGCTCATCATGAACACTACTAATGATTATATATATTCTTGATGGTGGTTAACCTGCTTTCAAATATATTGAGCTTTCTTTTTTGGCATCTACACAACTCTTTTATCAAAGGCATTCTCCTTCCTTTGTAGCTGCATTGGGAAAGTTGATATTGGATTAGCGTAACATAGCAGAGGTACGCTCCTCGTACCAGTTAGCCTGGCAAAACATGAAGCATGCTCAGTCACTGGAGAGGTCAGGGACCAGGCTTTGTGACCCAGACTTGCCGTGTTATCACTGTGACTGATTATGTCAGTTAAATATAGGTAGAATCAGTCATAAGAGAAGCACTGACTGATAATGGTACTCAGCAACTGCCACAGATGGCAACGTCAGCTGATTCAAAATCATTTTTTCTAAAATGGAAAGAGCCATTACTTTTTTGATTACTTCAGGTTGCCATGCGAGCCCTGGGATTTGATGTGAAAAAAGCTGATGTTTTAAAGACACTGCGAGATTATGACAGGGAGGGAACAGGAAAAATCTCGTTTGATGATTTCAATGAAGTCAGTGAGTATGATTTTACATTAAACAAGAGTATTGATCATCTTAACTCACGTAAGTAGCTATATATAGCCAGAGAATCCCAGAACAAGCTATCAAATGGGACACAACAGGACAGAGAGAAGAAGGTCAACCACGTGAAACTCTAAAGAGAACATTGTTGAGAGAGGCTAAATAGCTGGCATAAGATTCCTTGATGAGGTTGAAAAACTCACTGAAAAGAGAAAAACATGGTGAACTACAACACACGCCCTATGTGACATTTAACAGTACGGGTATGGGTAGGATGTAAGTTATTTTTTGTGATCATTTTACCTTTACCTTCAGTGCCTACTATCAGCAGCTCTGCCAAATGAAGCTACAGATTTAGGTAGCAAAATCCTCAGCTGTCCATTTTTAAAAAATGAAGACCTACTGAAGAATTCAGTTTCTTTCTTTCAGTTTTCAGTCATTTTTATGTGCATGCATTGATTTGCAGCTTCTTTTTTCATTCGTACTGTACCATGAATGTTAGTAAAACATCCAGGAGCACTATGAGGAGTATGACAGGTCATAGGGGGTTGTGGCTTGCTGGTCATGATGTCTGTGGCCAGGACTTGCTTTTTAATGATATCTGGCTTACCATTGTGATGGCTGGCTTTGACTGTGGCTATGATGTCTGTGACGTGTCATCATGATGACTATGGCTGTGACCTGCAGTTACAATGTCTGGCTGTGGTTTGCCATCATGATGACTGTGGCTTGTTATTCATAATAAAGAGTAGCCAATCACAGACCACATCATACTAATTATAGCATCATTATTACATAATATGGCGTAAGTGAAATAAGTTCATTCATTCATGTGACGCGTCCTTTCCAAAATATCCCTCTCACAGCCTCCTTGAATGCTGCTTAGTGGTGCGCAAGTTGACCGGCGTCTCGCAGTGACGTATTCAGAGTTACCATGATGTCCTGAGTCCACCTACGGCAAGGTCGTCCCTTTTCTCTTTTGCCGGGTGCTATGCCTTCTACTGTAAACCTCTCCAAGCTGTTGTGTCTCTTGATGTCGCTGAATTAACTCAGCTTTCTAATTTTTATGGTGTTAATGAGCCAGTCTGCTGCACCTAATCCCATCAATATCTCTTTATTTGATTTTCGCTCTATCCATGATATTCTAAGTGCCCCTCTGTAACATTTCATTTCAAATGCTGTTATTTTCTTTGCTAGTGATTTGTTAAGTGTCCGTGTTTCACATCTGTATATTGCCACTGGAAATATTGTAGCCCTTAGTAAATATAACTTTGTTTTCTTGTTGGTACCTTGCCACATACTCTTCATTTGTGCTAGTTCCTGTGGTGCAACTGCAATTCTTCTTTTGATTTCCACTGCGCAATCGACAGTGATAGCAATGATTGAACTAGATATTCAAATTTATTTACATTTTCAAGCTCTTGATGGTCCAGTGTAATTTTGAGTTAGCTTCTCATTTTGTCAGTTATCATTAGTTTGGTTTTGTTAGTGTTTAAAAAGAGGTTCTGAGCTTCGCCGTGTCTTTTGGTTGAAAGAATCAACTGTTGCAGTCCTTCTGAGCTGTTTGATAAAAAGACATTATCATCAGCATATCTAATTTCTGGAGTCTGATGGCTCCTATTGTTTAAAGAGTTAAATTTAGCTGTTTCCTGTTCCTCTCTTACGTTCCTCATGATGTTTTCAGCGTAAATGTTAAACAAGTATGGAGAAAGGATACATCCCTGCCTTACTCCCTGTTGTACATGAAACCAACCCGATGTTTCACCATCTACCCTCACTGTTGCTTGCTGATCTTGGTACACTTTGGCAACGAGGTGTACCAGATGACTGGAAAAAAAACCATGTTGTTCAGAAGAGACCATAACAGTCAAAAGCTTTGGAGTAGTCTACAAAACGGGTGTATAGATCCACATTAAACTCTCCACACTTTTCTGTGATATTCCTCAGTTCATAAGTTCATATTTTAAAAATTATTACTTACATTTATTAGCTGTAGAAATGAATGTGGCCTGCCAGTTTCTTTGTTCAAAAAGGTTGCTGACCAAATCACTCTTATTAAAAAAAAAACCCAATGATTATGTCCCTTTTGATTTTCATGCTTCTGATAGAAAGGTTGTTAAACCCTGTTCATGATGACCTTGACTCAGGCCTGCCAGTGATGATGGTTATTTCATCTCTTAAACACAGGCACCTTCAGTCCCAACGTTTAAAATGATTGTTAATGTGTCTTTATTATTCTGAATCACAAGAAGTAATGTGTCTTTCTCATCCCAAGTCACAAGAAGTAATACTCATATGTTGTTCTCATCCTGAGTCACTAGAAGTAATGTGTCTTTCTCATCCCGAGTCACAAGAAGTAATACTCATATGTTGTTCTTATCCTGAGTCACTAGAAGTAATGTGTCATTCTAATCCTGAGTCACTAGAAGTAATGTGTCATTCTAATCCTGAGTCACTAGAAGTAATGTGTCTTTCTCATCCTGAGTCACAAGAAGTAATACTCGTATGTTTTCTCATCCTGAGCCCCCTAGAAGTAATGTGTCTTTCTAATCCTGAGCCCCCTAGAAGTAATGTGTCTTTCTAATCCTGAGTCACTAGAAGTAATGTGTCTTTCTCATCCTGAGTCACGAGAAGTAATACTCATATGTTTTTCTCGTCCTGAGTCACTAGAAGTAATGTGTCTTTCTCATCCTGAGTCACAATAAGTAATACTCATATGTTGTTCTCATCCTGAGCCCCCTAGAAGTAATGTGTCGTTCTAATCCTGAGTCACTAGAAGTAATGTGTCATTCTAATCCTGAGTCATTATAAGTAATGTGTCATTCTAATCCTGATTCACTAGAAGTAATGTGTCCACCTCATTCTGAGTCACTAGAAGTAATGTCTTTCTCATTCTGAGTTGCTTGAAGTAATATAAAATTTTTATTTCATATGTTTTTCCCCAAAAAAGTGACAGATATGATGCTTGATAGAGATCCACAGGAAGAAATCCTGAAGGCCTTCAAGTTGTTTGATGATGATTTATCTGGCAAGATTAGTCTTCGTAATCTCAGGAGAGTAGCAAGGTTAGTTAGCCTAAGTTAAACATTTCATTATATGAAGTTCTAGTAGCAAGGTTAGTTAGCCCAAGTCAGAATACTACTTTAACATTTTGTTGTATGAAGTTTCCTTCTAGCCACGCTTTCCTTCAGCTAGGCTTTATTTATATACTCACGGAAAAAAGTAAGTGTGCAATGCTTTAAAAAGCACAATGAATGTGCTCAGGTGATGACTGAACTAAAATTTGACACACATTATGTTTGATTATCCAATATCAGATAAAATGATAACTTTCAGGCCAGTCACATGTCACAAAAAAGTGAAAAAAAATCACCTAATGTGGCTCACCACCCCAAGAAAAGAAAATCAGGGTTTCAATATCGTGTGTGTCCTTCTCAGGCAGTTATCACTGCTTGACACCGCCCTCTCATCAAACCAATGACACGTTGTATCAATTGTTGAGGCATGTTATTCCATTCTTCTTGCAATGCTAATTCTTGGTGGTTTCCAGGACGATTGTGTCGTCTTCGCAACCTGTGGTCCAGTTCATCCCAAATGTGCTCGATAGGTGATATGTCCGGTGAAACTGCTGGCCATGGCAAGACAGTAATGTGGTGCTGCTACAAGTGGTCCCTGACAACACGTGCGACATGTGGACGAGCGTTAACCTGCTCCAGTATCACGCCTTGTCCATTAGCATCTAGAAAAGGCATTATGTGGCGTGTAATGATTTCGTCCCTATATCGTAAACCTGTAAGGTTGCCATTGAGGAAGACTAGGTTTGTTCGGCCAGCATAGGAAATTCCTCCCCAAACCATTACACTGCCTCCTCTTCTCCTATCCACCTCTAGCACACAGTTATTCGCAAAGCGTTCTCCTCATCGCCTGTACACTAAAGCACGCCCATCATGGCCTTGCAGACAGAATCTGGACTCATCAGTGAATAGGATCCGTCTCCATTGATGATAAGGCCATGCCACATGGTGCCTGGCCCAGTTCAAGTGGGTTTGTCTGTGGCGAGCTGTCAGTACTGGTCTAACTGCAAGGCCTATGAGGTAAGAGATTTACCTCTCTGAGTCTGTTCCTCACTGTCCTGCCCGACACACGTCTTACACCTGGAATGTTGCAGGCAGTCCATGTTGCCTGTAGAAACCTTTATGAAGGTACATGAGGTGGATGTAGCGGTCTTGTACAAGGGTGGTAACTCATGGTCTGCTGCTTTTATGGCAGTCAGCAACAGAACCATTTTGGTTAAAACGACTTTGAAGGCGTAATATTGTGTTTCTGTGAACATTAAAATATTGAGATACTGCTGCTACTGTTGATCCAGCAATTAACATCCCAACAGCTATTTCTCACTGATGTTCATTCAATCTTGGCATGATGAAAAAAAGATGTTTATATTGGAATTCCACTACTTCTTTCTTCAACGATTACGTGAAGAGATCTCTGAGAACAGAATTACACACTTACCCTCATTTTATCCGTGGTCAGTAACCAATCAATGGATCACTCACATGATTTCACTGGAGCTGTGGTTATCTCCCCATGAATAGTGCGATCAACTTCATGCAGCACGGAAAAGTGGACAACACTCAGACAAAACTTCGTGCCAAATCTGATTTCATTTCACTCATGACAACGTGATTGATAAGCTTGACACCACTGCACACTTACTTTTTTCCGTGAGTATAGTTCCACAGAGCATCATCATGTCATCATCATCATCATCATCGCCTTTCACTCCCTTGGGAGCGTAGGCCACGGATAAAGGCTTTCCAGTCATCCTTGTTCTTGGATTTGTTCTCTGCTTCCATATGTATCTCTTGTCTCTGAGCACTGTCATAATTTGCAAGTAGTTCTAGGTCTTCCTTGGTTTCTGTTTTCTTGAGGATTCCATGTCAGTGTCTGTCTTGCTATGCTGGTGTCAGGTTTCCTCATTGTGTAACCAATCCATTTCCTAGACATGATTTGTAGGTTCATAGGCTCTTGTCTCTACAGAGCAAGCATCTGTCAGTACTTTGATACTACAGAAACTACTCTCTTCTTCTGCAGAGTAAGAATTTTCCTGTTGTTGCATACAGTAAGAATGCTGTTGCTTTCTGCAACAAGAATATGTCTATTGTTATTACAGCAAGAATTTCTCATTTGTTTCATACAGCGTGAACATTTTTTGTTGTCCTGCGTAACAAGAACTTTTCAGTTGTTCTACACAGCTTTTACTGGGTTTTTTTTCTGTTTATATATAAAGGTTGTCCCATAGCAAATGCCGTAGGAGATGAAACATTAAGACCTCATTATGCTGGGCCATCAGTGTAAGAGGTAGGATGGCCAGTTCCTTTCCTCGCCAGATTTTCTCTGGTACCTATTTTATGAGGCTGGGTTGACCTCTGGGCTGTATTGGTTGGAAAAAAAAAATCCCGCTCACCTGGGGATTTGAACCCTTGACCATTCAGTTGCTGCACGAGTGCTCTAACCACTACACTAGCCGGCCCATTTATATATACTGAAACAAAAACATCACTCTTTATTTATGTAGCTGATCAGCCGTCTCCATCTAATCATACTTCATTTGTTTTTCTGCTGTGAATTATGCTTCACAACCATTAAAACTACCTTTTGTTAGTTATATTTTATACAAACAGATTCCCCAACATTTTTTTTTCGCATTTGTGAGTTTGGTTCAGATCATCAACTTTATAAGTCAGGTTTCTACCCAGCATTCAGTGGAACTTTAGGGTAAATGAGAGGTCACTACACATTCTGAGAAAGAAAAACATCATTTATAAACAGATCTAATAGAAAAACATTGTTTTGTACTATAAATGAACATTACCAATTATTATTAGAGTGGCGAAGTGGTTAGTGCACTGGTCTCTCATGGTGAAGGTCAGGGGTTTGAATCCGGCTGGAGGCACACTCAGTCACCCAGCTGTAGAAATGGGTACCCGATTTTTTTTCTGGAGTTGGGGAAGGAAAGGCAGCCAGACATGATACTGACCATATCAGCCTCTAGTGTGCTGACAGGTCAAGGAAAATATGGGCACTAACACCATATCCCTATGTGCCTCTAAGGCATGAGAGGATTACCTTTACCTTTTTATTATATCTACAACTGGCTGATCTCAGTAACAAACTGTGCACTGTAAATATTCTGAAGGTGCTTGTAAGAGATGAAAATTATGTCAAGGTTTCATCCACGATAAGCTGTCCTGTCATGAGAAGCTTCTGTTCATTGAGCCAGGCTCCTGACCATGTATCACTTACAATGTGATACTCCTGTAAGAAGATGTTGATGACTTACATGTGATACTCCTGTGAGAGGATGTTGATGACTTACATGTGATACTCCTGTAAGAAGATATTGATGACTTACGTGTGATACTCCTGTGAGAGGATGTTGATGACTTACATGTGATACTCCTGTGAGAGGATGTTGATGACTTACATGTGATACTCCTGTAAGAAGATGTTGATGACTTACATGTGATACTCCTGTAAGAAGATGTTGATACTTACATGTGATACTCCTGTGAGAGGATGTTGATGACTTACATGTGATACTCCTGTAGGAAGATGTTGATAACTTACATGTTACTCCTGTGAGAGTATGTTGATGACTTACAATGTGATACTCCTGTGAGAGGATGTTGATGACTTACAATGTGATACTCCTGTGAGAGGATGTTGATGACACAATGTGATACTCCTGTGAGAGGATGTTGATGAGTTACAATGTGATACTCCTGTGAGAGGATGTTGATGAGTTACAATGTGATACTCCTGTGAGAGGATGTTGATGACTTACAATGTGATACTCCTGTGAGAGGATGTTGATGACTTACAATGTGATACTCCTGTGAGAGGATGTTGATGACTTACAATGTGATACTCCTGTGAGAGGATGTTGATGACTTACAATGTGATACTCCTGTGAGAGGATGTTGATGACTTACAATGCGATACTCCTGTGAGAGGATGTTGATACAGATTGGTGGACAACTTGAAGAGGATTGATGGAAATCACTTGGCTCAGGCTTGCTGTGAAAGTAGAAGAGAGGGAATTGTAATGGTTGATGGTTTAATGCCAGCCAGAGGTACAGTTTGACAAAGTGGCAACCAGGCATGATTCATCACTCTCTTAAGTGTTTACAGGTCATGGAAAATGTGGACACTGAAACTATTATACGCCACAGTGGTTTGAAGAAGGTGCGCTTCCTTGTGGAGTTGGGGCATAGTGATAATGAGGATGATTAATCATACAAATTTTTTTTAAAAATTGAAACAATTCTTTAAATATTCGTTATTCTGAAGCATGCTTTTATATGATGACATATGACACTTATATGATGACATATGACACTGTTTTCTGTGTATCAGGGAGCTTGGAGAGAACATGACAGATGAAGAACTGAGAGCCATGATTGATGAGTTTGACAAAGATGGAGATGGAGAGAGTGAGTATTTTTACCAGAACTAGAAAATCTTTAGTAGAAACATAAAAGTAACTGAGGAAGAAAGGCATGGGAGGAAGAAAGAGAGAACAAAAGAAGTGAAGAAGAAGGATACAGAATCTGTGGTTTTCTTTTCCTTTTTTTTAAATTTTCCTGTGTCCAGGAGGCAACTTTAAGGCAACTTTATGTTTCAGTTGTAGAGGTTGCTTTGTTAAATTTTAGGTGGCTTACACTGGTTTCTTGAAAGTAGTGCTCTATTATTTTCTTCTAGGAATACTAGAACTTCAAAAATCTTGTCATGATTACAGATCTATTGCTGGTGTGTCCATTTATTATCATCATGTCTGACTGTCTCTTTTTCTCTCTCTGTGGATGGGTGGGTGGTTGGTTGGTTTTTCTTTTTTTTTTTACTTGCTGTGGACTAGGGTGAAGTCCTGTATTCCATTTATGAGACTATCGTGTGATATCCTGGGGGGGGGGGGGGGGGTTTGTTTGTTTTTCCTTCATTTTCTAACATCTCTGTGGGCATATGTGTACACAGTGTATTTTGATGTTGTCATCTCAGCTCCTGCTGTCTGTGTGCACAGTGTATCTTTGATGTTGTCATCTCAGCTCCTGCTGTCTGTGTGCACAGTGTATCTTTGATGTTGTCATCTCAGCTCCTGCTGTCTGTGTGCACAGTGTATCTTTGATGTTGTCATCTCAGCTCCTGCTGTCTGTTACGAGGAGAGCTTGAGTGGAATTCAGTCTTGTCCTTCTTTTGTCTGCTGACCCCAATGAGACTGTCATGTCAGCAGCCGTGGTGCAGCATCTTGGAGACCTCACCTGTATTCCAGTCTTAATAAATATAGGGTATAAAAAAAAGAACTGTATAAAAATAGAACACATCAGTAAGAGATTCTGCATCACCAGTGACATGTATTTGTCAACGTTTCTGATTATTAAACTTTCATGATCTTCCATGATCTTGGTTCACACTTAGCAGCAGGTCCTGTATGAGTGAGGAGTACAGTTGGTAGTGGACTATCTTATCATGAAAAGGTTGGGGACCTGCAGTTGAAGCCCTCCACTCAAACCAGATTACAGTTTTCAAACTTCAAACAGAGAAACGCAGATGACTGTCTCATCTGCGCAAAGTAAAGGTTACCAAAACCCCATCATGTGTAATCTTAAACCTTCACTTAAATGTTCACATCATCTCTCCAGTACAAAACACTACCTCTCTCACACAATGTTAGACACTCTCCAACTGAGACTAAACTAAAAAATCATACTACTTTACAAATCATGCTCAGAATTTCTCTCTCAGATCTTATGCCATTTTCAAACAACACATTATCTGCATGCAGAATATGAGCTCAAAAGTCAGGGGCAACCACCCTATAAGCCAGAGTATATAAGCAAACAACCAGGGGTGTTAACTTCACATGACTCTTCAGGGTAGCATACCCTGGCAAACATATTCTGTTACACCTAGACCTGGCTTCAGGAAAAGGGAATGAATGAAAAGTGTGGTACATGCATGAATAAGTCATGCAGATGATGGGATTCATGGAGGCTGCCCATCTTTTTATCTAGATGGCTAAGCATATGAGATTGAATGTAGAAGATGTTGAGGAAATTCTTCAGATAAAAGGAATCTGGCTGTATGACAACAGACACTGAAGCACAATGTTCACACAGGCTGTCATTGCATGAAGGAAAATAAAAACATAATATTCACATAAAAATTGCTCTTGTGAATATAGAACTTTGCCAGAGTTCACAGTTGGTGAAAGCACAAGAAAAAACAAAATCCAAAATATGTATAGCATTTTGATTTATTTATTCTTTATTTATTAGCATTTTTTTAATCAGCATTTTTTTCTTTTTGTTTTTTGTTGTTTTCAGTCAATGAAGAAGAGTTTATTGCCATCATGACTGGAGATACATAAGTGGGGCAACAGACAAAGAAAAAATCTACCAATTTCGTGGACATTTTGTGGATGATGATTTATTTTCACACTAATGGTGGTAGCTGCCATTCACAGTGAAGCTACAGTCACCAAAAGTATCGCCATTCCTGGAGTTCTGGTTTTCCATTAGATTTGACATGCAGTCAGTTTTATTCTTTAAAAGAAAACAAAAAGAACTTTTGTTTGCTTATTTTGTTTTTTCGAAGTCGTAAGTTTAAATGTTTCCCTTTTTTTAAAAAATTCGTTTTTCATAATTTGTTTGAATGAGCTAATTTTTTCCATAATATGAAATTTGCTGCATTTTTTAAAAAATGCTAGTACCACAGGCTCTGTCCTGGGTGAGGTTGTGTGTATGTAAAAAAATTTGACCGTGACTTTGTTGCGTCTTCACATGTTTAGCTCTTCTTTCACGGAGATTTCCAGTTTTGCCATCATCCCCGGTGCATCATATCAATAGTCCTGTAATTTTCCACCCACAAGCGATAATTCTTCGTTGTCACCTACAAGAGATACATCTTTGTTACTGTGTTTTTTTGGTTTTTTTTGCCAGAATTAGGTATTCTCAAAAAGAGTTACGCCCAACTAGGATTCTTTCATGTAACAGATCTCTGTTTAGTTCTTTGTTTTTAGCTGCTAGATTTAACCTCTTTAGCCTGATTCTCACTTTTTCTATGACTGGGATGTGGTCACTGTTGCAATCTGCGCTTGGCCTTGTTTTCACGAATATTAGTGATTTCCTGAATCTTCTGTTGATCATAATGTAATCTATCTGGTTATGTTTTTATTTATGTTATTATTTGGGCTTTTTCATGTCCAAAATCGCCTTGGGTGTTGTTGAAACCAAGTATTTCCTATTATCATTTTATTCTTTTCTGCTCACTCAGTCAACATCTCTCCTCTTTTGTTTCTGATTCCTAGTTCATACTTGCCAGTAGCTTCATTGTCTTGTTCAGTCCCTACTTTCGTGTTTAAATCACCCAGCACAAAGTTTACTTCCCATGGTTTGCACTTTTTCATTGCCATGTCCAGATTGTTGTAAAATTCTTTTATCTCATCATCAGAGCTTTCTGAAGTTGGTGCGTATACTTGGATGAGATTTGTGTCTGTTAGGTGGCCCTGTAATTTAACCATTAACACTCTGTCTGACATGCACCAGAAACCTTTCATGGTTCTTGCTGTCTTCTTATCTGATATTATGCCAACTCCATTTCTGTGCTGGTTTCCCCTGGAATATATTATTTTGAAGTCTTTATGATCTCTACTTCCTGCTCCAGTCCATCTCATTTCACATAAACCAAGGATGTTAATTTCCATTCTTTTCATTTCTTGTTCGATGTTTTCTAGTTTTCCAAGTTCTGTTAATGTTCTAATGTTCCATGTTGCAATTACTGTGGTGTTGCTTTTGTTTTCTTTGCGTACAGTAGTTGGATGATGATATGGTATCATCTGTCGCACGTGATGGTCCCTACCAGATGAAGTGGTTCCACTGGAACCCCCATTAACGTTGTTATGATTCAAAGAATTGTGGATTGCCATGATTGTTCTTGGGAATGTACAGTGTTGGTTTCCCCTAGCCTTCCATCAGTTTGTTTATGGTTTACTCCACTAGCCTTTGACCCTGGCCAGAGCCTACCCTACAAGGTAGCAGGGGGTTTGAAATCAGAGTTTTCCTTCTCCTAGATGAGCTACCAACCAAGACTAACGAGTCTCATCTACCTGAAGCATCTGGTTCTCAGGTGCCATATACTCGCCTTTCATCCCTTCTCCTGTCAGTTTAAACAATTCTGCCATGAGAAGGCCAGGAGCTGGACTTGGACTATGGGGACTATTTGAGATGCACGCCTTGGAGACACTTAATTGGAGTGTAGAGCTTATCCTCCACCCCACCTCTAGCTGTTACAGTAAATTTATTCTTACTTTTGCATACCAATGTTTACATTTATTTATGTGCATAAACATAATTGTCATATTGATAAAAGCAGTACAGATATGTACGTGGGCGACTTTAATCAAATTTAAATACTCTCAACCTTATTTTTATAATGTGTTATGAAATCTAATGGACATGAATGTTAAAAGCTTCAGCATGGTAAAGTGTGAAAATGAAGAAAGTCTGGAAACAGCAAAAAACAAAAGTGCAAAGTAACACCAGTGAGAATAAAGAAAAATCACAGGGCAGTCTGAGAAGCAGATCTCATTGTTTTTCCCATGATACAAATTTTTACAGTCATGGAGATTGCATGACATCCTTTCAGTCACAGAGCATCTCTTTCATTTATTGGGAAAGTCAGAAAAAATGTTTGTATTTCCACTGACAGTACTTGCCAGAGAGATCTTGCACAGATCAAGAAAACTGGCTACAGTGGGAGCTTAACTGAAAATCTGGCTACAGTGGGAGCTTAATTGAAAATCTGGCCACTGTGAGAGCTTAACTGAAAATGTGTGACTGACAACACAGAAAAGCTGTTCATGGCTGTGCACAAAGCCTACTCCAAATTTGCTCTCATTTTTAATGGCACTACTCCAATGACCATATGATGTCATTTTAATCCATCTGACCCAGCGTCTCAGATTTTGACATTCATTTGTTCTGGTATGCTTTCCTTGACTTTTCTGATCCCCAAGTTTGAGAGTTTCTTTTGCTTTTTTTTTTTCATTCATGCCAGAGAGTGGAAAGTAGAGGTCCTTTTAAATGTTCTGTATCTCAGCCCACTTCTCTAGTCCCACATTACTCTGAACTTCCTGACAAAACGTTGTGAACTATGTTGGTTTGTAGCAGTTATTGGACTATGTGCCAGATGCTGGTTACATCCAGCAAGAGAAAACTTCTTCATAACATGTGGTTTATTTTATGATAGTAGTTTTATGCCTTTGTTTTTTCACAAGATACGAGTTATTTCTTAGAACCTGATATTTCATGCGTGTCTGTCTAAGAATGTTTTGCATGAAGACTTTGTGCTTTAAGTCCTGCATGTCATCTGGCATGTCCTGCATGTCAGCTGGCAGATGAACATTAATAGAATTTTTAAAACCCAAAAACATGCAAACATTTTCTAGTACATGACATGTTTTAAACTGTGAAGCATGGAATGACATTCCATGTTCAATCAGTGTATGCTTTTTTTAAAGATGGCACAAATGTAACCCACATCATGTGGATGGATTTTTTTTAAAAGATTAAACAGAAGAAAGAAGCTAAACTAGTTTTATATTTATTTGTTCTATATCCATTGAACCAAGCCATGATCATGTAATTGTTTTTTAAGTTTTAGTAATATAAAAACACATCTTCAAAACAGCTTTAATCAAACATGAAGAAAAGTGCACAAAACAAAAAAAAGCAATCTTTACGGAAGTAGCAACATCTGTATACCACATTCTGGTTGTAGCAAAATCTGTATACAACATTCTGGTTGTTGTAGCAACATATGTATACCACATTCTAGTTGTTGTAGCAAAATCTGTATCCCACATTCTGGTTGTTGTAGCAACATATATATACCACATTCTGGTTGTTGTAGCAACACATGTATACCACATTCTGGTTGTTGTAGCAACATCTGTATACCACATTCTGAATGTTGTAGTCATCTTTCTTGAAATGAGTCCTGCAGGAATGACATTCCCCTTCACACAGGCCAGGATTCTGACTCTCATTTTGAGTGCATGAATAGAGCAGCTCATAATGAAGTGGGTTTCCATGCAAATGTGGTGAGTTGGTGAGCCACAACCACCTCTCTCCAGTCAATTCAGCACAAAAAAAAAAGGAAACATGACACCTGCATTAGGAAAACTACCTCTGAAATTGGAGAATATCTGACTGCAGAGTGAGGCATACCAGATTTCATAGAACATACATATGTAAGTACATTAAAGAATATTCATATGTTCATGTCTCTTCTTTGTACACATTTGCTGTCTGTATATGCAACCTGCAGTTTTATTTCTTGGCTTCTTGAATAAATTGGATTGGTTTGGTTTTTTGGGTTTTTTTTGGTAATTTTTTTTATAATGTAGAGCCTGGTTTTATTTTTTTTTTTTGGCAAGATTTTATGAGACAGCAGGTGCATCTCAATCTTCACAGTTGGTGCAGTTTTGTAGGATGTGTTCCACAGTTTGAGGTGCCTGACACACACACAGAGAGGAGAGTTTCCAACCTTAAACTGTGTATATGATGGATGTTTTTGTAAAATTTGTGTGCATATTGCACCAGCACAGTTTTCACTGAATGAATGAAGAAAAAAGTGACTGATGTTCTAACTATCAAGAACAAGAAGCTGATGTTCCAGTGCTTATTTCCCTTGTCTGTCCAGAAGCAACCAGGGTGTTTGAGTGCCCTAGTGTGGTTTTCAAGATGGCAGGCACATCTTTATGCTACTTCCAGAGTGGTGAAGTTTTCCTTTTTCGGTCGGATTCAGCAGATGATCCCAAGCTCACAGTGTGTCCATGTACTGATGCTTTATGACTGCAGTCTAGTCTGTCGCTAGCGCGGATTGGATCCCAAGTCATGCTACAGAGATCAAGCACATGGGCCAGGGTTCTCTGTGGTGATTCATAACTGAACACCAGCAAGATCTATACCAGGTTTGGCAGGCTGTGTCAGTGGGACAATGCGAAACCACCACCTGTGCAGACAACACAGAAAATCCTAAATTTTCAGGTGGGATAGCTGTGCAGGCAGTGGCTGGAGTTCTTGCAGAGGTCAAAAATTCATAATTGAATGAACATGGCATCAGAAGGACTGAGTGGTACTCCCAGCACGTGAGAGAAATATCAGTCAACACAGAAATGGCACATTTAGTTGCTGTGTGCAGAGTGATATACTGAAGAGAGGATTGCAGTGCCTATGGACATGTCTGGAGAGCAGTGATGATCCATCTATAACAACATAAGCATGACTGGATACCAGACCTCACTGCTTAAAGGATATAACTTCTTGGAGATATCATCTCAAACAGTCAAACTCTCTTGTGAGTTGTTACCCTGGCATGGTGAGAGAGCTTGTGTGTCGCCATGACCCAAAGTACTGTGCTGGCGGGAGCAGCTGCTCCAGGCAGGGTCACCAGGCCAGACATGTCTGAGGGTAGGGGCCAGGCATAGCACAACTTGGATCCTCCTGCCTTGCAGGATGGCTGGGGACAATCAAAGGCTACACAAGCAAACCAAAAAAAAAACTGCATGCTGAAGACAGATATACTGGGTCCAGGGTGCAAAGCTGCAAGACATCGTTGATGATCTGCAAATGGATGCATCAGCAGCAGGCCATCTTGCTCACAACCGAGAGGCCTACAGGAGTGCTGTTAGGGAGGCAAAGTTCCACAAGGGACATTCAAATGAATGAATGAATGAGGGTGCAAAGTGGTGCAGACAAGCCAAGAACTGAAGTAAAAAAGCAGCTCATGCTGGTATGACATCACAAACAGTAAGAAATAAAATGCTTTGCATGAAACAAGATCAGACACTATGTGACATACAGTGTTCATGAACAGAATAAACATAATTCTTATTTTGAGCAAAACATACATTACCAAATAATAATGCATTATTTAATTATTAAGTAATACATTGTTAAAACTCCTCTCTGAACATATTTAAGATGAAATATACAAAAAGAGTGTTTTTATAGTAAAATTGTTAACAATAATATATGCAACATGTAAAGATGTACGGAAAATGAAGGTCTTTTGATATTTAATGCGTCAACTATGATGTGGGCGGGTGGATGGGAGAAATGATATTTTACACCATCGGAACATAACTTCAGAACATTCTGACAGAAAATTTCAAATCATTTTTCAGTTTTGATAACATTTGTTTAATCTCAGCATTATTTGAACAAACTGAGAAGACAGA
Organism: Achatina immaculata; assembly: GCA_009760885.1. Lineage (NCBI taxonomy): Eukaryota > Metazoa > Mollusca > Gastropoda > Stylommatophora > Achatinidae > Lissachatina > Lissachatina immaculata. The sequence goes on along the minus strand of CM019716.1, from coordinate 66,643,023 downwards.
GAGTGCTAAAAGCTGAGCATGCCACTATAACCAGAGTTATCATATAAAAATGAGCATTCCTTTATTTTCCACATCATCATCCTTAGTCCCCATCTTATTTCTCAGTGTCTGTTTCATGTATTGCTCCTTTTCTGGTTTCTTAATATCTACTTTACATCTCTCAGACTTTCTTATCCTCATTTCTCACTATATCTGTTTCACACCTCTCTCATCTCTCTTTTCTCACTGTGTCTGCTTCATATCTCTTCTCATCCTCTTTTCTCACTATATTTCACCTCTCTTCCTTCTGTCATTTCCCACTGTGTCTGTTTCTATCTCTCTTTCTTCTCCTCATTTCTCACTGTTTCTATCTCACATCTCTCTCTCTCTCTCTCTCTCTCTCTCATTTCTCACTATGGCTACTCCATATCTCTCTCATTTATCATGCTCATTTCTCACTGTATTCCACATCTCTCATTTCTCACTACTATGTTTACCTCTTATCTCTCCCTTCTCTCATTTCTCACTATGTCTACTTCATGTCTCTCTCATTTCTTATTATATGTCATATCTTCCCCCCCCCCCCATTTTTCACTATGTCTACCTACATCTTTTTCTTCTCTCATTTCTCAATATGGCCTTGTCTCCTCTCATTTCTCACTATGTCTACTCCTCATCCCTTCCTTCTCTACTCCTCATTTTTAAGAAAAACAGTTTGAATCTCCCTTTTCTCATCCTCATTTCTCTACTTTAGTATCACATCCTTTTTTCCTCCACATCTCTAACTACTTCTTTCTCCTTGACATTTCCTCTCTTTCCCACTCAATACTTATCACTTCTCTTTGACCTCTCTATTTCTTTTCCTCAATACTTTATTGATCCTTCCTATCCCTCTTTTACTAGTTTTCCTGTCACCATTACTTCTCTGTTTACTTCACAATAGTTTCTTCTGTTTAATCAACAATAGTTTCTTCTCCTGTTTAATCAACAATAGTTTCTCCTCCTGTTTAATCAACAATAGTTTCTTCTCCTGTTTAATCAACAATAGTTTCTTCCCCTGTTTAATCAACAATAGTTTCTTCTCCTGTTTAATCAACAATAGTTTCTTCTCCTGTTTAATCAACAATAGTTTCTTCTCCTGTTTAATCAACAATAGTTTCTTCTCCTGTTTAATCAACAATAGTTTCTTCTCCTGTTTAATCAACAATAGTTTCTTCTCCTGTTTTCGTCTTTTCTGTTCACTTCCTTTATGATATCTCCTCTCCTTCTACTCTTTATTCTTCACTGCTTTGTGAATATCCTTCTTGCTTCTCAGTAATATTTAATGCAAGATGTTCCATGCGGTTTGCCTTTCAGGCAAATATCAGTTTTTCATCCTTATCATTTCTAATTTTCTGTTTTAATTTTATCTCTTATTTGTTTCTCACTATACTTACTTCTTGTCTCTCTTTTCTTTTTCTTTCTCTCCATCACTTACAATGTCTCTTATTAATCCATTGTCTTAATTATCATTTTTCTTCTTCCTCATCTTTTATCATGTCTAATTCTTATCTTTCATGTTTATTCTCATCTTCTCTTATCATGTCTACTTCTTATCTCTCATTTTTATTCTCATCATCACTTACCATGTCTACTTCTTATCTCTGTGTTTTTTTTCTTCTCATATCTTCCTATATCTATTATTATATCTCATTTCTCACTATTTTTTTCTTCTCATTTCTTGTTTTGTCTTTTTGTCTCGTCTCTCACTGTCTCCTCGTCTTTTTTCACTATTTCTCTCACTGTCTCCTCATCTTTTTTCACTATTTCTCTCACTGTCTCATCGTCTTTTTTCACTATTTCTGTCATTGTCTCCTCATCTTTTTTCACTATTTCTCTCACTGTCTCCTTGTCTTTTTTCACTATTTCTCTCGCTGTGTCTCCTTATCTTTTTTCACTATTTCTCTTACTGTGTCTCCTTATCTTTTTTCACTATTTCTCTCACTGTGTCTCCTTATCTTTTTTCACTATTTCTCTCGCTGTGTCTCCTTATCTTTTTTCACTATTTCTCTCACTGTGTCTCTTTATCTTTTTTCACTATTTCTCTCGCTGTGTCTCCTTATCTTTTTTCATTATTTCTCTCGCTGTGTCTCCTTATCTTTGTTCACTATTTCTCTCACTGTGTCTCATTAAACAACTCACATGGTGCTTGCTGCTATCTATTTCTCACTATGTCTCATCTAATTTCTCATTCAGAAGTCTCATCATTTTTTACTGTGTCTCCTCATCTTTCTATGTCTCCATTCTAATCATTCATTCTAGATCTTTATTTCTTACTAAGTTTCATTCTCATTTCTCATTTATACATCCTTTTTTTTTTAAATCATTCATTAAGAATTCTTCTTAGTTCTCATATCTTTCATACTTTTGTCATACCTCAGTTTTGATTTTTCTCATTTCTCATGACTTCTTACTTTTCCCTTGCCATTCCCTTTGTTTCATAACAAAAATCTCCCTAACTTTTTCTACTATTTTTCTTTTGTTATTTCGTCTTTTATTTCTTTCACTCTTTTCTCTCACAATATTCTGTTTCTCCCCTCATTTGTCTCTGTTTTTCCCTCATTACATCTCTGTTTCTTCCCTCAGTATGTCTCTGTTCCTCTCCTCATTCATCTCTGTTTCTCTCCTCATTCGTCTCTGTTTCTCCCCTCATTACGTCTCTGTTTCTCCCCTCATTCGTCTCTGTTTCTCCTCTCATTACATCTCTGTTTCTCCCCTCATTACGTCTCTGTTTCTCCCCTCATTCGTCTCCGTTTCTCCTCTCCTTCGTCTCCGTTTCTCCTCTCCTTCATCTCTGTTTCTCCTATCCTTCGTCTCTGTTTCTCCTCTCATTATGTCTCTGTTTCTTCTCTCATTCGTCTCTTTTTCTCCTCTCAGTACGTCTCTGTTTCTCTCCTCATTCGTCTCTGTTTCTCCCCTCATTCATCTCTGTTTCTCCCCTCATTTGTCTCTGTTTCTCCCCTCATTCGTCTCTGTTTCTCCCCTCATTACATTTCTTTCACACCAGTTCTCTTTCTCTTCCCCCAAATAATTTATATATCCTTCTCTTTTCTCAGTTTTTCATTTTCTTGTTACTATCACTTCTCTATTTTACTTCACATCTTCTTCTCCTGTCTCCACCTTTTCTTCTCACCCCCTTCACTGTAGACACTCCTCTGTCTCCACCCTTTACTGTTCAGAATTAAGTGAATGTTCTACTTCAGTATTATAGTCTGATGTGCAGTGCGCCTCGCCTTTCAGGTGCGTCGGTCTTCTTTCATCATCCACGTTTCTTCTTTTATTCTAACATTATTTTACTTAACAATATACCCTCTCATGTCCAGGGTCATGAACAACCAGGTCGGCCCACGTGGTCAGTTACCCGCTGGACTTCCTGGCCTGAGTTCTTCTAAGGGAACAAAAACGGGTCAGATGGGGTCCCACCTCTTTGTTCTTCATCATTTCTTTATATTTCTACCACTTACACTATTATTTTTATTATTCTTTTTTAATCTCTTATTACTATTTCTTTCTGACTAACTTGCTGTTGTCAGTTGAACACCTCTTCTGTCCATTTTAATTTTTGTCTCAATTTCTTTCCCCACTCCTCTCTCTCTCTCTCTCTCTCTCTCTCTCTCTCTCTCTCCCCCCTTAATATGTCTCAATTAAAGTTCCACTAAACGTGCTCCATTTTCCGTGCACGTAGTTCCCGTTACCGTAAAAAACCGCTACTGCGACCTCATCACCTTTACGTAAGTTCAAGATCACCGTGTTGCTCCCGTATCCCCTGTTGTTGAAGGCGCCAGAGTATATACGGGACGCGTCGTGGCCGTTGAGGGTTATCATTGTCTCAATGGTGCTGTTATACCCGGACAGGATGCTAGCTGTTAACAAAATATAATGTAGTTTGTTAACAAACAGTGACTGCGGGTGCTAGCTGTTAACAGATAGTAAAAAGAGAAGACCGCTGCAAATAAGACATGAAATACATGAAATTGGTAAAAACTGTCAGTTCTTTTATTTCTGTTGTCTCCTCCAATCTTTTCACAGATTTCGCATTAACATTATGTCATCCCTTTCTTTCTTCTACTTCTTTTTCAGTATTTGTGCACAACCTCTAGTGTGCCTCGCCTTGCATGCAGTTTTGAATGTTCTGCACTTTCTCTAACACTAGTTTCAGATGTTTATAGTTGGAGCAGCCGATGTAGCTGCGTGACAGGAGATATACCAGAGTCAGGAGTGGCTAGCCACAGCTGAACAAGATCCTGCCTCACCTCTCCGTTGGTGCCTAGTATCAGTAACAGACCTATCCTGGCTAACATGGCACAGACAGCCGTAGTCCCTTTGGTGGTGGAGTCTGCTAAAGAAGCGTTGCACAGTTCCCTGGCTTGTTAGATCGACTCAGGGACTGAAAGAAAATAGCCACCGTAACCCACTGTCATACCTTCACCAGGTCTGCTCACAGTTCAAGTGAGATAGAAGAAGAAGAAGAAGGAGGAGGAGGAGGAAAAAGGGGAAGAGAAGAGGAAACCCAGTTGTTCTTGGTAGCAAAAAATACCAAGGAATGTATGACGATATGAAAATGTAACAATGAATGTAAGATTTTTAAAAATATAACAACAAATGTAAGATTTTTAAGAAAATATAACAATGAGTGTAAAGATTGAAGAAAATATAACAATAAATATAAAACGTTAAGAAAATATAACAAAGAATGTAAGCCGTTAAAAATATAACACTGAGCGAAAGACTTTAAGACAATTTAACAATGAAAGCCTTACTTTAAGAAAATATAACAATGAATACCAAATGTTAAAAATGCGATAAGGACTTTGGGAAGTGAATGAAATGTACCAAGAAAATGCAACAGGTTGATAAACTATAACAACTGACACCGCACGTTAATAAAATGTAGCAAGTAATACCAGAGGTTTGTAACATACTATAATGAAAAGTGGGGGCCCAACGTGAATGTAGCAAGTAATGCCAGAGGCTTGTAATGAAAAGTGAGGGCCCAACGTTAGCATTTTATTCTTGTTGTTCCTAAATGCGGTGGAAAGATGCGATTGTTTTAATGATTTAAAATACTTAATATTAGGAGCATGTGATCAACTCACCAGAAAATAGGTAGACTCCAGGTGAAGGCGCACGAAATATACCACTATGTGAGTCGTAAGCTCCACCATTGTTTACAAGAACCTGCCATTGTTTTTGAAAACTTATGTTAGTTTCGTACTTTATGGCACATGGTTACTAACAAAGGGGAGTAATAATGAGAAAATTCTTAATCATTTCAGTGCAGTATGTGCTTATGAAAAGGATAGACACAAGGATAACTGAAAAGATGGATGAGAGAATGGGAGAGTAATTTGAATATGAAAATGGAGAGTGATTGTATGGATGGATGTACTGTAACAGATAGATGAATGAGCGGTTACATTACTGTACTCACTTCATCGAACTTGAGAACCTCAGATTCTGACAAATGCGGTATGTTTTTAGAGGTTAGGACAGAAAATGAAACGATCTGTCTCTGTTTGTCTACTTGTGACCCACCTGTCGCCAAAACTGAAAGAAGAATCGTCATCTTGAATGTCATCAATTTTATTAATCATTGTGGTTCTGCATTGAAGTCACATAGTGATGATGACGATGAAAATGATGATGATAACGACAGCTATGATAATGATGATCTATCCAGGCTGTTGCACTAACATCAGAAGTGGGACATTTGTCAGAGCATTTATTCTCTGCTGCTGCAGCTATACACAACATAAGCTCCCAACCTGGAGTTCGCACGTGACGACCATCATAACAAGACACGCCTAGAATATGTAGAATACTAGAAATATGTAAAGTAACAGAACACAGCGTTGTGTGGTTAGACCTCGAAAAGACCGTAGATGAAGCACTTTTAGATGTGAGAGAAAGAAAAATGACAAGAGAATTACCAGGGCTTGAACCATGGGCTCCTGTAGGACGAGCAACCGTCCAGCCACAAAAGAACATCGCATCCTACCGCAGTTGGTGGTTGAAGCTCCAGGTAATTCTCTGATCATTTTTCTTTCTCTCATGACTAAAAGTGCTTCGCCTATTATTTTTTTTCAATGTCTAAACATACAACACTGTGTTCTGTTACTTTACGAAAGCCTCGTTGTTTTCCATTTGTAAAAAAATTGAATTTAGAATTATGTCAAGGTTTTAACTTAATACCAAGCTGAGACTTTTTCTATAAACAGAAAATTACTTTTTATTTCTTTTTTTTAATGAGATTTATACTTTTTTAAAAATGAAATACAAAGAATGAGAAATAAAACACACACACAAAAGACCTCAGATTCCTAAAATAATACATGGAAGAATATGGGAAATTCAAATGAAAACGATGTGGAAAACATAACAAGAAGCTATCATCAAATATTCAGGGTTATTTTTTTTTCAGAATCAGGGAAATTACTAGAATCTCCGGCGGAATTTGAAAGATACCTACGATTGTTTAGTTTCGTATGTTTATTTACTCACATTTTTAACAGCTATTACTAGTGACAGACTAATTACCACCCAGGCCGCTTGGGTAAGTGTATTAGGCGTCATTCCCCTCTGACTTTATACCTTCCATCTTTTCATACAAAATTCATGAAAAAATAATCTGAATTCGCAGACATTTCTTTTTCTTGATGCCGGATCCCTTGCTCTTCAGGACCCGATTAAGTCTGTTTAGCCTAAGGCCCCTGACTGTTAAGAGCAATCGCATCGTTATCATAAACTGTTCTGTATAAACGCCATGTTATTTGTGACTACCATTAAGAAACCTGTATGCAACGATCACTAAATGCTAAACTTACACTTTTCTACAGAATCGATAGCTTCCACCATTCGCGTTGTCAGTTTATCCGAGTCCAAGAACATGTCGTTTACCTTCCTTTCTAGGTCCTGAATACGTTCTAGGAATTTCTCCTCACAAGGGCATGGTGGCTGATGAATTAGATACGTGGATAATCAACAAGTTTCTAGTCCGTAGATACAACACAATCAACAAACTTCTAGTCTGTAGATAAAACACAATCAACAAACCTCTAGTCCGTAGATACAACGCGATCAACAAACTTATAGTCTGTAGATAAAACACAATCAACAAACTTCTAGTCTGTAGATACAACACAATCAACAAACTTCTAGTCTGTAAGTAAAACACAATCAATAAACTTCTAGTCTGTAGATACAACACAATCAACAAATTTCTAGTCTGTAAATAAAACACAATCAATAAACTTCTAGTCTGTAGATACAACACAGTCAGCAAACTTCTAGTCTGTAGATACAACACAATCAATAAACTTCTAGTCCGTAGATATAACACACAACAATCTCTGGTCCATGCAAACATTGCAATCAACAAACTTCTAATCCATACATAAAACACACTCAACAAAATTCTAATCTATACATACATTACAATCAGCAAACTTCTTGTCTATAGATACAACACAATCAACAAACTTAATGTCTATAGATGCAATACATTCAATAAACTTAATGTCTATATATACAATACAATCAACAAACTTATTGTCTAAGATGCAATACAATCAACAAATTTCTTGTCTATAGATACAACATAATCAAGAGACTTCTTGTTCACATGTTTCATTGACAGCTTTTTTTTTCAATCAATCTACCTCTCAGTCAGACAATCATTGGATCAATACTGAAAATGTGACCCAAGAACATGGGTCCATATTCTACACTCAAGCATCACCTGTGACCCACAAGGATTTCTCTTTTCAAGTTCTTTGGCAAACTACTAGTTTTCCCAGTGTAGTAGTGTATGAGGCTGAGTTATCTCTTAGTATAACATTGGCTGCTTCAACTCAGTGAAAGACTTGTACTATCTCCCTGTAACTGCGAGCTGGTGTTCTTTGCGGCCGATGCTGTGGAGATGTTGAGGCACAACATCGTACTGGTGTGGGAGCGGGTTATGGCAGCTACTTTTTCAGTCCCGGAGTACAACTAAAAAACAGTGGACGTGCAATGCTTCTTTAACAGACTCCACCACCATGGGGACTATGGCGGTCCCTGCTCAGTTAGCCAGACTAGACCTGTTATTAGGGGTACAAGCGGAGAGGTAGGACAGGGTCTTGGTCAGCTGTGGTTCGCTAACCCAAACGCTAGCATATCAGCGTCTTCACCCCCACTCATTGAAGAAAAGAAAGAAAGAAAGAACGAAAGAAAAAAAGAAAGAAAGAAAGAAGAGAACTCTCGTCTATTTTCGGCCAAGTACTTTGTTTTCAAATGTTCTCTGCAGTCGACGCTTAGATGATCCGGAAAAACGGAGGTTGTGCCGGACTAAAAGTTGCTTGTACTGACTTGTTTGAAGCCCTGGGACAGAGCAATTACTTAACTATTATGGGGACAGTGCCAATTCCTAACTCAGCCAAAATTTCACAGCCATGTTATCTGGAACATCGTAGCGAAGTGAGAGATAATTCTGTCGGTCTTTAGTTCTCCGGCGCCAATGGTCGCTGCAATCCTATAACGCAGCCATCTCGATCTTACCTACTAAATCATAAAAAACCCTGTTGTTTTAGTTACGGAAATTTGAAGTGTCTAAGTATGAGAGATTATCGACCAAACTGTAAACTAAAGAACTCATATGTTTAATTTTACACAGTTATTATGTATAAAACGGTATATGTAAATGCACACAGTAACGAACACAGCAGTTATATCTTTTAAGAAAGTCTAATTATTCATACCTTTGAAGAGAATCTAATAACCATATGTTAGTCTATCCATCCACATGTTAGTCCGTGCATCTGTTTGTATGTTAGATCTATGTATTATCTACCCATAATACCACATCCGCCCATGTCTTTACCCAACATTTGCATTGTAGTTCTTGTTCGGGGCAGAGATCAGTACATGGTGAGCAGTATTTGTTAGGGGGGGGGGGGGAAAGAGGTAAGATCATGTCATGGCGAGCATTTATTTATAAGTAGTTATGAGGTCACTGCATGTGGAATAGATTTTGTTCATGAAAAAAAAGGGTAAGGTCATGTCATAGTGAACTGACCTTGTTTCCAGTAAAGATGAGGGCCTGATATGATGAGCAGTTCTGTTTAGAACAATAGTAGCGATAACAAGATGCACATCATTTTTTTAAAATAGCTGACTCGAGGAGTAAGCAACCTACAGACATTCATGACATATAAATAAGGACTGTGAGAATGCAAGCCCTATATACAATGCTTCTATACCGACCAACATGTATCTGTGCGTGTAACACGTGCTATAAAAAGTATCACAAATGTCCGTTTCCATTCGACATTCCAATTAACGATTGTCCAGGGATTAAAGCATTTTAAAACTCATTTATAGCAAATTAAATTCTATATTTTCACTTTCAACTGTCATGTGTTGAGCATTCAGAAACTTTATCCATAATAAATTATGATTTGTTTCACAGCGCCGTCAACTGTTCTGTGCAAAGATATGTATTAGAGGCCAGTTCTAGTTCCGTTGTCTACGAAAATGGGACCGAGAACCTAATCATGCTAGACCTGCCTTTCTAGGAATTCCGGAACGAAATGACCAGCCTTCGGAGGACAATTGAATACTGCATTGAATCCAACATTTCATTATCCTTTCTTTTTTTTTCCTTATCTTTAACTGTAGACATGGCCATGCAAACTATAAACAGTGTGTTTGATTGTTTACTTTTAACATCAGTTTGAGCTCTTGCCTTGAAGAAATAGAAAAAGACTTACTTGTGCATGAAATCCATTCAACTGATAACCCAGGCCACCTATTTTATTTGCGTCGTAGCTGTCACGGGAGTCTTGGTGCTTTCTTCTGTCCAAGGAACTTCCTGAACCTGGATTCAAGCTAAGCATGACCACACTTCTGTTATTGTTTAGAGTCCCCACAGTCGAATTGTTTGCTGTATAAATTTGCGACTGTTTATCACTTACAGAATAATTTCCTTTTGTCTGATACTGTAAGCCTGACTGGAGATTTTCTTTGTCTGTCACGGAACCGAGTCCAACGCTTCGAGCACGAACGTGTTTTGTCTTTGACCTTTGATCCCCAATATTCCTGTAGTCTAGGAAACGTGTCTGGTCCCAGGCTCCATCTGTGTATAAAGGTTTCTTGGTTGCAGCGAAATGACTCCACCAAACTTGCCTTCGGAGGGACTGGCATTAGAAAGAGAGTTTTCTTCGTCTTTATCTAAAATTATTTAACTCATTTTGTATTAAATATTTAATTTAGTCAAGCATCAAGTTAAATAGTTCTAGGATATTTTTTTGCATAAAAATACGAGTATTCATTCGCTTGTAGTATCAATAATAGTGGCCCGGCAACAAATTAGGATTTAATAAACGAAAAAAATAAAACACATCAGACTGTTGAGTCGCCTATAGCGCCGAAAAAAAAATCTCATATAAGATAATGGGCAAGTAGAAACGGGGGCCAGATTCCAGGGTATGTAGATTCCAGGGTATGTAGATTCCAGGGTATGTAGATTCCAGGGTATGTAGATTCCAGGGTATGTATGTACATGTCCACGAACCCAAAACTTCGCTCGAAGGTCTGGATATGGCTAAAAAAAATTTCAGACATGCCACAAAGGCCTGGACAGATCTAATCCTAGGGACAGAGTTTCAGATATAGCACGACCTATTACACTATGACGCTAAAGAATATCAACTTTGATTTTAAAAAAAAAAACAACAACAACAACAACAACAACAATAAACGAATACTTCTTTTTTTAATAGAGAGATTTGGAGGGGGGGGGGGGGTGGAGACAGAAAATAAATAATGAAAAATAAAGCTAGCTCAATATTTAAAAAATCAGCCTATATTTATTTTATGTGCTGTTTTTACTATTCCCCATTTGCATCATGTTTCTCCATTTTGTTTAAAAATCATTATTTATCAAAATAGTCTTTTCAGCAATGCAAACTGTTTTACCATAATTTTTTTTTTTTGGCAGGTAGCTATCTTACTAGCTCCATGCTTGAACTGACAACATGATGAACGGAGAAAACAAATGGATGGATAGAAAGCAACATAATGAAACAAGCGGACATACCAGTACAGAGTATAAATAACTTCAAGACTTACCGCTTCTGCGGCCAACGTCCCAATCACGCTGACGGAAAGGGAGATAATAGTAATCGTACAGAAAGATGGAGCTGACAGTTTCCTTCCCATTCCGAAAGTTACTGAAATTGTCAGGACAGCACTGTGAATTATTCTTGACAAACTGCAAAGACAAGTAGAGATATTTTTTTTTATTCTTGAGAGAGAGAGAGAGAGAGAGAGAGAGAGAGAGAGAGAGCCAGTTGACAGTCGGAAAAGCATAAGATTGATATAGTTAAAGCAGCAGAATATGGCAGCGTGAAAGTATAGGAAGAGTTCTCGTCTTGTATGCGGACCTTTGAGAGGTGATGTACGAGGCTAGGACATGAAAATCTGCTGATCACGTGACATGCAAATGAGGCGAGTAACGGCCAAAAAATACCTATTTTCGGCATATCGGGTGTCGGCGTAGCCTGGAGAGAATGTGTTTGAAAGTTCAAAGTGTTCCTGGCGTGCTGAAGGTCTGAATGGTTGCAAGAAGTGCAGTTGCTAACGTGTAGGTGCTCTGATGTAAGAAAGGCGGCATTGGGCGGCTAGTTCAACCTCTTCTCTAGTATGAGGGCTTTGCTAGATGAGTGACCATGTAGTTTCCTTCAGGAAGTTCAGTATTGACATAGATTTATCTTTTAATTGACAGAATCGTCGCCTGCGAACTGAGTCTCTACACTGTGTCGAAGCTGTCATGGCATCCAGATAAGAAGTTAAATCGAGGTGTAAGGAGGGAAAGGAACCAGTGTGAGAGGGGGAATTAAGAGGAAAAGAAGACCAGGGAAACGCAAGAATAGGTCTAAATCTGATAGAATCAGGCTGAAATGGATAAATATTAGACCAGTTTAGCAACAGATAAAAATATATTGAAACTCGATGTTACGGCCCTTTGGACGTCATTAGTATCGCCAAAGAAGCGTTCTTTCAATGGTAACTTTAATTTTTTGAATAGAAAATAATCACAGGGAGACACATCTGGGGAATATGGTGGATGGTTGAAAGCACACACATGTTTTTGGGCCAAAAATTCCCGTACAGCTACCGCCCGGTGAGCCGGTGCATTATCATGAAGAAGAAAAAAGATGCTGAATACTCATGTGGACTCGGAGAATCCCTTTCAATAAGCGTTTTAAAATACTTAAATAAACTTTGGCAGTGACAGTCTGTCCCTCTGGAATAAATTCTTTGTGAATAACTCCTTTTCTGTTGTAGAAGCACGCTAACATTGTTTTCACTTTCGACTTTTGAAGATGAATTTTTTGCCTTTTGGTGATGATGTTGACTTCCACTGACTACTTTGGCGTTTAGTTGTGGGATCATAGCGGAAAATCCATGTTTCATCCTCTGCAACAATCAAATTTAAAAAAATGTTTATTTCTGAGACATGTTTTGATGATGTCTTTTGCGTACTCAACACGCTGATGTTTTTGGTCATCAGACAAAAAATGTGGTAGAAACCGACAAGCAACTTTTTTCTTGCTCAAATCTTCCACTAAAATTTTACGAATCGTCTCTCGGTTAACACCAAATTCATCTGCCATCATCCTCACAGTCAAACAACGATCTTCTTGTATCCATTCTCTGACTTTTGCAATGAGTTCCTCATTACAAACAGAAATTGGACGTCCATGTCTAGTTGCATTTGTAATCGTTTCCGCACCACTTATGAATCGTGAATACCACCTGAATATCTGTGCACGAGATAAACAATTATCCCCATAAACTTGTCGCATCAATCCGACTGTCTCAATGGCACTTTTTCCGAGTTTTAAACATGCTTTGCTTCATAGATGGCATTTTTATCTTGGCCGTAGTAAAATCAGTATCATTACTTAATTTTCAGACCGTGTATGTCCATCTCATTTTTCTGATCACCCATGAGACAGGTTTTTGTTCGCTGATCTGCCTTATCTGTGCGTTGTTCTTGAATTCATTCCACTTTATACCGAGTATTTTCCTGAGACATTTGTTTTGTCTAATTTCTTGTATATTTCTTTAGCTGTTTTCCAGCTTTCGCGTGCATAAATGAGGGTGGATATTACATTTGAATTGAATAATCATAACTTGGTTTTTGTGCTTATAACTTTTGAGCGCCATATGTTGTCATGGTTCTTGAAGGTCAATGCTGCTTTTACAATTCTAATTCCAACTTCCTTTCTGGTTCACCATTCTGGTCTATGTAGCTGACGAGGTATGCAAATTTATTTACTTCTTCAACAGCTTTTCCTTCTACGTTTATCTTTTTTCTTCTTGATTAATTGGAAGTTTCTTTTTTTTTATCTTTGTTAATTTCTTTCAAGTCCTATTTTGCTGGACAGTGAAGACAGTGTATCTCTTTTATTCTTGCATTGATTTTACATTGTCACTGATAAGAGTTATGTCATCTGCAAAATCAAGATCTTCGAGCTGGATCCCATGTACCCAATCAATGCCCATTTTACATGTGCAACATTTTTTCATTATGAAGTCTATGGGAATTTCAAAAAGCAAGGGAGATAGTATACATCCTTGTTTCATGCCTGTTTCAATCTGGAACTATTCACTCATTCCTTCTTCTGTGTTGACTGCACAAACATATCCAATGCAGAAGTCTTTAATGGTTGTGACAATCTTAGATGTTATTCCATATAGTCTTAAAATTCTCCACAATGTATCTCTGTGTATGCTATCAAATGACTTTTTAAAATCTATGAAGTTCAGTATTAATGGTCTTTGCTTTTCAATATGTTCTTCAAGTATTATTCTTAGAGTAAAGATCTAGTCGAGACAGGTTCTCCCTTTTCGGAATCCTGCTTGTTCTTCTGCTTGTTGCAGTATCGACTACATCTTGAATTATAATATTTATTTATATACTGTAAGGTATTTCTCGTGGAAGCTATATTTAGCAACAGTGTAGAGCAGAGCAGTTGTAACGATTCAGATGATACTCAAGTAGATAACTAGAATTAGGTGTTCTTTTTTTTTTAAAGCTGGAATGGAAAACCGAGGAAATAAAATTAGTAAATAACTCGAGGAAGATTTGTCAGTTGCCAGATACTATAACACGTGTTTAATAGTTGCATTATTATTTGTTTCGTTAATTTACAACGATTACCGCTTTTATGATGTCCGATTATTATAAATGAACTATTTTAAAAACATATTTTATTCATAATATATCTACAGCAACTTGGTTTATGATTTAATCTCCGTATACTTGGTAGCGTAGTCGATGTCGTGATGATTTGAAAGTACTAGCATCGTGGTTAGTGAAATACGAAACCTCAGTTTAAGATCTGGAGTTAATTACATAAACAAGATCCTCGACAGCTATCATCATCATCGTCATCATCATCATCAACATCATCATCATCATGTGGATAATTCCTTCGTCCAACTGAAGGAGAGTATCAGCCTGTTATCACGACCATCGGGAAGAGTAAGGATAGTCTTGGTTGGCTGTGGTTAGCCGGCTTCGATAATCCTGCCGTCACTCTTAAAATAACAGTCATCTTCTTTTCTAACTACAGAAGAGGAAGAATCGTTTGGGCTTAATGACTTCATGACGTTGAAGTATTGGTTTGAATATTAAAAACTATAAATAATTTAAATTTCTGTTCAGTGGAAACAAGATTCCGAGTACTTAAATGTTACATCGAGCCAATTTTGTTTTATGGGTGTGAAGCATGGTCTATGAATAAGAGAGTACAGCGAGAAATGGAAGCCATGGAAATGTGGTTCATAAGAAGGATGTTGAAGGTACCATGGACAGCCAAGAAAACCAGCGAAGAAGTCTTAAGTGAGGCTAGAGTTAAAAAACAAATTATAACAAAGATCAAGGGCAATCAAGCGAGATTTGTAGGACATTTCATGAGAAGAGGAAAATTGAAACACACTGTGGCAACTGGAAAAACTGAGGGAAGAAGAGACAGAGGAAGACACAGAGAGAGAGAGAGAGAGAGAGAGAGAGAGAGAGAGAGAGATAGAGAGAAGTTACTGGATGGGCTGTCAGTGTGTCTAGGAAGAAAGTCACCGGCGGATCTCATAATCAGCGCAAAAAACAAGGAATTGTGGAGAGAAATGATCGCCTACGGCACGGCACATAGAATTTATGGCAAATATGGTAGACTAATCGTTGGCTTGTCCTGGCTGTTTGGCTTTCAGATACAATACTTGCAGAGAAAAACATGAGAATTGCAGTTTTACTTTTTTTCTTAAAGAAAATGATTCTTTAATTTTAATGTGAAAAATAAATTCATCATCATCATCATCACCACCATTTGTCATGCCGACTGGCGTTGGCTATTATATTTCTTCGAGGTACCCGATCCTTCATGCAGGCCATCACACCATCCCGTCAGACTATCCAATATCATTTCTCTCGGCCTTCCCCTGGCTCTTCTTCCCTTTATTTTTCCTGTTGTTACAATATTTTCAATGCCCCCTTTTCTCATTGCATGGCCTATGAAAGTACATTGTCCCTCTCTTATTTTTTTTTCAAAAGATTTGTCTCTCCAGCTCATTCCATACATTCTCCATTAGCACTTTTTGCTGCCCAGGAAATGTGCAGCATAGGAAATATCAGCTGTAGAAATTGTAATGTCAGATTTCAAAAGGTCACACTTACCAGCGACTGCTCTACTTGCACGACTTGGCTATCAGTAACAGCAAAACTCTTGAATCTCTAGTGTTTCTCCGTAGCACAATTAAATATATGCTTTATTTAAGCTAAAGTTTAGCTTAAAATTTTTGTCTAGAAGTCCAGCGTTATTTTGACTCCTCCATCAACAGTTTGTACAACAAACATGTGTCCAGTTTGCTATTTATCCTTGCGGCTATACAGGAAAACTAACAGACTTAGCAACATTTCCTTTTTTTCCTATCCTGAGTACAGACTACCAATTTCCTTGAAAAGAAACTTTGTAAAAGTTGATTTACCATTTTTTTTAAAAGAGAAGCCAACTCGATTACTAATACAAAGTGTTTTGTTGGCCGACAGTAAGCTAAGTTTTGAAATCGAATATGTATAATATACTAGTTCACTACTTGCATCCTCGATACTCTAGCACCTGTTCAGTAATTACTCATACAGTATCAACGGAAAGTGAAAAGACACGTATTCGACTATCCTAGCCGGATGTTGTCTGCAGCGGTCCACACGAACGTGGTTTTAAAGTTAATCCCTACAGACAACAGAAAACAGGCGGAAACATGGGGATCACTAAATTAAACATGAGCTTATCCTGGATAGTTGGCAGGGATTCACAGCTGTAGATGAGCTGTTGCGTTAACAAATGCTATTCGCGGGAATTCTTATTTTGTTTTTGTAATTGCTACGTTGTTTTTTATGGGGGGGGGGGGGAGGGGGGGAAGGGGGCGACGCTTAAAGTCAGTTCTTTCCTAGCTGAACTGCTAAATATTCCCTTCTTCTTACTGATAGAATGTGTAAAAAAAATGTTAAAATTTCTACAAACTGTATACTTTTATTATAAAGTTATGTGGTTCTAAATCTGTTTCTAGGTTTCGAGCCCCCTGAAGTATGACACAATAAGAATAATAATAATAACAGGACACCTAAGGAAAAACACTAGATGTATGACTTATAGAAACGTATATAACAAAATAAACGTAAGATACATAAACACATAAAGACAAATAACAGTAGACATGCAGAAGTCCGGTGTAACTAGGACAATCTCACAAAGGAATTTAATTCTGAAATAAAGAAGAATGTACAAGAGCCAGCCATCAATAATATACACAAAGAGTCCAGTGACATCAGGAAAAATATACGTCAACATTTGACATGCAGGTATAGAATGAAAAAAATTACCTTAACTAAGTTGTCTCGCCCTTGTACAAATAGGTGGAGGTTTATTGATAATACGGCCATCATTTGAGTAATCTGATTGTGTATTTTAATATACAATAGCATGATTTCATTAATATAATTTAACTGAAGAAATGTATTCGCGTATTCTGATACAAATATAGTGATCAAGAGTGAAAACACAGTAAGGGAACATGGAAAACACTTCACCTGGTTTAGAGGTAATGCTTGGGCGGGCGCACAGTTGTTCTAGGCAAGGTTAACTACTTGCGCTCTACCCCCAGCCAAAGAGCAAATATCTCGAAAAAATAAAGAAAAACAAAAAGAAAAGAAAAGAAAAGCAGCCACTCTGAAACACCAGATGTTCAGAACTTCCTAGCTACAAAATACAGAGCACATCATGGTCGTAGTATTCCTTCTAATGTAAGGAAATACACAGGCAAAAGCATTAGCAAAATTGAAGTTGAAAAAACAAAACTCCGTATAAAACTAACCCTAAAAGGTACGTGATGCGCCCTTCAGAGGTCAGTAAACCCTAGAGAATGCCTAATTTGGCCTAAGAGGGGCTCGAGCCTTGAGTAATGTGTTGTCTGGAGTGGCTGAACGTATGGCGTCCCTATGGAATACGAGATTTACTGTCCTTTAGCGACCTCTCTTCCTTTTATTTCTCCAAGCATTATGCCCAAGTTCCCATACTTGGTTTACTTTCTCTCTTCACGCTGATGTATTCAAAGAAATAAATGTATTCTAACTTCTTACAGTGTGAGTATTCCTTGTGATGCATATAACAACTAGGTTTTAACATGTTACAGGTGTAAAATTCCTTATATCCAGAGCTTAATTGTCATTGTGTCATTTTTAACAACCTGTTAAATTTTACATTAATATTTTCGCCACTCACAACATCCATTGCTGCTTCCTTCCTACCACTTGCTGTTATTGTTACTGTGTGATTAAAAGTTTTATTGCTGAAATATCAGAATTCTTTCGTTGTTAATAAAAATGTATTTCTATCATTTTATACCTTTGATGTTAACAACCATCGCGTTATGGATATGAAAACTATTGTTTAAATAGGATTCTTTGGAAAAAAAATAACGACATACAATGCGTTAATTTTGAAAACAATGCTTTAAAATAAAACTGATTTAAAGCTAGGTTTAACTGGACTGTTTCTTTTTACATCTTTGGACAGGCATTCAAACACGTGGTATCTGTGAGGAAGATCCATGCAGCGCGGATTACCATCAGAGCTCTGACGAGCGGAGCAAGGCCCCGGAGAACGTGCTGTAGTAGCCATGGACGTGGTTGCCTCCCTGGTAGAGCAAGCGCACCCACACGGTGTCTCCACTGCGCAGGTTCACGATGGCCATGTTACTTCCGCTTCCGTGGGCGTCATGCGCACCTGAGTAAATCCGGGCGATTTCCTTGTCGTTGACAATAATGGCGGTCTCCACCTTCAAATATGAAAGAAAAAAAAATACCATCAAGGTGAGACAGATAATTGTGTCATTACTCTGACAGTATTAAATGTATCATCACGGTATTAAATGAGAGGGGAGAAATAACAACAGAGGTACCAACTCAGCATAGCTGTTCTAGTTAAGTTTTTAAAAATATTTCTTCAGAGAAAATTGTTGGCTGTCTGACTTCTGATCATCCTGCATCCATCAACCAACCAACCAACCACCCACCCAACCAACCACCCAACCAACCATCCAACCATCGTGGTGAATGGGAAACAGGTCACCAGCAAAGGATTAACCAGCAACCTGGCCTCAAGGCTAAACTCTATAAGGGCTCCGGGCACTCCTACTTATACCGACCATCTCCTGATACATGACCTGATCCCCCTCTAGTTGTGGTATCTACTGTTACCGACTTCTATCTCATGATACATAACCTGATCCCCCTCTAGTTGTGGTATCTACTGTTACCGATTTCTATCTCATGATACATGACCTGATTTCCCTCTAGTTGTGGTATCTACTGTTACCGATTTCTATCTCATGATACATGACCTGATCCCCCTCTAGTTGTGGTATCTACTGTTACCGATTTCTATCTCATGATACATAACCTGATCCCCCTCTAGTTGTGGTATCTACTGTTACCGATTTCTATCTCATGATACATAACCTGATCCCCCTCTAGTTGTGGTATCTACTGTTACCGATTTCTATCTCATGATACATGACCTGATCCCCCTCTAGTTGTGGTATCTACTGTTACCGATTTCTATCTCATGATACATGACCTGATTTCCCTCTAGTCGTGGCATCTATTGTTATCCACTTTACAGAGCAAATTCGGCTAATACGCCACTATTAATCTTCTACTTTTCATCAAACCTATTTCTTATTTAATCATTTTCATATCATCAAAGTGTGCTCTGTATTTATACAATTTTTTCCCCTCTAGGGCTGGGCGCCCTGCCTTTCCAGGCCCGTAGCTAAAATTCCTTAGTCTAATAGGTACAGCATTACTGCTGGTTACAGTGGACTGACTGAAGTCCCAGAACAAACGAGTCTCCTGACAGGCTCTGCTTCTATAGGACTACGTTAGCAAAGCTGAAGTAGTGTTACCGGTGCTACTCGCGAAGGTTCGATTGTAAAGGGAAAGAATGGAGGAGCCGAGCGAATGGGAGACAACCATGGGAAGTATGACGTCATAGGCTCACACACACACACACACACACACACACACACACATACACACACACACGCACACACTCACACACTTGCACAGAGAGAGAGAGAGAGAGAAAGTAAGCAGGGCGGCCCTTAGCAGTTTCCATGTAGGTTGGACAACCTGCTTTCATTCGTGTGAAATAAAATATTTATGTCTGGAGAATGCTAGTGATAATAAATATTGAATGTCTCGAGAACGCTAGTGATAATAAATATTGAATGTCTCGAGAACGCTAGTGATAATAAATATTGAATGTCTCGAGAACGCTAGTGATAATAAATATTGAATGTCTCGAGAACGCTAGTGATAATAAATACTGAATGTCTCGGGAATGCTAGTGATAATAAATACTGAATGTCTCGAGAATGCTAGTGATAATAAATATTGAATGTCTCGAGAATGCTAGTGATAAAAAATACTGAATGTCTCGATAACAAATACTGAAGGTTGTTAACAAATGCTGAAGGTTGATGAGAAAGCTAGTGATAACAAATGCTGAAGGTTGATGAGAAAGCTAATGATAACAAATGCTGAAGGATGATGAGAAAGCTAGTGATAACAAATACTGAAGATTGATGAGAAAGCTAGTGATAACAAATGCTGAAGGTTGATAACAAATACTGAAGATTGATGAGAAAACTAGTGATAAAAAATGCTGAAGATTGATGAGCAAAGCACGACTGACTAACTTGGAGATCAGATCGACAGAGAGGCATGTGCAGCAAGATTTCTGGAAATAAGATGGCGACAGGTAGTCCAAGATAGGACGAGTCGAAGAGAAAATCACTTGCATGTTTTCAGTTATGAGTATTGGTAAAATTCGAAGGCCTGGATCAATCAGATTTTAGATTTGAGCGAGTACTGGAAGTAGGCACGATTTATTTGCATTGTGAGTTCTCAGGGCCGAATTAGTAGAGTCTGAGAAGACTAAGGGAGCAAGTAAAAGTGTGTTCACATGAATGTTGTGAAAGTGTGTTCACATGAATGTTGTGAAAGTGTGTTCACATGAATGTTGTGAAAGTGTGTTCACATGAATGTTATGCTCGATACTGAAGAGAAATAAATTGGTTTAATATTGAACTGAGGATTCATATTTTATATCGGTGCTACATGCTTCCCTAGCTTGGAAACCTCTTTACACGATAGGGTCTTGATCTGGACAAGTTCCCTTGTCCAGACAGCAGTACCGT
Organism: Achatina immaculata; assembly: GCA_009760885.1. NCBI lineage: Eukaryota > Metazoa > Mollusca > Gastropoda > Stylommatophora > Achatinidae > Lissachatina > Lissachatina immaculata. Next base: position 66,622,203 of record CM019716.1, on the reverse strand, counting down.
AACTCTAGCATTATTATCATTACTCTCAAGAAAATCATTAACTGAACAACTTTTCACTGCCACTTTCGCCCGACGGTGAGTGATTTCATGCAGGTCTGTGTCTGGAGACTCACTTTAGTGTTATAGCCAGACAAGATGGTGTCTGGAGACTCACCTTAGTGTTATAGCCAGACAAGATGGTGTCTGGAGACTCATCTTAGTGTTATAGCCAGACAAGATGGTGTCTGGAGACTCACCTTAGTGTTATAGCCAGACAAGATGGTGTCTGGAGACTCACCTTAGTGTTATAGCCAGACAAGATGGTGTCTAGAGACTCACCTTAGTGTTATAGCTAGACAAGATGGTGTCTAGAGACTCACCTTAGTGTTATAGCCAGACAAGATGGTGTCTAGAGACTCACCTTAGTGTTATAGCTAGACAAGATGGTGTCTAGAGACTCACCTTAGTGTTATAGCCAGACAAGATGGTGTCTAGAGACTCACCTTAGTGTTATAGCCAGACAAGATGGTGTCTAGAGACTCACCTTAGTGTTATAGCTAGACAAGATGGTGTCTAGAGACTCACCTTAGTGTTATAGCCAGACAAGATGGTGGCATGGAAGATGTACGTCCCAGGTACCGAGGCTGTGAACTTTCCGGTGTCGATGTCGTAGGCGTTTCCGTCGTTGGTGAGGACAGTGTCAAAGATGACTGTGTCCAGCGGTTTTAGTTCTCGATTGTAGCTCAGCTTGGAAGAGAATGCCACAGAAGGCGCCATGGCTGCTGGGGCATTGAGAGCTTTAGGGAATGATTAGGAAATCTCGAGAACATAGTTACCATGAAAAGATATATTGCAATGGCGGTAAGCTAACAGGCAGTGAAACAATACAGAAGTTTGTATGTACAGATCCCCGTTTTGGGGGTGGGGGATTAATTGTATTCTGCAGCCAAATTCTCCAATCCGCTCGGTCTTGGGCATTTCGTTCTCTGTTCCATCTTCTACTTCTTGCACATTTTAAAATATATCTAAAAGGTAAAAGAGTTGCTGCGTCAGCCATGACAGATTTCGTTTTGTCTAGTCCAATTCATAGCTTGTTTCAGTTATCTTCGCTTTTTTTTTTTTTCATTCGCAGCCCTTGACCAATCCAATTCAATTTTCCTTACTACAATAAATGAGTAATGAATGCATAGTTTTAAGAGTAATCTATTACTCTTTTGTTATTGTGGTTAGTTATTCCAGCCATGGGAGAATCAGCCATTGGAGAAACTGGTCAACAAAATGATACTCTGCAACCTCCACATCAAGTTAATGCTTACCGGCAACCTCCACATAAAGTTGGTACTTACCGGCAACCCCCACATAAAGTTGGTACTTACCGGCAACCCCCACATAAAGTTGATGCTTACCGGCATCAAAGGCGCCCACTAAAATGGACAGAACTATTGGATTATTTGTGACTTAAATGGTCTTTCGTGAGGCGATAACAACAAATTTCCCTGGTTAAAAGTTTTGAAAACGGGAAACGTTTATAGAAAAGGTGTTTCAAAAAGACTGCAGGAAAATGAAAGAAATTTTGACAGAAAAGTTGATAGAGAAGAAATATTAAGTATGTGGAGAAGACAGTGCAGAAATTGTGAGTAGACAGTACGACAGGTGATGCAACAGCTGTTGTTGATGTTGCTCTAGAGACCAGCCCTCACAGCGTTGCTGTTATTGATGTTGTTATAGAACGAGCCCTCATAATATGGCTGCTATTGATGTTTTTCTAGAGATCAGCCCACACAATGTTGCTGTTATTGATGTTTTTCCAGAGATCAGCCCACACAATGTTGCTGTTATTGATGTTGTTCTAGAACGAGCCCTCATAATGTATCTGTTATTCTAGAGATCAGCCCACACAATGTTGCTGTTATTAATGTTTTTCTAGAGATCAGCCCACACAATGTTGCTGTTATTGATGTTGTTCTAGAACGAGCCCTCATAATTTATATGTTATTCTAGGGATCAGCCCACACAATCTGGCTGTTACTGATATTGCCATTGAGATAAACATAAAACTGTTGTTGCTGTTGTTCTGAGTATTGGAACCGCCTCTTTACTCTTTTGTTCAATGATGGTGGTTGTGGGAACAAAGATGGTTGTGTCAGAGTGGTGACACCCGTGCCAGAGCTGGTCAAGACCATGTCCTGCCTCATCAGTGAAAAAGTCCTAGTAACAGGCTTAGCCTGGCTGACGGATAGGCTTCAGTGTGGTCTCGGAGCGCTGCAATGTCAGGTTTTCCATTGAAATCCACCACACCATAACAGGGTTCATCCCTGACTCCCTTCTCCGGGCTGTTGTGTCACTTCGAAAAAGTTCAGCTGGACTTTTAACTGACCATTGTTCGCCATCTTTGGCAACAGTACCTGTGCCGATGCCGCCTTCAAACTCGTCCAGACAATCCCGTGCACATGCAGGCAGAGATGAAACAAACGCTTGAAACGGATACTCACGCACAGATTGGATACTCACGCGCACTAATCTTAGTGCTGTTGCCAGCTATAAGGTTTCTTAGCTCGACCACTTCCGACATATGCGAGTCCAAAGCCGTCTTGAGTGCCAGTCTCTGGTTGATCTGTTCGAGCAAAGCACATTAAAAGATTACTCTCCATATTTAGGTTGTGAAAAGAGGAGGAGAGCGTCTAATTAAAAGACTAATTTCCTTAAATTTACTTTACTTATCTATCTCTTTTTTTCTAACTGAAGACAAACTTTAATTTTTTTTTCAAGCGATTAACTGGCAATTTTAATTATCTTTAGCCGTTATATTTTTATTTATCTGGACCTCGTTTCCTTTTTTAAATTAAAGAATGATAATAATAGTAACAACTGTTGTTGTTGTCGTCGTCGTCGTCGTTGTTGTTGTTGTTGTTGTCGTTGTCGTCTTTGTTGTTGTTGTTGTTGTTGTCGTTGTCGTCGTTGTTGTTGTTGTCGTCGTCATTGTTGTTGTTGTTGTCGTCGTCGTCGTTTTGTTGTTGTTGTCGTCGTCGTCGTCGTTGTTGTTGTTGTTGTTGTCGTTGTCGTCGTTGTTGTTGTTGTTGTCGTTGTCGTCGTCATTGTTGCTGTTGTTGTCGTCGTCGTCGTTGTTGTTGTTGTTATCGTTGTCTTCGTCGTCGTTGTTGTTGTTGTTGTCGTTGTCGTCGTCGTTGTTGTTGTTGTTGTCGTCGTCGTCGTCGTTGTTGTTGTTGTTATCGTTGTCGTCGTTGTTGTTGTTGTTGTTGTCGTTGTCGTCGTCATTGTTGTTGTTGTTGTTGTCGTCGTCGTTGTTGTTGTTGTTGTCTTCGTCGTCGTTGTTGTTGTTGTTGTTGTCGTCGTCATCGTCGTTGTTGTTGTTGTTGTCGTCGTTGTTGTTGTTGTTGTGGTTGTCGTCGTTGTTGTTGTTGTTGTTGTTCTCGTCGTCGTCGTCGTTGTTGTTGTTGTTGTCGTTGTCGTCGTCATTGTTGTTGTTGTCGTCGTCGTCGTCGTCGTCGTCGTCGTTGTTGTTGTTGTTGTTGTCGTCGTCGTTGTTGTTGTTGTTGTTGTCGTCATCGTCGTTGTTGTTGTTGTTGTCGTCGTCGTTGTTGTTGTTGTTGTTGTTGTTGTCGTCGTCGTCGTTGTTGTTGTCGTCGTCGTTGTTGTTGTCGTCGTCGTCGTTGTTGTTATTGTTGTTGTCGTCGTCGTTGTTGTTATTGTTGTTGTTGTCGTCGTTGTTGTTGTTGTTGTTGTTGTCGTTGTCGCCGTCATTGTTGTTGTTGTTGTTGTTGTTGTTGTTGTTGAAGGACAGATGAATGACAGAATGTATTAAATGACTTTATTTTGCGTGCAATTAATTCACAACATTGCTTCATTTATAAAACTATGACCACATGAATGAAACATCAAAAACAAGAAACAAAGCACAAAACTTGTGTACGAAATTAACGGACAGAAAGTTGTAATAATTTATGTCATAGATACTTTAGTGTCGATGGTGTCACGAAAATGATCACGGAAACAAATGAACAAGGCGACCAATTATTTTTCATTGTGACTGAAGGACAGAAAGCAGAAAAAAGCAATAGTAAGAGAAAAAAAAAAAAAGATATATAAGAAAGTGAAAAGTGGCGATATAATGATCTAACGATGACGAAATGAGGACAGAAAAAAAAGAGATGGCTAATGCGAATATAATCAGTAAAAATCATAATAAGAAAGGATGGACGTGACTGTGCCGATGTTGGCTGCAAAAATAAAACTTCAGTGAAACACGAACGTAGTCCTGTCATGCCACAGAGGCACTTTCATCCCATGTTTTCCTGTCAGTCTTTGTCCTGTCATGCCACAGAGGCACTTTCAACCCATGTTTTCCTGTCAGCCTTTCCTAACGCAGCCCCAAAGGAGCCGTGTCTTCAGTCCTGCAGCTGAGAGAGTGAAGCACCTCCCACCACACTGGAACCAGCGACCTTAGTGTGAGAGACCAGGGCATTAACCAACACACCACTCAGATGCCCATGAAAAACAACTTTAAACAAAACTGTGTAAAGACCTACCTTTGTATAAAGACCTACCTCTGTATAAAGACCTACCTCTGTATAAAGACCTACCTCTTCGCGTAAATCGTGTTTCAGAGCTGCCATCTCACGCAGACAGGAGCAGTTACTTGTGCTGGCAATCCAGACATGGCTGCTGGTGTTGCTGTTGCCAGTCTCAGTACTTCCACTGCTGCTGTTGCTGTTGCTGTTCTCAGCCACGTTGCTCTTTTCATAGACCGGGCTGGCAATAACCTTTTCTCCCTGAATCTGTTGCAAGAGGCCAGCTTGGCTAACTAAGATGTAGACAATAAAACTGAAAGTACGATGTCTGCTGGTGAGGGCCATATTGCCTCTTAAATTACAAGTATTTTTCGTTAACTTTTATGTAACAAAAAGTATGGGACTTTGACTGACCGTCAGCGATGAACATAAACGTCCGCTCTCTACGCAAAATTATCAAATTAACCGCAGTCTTTACTTTCTCAATGTGATAGTTACTTCCCCTCCGGACACTTTTGGACAAGCTAACATCCAAAACATTAGAAAAATCACCGAAGCAAGAAATCTGTCTCTTCGCATATTTTGTGAACAAAACACTGTTATTTCTCTTTTGGGGCCACTTTTATACTGTCCTCAGTGTTTACAGCTTAAACTATGGCCTCGCCCTGTGTCCACAAACTGCGAGAAACATCTTCATATCGCCCCAGAACTAGCTTTCGTCTGCCAATATAAAGAGGGACTAGAGCCTATCGACTGTTCCCGTTAACCATTTCCTCAGTTTGATAAATTTCAGTGCAAGAAACATGTATGTGCCTTCATTTTGGTTTTCTTCAGTCATGCTTGATTAATTTATACAGAAGGTCTTGACTTTGTACTGAGTAATGAATAGTTCGTCACATAAATTAGTGCACCTGTTTCACAGTTGTTATCCATGAAAACGGAAGGGAGATAACTCAAGTCTTAGAGCAAAAATAACAGCCGATGGCAATTGCGCATCTGAAATCAAGTCGAGAATAGGAATCGACAAAATTCTTTTTTTTTACGAAATAAGTGGAATACTAATAAAATAAGTAAGATACTAATAAAATAAGTAAGATACTAGCAAAATAAGTAAGATACTAATAAAATAAGTAAGATACTAGCAAAATAAGTAAGATACTAATAAAATAAGTAAGATACTAATAAAATAAGTAAGATACTAGCAAAATAAGTAAGATACTAATAAAATAAGTAAGATACTAACAAAATAAGTAAGATACTAATAAAATAAGTAAGATACTAACAAAATAAGTAAGATACTAACAAATAACAAAACAATCTTAGTGATGAGAGACAACGTGTTAAGATGATATGGAAAGGTATTGGTACTCCTCTGCTTGTTATATTAGGACTCTTTGACTCCAGATCAACACTGACAGGGTTGCTAGATCTGGCACACCCATTTAACGCTCAGACCTATATTTAAGTAGTCTAAAGAAAATGAAAAGTAGTCCATCTATAACCCAACCCATATATTTTTTTTTAATTATAGAGTAACTTCCCTCCATTTTTTTTTCCTAACCGAAATTTCTCATCAAAATTTATTTTGGCGGAGCTTAAAAATTATTTCAGTTGTGAAAGAGTTAAAACAAAACAAAACAAGCATTAAAAAAATATCAAACAGAAACCGTAGAATACTGAGATGTTACTTTTAAGAAAAATGCAGCACATACTTTGATGATCGGAAATAAAAAGAATTCTCATAGAGGTTACAGAACATCAAAATAGAAATGAAAACAGCTAGGAAATTAACTGAAATTCTTTGGAAATGTCACAAGAAGATAGGGGTTATAGAACCTGACAGTCACTAGAAGAGCGGAGTTATAGAACCAGACAGTCACTAGAAGACAGGAGTTATAAAACCTGACAGTCACTGGAAGATAGAAGTTATAGAAACTGACAGTCACTAGAAGACAGAAGTTATAAAACCTGACAGTCACTAGAAGACATGAGTTATAGAAACTGACAGTCACTGGAAGACAGGAGTTATAGAACCTGATAGTCACTAGAAGACAGGAGTTATAGAACATGACAGTCACTAGCAGAGCGGAGTTATAGAACCTGACAGTCACTAGAAGACAGCTGTTATAGAACCTGACAGTCACTGGAAAACCCAGAACAAAATGATCGAAAGAAGATCTCAGTCAGTCAGTCGATCAGTCGGTCAGTCATATGAATGTCCTTTGAGGAACTTTGCCTCCCTAACAGCTATCCTGTATGCCTCTCGGTTGTAGAGAGAAGATCTAGAGAAGAGAAAATGAAAAGAATAAGACTAATCAAGTGGTAAAGATGGGCAACCAGTCCCGCTTTGAATACTAAAGACCGCACAAGCTAAAGAAGCATCGAAACTGTCTTTCAACACGACATCTTATGAATGAATGAATGAATGAATGAATGAATGACGACATTGATCACTGTAGTTGATAGCGGTTAACAAAATTAACGCACAATGTTTAAATTGCTGTTGAAGATCTGCGATAAAGTAAAAATTGCAAGATTAAATAGCAGAATGCCAGGCTGGTCTGCGTGCTCATTTCTCCGTTTTTTTTAAATAAAAAGTTCCTTCATTCGAAATGTATCTTCTGCAATCTTGTATAAACTAGGGGAAAAGAAAGAACAGCTTTATTTTGTGAAAAAAAAAATCTGTCGTGCTATATATTGTTTGCCACATGTATGTCAGTTTTATGAATTTAGTTTTTTTTTCTAATATTCAGTGAATTTTGCGAAAAGAAAACTTTACGGATAGTAAAATCACACAAACAAAAAAGAGGCTTGGATATTCAGAATGAGTAGAGTTTAAGTTGTTCTTGCATTCACATCGATAGTCTCTTTTCTAAACGCCGTTTTAGAGAGCGGACATTCTTGTGCAAATATTGTTGCCAGATTTTGCTAACGCTCGAGTCCACAACGCTAAGCTTGGGAACTTTATTCTGGCCGAGTTTGGTCCCTGATGTTTAATTTTTTTTTTTTTTTTGTTCTTCTTCTTCGTCTTTTCCCTTTGTTTTAAACAGATGTGAAAGCAGGATTTGCCAGCCCCGCGATGTGTTTGGTGACATTGCTCTGGCCAGGACTTCCGGATCACGCTAGGATGTGCAAGTCTAACGAAGCTTGAACCGAGTTCATTGATTGCCTTCTACAAAAGGGCCTGCTAATTCGTTTTCTTCTGCATTCTTAAAAAGTATCTCAGCCTTTTCCGTTTCCGCAAAGCTCTGACCCCATCACTGACCTTATTGTTTAGCAGGAAACAAGACAAAAATAGTCTAACATGCTGTTTGTGGAGTCAGACTGCCATGGAGTGATAGAAAAGTAAATAAATGCGCAAAATGAATTATAAAATAACAAATTCGAATTACTTAAAAAGCACCAAATAGCAGAAAGACACGCGAGAGTGCATAATCAGAAAATGCGGTGTTTATTAGTCGATAAATGAAACTTAAGGTGTTCGAAAATTTATCACTTTTCATTCAACGGTTATTTCCCCTCTGACACGATGGGGCTCTCGGGCACGTATGGACAAAGAGGCAAAGATATGTATATAGATATTCTAATTCTAATTCTATATAGATATACGTATAATCTGAAGAAGGCGAGAGAACTGGCAACAGTCTGATTCAGTCAGTCGCATTTCTCACATGCTACCGTGACGCATTTTGTTCAGGGTGAAGGCCAGAAAATTATATTATTTAAGAGGGGAAATAACTCCAAAAAATTGATGCTTGTTTACCTCTGATAGTTTTTTTTTTTTGTTGCTGTGCGACAAAGCCGTTTTTGCCCACAGACAAATATATGTGCACGCGGTAAAGGCCAGAGCAGAGGGGTTGGGGGAGGACAGGTGGGGACAGCTGTCACGGGTCTAAGATTGTGAGAGGGCCTACTTCTCATAGTAGAGGTGGGACAGTTGACATGGGTCTACGACTATGATAGGACCTACTTCTCATAGTAGAGGTAGGACAGTTGGCAGGGGTCTACGACTGTGAGAGGGCCTACTTCTCATAGTAGAGGTGGGACAGTTGACATGGGTCTACGACTGTGAGAGGGCCTACTTCTCATAGTAGAGGTGGGACAGTTGACATGGGTCTACGACTGTGAGAGGGCCTACTTCTCATAGTAGAGGTGGGACAGTTGACAGGGGTCTACGACTGTGAGAGGGCCTACTTCTCATAGTAGAGGTGGGACAGTTGACATGGGTCTACGACTGTAAGAGGGCCTACTTCTCATAGTAGAGGTGGGACAGTTGACAGGGGTCTAAGATTGTGAGAGGGCCTACTTCTCATAGTAGAGGTGGGACAGTTGACAGGGGTCTAAGATTGTGAGAGGGCCTACTTCTCATAGTAGAGGTGGGACAGTTGACAGGGGTCTAAGATTGTGAGAGGGCCTACTTCTCATAGTAGAGGTGGGACAGTTGACATTGGTCTACGATTGTGAGAGGGCCTACTCCTCATGGTGAAGGTGGGACAGTTGGCATGGTACTACGATTATGAAAGGACCAACTCCCCCTGGTAGTCTCGGAGTGTGAACATAAAGGACTGTCACTGAACAGTAAGAAAATAGAAATGATGGTCATGTCCAGAAAGAAAGCGGTTCCAGAATGCAATGCAAAAATCAGCTGAACAACATTAAAACAAGTGCATACATTCAAGTATCTAGGTACAACGCTAACACCAGATAGAAAGTGTACCACAGAGATCAAATACAGAATATCTCAGGCAAAGGTATCATTTCAGAAAATGAAATCTATTTTGTGCAGTTCATCTTTGTCAAAAGATACTAGGAAAAGAGTCTTGAAATGCTACATCGAGCCAGATATGGAAGCGAATCATGGTCACTAACAAAAACAACAACAAGAGCATTAGAGGCATCTGAAATCTGGTTCCTATCAAGAATGTTAAAAAATAAAAAAAGGACAGCCAAAATAACAAATGAGGAATGCCTAAGGAAAGTCAATGAGAAACGAGCATTAGTAAACACACTACAAGGGAGACAATTTAAGTTTATTGGCCATATAATGAGAAGAGGTGGGATATGAAATATCGTGATAGCAGGGAAAAATTGGAGCCAGGAAAGGGAGAGGTAGACCAAGATAGAAAATCTTAGATGGCTTGACAGAATAGCACAAGAGAGACACAACAGCAGAACTGATGAATAGCATGAAAGATCGGAAACTGTAGAGAGACATGGTCGCAACGCCTCCAGACATGGCACATAATGATGATGATAACTCCCTTTGGTAGAGGCAACGCACCATCGACATTATCTGATATATATATATATATATATATATATATATTATATATATATATATACTTGTAAGTACATCCTGCTCTACTACATATAGATGTGTACACTCATACACAACAAAAATGCTCCATGAAAACGTTGAAATGGGGTCCATATTTGCAATCTTCCCCTGGCCTATTACCAAAGCGCCTAGTCCATAACAAAAAGAGATTTGTAATACTGCCTATACCAGTGGTCCCCCAACCTTTTTTTTACGTGCAAGAATTACTTTTCCTGCTACACGTAAGTGGTGGACCACCAGACCATATCGCTATATCACACTGCTCTTTCTTTCTTTCTTTCTTTCTTTAATCAAATGGATGACACTTAAGGTCAAATTTCAAAACGCAGTAGCGAATCAACTAATAACTCTCCTCTTGTCATTGCTTGGGAACTAATGGCAAACACCAGCACACTTTGCAGACAAAAAATATGCATGAAGATGTAAGAAACCTGGTACGGAGACACTCAAGTCTGCAATTACATAATGATCCTACACAACAGACCAAAGGCTACAAATCTTTAAAAGTTCCTTTTTTCTACGAATGGACAGAGATATTTGACAGAAAGATAGAATAGAGAGATTGCACAATTTGATCAGAGAGACTGGATAGACGGACAGGGCAGAAATATCTGATGGAAAGACTGATAGAGAGATTAGATAGATAGACAGATAAGATATAGGTTAAAGAACAGAGGTTTTTTATTCGAGCTGGATAGAGAGACCACATAATTTGTTCAGAGAAAGACTAGATAGACAGACAGGACAGAGTGATTTGCTACAGAAGATGTCCTCCCCCCCCCCCCCAAAAAAAAAAAAATGATGAAGATGCTTAGAGATTGCTATCACTTTGTACTCTATGAGTGCCTTAAGCTGAAAAGGGTTAATAATCGCTGATATAAAAACTGATTCGACAGACTAAATACAGAGATTGATTAGAAAGATTACACATAGGGGACTTATTCGAGAAACTAAATACAGAGAATGATTAGAAAGGCTAGATACAGGAAAAGATTTTTTAAAAAAGATTAATTAGTTCAAACTGACATGGTAAACAAGGACACTGCGTAATACAATGTTACGATGGTTTAAAGAAAAGTAAATTGCTTCAGAAAGATTGAGTTAACAAAGCAGACCTAAAAAAAAAAAGCCCACAGTATGATACTTTGCTAGGTTTCACACGCCGACTTACAAAAACCTTCTTGTTTCCAACGCGCAAACAAATAACAAGAGTGTATACAGAAAACAAATTTTTCACAATTTTTTTCGTAGTTGGCATCGACTGGCAAAGTGTTGCTGGGGCAAAATGCTTAACCGTTGTTTGGGAATGTGTTTCTAGACCTTTTCTGTTTGCCTCCTCTCTAGAAAACACAAAGATTTCAAAACAATCGCCCGTTGTTTGACAGCACAGCGCAATTCAACGCTTGGTTTGGACTAGACGGGACGAACGGTGATTTAAAATTCTGAAACAAAAATGAAACAAAACAGTTGCTATTTTTGGCGTTAATTTCGATTTCTGGTAGCAAGTTTCAATTACGTCGATACACCGTAATTTAAGATGATGATGATGATTTTTAAAATATATTTGAGTATTTAAATACATTAATTTATACAGACAACGCTTCATTTTTTAAAACACGGAGCGCCTGTAAGATAAAGTATATTCGAGGAAAAAAAACTCTTAGAGTTTTCGCATTAATTATAACATTATTTTATTTTTAGAAAGTAGAACCATCTCTATATGAAGTTAAATAAATACATTGGACGTCAAGCAAAACAAAATGAAGAAGTTCTCACACAAGTTACAAAGCAAACCAACAAAGAGTCGCAAGGAAAAGACAGTCAAAATTCTTCGGACGTGTCCAGATAAGACATAAGGTAGAGGGCCTGGCAGTCACTTATGTCTTATATATTTCCCGTGCCGTTAAACGTCACATAGGGCTCGCAAAGTAGTTCGCCAATTTTTCCTGTCTTCGGCGAGTCTTTCAATCTCATCAAAGGATTTTATGCCTGTTAATTTGGCCTCTCTTAACAATGTCCTCTTCAGAGTTTCACGCGGTCTGTCTCTTTTTCTTTGGCCTGTTGTATTCCACTTGATAGCTTGTTTTTGGGACTCTCTGATCATTTCTTCTCATCAAATGACCAACATATGTCCATCTCCTTTTCCTGATCACCCAGTAAAAGGAGATGGTCATATGCTAGCAGTCACTACTAACCTCTAAAACAAGCTCAGAGCAGGGGTGCTCGAAATGGGCGTATCTTAGCTGCATGCTTTATGATACAGGAAAATAACGGGAATGGACCTTATTTCTCAACATCGGGGCCCGTCCACATTCTGAAGAATGGCCGCCAAAGCCTGTCTGGTACGCCATATAACAATGATGAATTTATTTTGTTTTCAATGAAAACTCACGAAAAACAGACACACACGCGCACAATAATAAATATAAAATAATTATAAACGCACAGAACTGATTAAGCGTGTGAGAAATGACTTGTAAAACAACAGATTTAACGAGGCATCTCTCCACAATCATATTTCCTCCATACAAAGTTCTCATCTACTCTTTCCTCACACGCAACTGATATTCTAGGACTTTCACTGCAGTATATTGGCAGATCCTCTGTCCCAAGTACATTCATCTGTTCCTTTCACGCTCTTCCTGGCTTGACAACTATCTCCTCTCTCTCTCTCTCTCTCTCTCTCTCTCTCTCTCTCTCCCCACCAGCTAGTTAGATTGGCATCACACCTGGCAGATTTTAATTTACAATGATTCATCACATGCCTCAAAAAAGCAGCTTGCTGCAAGTCATTTCTTCTGTTTTTTTCTATTATTTTTTTCCATTCTTATTTGTTGTATATCATTGTCGTGAGTTTATATTTTCTCTTCTTGTCCTATTCATTTGTTCTTTTTCTATGATTTAGGCGTAGACCGACACGTTACAACTGTGCTCTAGTTTATTCTACTTTACTTAAATTTACATCTTTTTTCCATTCTTTCAAAGTTGCCAGCTTGTTCAAACAGAATGATTAAGGAGAACTTTTTACTTATTCCCCAAAAAACGAAAAGCTATTATTAATATTTCGTCTTTGAAATAAGTAAATATTTCTTATAAATCGCACTTTTGATTTTGATTATGTATTTGAAAAGTCAGTGTATAATGTTTATATTATTCACGTTCATATCTTGTCGAATGAACTGGCAACAAAATAGAAACTCCTTGACTTCCGGTTGGAAAGATTTACAATTTTGCTGCGGGAATTTCAAAGTGTGATACTTGCTTTCATTCGATGTGTCATTATTTGTCCAGTTAAACATCACTACAGAACCATATTTTGTGTACTGTAGAAGGTCTTCATTCATTACCTTAGCAAGGAGATGAACACAAATCAAATCATCGCTCTACAGAACGCCTTACCACCCGAGTCGAAGAATATAGCCACAAAAGATATTACGGTTTATCATGTTGAAGTATTTCAGTGCCCATGCAGGTACATGCATATTTTACATTATTCTTCATATTGTTTGATAAAATCTTATTTAGTACTACCACAGAAACGTAGCTAAAATGACTGTGGCGAGGCAGAGTATAATTTTTAAAAATTACTAGACATGTTAGTGCATGACTTGTCGCTCATTCGGTGGACTCGCAACCAGATACACTTTATAAACTCCTTGCAGCTGGAGCTCATATTATTTGTAGCCGATACAGCTGTGATGTCAGATTCTGTTTTCATTCTGTCTTTCTTCATGACATATTTATACTAACTCTTTAAGGAAAATCCTGGTAAGTTTAGCATGATAGGATTGGCATTTTCTTTCTTTCTGTGTAGTGTCTAATCTTGTGATAATGTTACAGGCTATCATTACTTGTATCATTTCTAGGGGATTTTAATCAACTCAAGATCTTCAAGCAAACCATTATGATACGATTAGCAGTGCTCCAACATCTTTGTAGTGTTACCTGCTGGGAACATCTTTATAATGTTACCTGCTGAGAACATCTTTATAGTGGTACCTGCTGAGAACATCTTTATAGTGGTACCTGCTGAGAACACCTTTATAGTGGTACCTGCTGAGAACATCTTCACTATGGGGTCTAAGAAGAAACAATCAGAGAATACCAAAACAAGCTGTCAAGTAGAGCACAACAGGCCCAAGAAAAAGAGGTCGACCATGTGAAACTCTAAAGAGGACATTGTTAAGAAAAGCCAGTTTAGTGGGCATAACATCCCTTGATGAAATCAAAAGACTTGCAGAGAGCAGGAAAACTTGGCAAACAACTACACAAGCCCTATGTGACATTTAATAGCATGGGAAGGATGTAAGAATAAGTTAAACTACAGCAGGAACATCAGTCCTCACTTCTTTTACCATTTTGTTACGGCACAGTTTGTTTCAAAGAGTCACTTTCAGAAAGTCAGGTTGGGTTTTGGTCAGTTGTGGTTCACCATATCTTATCATTCCATACATCCTCATAAATGAGACAAAAAGGGAGCATCAATAACTGTGCTAGACTGAAGAAAAAAAAAAAAACATGTTGTTAGAGCCAATAAACTAAAACCCAGTGTCATTTCTCCAGGAGCGCTCCAAGTAATGTACTTAACCTGGCTACTAGAGCATGGCTCTGTGTGATCCCCATGGTGGTTGTGTGTGCCAGGAAGCTTGCATTCCTCGATCCACTGCAGGTCCTTAAACTAGCCTATTTCCAGTTTGATACAATGTTTACATTCCAGCATCTTCATGACTTGGAGATGGGACATTATGACAGTGCCCAAAGACAAGGGATACAAGTGGAAGGAAGCAGAGAACAGATCCAAGAACGGGGATGACTGGAGAGCCTTTATCTGTGGCCTATGCTTCTGAGGGAGTGAAAGATGGTGATGACGATCTTTACAACATCAGCTTCAGAGAAATTAAATAATGTATAAGGCAAAAAATCATCATTAGATTAACTTTACGGATCTGAGGCCAAAAAATCATCATTAGATTAACTTTATGGATCTGAGGCAAAAAAATCATCATTAGATTAACTTTACGGATCTGAGGCAAAAAATCATCATTAGATTAACTTTACGGATCTGTGTAACGTTTGTTCCAGTACTGTCAGGAAAGCCAGCATCAAAGAGAAAGTGCTGGAATTTCTGCATGCCAAGAAGACTGCTTTTGGTGACTTTGTGACAGAAGACTTCCAGGATGAGTTTTTGTCACAAAATGTGGAGTACGTGGCTCTCTGTGACACAGAACTTCCAGGAGTTGAAAAAAAGGTTTATTATGTTTTCCTGTTTTTTTTTTTTAATTGAAGATGCTCAACCGTGTTTTTATGTATTTTAATGGGATTTATTGTTTAGCCGGTTGTTGAGTGGCAAAGTGGTTAGTGCACTAATTTCTCATGGCAAAGTTGGTGGTTCAGATCCAGCTGTAGAAATGGGGACTTTCCTTTTTTTTGGAGTTGGGGGAGGAAAGGCTGACCACATCATGCTACACTGTGATGACATCTAATGGAAAATACATATACCATATTTGCTAGCCGCTTCCATGGTGTAACAGGATTACATTGACCTTGTTTGTTTTACCTCATTAATAGCCCAGTTTGTCTTTTGCAGAACAGTACTGTTTTTCCAGCCAGTCTTGAAACAACCCAGTTTGTCTTATTCAGAAAAGTGGTGTTTTTTTTTGTTTTTGTTTTTTAAAACATCCGATCTTGAAACAACCCAGTTTGTCTTGCCTAACAGTGCTGTTTTGATAGCCAATCTTGAAACAATCCAGTTTGTCTTATGCAGAGCAGTGCTGTGTTTTTTTTTGTTTTTTTTTTAACAGCCAGTCTTGAAACAACCCAGTTTGTCTTATGCAGAACAGTGCTGTTTTGACAGCCAGTCTTGAAACATCCCAGTTTGTCTTTTGCTGAACAGTGCTGTTTTGATAGCCAATCTTGAAACAATCCAGTTTGTCTTATGCAGAGCAGTGCTGTGTTTTTTGTTGTTTTTTTTAAACAGCCAGTCTTGAAACAACCCAGTTTGTCTTATGCAGAACAGTGCTGTTTTGACAGCCAGTCTTGAAACAACCCAGTTTGTCTTTTGCCAAACAGTGCTGTTTTGACAGCCAATCTTGAAACAACCGAGTTTGTCTTTTGCTGAACAGTGCTGTTTTGACAGCCAATCTTGAAACAACCCAGTTTGTCTTTTGCTGAACAGTTCTGTTTTGACAGCCAATCTTGAAACAACCCAGTTTGTCTTTTGCTGAACAGTGCTGTTTTTACAGCCAATCTGGAAGCTGTCTCTTTGTCTGACCAGGCTATATTATTTTAAATAATATTCTTATTCTTCATATAGACTAAACTTCATTAATGGAAATCTCAGAGAAAAAACTTCTAATGATTAGATACACATTATTAGAGTGAGTCTTTTAATTAGGTTTAAATGTGAAAATTCTTGTACTCATAATAATCATTAATTGGCATTTCTGTATATATATATATATATTAAAATCATATTTTATGTTATAGGTTATAGATCTGACATCCTGTAATCTACAAATCCATGTATTCCAAGTTCATACAGATGGAGCTGGAGCAGAAGAACTAGATGACGATAACATTTCTGCTGCCAGCCACTGGCTTCTTCCATCCTTAGACTTCCATGGTTTATGGGACTCACTGGTATATGATGATGCTATCAAGTTACGGGTGAGATTTACAGTCTTTTAGAAAAAAAAAATCTTCCGTGTATACATGCACACTGGGAGAGAGGGAGGGAGGCAGATTTTTGTTCTGGCACTGTCTTTCTGAGGTAGCCAGCTTTTCTGAAGAAAATAAATTATGCTGTCCAATCCAGTGCCAAAGTAAAAGAGCATTTTGATATGAGATTGTTATGTGGAATATGATGATGGTGGTCTTGAAATAATGCCTGTACAGTAGTCACTGAAGCTTTATTTGTACGTTATCTACGATTTTCTCTCAAGCATGTAATTTGTGCTGAAATAGCGTTAGTTCTGGTGTCATGAGTTTCTCTTCGTTACAGGTAGGAATATATTCTCGTTATTTATTGCTTGGGCACTGGTCAGTTCAGTGCCGAGTGTGCTTTGTTCTTTACTAATGCTGACATGACTATCAAAGGGAAAATGCAGGCAGTGGATCGAGCAGCCAGTTCTAAAGGAGAAGCTGATGAAATACTGCCCTGGCAACTGTGAATTAGCATCACAGTCAAAGGGTGAAGGAGCCGGGCTGAAACTTGGTGCAGCGTAAGATGAATAATTAATCCAGAGCCCCAGACTTTGTGTCTTTATTTTATCTATGTAGGTCAACCAAACACGCAATGGGTGAAACAGTTACTGTATGCTGAAGGAGATATATATTTTACATAAACTGTATGCTGGATAGAGTAACATCGTTTACTAATAGCTTTTTGTGTTTTAGTAGTAACTTTTTTGTTATGTTTTGCCAGCTGCTGAACTATGCTACGACAACGCTGATGTTTTCTGATAAGAAGGTGGACAGTAATGTAATCACCTGGAACAGACTTATTCTTCTTCATGGTAAGATTCTGGTAGTCTTCTTCTTCTTTGTTTATGATTGCTCAGCTGTGCTACTGGGTTTGTTTCTGTGGGTTTCAGGAGAAGTCTTATGTAAGATGAAGGTTGAGATAAGTCTTATGTAAGATGGAGGTTGTTATCTCAAGTCTTATGGAGGTTGAGATAAGTCTTATGTAAGATGGAGGTTGAGATAAGTCTTATGTGGGGTGGAGGTTGAAATAAATCTCATGTAAGATGGAAGTTGAGATAAATCTCATGTAGGATGGATGTTCAGATAAATGTCATGGAGGTTGAGATAAATCTCATGTTGGATGAAGGTAAATCTCATGTAGGATGGAGGTTGAGATAAATCTCATGTAGGATGTAGGTAAATCTCATGTAGGATGGAGGTTGAGATAAATCTCATGTAGGATGGAGTAAATCTCATGTAAGATGGAGATTCAGATAAATGTCATGGAGGTTGAGATAAATCTCATATTGGATGTAGGTAAATCTCATGTAGGATGGAGGTTGAGATAAATCTCATGGAGGTTGAGAGCATCAGGAGAGTTGTGCTATGATCTGACTGTGAGGTTATCAATGTTGGATGTAGATTATTTATTTAGATTTTATAAAGATTTACTTTATCTGTGTCTATTTTAATTCTGCATTCACATTTTTATTATTTTTATCTTCCTTATTCTCCTCACTTATATTATGTTTCTTTCTTTTTCATTTTTTTTTTGTTGCTCTTCTTTGACACATCATTCTTCAACATTATTTAAAACTTTTTTTTTGGTTATTTTTTTTTTTATCTTTCTTCTTTATTTAATGTTATTTTATATTATTTTTCGTTGTCTAGGGAAAGGAGTTCCTTGTTTCCGGCGCCTTTTATCTATCTCAAGTTCTGTTTATTAATTCATTTTGTTTTTAATTTCCTGTGCAGGGTCATACTTTGTTCAGTTTAGATCTTTCTTTTGGTCTGATCTTGATGGAACTTTCAGCTGTAATCTGCTGTAGCCAATCCTGCGGTTGGGTTTAAAGAACAAGCATCATATTGGGAACCTACAAGTCATGTCTAGGAAGTGGAGTTGGATTGGCCACACTCTGAGGAAACCTGACACCAACATAGCAAGACAGGCATTGACATGGAATCCTCAAGGAAATAGAAAATGAGGAAGACCTAGACTTACCTGGAGAAGAGAAATTACGACAGTGCTCAGAGACAAGGGATGCACATGGAAGGAAGCAGATAATAATTTCAAGAACAGGGATAACTGGAGAACCTTTATCCGTGGCCTGTGCTCTCAAGGGAGTGAAAGGCGATGATGATGATGATCATATTGGGTTGGGGGTATGTGACAGTGGTCTGGTTGAAGGCCCAGAAAATGAGCTTCTTGGCATGCTCCACTACAGCTGGACAGAAAATAAATACCATAAGAAGCTGGAGAAGCATCTCTAGTCAGCACTGGCCCAGATCACACAGTCAAGTCCAGCACAGGCATCCCAGATCACACAGTCAAGTCCAGCATAGGCATCCCAGATCACACAGTCAAGTCCAGCACAGGCATCACAGATCACACAGTCAAGTCCAGCATAGGCATCCCAGATCACACAGTCAAGTCCAGCACAGGCATCCCAGATCACACAGTCAAGTCCAGCACAGACATCCCAGATCACACAGTCAAGTCTGGCACAGACATCCCAGATCACACAGTCAAGTCTGGCACAGACATCCCAGATCACACAGTCAAGTCCGGCACAGACATCCCAGATCACACAGTCAAGTCCAGCACAGACATCCCAGATCACACAGTCAAGTCCAGCACAGACATCCCAGATCACACAGTCAAGTCTGGCACAGACATCCCAGATCACACAGTCAGGTCTGGCACAGACATCCCAGATCACACAGTCAGGTCTGGCACAGACATCCCAGATCACACAGTCAAGTCTGGCACAGACATCCCAGATCACACAGTCAAGTCTGGCACAGACATCCCAGATCACACAGTCAAGTCTGGCACAGACATCCCAGATCACACAGTCAAGTCCGGCACAGACATCCCAGATCATACAGTCAAGTCTGGCACAGACATCCCAGATCACACAGTCAAGTCTGGCACAGACATCCCAGATCACACAGTCAGGTCTGGCACAGACATCCCAGATCACACAGTCAGGTCTGGCACAGACATCTTTGCTCCTGTTTTACTTCAGTCTCTCAACATTTTATTTAGATTCTTTAATTCTTGTTTAAGTTGAGCCAGGTTTGCTTGCAGTTTACGGAAACAAATGTTTCAATTTTGAGAACATGGGTTTAAAAAAAAAAAATGTATTTTGAAATGAGGAGTTGAAAATGTTAAGATATTTTTTAAAAAAAAAATTTTTTTTTGAAAGCTAATCTTATTTACCTGAAAATTTCAACAAATTTTCTGCAGTTAAAATGGATATGAAAATAGTCACCCCCTTTGTAAAACTTGCTTGATCAGTGCATTGAAGTTGATTTGATTAAAAGTCAACTAATGGCATCATAGTTTTATTTCATATTTTATATTACTTTTACTTTTACTGAATTTTGCTAATTTTTAAGAATCTTACTGCAAAATATCTTTGAATATTTTTGATGTAATAAATATCTATGTTTTCTTGATAAGTATTGTATCTGTATCTCAGAATACTGGTATAGAGTTGAGTTCGTAGCACTGTGCCGTGTGTGAAGATATTGTTTCATTACTAAAAGATGAATCTGCTGTTGGGCTCTTTTGTTTCACCGATCAGGCCCCCCTGGCACAGGTAAAACTTCCCTCTGTAAAGCTTTGGCCCAGAAACTCTGCATTAGATTCTCAGACCGCTACACTCATGGCCAGCTGGTGGAAATCAACAGTCACAGCCTTTTCTCTAAGTGGTTTTCTGAGGTATGTACCGAGACCGGGCAAGTGCTGTGTCATATCTGCTAGACAACGATCATATCTGCTACCATTAGTGAAAGCGTTAGCCTTACTTTTTGTATTCGATATACAGTTGAGCTT
This sequence comes from Achatina immaculata, assembly GCA_009760885.1. Taxonomy (NCBI): domain Eukaryota; kingdom Metazoa; phylum Mollusca; class Gastropoda; order Stylommatophora; family Achatinidae; genus Lissachatina; species Lissachatina immaculata. Next base: position 66,601,835 of record CM019716.1, on the reverse strand, counting down.
TGTAGAACAGATTAAAATAACACTGACTTGTTGGGAGGAACTTGCTCTTTCAAATGTGTCTGAAAGGAGGTAGAAGGCTAGACAGCAGCTCACAACAGAGGTTAAATGTAATTAACATTTAAATGGCCGTGGACCAGCAATAGTCTTGCAGGAGATCTAACATGACACCAAAATCTTGCTGAAGTTTACGGTGCATGATGTAGTGTGAATCATGTACTTTATGATGACAGTTTCAGACAGCAAATATTGCACAAACTAAAAGCCTTTGGAAAATTATTTAATCTGTTTCTTCTTTCATTTCTGGCCCCACGTAACATGGATCTGATTATTATGTGTATGACAGTCCCTCCTATAAAACACTAATATTTGTGTTTATGGTGTACACAGATATACCTCACTAACATGTTTTCAACTTTTAGAAATGTCTCCTAACTACAGGTGTAGATATCTGAGTTGAGCGCAGCAGGGTAAGGCTAGTATACAACCCACGGATGTTTCATGAGGAGTCATTTGACTATCAGCTTCACTATTCCAGTGCACTGATTTGGTTAATGAATCCCAGGCAACCACAGAAGTATTCTATGCTTTTTATGTTCAATAGAGACTTTGATATAACTGGATGTGAAACAGGTTGCAGTGCATAGATCAGGGCCAGTAGTTGCCAACTTACTTCACATGGCAGGCCCCAAGTGACAATGATAATTTGTCTACACTTTTCTGTTGCATGGTATTAAAAAATACCACCTGTGAACAAACCAAGTTCATCTTAACCCTTTAAAAGAGACAAACACTGAATTTCAGAAACTGGTGTCTGATGGCTTTGGTGATATAAAATTTGTATTTTTTTTTTACAGTTTTTAATATTCTGAACACTTATTTATCAAAGAAAGTCTCAATATCAGTTTTCATGCAGAAAAAAAAGAATGTTTTATATGATTTTGCAATTAAAATTACATGTGGAAAAATGTAAACAAAAGACGTCACAGCTGCCATCTTGGATTGCTTACAGTCGGTTCAGAGTACAAGTGTCTACTTTATATTTCACAAATATGTAATCAAATTCAGATTAAGAGCCTCAAACTTATCCGATGAGGAGTGGAAACATGAGAAGTCATCAGATGACAGCCACTGCTATAATGAAGAAAATATTAGACCAACAAATATGAGACGTGTAGCAAGGTAAGTTTGATTCTAACTCAGTGAGATTGGATGGAATTAGGACTTTGTTTATAATGTAAACTAAAATGTTATTTACAATAAATTAAGGCAGAGAGTGAATACTTTAGTAACTATGAGCATTCTATTACTGATAGTGAATGTAGGATCTTACTTAGTTATAAAGTGAGAAATCTGAATGATCTTCTGCAATGTGTTTCAGCAGTATCAAACTGTTGCTAATTTATACCTACATTTCTGGCAGTATCTGTGTGCTCTTTGCCCTGAAATACGAGGGGTGATTGATAAGTTCTCAACATAAGGTACAACAGAATATTTGTGGACAACTTTTTTGGATAATTTCTCAGCGCAGTCCCCTTGCAAGTTTATGCACTTAGTCCAGCGGTCCTGGAGCATATGGATCCCTTCTTTGTAAAAGTCAGCATCTTGTGCCAGTAGAAAGTGGTCTACAGCATGAATGACATCATCATCTGAAGCAAATTTGCGACCTCTGAGCTCCTTTTTTAGTTTGGTAAACAGGTAATAGTCCCAAGGGGCCAAATCTGGGGAATAAGAAGGATGTTCAAGAAGCGGAAAGCCACATTCATGAATGGCAGCCACTGCCACCACCGACTTGTGAACTGGAGCATTGTCTTGCTGAAAGATGACTCCTCTCGTCAATTTCCCTCCATGCTTTTCCTTCAATATGACCAGCAGTTGCTTCACAAGATTAGCGTAATAGGCCCCAGTGACCATTCTGCCATTTTGAAGATAGTCTACCAATAGCACACCTTCTGAATTCCAAAAGATGGAAGCCATCACTCTACCTGCAGACAGAACCACCCTTGCTTTCTTTGGAGGTGGGGATCCATGATATTTCCACTGCTTTGACTGTTCTTTGGTTTCTGGTTGAAAATGATGAACCCTCCATAGTCACAAATTGCACAGGATCTACAGAAAAATGGCCAAGATTGTCTCGACATGTTGATTCGCTGTCGTTTGTGATCAGCTCCAAGAAGTTTCGGGACCCATCAAGCAGAGACCTTTGTCATTTGAAGATCATTGTGAATAATAGCATGAACACATTCCTGGGAGATGCCAAACTCAGTAGCAATGTACCGCTCAGTTGTCGATCCTCCAGTATCATGTCATGGATTCTGCTGGTAGTTTCATCGGTGGTTACCGTTCTTTGTCTTCCTGGACGGGGATCATCTTCCAGACTCTCCCTTCCATGTTTGAACTGAGCTGCCCATTTCTTCACTGTGCTGAAAGAAGGGGCGCTCTCCCCTAGAATCTCTACCATATCCTCATGGATTTCCTTAGATGATAAGCCCTTGATGCAGAGGTAGCGAATGACTACTTGATGAGAAATTTTCTCAATTTCTGCCACCAATTACTACTTCAGTAGCCTGTAAAAAAAAATTGGTTGCAGTTAATTTCTTGAAACTTTGTGGTTACATTAACCTGATCTACAAATGCACATAATATCAACTGTGTGTTTCAAGTATTTGTACCTTATACCGAGAACTTATCAATCACCCCTCTTAACCATGTTACTTATTCTCTAAGTGATCTCTGCATTTATATTAGATTTATTGTGAATATTTTATTTTATTTCAGAACTTTCAGTTATGACAAGGATGATGGAATGCCACGACACTATGAAAACTCTGTCATCAGACCAATAAAGGAAGTAACAGGTGCTAGATGTCAAAAATATGACAGTTACTTATGAATTCTGCCAAAGGGGACATGAGGTGGTTAGGAATTAATGAAGTTCTCACAGTGCACCAGAGAAATAACAAGACTGCAGCACTGATGTCGACAGTTCACAAAACTGGTGGACATTGTTTACTTAGTAGAAGAACTAACATAAATTTAGGGAGATGTTTGTTAGACAGCCAAAACTAGTCAGGGATTATGAGTACATGGGTGAGGTGGATACAAGTGATCAAGTGATAAACAGCTATAATGCTTTGAGAAAGACAAATGTTGGAAACATTTTTTTTTCAGACACTGCAAGGGTACATGCACATATTTTATTTCGGGAACAAGAACCCAGACGTAATAGAATTGCATAAACTATCTAAACATGGTCATTTAGATTTTACTGAAGAACTTGTTGGAGAGTTAATATAAGGATGATATGATAAGGTGCCTGTCACATCAAAGCCCATGGTTGTTTTTCTGGCCAAGCAAATGGACCCTGAAGTCACAGTAAGAAAGCAGACTCTGTCATCAGATTCTTATATATATATCTTATATCCTTCCCGTGCCGTTAAACGTCACATAGGGCTCGTAAAGTAGTTCGCCAGTTTTTCCTGTCTTTGGCGAGTCTTTCAACCTCATCAAAGGATTTTATGCCTGTTCATCAGATTAGTAAACAAGAAGTAAAAACAAGTATTAGATATTTAAAATGTGACAGTTATGCTTTCAGAAATGGAGAAATTATTTATCTCTCTAACATAAACCATAATGCTACTACATTTTGAAGTGTCACCTGATAGTATGTATGTCATCTGACACAATTATAAAATAATTTCTCAGAACTTTCAATGTAGAACTCAGATACATAAATGATTTGTTTTGTTCTATTCATTTTTATAATGTCATTTATGTCAAACTGAAATGTTTTTATGTTTTGAAGTCAAGTTTCAGAATTGGACAGTTTTCTTATTTTTTTTTCCTAGCAATTTTATTCCGAGTTTGACAATGTAAAAACCTTGTCATTTCATTATTATTGGTCAGATTGACTTCATATTTGAGTATGATATGTAGAAATTGTTGTATTTTAATAAAACAATCAATTTGTCCTTGATTGCATTGTTTTTATTTTTCTCTTCTATGTGAAAGTGTACTATCAATATTTTTGTTACAATTTTATTCTGTTCTTTATTCACATTTTGTGAGCCTACAGTCACATAGATTCAAAAATGTCATTTTAAGCTTTAGAATATCAGACTACATCCAATTTCAAACCAAATGATGTATGATAAAGGTGTATCAGCACTTTGTTCAAGGAGTTCAAGACCTGTAACATAGTTCAAGACCTGTAACAAAGTTCAAGGAGTTCAAGACCTGTAACAAAGTTCATGTCCATTGGGGTAATAAAAATGCTGAAAAGCCTGTTTTCTAAGGGTTAAGATGAAAGCTTACCAACAGCAACAAGAAGCCAAATTAGAGACTCTGATAAGCGAGAAAAGAGAAAACATTTATTAAAATAAACAGAATTAAACTTTCTAGTTAGTAGATGAACCGTATTGTAGTTCTGAGACTTCTTATGTTCCACACCTGAACAATGAAGACAAATTTCCTAGACATTTTCTGTGGCACCATCTACAAGCTTCAAGTAGCATCTACAGAGATCTCTAACATCATCTGTTCTGTCAACAGACTTGTGTTTAGTAAAGCTGAGACCTCAGTGTCGGTGTAGAGAGCTATGTAGTGGCTGTGACTAGACTTATCATTGGTGATTTCATGATGCTTTGAAAGTTTTGTTGCTTGACATGATGTAGTGAGCTGGAAGCTTGTGTTTTCTCTTCTCTCAGAGTGGCAAGCTGGTCATGAAGATGTTCCAGAAGATACAAGAGCTCATTGAGGATTCAGAAGCTTTGATCTGTGTACTGATTGATGAGGTCAGGATTACTTTTTTTTTGTTTGTTTTGGGGGGGGGGAGGAAGATGAGAGAAGAGTACACCAGTGACCAGAAGATGATAGAAAGATTGGAGCTTTTTGAAGTTTTTTTTTTTTTCTCTATATAGTTAATTATACAGGGTGTTCTGAAAATCAGTGTGCAGTACTGATTCGGATATTGTAATGGTATCTAAGTGGCTGTGATGTCTAGACACATCTACCTGCGTACGTTAGCATGTTGAAGTCTGCTGTGGTGTAACATTTCTCTATTCAGTCTTCTGCGTTTGTGTATTCAGTTGTTAAACAGCGTTTGAAATGCATAACCGGCAAATTGTTTAAATCAGTTTATTCGCTATGGTTCTTTCACTTGAGGAATGTATTTTTCTTGTTTAACATGTATTTTGAGAAGGTCATGCATATACTGATTTAGGGAGGGAGCAGTTTGTGAATAAACTTAAATGTGTTCAAGCAAACATAAAGCGCAAGGACATCACTTCCAACATTTATTATAAGGTATGTGTCTGATTAGCTTATATTACATAACATTTTTTTATCAGCACGCTTGATCGGTGACTCCAGTCATGCTCCATACGGCAGGTAGATGTGCCTGGATATCACAGCCACTAAGATACTAATACGATATCAGAATTGATACTGGGATACTGCACACTGACTTTTCGAACTCCCTGTATAAGTTTATTTCTTGGCACAAGCCATTTGTTTAAGAAAGCCTTAACACAGGATAAGAGTTGGTCATGATATTGTTTACACTCATATCAGCCAATTTTGTGTCACACTGAGACTTTCTTGTACAACAGTGGACTACTTTGTCTTGTACTCCAGGTTGAAAGTCTGACAGCAGCCAGAAAGAGCTCCATGAATGGTGTGGAACCATCTGATGCTATAAGGGTGGTCAATGCTATACTGACGCAGTTGGATCAGATAAGGAGGTTGGTACCTGTTGAATGTTTTTGTTTACATCTGGTCATGGCGAGTTGTTTGTGTAAAGAAATGTGTTGTCCTTCAACTGCTGCTACCACATAACATAATTTGGCACTATCCAAGCCAAGAGTTCATTTATTAAACAAACTGTAAGCCGTGAAACATTTGACACAAAGCATGAAAGTGTAATTTTAACAGTTAAATTTGGCTTTGACCCAAGAACATCATCAACAACTTGACCCGGAAAAACCTTTAGATAATATCAACATCAAATAAAGTGACATCTTCTTGAACTCTGCTCATCATACCTCACTGTAAACTTAAGCAGTCTCTCTTCCTCTTTCCTTTTATGGTCATCACAAAGCATTAGTGCAGGGAGTCTCAACATCACAGGCCCCAGTCATCCATTTTCAACCCAGGCTGCCCTTGAATCCTCTTCTGTGTTAAATCATCATCCGGAAAGGACTTTCACAATACGCATCTTTTCCTGTGGAAAGAAGATTTCCATGTTCCTCCCCATAGGAATTGACATTCCTCCCAGGAGAGCCACCTGCCTTCCTGTTAAGAATCACTCACTCATTCATTTATTTGTATATCCCTTGTGGAACTTTGCCTCCCTAACAGGACTCCTGTAGGCCTCTCGGTTGTGAGCAAGATGTCCTGCTGCTTATGCATCCATTTACAGATCATCAACGATGTCTTGCAGCCATCTTCGCCTTGGTCTTCCTCTCTTTCCTTTTCCCATTATGTACCCTTCCAAGACAGTCTTCTGTAGATTATCATGACGTTTAATGTGTCCAAAATATTTAAGTTTTCTTTGTTTAATCCTTTTTACCAGCCAGCCTTCTTCAATATTAAGTTCTTGTAGTGAGGATATATTTGTTCTTTTTTGTGTCCATGATATTTGAAGAACTCTTCTGTAGGATTTACATTCAAAGGCATTTATGTGTTTCTCAGCTGCTTTGTTAAGTGTCCAGGTCTCACAGGCATATGTTAAAAGATGTGAAAGATGCATGCCCTTAAAAATCTTATTTTTGTAGTTTTATCTGTTCCTCTCCACAGATTCTTTAGTTGTTTTACATTCTGAAGAGCGATAGATGTCCTTTTAATTTCCCTCATTGTATCTCCATTATTAGTTAGTAGTGATCCAAAATATTTGAAACTCTCCACTCCTATTTTTCCTCATTGATACTTATATCAGCTGCCTTGTTTGTTTTGTCAGTTTCCTCTGCTGTTACACATAATCATTAAATACAGTTCTAGAATCAGAAATTATAAAAGCCATTTCAGCTGATATAAGAATCACTACCTAAATGAAAATACCATTTTGGAGGACATGACCAGTGCATCTCCATTGTCTCTTTATATTGACGCTTGATAGTTGTTATACCGTTATGAGTTTGTATGTGTTAGATAGGAAGGACCATCATCCGTGCACTCTGGACATATCACCTTCAACGTACATTAACTGGTTACATGGGTCTTTGTTGGTTGACCACCCATCCAGAGTTCTTCGGTGAATTGTTCATTTTCTGCCAGCCCAAGATTCACCCAGCTCCTTCAGTCTTGACAACACTGCTGATTTCCAGTTGTCAGTGAAGTTGTTTGACCAGAATCTCGTGTAGCACTAATGATGTCTGCTCTATCCATTGCCTGCCCTTTCTCCATGACAGCTGATTTGGTCAGCTGATATGCTCTTTCATTTCCCTCAACACTTGCTTGGCCTAGTACAAGAATGAAGTGAGCATTCTTATGATTATATATATTTTTAAAACTTTGGATGAAGTAAAAATGTAAAAGCCTATTACACTTTATTATTTTCAGATACCCGAATGTGCTGATTTTGACAACGTCCAACATAACTGGTGCAATAGATTTAGCATTTGTTGATCGTGCAGACATCAAGCAGTTCATTGGGCCACCCTCAACAAGAGCAATCTACACTATTTATATGTCTTGTCTTCGAGAACTTATGAAGGTTTGAAAATTTATAAGCTACAGTTGACATTTATCTCTCTCTCTCTCTGAACCTTAAGTGCCCAGGGCACATGGGGCTTCCGCAAGGGTTTTCCACAAATGCCTGTCCTTCGCCTTTTTTTCTGCTCTTTCCCAGGTGAGCCCTCTATTGCTCAACATCCTTTCTGTTGTTCTTCTCCATGTCTCTTTTGGTCTACCCTTACTTCTGCTCCCCTGTAGTGTCCATCTTAGTGCTATTTTTGTTAGTGAGTTGTCAGTCATTCGGAGCACATGTCCCAACCATCGCCAGCGTCTTTCCTCAATAATTGTTGTCAGTGGTTTCATCTGCATTTCTGCTAATAAGATGTTATTTCTTATGGTGTTTGGCCAAAATATTTTTCTAATTCTTCGTAAACATTTAGTCTGGAAAGAATTCAACTTGTTTTCTATGGTTTTGGTGATTTTCCAGCATTCACTTCCATAGAGTAGTACACTTAGAACATTACTCTTAAATATCCTGACATTTATGAACACGCTGAATGTTAGAAGTTTGGTGTGCTGGATGATGGTAGTGGTGGTGGTGTTAGATGAGTTTCATGTCAGCTAGAAAATCTTATTACTTGCCACGCTGCAGACCTTGACCTTGATAGTTGCTCAGTCACATTCTCATATTTTAATAATAAAATGTCATAGAGTGTTACATTGGTGTAGTGGTTAGTGCCAAAAGATCCCTGGTTCAGTTCTGTGGTGGGGTGGAATTTTTCAGACCAGTCAACACTGGGGTCAAATTAGCCTTAATAAATGTATAGCTGGGATTTTATTTCCTTAAAAAACAAAGACAGGGAGGACTAGGCTTGCTAGCTCACGTTGCTGAACTTAGAGTGAAGATAGTAGCACAGCCCTCCGACATGCAGGTGCCACTCAGCACGCCCTTCTGACATGACATCATTTTATAGAGGTAGAGAATCAGTTGAAATGGCTTTTATAATTTCTGATTCCAGAGCTGTACTTAATGATTATGTGTAACAGCAGAGGAAACAAAAGTAGTCAGTCTGACATAAGTCATTGCATATTATTGTCAGTACTTGCTTTCTGAATGACATTCTTTTATGATGGTTGTTACTGAAACTGAGACTTGAAATTTCTACCCAAGAAGCCACCTGCCTCCCAGTTAAGAATCACTACAAAAGAAGGAACATTGCATTTATCTTTTTTATATGTACTGTAAATTGTATTTAGTGTTTCTGTCCATGAATTTGAAACTGTAATAATTTCCACATTTTAAAAATAAGCAGTGGAGCATTATATTTACAAAATAATATATATGACTTTTGTATTTGTATAAATGTCCAGACTGGCATAATCAGCCCTACTGACCAAATGGTTGACATCAGAGCACTGGAAGTGACGAGATTCATGGAAAGCAGCGCCACATTCAGCAGTCTCAAGCTTTATGATATAGCCAGGTGAGTCTGTCCATCCATCTTGCCCTGAACTATGATCATTTGTGATGAAACATTTGAATGATAACATAAAGTTATGTGTGAAGGGAAGGAGGCAGAGGAATATATGTTATCCTTGTACGAGGATGCAGGTGTGGGGCTGGCTGAACCAGTGTCTAGACATGTTAATGAACTGAAGGTAGTGGCTCCTACCCATGCGTGCTACTGGTTCTGCTATTCAGTCAGGGTTTTATGCTGGTGTTCTGGAGCTCTTGTAGTGTTTTGAGATCCTCCATCTACAGCGGCTTTCAGTGATGATTACCATTTCACGCTGACGTTGAGGTACAAGGATATTTGTAATGCATCCGTGAGAGATTTTTCCATAAGGACTGGCAAACACTGATGGAAGAGTGTGTCATATTTAGGACTCTGGGTTAGCACACCACAGTTTAATCTGTTCCATGCATGATTGGCTCTTCAAATATTCTTGCCTGTATTGGTGACCTTGACATTAGGTAAATTTACTTTACCAGAAGTGACCAGACACCAAAAGCTTTAGCCACCTTCCTATTTACTGACAGGATCTTTCTTAAACATTCCATGATGTGTGTCAGTACTGTGACAAGAGCAGCCTTAGATCTGTTTCAATCCATGTGTCAGTATTGTGATAAGAGTTCCTGTAGATCTGTTCCAACTCATGTGTGTTAGTACCCTGACAAGAACAACCTTAGATCTGTTTCCGTCCATGTGTCAGTACTGTGACAAGAACAACCGTAGATCTGTTTCCGTCCATGTGTCAGTACTGTGACAAGAACAACCTTAGATCTGTTTCAGTCCATGTGTCAGTACTGTGACAAGAACAACCTTAGATCTGTTTCAGTCCATGTGTCAGTACTGTGACAAGAACAACCTTAGATCTGTTTCAGTCCATGTGTCAGTACTGTGACAAGAGCAACCTTAGATCTGTTTCAACCCAGTGGTGTCAGTACCGTGATACATCTTCATGTGACACGTCGCGTCCCTTCCAGAACACTGTCCCTCTTGCTACTTCTCTGAATGCAATGCGGTCTTGAGCAAGTTGACCAGTGTCTCAAAGTGATATATTCAGACTTCCTGTGATGTCCTGAGTCCAACTTCGGCCAGGTCACCCACTTTCTTTTCTTCTAGGCACTTTGCCTTTTACAAACCATTGCGTCTCTCGATGTGGCCGAAGTATCTCAGTGTTCTAATTTTGATGTTTATGAGCCAGTTTTTGCAACATCTAATCCCGTTAGTATCTCTTTATTTGATTTTCTTTGTTGCCCTTCTGTAACATTTCATTTCAAATGCTGTTATTCTCTTTTCCAGTGATTTGTTAAGTGTCCATGTTTCTCATCAATACGTTGTAATGTATGTAAGCTCTTAGTAAACATATCTTTGTTTTCTTGTTGGTACCTTGCCACATGCTATTCATTTGTGCTAGTTTTTGTGATGCAGATGTGACAAGGACACCCTTAAAAATATTTCAACCGATGTGTGTTAATATCGTGACGGTGACACACTGACATATTTAAGCTCATTCTCATGAATATTAATAATCTTCACAATCTTTTTTTTATCTGAAAATATTTCATGATATAAATTTGATATTTAGTTTATATCCAGAATTTTCAAAACTAGAAATAAAGTGTTTGTAGTTAATGAATAAATGATATTATTTATTCAAGAAAAAGCCATTTTTGGTAAATTAACATAAACTACTATCAGAAAAAGTCCATATCAGTGCAGGCTTAACCAGATTTGTTGAACTTGTTATTATTAAAACCTGAGTTTCTTTGTATAGCAAAAAAAAAAAAACCAAAAAAACTTGCTCATCATTCTTTCCTTAAAAAAACTTGTCAAACAGAAAAAGTGAAGGTCTGAGCGGCCGTGCTCTGAGGAAGCTGCCATTCTTAGCTCACGCTTTGTTTCTACAGGTGAGCTTTAGATTTTCTTCTTGTTGTCAGGTTTTGTTCTATGTTCTAGTTTAGTGTGGGAGTGCTTGAGAGCAAAGTGTCTGGAAATAACAAAATTCTCGATAACAGTGCAGAAGATTAAATGCTAAAACTTGACATTGGTTCTTATGAACTGTATTTACATATATCATTTGCTTTGTCTGTCCAGGCATTTACACCTGCTTTTTATGTTTCCACATCAGCCTAAGCTTGTATGGTGTGTGTTTGTGATTAATGTAGAAGTGTACATGATGGCCAAAACTTGTGATGGGAAAACCAGCATGGTTCTCAGATTTTCACTGCTTGGCCCAGCTATTGATAGAACAGCCATCAGTGGACACGCCCATGAAGTCATATAAACCACAGATCTAACCGCAAGCAGTCACGGGAGGGTGCACTGATTTAGTAACATAAAACTGAAATAAAAATGAGCTTTCTGTAAATTATGCTCTATGAAATTTTTTGTTTCCTCCCCCAATGCAGGGTTGCCCAGTCACTCTGAATAGTTACCTCGAGGCTTTGTCGATGGCAGTTGACAGACAGTTTCAGGAACAACATGATCTAACAAAAGAATAATGGTGTCTGGATTTTAATGTTGATGTAGATTATTGTTGTCAGTAATATCTCAAAAGTGTACATTTTTCTCATTGTGTATGCATCTAGTGATGATCATTTTGTTCATGTGTAGGATACATGTGAATATTTCACCTGTAGTTAAAGTTACTAAATGCTCTTTGTCATGACAAACTGTTCCCATGACCAGTATGTCGAGTTACTACAAAATTTCATCATTGCTGGGAGGGCTGGGAAGTCACACAGATTTGTAAGTCCCTTATGAAGCACAAGTCTCAACCAATTCTCAGACCCGCAGCCATGGACTACTTTGGTCATAACATGAGTAAATCTCTGTCTCAGTCAAATCTCGTACCTGCTGCCCTCCCTTTTGTATGGAATTTGAAAACATGCAGGAAAACAAAAAGCTTATACCATTGTCTTAAACTTCACTCACATCATTTTTTTTTTAGTTTTACATGACAGATCAGTTGTCAGTGCTTTAAAAAAAATCTTCGTGGAGCTGAGTTCCACATTAAAAAAAAAACATGCAATGTGGCATCATAAATTCTGTTTCTATTTTTGAATGAAATTGCTCTGGCTCGGAAGCCAGTTGTTGTATGTCAGAGATAATAAGTTTCTTGCTATAACATGTCAGATGTCATTTCTTTCTTTTTTTTCCTCAATAAATGATTTGCTATTCACGTCATGAGATGCATGTTTTAATGGGTTAATATGCAGATGTTGCAAAAGTTATCTTTGATAAGCTTGTAAATGTAGGCAGTATATGCTGGTGAATGTTGCAAAAGTGTGACCCACTTATCTTTGATAAGCTTCTTATGAATGTAGCATGTATGATGGCAAATGTAGTTATTGAAAAAAGGTAACTCACTCTCATACTTAATATGTGCATACATGGAGTTTCATCATAATAGATGTCAGTTTAGCAGGTGGCTGTATCTGCTAGTTGACTCAGGAGAGAGACATGGAGGGAAAGAGTTTGTCCATGTTGCATCAAGCCTTTTCACTGAGTTCTTTCATAAAGGAATTACAAGGTCTACCTCTGGACACCAGAACTGTAGAATAGAAAAACTGCCTGTCATTCACCATCATAGTTGACCTCTTTTTCTCAGTTCTGTTCCCTTAACTCTCAAATACAAGGCAGTGAATCTGACAGCAAAAGCCTCTCTCAAGGCAGTGAGTCTGACAGTAAAACCACCTAAAACTGGCAATGGTTTAACAGCTGCCAGTAACACTACACTGTACCAGACAAAATGATCTGTACTGGATGCAAAAACTTGTTCTTTTTCAACTCTGATGGATCTGCATTGTCAACATGACTCTATAATATAGTTGCTATATCAGTTATTGTTCAAATACAAAGGGCAAATGAATAATTTTTCATTCTAGGTTTCCAACTAAACAAGTATGGCTAAAAAGTTCAGTACAAAAAAAAACTACACCTAAAACTGACCAGAGAAACAAGTTTTAATATTTTGAAAATGTACAAATTGATTCAATTTGAGAGAAAAAAAATGAATTACAGATCTTGTATTTTGGCATGACATGGTATTGGAAGGATACATAATGGGAAAAAGAAAAAGAGGAAGACCGAAACGAAGATGGCTGCAAGACATCGTTGATGATCTGGAAATGGATGCAGCAGCAGCAGGCCATCTTGCTCACAACCGAGAGGCCTACAGGAGTGCTGTTTGGGAGGCAAAGTTCCGCAAGGGACATGCAAAGGAATGAATGAATGAATGAATGAATGGTATAAAAGTAAAGAACATTAGGGTGAATTTACAGCATTCATTTGCTTGCATGTCCCTTGTGGAACTTTGCCTCCCTAACAGTACTCCTGTAGGCCTCTCGGTTGTGAGCAAGATGGCCTGCTGCTGATGTGTCCATTTGCAGATCATCAATGATGTCTTGCAGCCATCTTCGCCTTGGTCTTCCTCTTTCTTTTTCCCAATATGTAGCCTTCCAAGATGGTCTTCTCTAGATTATCATGACGTTTAATGTGTCCAAAATATTTAAGTTTTCTCTTTTTAATCTTCTTTACTAGCCAGCCTTCTTTCATATTAAGTTCTTGTAGTATGGATATATTTGTTTAATTTACAGCAGACAAAAGAAAAAAAAGCATCATCAAGTACATGATAGTCAGTTTACATCAGTCCAAAAAAAAAAAGAAGAAGAAAAATACACAGAAGCTAAAATGCCTGACTGAAGTCAGATATTACGACCACTTCATATCTGCAGATTTAAATGCTGAATGGTGCCAATTTTTTCTTAGTTTTTGGTCCAAATATTTGCCATGGATATTATCATACTATCAACCCCCTTAATCTAGTCACTTTTAAGTACAGCAAACTATAATTCTACAGTCATAAATGGTTTGTATATCTACAGAAAAAAAATTCTAATGAAACAATGTGAAAAAAGACAAAAACAAACATGAGTAACTATAGATAACATTATGACCAATAGACTGTGTTGTTGTACTACCATACACTAACTGGCTCAAGATTTGACCATGTCACAGCCCTCGGCTTCATTTGCTGTATATAAACTTTGCAGATTCTGAACTAATAGTAAACACAATGGTACTCTCTGGAATGGCACTTTCTCTTCTGTCCTTTGAGTGCCCAAGAAACTCAGGGTTGCTTGTAACAAGAGATTTCCACTTTTGCAGGTCCTCTGCTACCTTCTTGGCTGTCTCCCATGTAATTCCTTTTTTCAATGGCATTTTCTCTAGTTAAATTTCCATGTTGCTTTGGGTTGTCCATATCACAGCTGTTCATGATAAGGGTTTATCTGTTCTTCTCATTATGAAGCCAATCAATCACCACCTCCTTTCAATCACTAGCAGCAGCGGTGTCTTATCTGTCTCTCTTAACAAGATGTTATTTCTTATGGTTTTACAGCACTCCTTTAATATTCCAGATATTTGGTTTGGAAAGCATCAAGTATACATACAGAACAGCACTTACCAAGATGTAATTCCTTCATTATACCAGCTTACTTTTTGATATGATGTACTTGATTAACTCTAAACCTACCAAACAACATCCATGACCCACAAATTTTTTTGTGATAAATAATCTCCATAACCATGTGTTAATACAAAGTGATGTGGTGCCTCTTTTAGCATTTACTGTAGTTTAAAATTATGACCTCCTGATGTACCATATGACCATAGTTACTTAAACAAAAAAATATGACCATAGTTACTTTAAAAAAAATATGACAATAGTTACTTTAAAAAAAAATGACCATAGTTACTTTAAAAAAAATATGACCATAGTTACTTTTAAAAAAAATATGACCATAGTTACTTAAAAAAAAAAAAAAACTTTTTGGAAGGCTCATGGTAGGCTGACTCCGAGCTGACTAGGGGCACTCTTTTTTCACAATCAATGCTTTTGCATGTTTTATGCTTTAGATGGTGTGGTGATAACTGAAATACTCCAGGTTTTTTGAGTTTTCACTTTTTTTTCCTTGTGACTGGTAGTGATTGTATGGGTACAACCATTAACGGAGATCCAACCCGATATGCCAGCAGCACTACATTGACTGCAAATTTCACATTGACAAGAAAATCAAGTGAAAACAATTAAATAAAATTTATGAAGAAAAAATATCAGAAAGCTGACAGCTAAATAAAGTCCTAAGGAAAAGACAATGAAAAGTCTCTAGTCATACTAGAGAATCATGAACTCAACATCGAGTCATACCAGAGGATCATGGACCCAACATCTGGTCATACCAGAGGATCATGGCCCCAACATCTAGTCATACCAGAGGATCATGAACCCAACATCTAGTCATACCAGAGGATCATGGACCCAACATCTAGTCATACCAGAGGATCATGGACCCAACATCTAGTCATACCAGAGGATCATGAACCCAACATCAGCATAAAATATGGAGGAAAAATACAATAAAAAAATCTATGGACATTTCACAAGATGTGAAGCTAACAAAAATTGGTATAAAATGAGAGAAGAATGGGGTGACCAAGTGGCACAAGAAAGCAACTGATCTGATTTGAAATGCTAAGGACTGCAGCAAAAATGGAGAAACATGACTGTCAATATTTATATATTTGTGCAAATATTCTAACTTGAAGCACGATGAGAGTAAATGTCTGTGAAAAACCTGCAAGTTTAAAGCATATTCTCAACATAAAAATAAATAAACACAGTAAAATGAAATCATACAAACAACTCATCATTTAAGATATGTATTCTACAGTGTAATTAGATAACACAAATATAATATCTATTTTTAGATACACAATAGGAAATGAGAAGTGAAAGAACTTTCAAGACACCATAATTTTGCTTAACAAAATGCTTTACAATTGAAGAATTTTACATTTTATGTAAGTTTGTGGCCAAAGGTTTCCATTCACCCACCTTCTGTCTTCTAGGAGTAACTTCCCTTGTCCTGCTTTCTCAGTTCCCCATCCTACATCTTCTGCACAGTGCAACCTGGCTTGTCAAGCTGAATGTATTGTTCATCTTCACTTATGGCTTTTAACATGGCCTTGAGAAAACTCTAACATGGTAACCTAGACAACTGGTCTTGTCAGACAATAATTTATGGAATTACTAATGAAAAATATTGGAAATGAACAAGCACTGGAGGAAGTTTCATCAGTTTAAATCCATATCAAGATCAACTAGGTGCTCTGTAATGGCTGCACTTCCAGCCAGAGATTGCTGAGAATTAATAGTCTGATGTCCTGCCTAAACAAATAATGAAGCAAATGAAGAGTCTATTGAACTAAACTGCGGAGAAAACAAAGAGACACTTGTACAGTACAGGTTGTGCTGGGCTAGGAGGAACCCAAGGCAAGGTGTAAGCAAACCTGGGTATGCAGAATGAATGATTGACAACTTACCTCAAGCAAAAATTGTATGGCATACCTGAGGATGGAGGAAGCCCACAATGAGGACAACACCTGAGACATATAATAGTATCCATGAAAGATTCTTCATTCAGCCACATGGACTGGGTAGAGTCAGCATGTCACACACAGAGAGAGAACATATAAGGTGAAGAGAAAAAAAGGCCAACTTTGAAGATACTGTAACAAATCTGATTTGTTGTTATACTGACAATTATCATCATCATCACCTTTCACTCCTTAGAGAGCACAGGGCCACAAATAAAAGCTATCTAGTCATTCCTGCTCTTGGATTTGTTCTCCGCTTCCTTCCATGTGTATCTCTTGTCTCTGAGCAATGTCACAATTTCCCTTCTCCAAGTAGTTCTAGACCTTCCTCAGTTTCTATTTCCCAGATGATTCCACATCAGTGCCTGTCTTGTTATGCTGGTGTCACATTTCCTCAGTGTTGGCCAATCAACCTCCATTTCCTAGAGATTAATGGGCTCTTGTCCCGCTCTTTCCTAAATAACGTATTAGTAGACTCAGCCCTATAAGAAGCTGCTCAAAATGATTTCACAAACAGATAAAATCTATTTCCTTAAAAAAAAACTTGTCTTATATGTGGAGAAGAGCCATAGGAGTGTAAAAAGTGCACCTGAACCAATTCACCAGCTCACAGGAGGATCAACAGACTGATTTCATTTAATTACTGGCTCCCACAGATTGCTCAGTCACATATACCGATTCAAGTTATCAATGAATGTCACTGGTAGACTCCAGAACATACAAGAGCATCCAAAACTTACAGATGGAAACAATGAGACCCGGTAGCCAGACTGGCCGAGTCCAAGCAAGAAATATGGGGCTTTAGATCCAGCCTGACCCACAAACTGATCATACAAAAAAAAGTCCTACCTAACTTTTGATGAGTTCTTGTTGCAAATTTGTTAGAACAACAACAAACTCTATCCTTAACAGTCACATAACAATCGGACAACCAAAATTACCCCTTCATACCCATCTAAATAAACAGAAAAGCTTTACAATGATCAAGCCATTTTACTTCATTCAGCTGTCTCCCATGAATTTTTTTTTCCCTGCCATTTATATTTAAAATTTAACTGGTTAAAAACTGGAATTTTTATCTGAATGAATTATTTTGTGGACATGTATTAACAAATTTTGAATCAACTGCTGACGACATACTGCTGGAAACAGAACTGACTTGTCAATCAGCCTTCGTCACAGGGCATCATACATTCTTGATTAACATTTTACTGGCTAAGGACATTAGCTTATGACAAGCAGGGAAGCTGACAACATACAAACTTAGCTAAATAATTAAAATGTTTTCTTTAGACCACCACTTCCATAAAAACAAGAGCAAGACTTAAACAAAAGCAACAAGCACAAAATAAAATAATGCTATGCAAGATGTAACAATCGTAAATGTTATATAAACATGTTCTGTTATATAAATAATGGTTCTGCCTAACAATGGTAATCGGTTGAAACTTATTTGAAAACAACCATTTTAAAAATACCACAAGATCAGCAAAACAATATATTCATCTTCCATTGTCATATTTTAACATTTCAATGAGAAGACAACGGTGAGGAACTGTTCATAAGACATATTTATCCATCCATCTTGGTCCGTGTCATAAGCTCGGAAAGAACTTGTCAAAGTCTGCAGAAATAAAATAAAGATTTTTTTTTGTAGATGAAGTGACTGTAATAGTTCGATGCATCCAATGTACAAGGGTCATACTGAAAACCATGAGCAAAAATTTGATAAAAATCAGAATTTATAGACAGAGAAAATATAAATGCATCACCTTATCTGCATCCTTTTCTTCACTTTTCAACATAATCTCCACTTCTCTGCACACATTTTCCCCACCACTCTGCAAGTTTTAAAATACCCTCCCAGTAGAATTCTGTTCCAGCTGACTGAAGGCTTTCTGGACGTTCTCTCCTGTGTCGTAGTGATGGCCTCACATTTGTTCTTAAGACTATATGAATTTTAAGACTATAAGGAATACCATCTAAAATTGTCAACATCATTAGAGATCTCTACAATGAATATGTCTGTGCAGTCAAGACAGAAAAAGGAATGAGCAAATGGTTTCAGATTGAAACAGGTGTGAAACAAGGATGTATATTATCTCCATTGCTTTTTGGAATTGCCATAGACTTTATAATGAAAAGATGCTGTACAGGTAAAATGGGGTACATGGGACCCAAATAGAAGATCTTGATTTTGCAGATGACATAACTCTTATCAGTGACAATGTGAAATCAATGCAGGAAAAAACAGATACCCTGTCTTCCTTGGCTAGCAAAATAGGTCTTGAAATTAACAAAGACAAAACCAAAATAATGAAATTTCTCATTAATCAAGAAGGAAAAATGTATGTAGAAGGAACAGTTGTTGATGAAGTAAACCAATTTGCATACCTTGGCAGCTACATAGACCAGGATGGTGACACCAGGAAGGAAGTTAGAATTAGAACTGCAAAAGCAGCATTGTCCTTCAAAAATCTTGAGAACATATGGAATTCAAAAGTTATAAGCACAAAAACCAAGTTAAGATTATTCAACTCAAATGTGATATCCACCCTCATTTATGCACGCAAAAGCTGGAAATCAACCAAAGAAACAGACAAAAAATTAGACTCTTTTGAAAACAAATGCCCCAGGAAAATACTTGGTATAAAGTGGAACGAATTAAGAAAAACACAGAGATAAGACAGATGACTGAACAACAACCTGTCTCATGGGTGATCAGAAAAATGAAGATGGACATATGTAGGCCATGTGATGAGAAGAAACAATCAGAGAATACTAAAACAAGCTATCAAGTGGAACACAACAGGCCGAAGAAAAAGAAGTAGACCATGTGATACTCTAAAGAGGACATTGTTTAAGAGAAACCAGTTTAGTGGGCATAACATCCCTTGATGAAGTTGAAAGACTCACTGAGAATAGGAGAACTTGGCAAACAACCATGCAGGCCCTATGTGACATTTAATGTCATGGGAAGGATGTAAGATGATTGTAGTGGTTAGATATAATTTTTGTTCTAGTCCAGTGGTGCTATGATCTTCTCATTATTATATCTTTCATATTTCATTACAAAATTGGCTTCACTCTTTTATCTTGTTTTAAATGTATGCTAGGGAAACTTGCCAACCAACAGCCATTACCTAACATCTTCAAGCTGAAAAAAAAAAAAAACTATAGAAATTTCATCATGACTGGTGTCACTACACATACACTAGAGACAGCCAAACATAAAACAACCTTCAAATGTAGTAATACGCGCGTGTGTGTGTGCACGTGCGTGTGTGTGTGTGTGTGTGATTGATAAGTTCTCGGCATAAGGTACAATGGATTATTTGTGGACAACTTTTTTCAGGTTATTTCTCAACATAGTTCTCTTGCAAGTTTATGCACTTAGTCCAGCGATCCTAGAGCATACGGATCCTTTCTTTGTAAAAGTCAGAATCTTGTGCCAGTAGAAAATGGTCTACAGCATGAATGATGTCATCATCTGAAGCAAATTTGCAACCACTGAGCTCCTTTTTTGAGTTTGGTAAAGAAGTTTTAGTCTGAAGGGGCCAAATCTGGGGAATAGGGAGGATGTTCAAGACGCTGGAAGACACATTCATGTGAACTGGAGCATTGTCTTGATGAAAGATGACTCATCTCATCAATTTCCCTCCACGTTTTTTCCTTCAGTTTGACCCACAGTTGCCTCACAAGATTAGCGTAATAGGCCCAGGTGACCGTTCTGCCCTTCTGAAGATAGTCTAGCACACCTGAATCCCAAAAGATGGAAGCCATCACTTTGCCTGCAGACAGAACCATCCTTGCTTTCTTTGAAGGTGGAGATCCATGATGTTTCCACTGCTTTGACTGTTCTTTGGTTTCTGGTTGAAAATGATGAACCCAAGTCTCATCCATAGTCATAAATTGCTGAAGAAACTTTTCAGGATCTGCAGAAAATGGCCAAGATTGTCTCTTGACATGCTGAGACGCTGTCATTCGTGATCAGCTCCAAGAAGTTTCGGGACCCATCAAGCAGAGACCTTTGTCATCTGAAGATCATTGTGAATAATGGCATGAACATGTTCCTAGGAGATGCCCAACTCAGTAGCAATGTACTGCTCAGTCAGTTGTTGATCCTCCATTATCATGTCATGGATTCTGCCGGTGGTTTCATCGGTGGTTATCGTTCTTGGTCTTCCTGGACAAGGATCATCTTCCAGAATTTTCCTTCCATGTTTGAATTGAGCTGCCCATTTCTTCACTGTGCTGTAAGAAGGGGCACTCTCCCCTAGAGTCTCTACCATATCCTCATGGATCTCCTTCAATGATAAGCCCTCGATGCAGAGGTGGCGAATTACTGCTCGATGAGAAATTTTATCCATTTTCTCAATTTCTACCACCCCTTACAACTTCAGTGGCCTGTAAAAAAAAAAAATTGGCTACAGTTAATTTCTTGAAACTTGGTGTTTAATCTTACATTAACCTGATCTACAAATGCACCTAATATCAACTGTGTTTTTCATGTACTTGTACCTTATGCCGAGAACTTATCAATCACCCCTCATAATCTGTTTGAGAAGGAAAAAAGCATTCTATGTATGTGGTAATAAACAGGACTGCCAACTGTCAGCCTAATTTGCTCTATGTCAATCATATACATTAAATAAACCTACACATAGTAGGCATAAACTGACCAATACATAAAAAGATCACTACAAAGTAGACATAAGCAGACCATTACAAACTAGGCAATAAACAGACCAGTACAAAATTCACTGTTGGCAACAGTAGCTTCTTAACGGTATGTTAAGGAACAAATAAACTTTATCTGCAAAGGTGCAGTTATTTGGGCGCGCATACCTGTCTGACAACCCATCTTCATCTCTCAACTTTCACACTAGCAAACATTCTAACAATGAAATGATAAATTTTGGAAGCACTGTTTCAGAACAAAGCTTTCATTATGAAAGGTAAAGGTAATCCTGTCATGCCTTAGTGGCACACAGGGATATGGTATTAGTGCCCACACTAGAGAGTGATATGGTCGGCATCACGCCTGGCCATCTTTCCTTCCCCAACTCCAGAAGAAGTCAGGTACCCATTTCTACAGCTGGGTGACTGGAACCAACTCAGAATAAATCATTTCACCATGGTTGACTAGGAAAACAACAACAAAATTTGTCCCGTGGCATTTGCATGGCACAGTTGGTGTAAAGCATTAAATCATCATGTAATCTTCACACTCCTAGGCCACTACAGCATCTGAGGCAGGGATGCCAGAACCTGTCCTCATCACCTTAGTTTTTCTTAGCGAAACCCCAGACATCCGTTTCTTGAGGTTAGCTTGACCCTGCTGCCAGTTAATCGAAAAAAAAAAAAAAATTCTATGCAAGCACAAAATTGAACTAAGAACCTTCTAATCAGCACCGCATATATACAAAGTTTGTATTACAATGCTTATAACGCATACCTGTAGTACAACGGAACACTGGACAAAGTCATCAAATGCCACAGTGCCCCTGCCCTGTCGATCAAACTTTCTGATGAGAATATCATAAAACCTATCTGAGAGCCTGTATCCTGTGAAGAAAAAAAAAATCTTTTCAAACATTTCATCCATTGACACCAGGACATCATGGGGAAGAAAGAAAATTAGACTGAAAAGTCCTTGCGTTACACTAGCATTCTTTCATTCATTCATCAATGTCCCTCTCTCTCTTTTTAACGACTTTCCTTATGATAGTCAGATTATCTAACCAGTGCCTTCTCATGAAATGTGAAAAGATTTTTATAATCAGATATATATATATATCTTAATCCTTCACAGGCTGTTAAATGTTGCATAGGGCTTGCAAGGTAGTTCGCAAAGTTTTCCTGTTTTCTGCGAGCTTTTCAACCTCATCAATGTTTCTTATGCCTACTAACCTGCCCTCTCTTAACAATGACCTCTTTGTAATTTCACATGGTCGACCTCTTTTTCTTTGACCTGTTGTGTTCCATTTGATACCTTGGTTTGGGATTCTATGACTGTTTCTTCTCATCATATGACAGACATATGTCCATCTCCTTTTTCTGATCACCCATGAGAGAGGTTGTTGTTCGCTCATCTGCCTTATCTCTGCATTGTTCTTGAATTCATTTCAGTTTATGGTGATATATATATATATCGCAAATGCCTGTTACAAAAAAACTAAACGCGACAGTAATTTGAAAACCTTTAATTTTTGAATTTAATTATTCTCATATTTCTCAGTGTAATCATCACCAACATTGATACATTTGTCCCATCGTGTAATCAGTGATGTAATATCCATGGCGTAAAAATCGGAGTCTGATTCCTGAACCATTTTTTTACTTCTGTTTCCACCTCTTCATCACTTGAGAATCTTCTCCCGACAAGGTGGTTTTTCAATGGACCAAACAAGTGAAAATCATCTGGAGCTAAGTCAGGACTATAGGGTGGATGTTCAAGAACTTCCCAATCCAATTGGCTAATTTTCTCTTGGGTTAACCGAGCCGTATGTGGTCTGGTATTGTCATGAAGGAGAAGCACACCTCTAGTCAGCAGACCAGGACATTTTCTTTGAATTGCATTCCGTAGCATCAACAGAACTTCACAGTATGATACAGAATTCACACTGTCACCATACTTCTGGAACTTGGTTAACAACACTCCTTGATAATCCCAGAATGCTGTAAGCATAACCTTCCCCGCAGAACAGGACGGCCAAGTTGGACTTTGTCAACAATTTCGGTGCGGACTTGAGAAAATTCTTTTACCCAGTTTTCAGCATAAACTGTAATCATTTCCTTATAAATGTCCTCAACTGAATGTCGTTTAGCCCACAAAAATCACACTGTTCTTTTTTGGTACACACTAACGGTTGGGTAGCCATTTTGTTATTGCTTTGCACATGCGTACGCAACTGCCAGTGCGCCCCTACATACAACTATTATAAAGTTGGATGATGGTACTGTCTAAGGATATATTTAACTCTTCATGTGCCTTTTGTCGGATTTTTTACCATTCCGGTTTCCCGATTCTTGCCAATGGTCGAAAATCCGATATGTGTATATATATATATGTGTGTGTGTGTGTATGTGTATATATATATATCTGTGTGTATATATATGTGTGTGTATATGTGTATATATATGTGTGTGTATATGTGTATACATATGTATGTATGTGTATATATATATGTGTGTGTAAATGTGTATACATATGTGTGTGTATATGTGTATACATATGTATGTATGTGTATATATATATGTGTGTGTATATGTGTATACATATGTGTGTGTATATGTGTATACATATGTGTGTGTATATGTGTATACATATGTATGTATGTGTATATATATGTGTATACATATGTATTTAGGATCAGAATTGCAAAAGCAGCATCAATCTTCAAGAATCTTGAGAACATATGGAATTCAAAAGTTATAAGCACAAAAACCAGGTTAAGACTATTCAATTCAAATGTAATATCCACCCTCATTTATGCATGCGAAAGCTGGAAAACAACTAAAGAAATAGAAAAGAAATTAGACTCTTTTAAAAACAAATGCCTAAAGAAAATACTCGGCATCAAGTGGAATGAATTCAAGAACAATGCAGAGATAAGACAGATGACTGAACAACAACCAGTCTCATGGGTGATCAGGAAAAGGAGATGGACATATGTTGGTCACTTGATGAGAAGAAATGATCAGAGAATCCCAAAACAAGCTATCAAGTGGAACACAACAGGCCGAAGAAAAAGGTGCAGACCGCGTGAAACTCTGAAGTGGACATTATTAAGAGAGGCCAAGTTAACAGGCATAAAATCCTTTGATGAGGTTGAAAGACTCGCTGAAGACAGGAAAAATTGGCGAACTACTTTACGAGCCCTATGTGACGTTTAACGGCACGGGAAGGATATAAGATATAAGATAAGATACATATGTATACATATATATGTATGTGTATATATGTGTGTGTGTGTGTATACATATATGTATATATATATGTGTGTGTGTGTGTGTATATATATATATATAGACACTATAAAAGATAAAATGCAACAAATACGATGTTGCGATTTAAACTGAAGTTTGCCGATCAGACAAGGGCAAACTGCCTGAAATGTTCACTTGGACATCAACTTCACGTGCTGATCTGAAATTGTACTCAGCAGATGAATCATGAGCACAGAAAAGCGACACTAGTCAAAACAGCATTTTTGACAATAACTCATGACAGGTTCACAAGGATTCTGTGAAACTTACTGAACACAAAACTCACTGACCATGTTATTGAATGCCCATAAAAGATTGATGCTTCTCGAATCAATTCATTTGAAAATTCAATGCGCAAGTATGGGTCATCTCACTACAGAACAACAACTCATCAAACTGGACATTTGCAGACTGGACAGTCACAAAGTGTAGTGGCCAGACAATTTTATGTGGTTAGAAGCACCATTAGTCGCCTTTGGAGATGATTTCAAGAAACTGGCTCAGTTGCGATAGATGTCTTCCTTTTAATTCCCCTCTTTGTATCTCCATTATTAGTTAGTAGTGATCCAAGATATTCAAAACTCTCCACTTCTTCCAGTTTTTCCTTGTCTATTTTGTCAGTTATCATCAATTTGGTTTTCTTTGCATTAAGATGGAGGTTTTGCTCTTCACTGTTCTTACGGACTGACATAATTAGTTTTTCCATTCCTTTTTGCGTTGTGGACAGTAACACTGTGTCATCAGCATATCTAATCTCTGGTATTTCATAACCTGCAATTGTTATTCAGAAAGTAAAACAAATAAGGAATCTGTGGAGAGGAGCAGACAGAACCACAAAAATAAGATTTTTAAGGGCATGCATCTTTCCTATCGCAACATATGCCTGTGAGACCTGGACACTTAACAAAACAGCTGAGAAACACATAAATGCCTTTGAATGTAAATGCTACAGAAGAGTTCTCCAAATATAGTGGACACAAAAAAGAACAATTATATCTATACTACAAGAGCTTAATATTGAAGAAGGCTGGCTAGTAAAGAGGATTAAAGAGAGAAAACTTAAATATTTTGGCCACATTAAACGTCATGATAATTTAGAGAAGACCGTACTGGAAGGATATATAATGGGAAAAAGAAAAAGAGTAAGACCAAAACGAAGATGGCTGCAAGACATCGTTGATGATCTGCAAATGGATGCAGCAGCAGCAGCAGCAGGCCATCTTGCTCACAACCGAGAGGCCTACAGGAGTGCTGTTTGGGAGGCAGAGTTCCGCAAAGGACATGCAAATGAATGAATGAATTAATTAATGAATGGCTCAGTTGCAGACCAGCCACGCAGTGGAAGACCCATAGTCATAACTCATGCCGATGACCGCCTCATACAGCTGCGTCACCTCAGGAATCGATTTGCATCTGCATCCTCAAAGTTCAGTCAACAACACCAGCTCATCAAATTTCAGATCAAACAGTCATGAACTAGCTGTATGACGCTGGTCTTTGGGCTAGAAGACCCTACAGAGGTCCTGTTCTTACAGACCAGCATTGCCAGAACTGACTGCAGTGGGTGAACCAGCATCGTCAATAGACTGTTGCAAATTATTGGAGAAGGGTTTGGTTTAGTGGTGAATCATTCTTTCTGCTCCAGTGACACAACAGATGGAGAAGAGTCCATGAGCGCTACACCCAGAACTGCATGGATGAGACTCCTCCACATGGTGGTGGAGGTGTACTGGTGTTGGGGACGATCAACTTCATGGGAAGAAGTGACGTGGTGCAAACTGAAGGACGCCTGAATGCCCAACGATACATCGCTGAAATTCTTTGTCCCCACGTCCTTCCACTTCTGGCTGCACCAGGGTCGATTTTTCAGCAGGATAACGCTCAATCTCATGTGGCATAACTCACCACCCAGTTCTTCACTGACAACAACGTCCAGACCATTCTGTGGCCATCCATGCCATCAGACATGAACTGAATAGAAAACTTATGGGATGAACTCAACAGACAAGTCCGCCAGTGAGATGTGGCGCCAACCAATCTTCGGCAGTTGTCTCTTGCACTGCAGAAAGAGTGGGCAGCCATCCCACAACAGATCCAACAGCTAATCAGATCCATGTCAAGGTGATGTCGTTCTCCAATACAGGCCAGAGGAGGCCATACACTGTACTAAAATTAAGGCCACACCAAATTTAATGAACATCTTTTCATTGTTAAAGTCTTAAAGTTTCTTCATGCCAAGGTTGAAACATTAATTCCGTAAAATAAAATTTTGATACAAGTTTGAAATTTGGTGTCCATTATGACTACAGTAGTGTTGCGTTTCTTGTTTTGAGCAGTATATATATATATGTATCTCTCTCTCTCTCTGTTCCATATCAATCAGGCACTGGTCAACAATGATTTCCACAACCATCTATCCCTTGCTCTTTCTATAAACTGTTTTGGACTGTGCTTTGTGCCATTCTTTTAATCCATCATGTATCTTCTTTCTTTATGTTCCTGTCCCTTTTTCCCTTCAGTTTTCATGCAGTCACTAAGTGTTCCAGTTTGCCTCCTCTTAAAACATGGTCTAGAAATCTGAATTTTGCCAGAATTTCTCTCTTTTGCCCAGGCTCGCTTAGAACCTCTTCATTTGTTTTCTCATGAAGCCTCTGTCAGCAGAAGTTCCACTCTTGACCTTCTCATGGTGGAACTGTTTCAAACAAATAAGAGAAAGGACGAAGGCGAGTATCTGGCACCTTAAAACTGTATTGCTTTAGGCAGATGGGGTTCGTAACCCTTGGATAGCAGCTCATCTAGGAGAAGGAAAACTCTGATTTCAAACCACCTGTTGTCTTGTGGATTAGACTCTTCACATACAATCATTAGTGTATGAGTATATAACTATACACGGAACCACTATAGTAAAGCTGTGATATCAAAATGTATAAACTAGAAAAAAAAGTAGGAACAGCTTTATTACTTAATGAGTACACAGTTGTCATGTTTCAACGTGAGCCTTAATCATACAAAAACATACAGGACAAAGAAATAGAGAGAGGAGATAAAATATAAACTCACATGAATGCTATGTTACAAAAAAATAATAAAATTAAATAAAATAAATACAGCACTTAGCTGTAACTTGTTAGAAGATGTGGCTTGTCTGATGCCATGGGTCAGGAATGTGCAAGGTGGAGTGTAGAGAGTATTTAAATGGAGACTTGGGATGTGTGATGGGTAGGTCATAACTGAGGGTGGTGGGTGAAGAAATTGTGGAGGGGAAATCTAGCCGAGATAAAGTGAAATATGTGATTATAGTTGGAGTAGAGGGGTTGTAATGTTATGCTGTGAAAAGGTTCTGAGATATGTGTAACAAGTGTGAGGAGAGTGGAACTTAGTGGGGAGGGATTATGATTGTGGAAGAGGAGAATGTTAGGTGTAGCTGAATAATGAGTTTAAACCATGTGGTTCCAGATTCCCATATTCCTGAATGTACTGGTTCTCAAGCGCTAGGCGACTTGTGTCATCTGTGTACACTGTTTGATTGCTGTTACCAGAAAGTCAGATTTGTCTCTGTGGTTGGGGCCAGTGAAATGATTTGGGACTGGTTTTGAGGCATGGTGGGTAATATCATACAGATGTTTTTACATGCAGTCCCCTAATATGAGCCAGTTCCACCAATGTAAGTTATTCTGTATCTTTTGCATACGATGACATATATCACATTGCGAGACTTGCATGTGAATCCCTCATGGAGAGTGAGGATAGTTTTGGGAAATGTGATCATTTTCATTTCCCAGACTACAGGGCAGGTAACAGCAAGGGCGGTTACATTTTCTAGTGCCAACATATGCAAGGTTCTGCTTCAAGTGGCTATGGATGAGAATGTCCTTAAGATTTGGTTCTCGTTTGTATGCTAACAGGGGTGGATCAGAGAAAGTATCGCAACTGTCAGAGTTGAGTTGGATTAGTGGCAGATGACGATAGAGAGTTTTCTTAACCATCTGACAGAGCCAGAGGCTAATGAAGTAAACCACAGACAAATCCATTGGAAGGCAAGGGAAAACCACCAATGTAGCTTCCCAAGAATCAGTCACTGAGATTAAGATCTACAGTCAATCAATCAAGAACAAAAATATGTGTGTGACATATATATATATGTGTGTATGTATGTATGTATGTATGTATGTATGTATGTATGTATTTATATAGTATGTATATATACAGTCGAACCCACTTAATATCACATCGTTTTATGTCACAACCCAGATACTGTCACAGAAATTTGTATCCCTTAAGTAATTTATTGGTTTTACTCCGGTTAATATCACCCTGCTTATTGGCACAAATTGGTTAATGTCACTGTATTTTGTTACCCAGAGGAGTTAAAGACTCCAGTTTGTATAACAAACTGGGCAAGTCCAGCTATAAATATCTCACAAAGCCTTAATCAGTTTCTCAATTCATCAAAGAAGGGGCAGGTTGTTTGATCACCCAGTACATGCCACATCAACCTTTTGTATGCGTAGGCATTAAAACTCAGGTGGTGTGAATGAAAGGCTTACCACGACCACCCTCTCAAAAGAACGTGATTAAAAACTGGCTTCTTTCGGTCATTGTCTTCTTTATCAAGACATGGGCAGTGGGAAGTTGACAACGTGAGAAGATAGTTGGTCAGTCTTGAGTAGTGTACTGTGAACTGCATAGCCGGGAACTTTTCTCTGGTTCTCGTTGTGATAGATAAGATATATAATGCAAACATGTTGATCTGGATTTAACTCTTCCAATGCCTTTGGTCACTGTAGCGACCCTTCAGGTTTTCCGATTTGTGCCAATGGTTGATACAGCAATCTTGGTTTGTTTCCTTAAAACAACCAGTGTAAAATTTAGATTGTACATATTTCGTCCGCGTTTCCGGTGACACTTTTCAAAATGGTGAAAGAGTGCTTAGTTACAAGCGATGCCGAGTGAGAAAAAGGAAGAGAAAGACCGAACATTTTCAATTTTTGATGATGTAGACAGGGGTATGAACATGGCCTGTTCTTGAATGTATCCTAAGTAGACCTAGACATATTAGACAACTGGAGAAGTAGGTAGGAGGTTATTTCAGACATTAATTTAGCAAGAATGCAACACAGAATCACAATATGAGATTGACAAGTAGAACTAGACATCTCAGATGGTAAGTAGTGCATATCTAGACCTAGCAGATGGTGAGCTGGGCACAATCAGTGTCTAAAAACACCACATTACCTCTTTTTTCCTAAAAAACTCTGCATTTATGAAATTTTCATACATTTAATTATACTTTGAAACATAATAAGTACATGGAAGTACATGGAAATACTGTTTTCCATTCCATTTTACAACTATACCCCCCACACATATCAAGACCCGCGTTTTTACTCTGGCATCTAACTGAACGTCCGCATTTCTTCCTGTGGCACGGGAAGAGTTAAGCACTAAAATGAATATTCTGAAGCAAGTTGATGAAAAAAGTTATGAGAAAGGATATAGTGGATAAATCTGAAACTGACGTTTCAGCTGTACTGAAACTTGTTAAAAACCGAGACAAAATTGAACAAGACTTTCACTTGTTTTTAGTTAGGTCAAATTGTAACCAAAGGTGTGCGAGTTCTTACATAGATAATGAGTGTGCTCTACTGAAATGGCTCAAGTAGACACGTTCTGCACACTTGCCTTTGTGCTGTCCCATGCTATAGGAAATTGTGGAACGTTTTGTGAAAGAAATGGATATGCCTGACTGGAAATGTTCGAACCGTGAAAACATCGCGCTTTAAGAAACTACACAACATAAGAACTTTGCGCTTTCGTGATTAGAAGTGCCACAGTGGCAAACAAGCTGAAGATCACTTAACAGTTGTGAGCTAGAATATGTCCATGTGTGTGCACACACTGTGAGATCTTCACCACAACTACAGCTAAAAAAGAACCCAAGCTCACAGTCACATACACAATATCACATAGTCAGATATATAAGAATGCTGCCAATTATTTCCTTACCGAAGCCAGTGAGTGCAGTCTTTAGCTCATTTTTGTCGATTGAGCCAGAATTGTCCCTGTCATAAGAGCGAAAGCAGTTCTGCCAGTCTGTGACATACTTCCACAAGGACATGAACTCTTGGAAGTTAATTGTACCAGAGTTGTCCCTATCAAACATGCCTGCATGCAAAAAAAAAAAAAATTCACATATCACTGTCACTCAAATCATTAACATTTTAACATAAAAGTTAACCAGAGATCTGTATAAAGTGCTCGGTACATATAAAATAGTATTTGTACAAATACAGTAACACCTTACAGGACAATAGTGCAGCTCAACTTGTCAAGAACTACGGTAGTTAACCATTATCTTCCTCAGTGGGCTCTAGGTCATACTAGATCTGGAACTTTGTGGTCATAATGTAGCAGGAACTCCACATCTTCTGTTCCAGATCCAGACACTCATATGATGTCCATGAATGGTGGACATTCTTGAAGTGTATATTCTGGAGACTCCATGAGGCATCTTAGGTCAATATTAAAAAAAACTAAAATTGTTTTTCAATGACATTCATATTTGTTTGACTTTTTTTTGGTCTGTAAACCCATGTCTCGGTTGAATTTAATTTTTTAAAAAATTTTCAACTGGACTGAAGTGCGTGTTATTCTCATTTTGTCTTTTGGTCAGCGGCAGTAGTGTGCACAATGTAATCCTGAACAATTCACACTGTGGGCAGATACTCTCTGTACTAGGTAACAGCCTGTCATGCAGCCAGTCATACAGCTGGGTCTGCTGGAAGATCTGTGCCAGAATCTGATGCCACTCTCCTCAGCCTCATGAAGAGACATCACTTTCAATCTCCTCCTGCTAATCAATTAAAGAAGACATTGTTAAGAGAGGCCAAATTAGTAGGTATAAAATCCTTTGATGAGGTTAAAAAGTTCACAGAAAATATGAAAATTTGGCAAACTGCCATACAAGTCCTATGTGACATTTAACAGCACTGGAAGGATGTAAGATAATTTATAAATTTATAAAATTCTAGAATGAGACATTTACTAACATCTATTTTCTAAATGTTTAAGAGCAAAACCAAAAGTACTAGTTTATTCTTACCAATCATAAGTCTCACAGTTTCTGGATTAAATGGAGTCCATGTACCTAAAAGTGAACAAAGGGAAAATGACCTTCAGCACACTACACAACTATTCAAAACTATTCATCTCCAGTAAAAATGTTAAACTATCCACACTCTCATTTCATACTCTGTTCTCAGTTAGTTGTAATAAATCTGCGCTCTTATTCTCAAACAATGTTAAAAAGTGTTTGGCAAAAGGAAGATCATAATAGTTAAACACAAGTTTCACTTTTTCAATGATGTAAGGTCCGTTATTGTGAATACAAACTGCATTGATCTGCCACTACTGCAAAGTATCTTGTTTCCTTTACTCCAAAATTCATATGTATATATATATATATATAAAATCTCCTTGAGAACATATACTGCGATTCCAGCGCCTCTTCCATGCTTGCGCTGCAGAAATCCTTTTTCCTAAAAGTTGTCAAATACCATTTATGATTTTTTTAAAAATGTAATCTTCGTCTACGGTGTCAAAACAGCAGCACTTCAGCTTCAACTTCAGCTTGAGCAACACAGCAAAGTCACGAGCTGGGGCAAGAGAGGTCAAATACTGCATAATCTTGAAGAAGCTGGGAACAGGCCTGCTCTCATGACACAACAGTCAATTCTCAGGGTTGTACCCCCCCCCCATCCCCCCACATACCCACCCAACACACACACACACGCGCACATATATATCTTGAGAGGTGTGAGAGATATGTGGCAGATATATGTATCTTTTAGCAAATGTATCAGGAACAGTTTCCATTCCAGTAACCTGTGCATATTTAATTCTGCTTTTCTTTCATTTACTTTTTTCCAACATATCACTCTTGGTTCATAATTAATGTATTTATTAGTAATACTGTCACATAAAGCCCCCATTTTAAAAATCAGAATTCTGTTCCCCCTTATCTTGTCACAATTCTTAATGAATGTACACAGTTCACACGCAACCTTTACGCTTTTACTGTAGCATGCTCCTGCACTTGTTATAAATGTGAGCTCAAACAGAACAAACTCTGACTAAATTTTAGCTGTCAAGGAAAAAACCCCACAGAATTTTACATCTGCTTACCGTTTGATAACGCTGCTTGCAATTCATTAGCTGATATTGAACCACTTCTGTCCTTGTCAATCCTAAAAGAGATACAGCAGAACCTACATGTTCACTATGTTCCACTTCTGTTTTATTTTTTTCTCATATTTGTCTTGCCCCTCAAAATAAAAAGAAGTCTCCACTTTTTTTTTAAAATTTTGCAAACTTGTCCAAGCTTTCTGTAAAAGCACAAAGGTGTGTGAACTGTGACCGAGTTAAACATCTGAATACAGGAAATTTTGTTTCAACAACCAGTAAACAAGGAAGTATAAATTGATCTAATAAAAAGAGAGGATTTACAAAGAATTCCTGTTAAATCAATAAAGGCAGAGACCCCTTTTTTTTTAATTTCAAGGCAGTTAATATTACAAGCAGAACAAAGGACTCAAATCAGAAGTGCAAAATAAAGTGTTTTTATTCTATACCCACATAATCTCAGAAGTAACATAGTGATTTAGATTTCAAATATTAATCACTGTTTTCCCATATGCCAAAAAAAGAAAAATCACAAAAATAACGGAAGACTTTAATACTGTAACAACAGATTTATGAAACAGCACTTCTGAAAATGAGTCCTTCTGTTATTAAACAAAGACCCTCATGTGATACACACTAGCTATGCTCTTGTTTGTGTTTAGTACAGATTCAGCTAGCTACAGGGCAACAAATCCTGGAGTTAATATATTATCAGGATTCCCTAAATTAGATTTAAAAATGTGCAGTTTTATTAACTCAGACATGATGACTACTTGTCCCACTCACAAACTTGACCACCAAAAACCTGCCATGGGCAGAATTCTTGATGTATTGGGAAATGAGTGGGGAAACGGACATTTAAAGTTATGCATGTGGAATGAATGTCAGAAGACCACATAAGACAAATTATGGAGGCAACAGCTGAAGATTTATGTTCCATTTGACACTTCAAAATTAGGATGTTTTGATTTTATTTTGTGGACGCATGGAACCTGCCAGGTGCAACCACCAGGTTGGCAGATGATGGAAGTCTGTAGACACGAATATTCAAGTAAAAAGCAATGAACCAAAACAGGTTGGCAGATGATGGAAGTCTGTAGACACGAATATTCAAGTAAAAAGCAATGAACCAAAACAGGTTGGCAGATGATGGAAGTCTGTAGACATGAATATTCAAGTAAAAAGCAATGAACCAAAACAGACACACCTACTGCTCTACTAACATCTACTAACACAGGAATTTTCATAACGGAAGACTTAGAGTACTTTGATTCAAATTATGCTTGACATAATTCTTTGGCAGGTCATAAAAAGAAGACATGGAAAAGCTCACAATCTCTAGAAAACTCAGGAAAAAAAAAAAAAAAAAAGGAAGGCCATGAGAAAAATAACACACTGACCAAATAGCACAAGAAAAGAAATGGGATTACAAATAATCTTAATACTAGGGACAGCACTGAATGGAAAAGCACAATCATCTACATCTTGATGCCCAAAATTTGATGCAGGAGAAATAAAAACATAAAAATGAAAATTTGATGGGGAAAAACAGTAGGAAAACAACACCAGTATAAATGAAAAGGTCAGCATCACGAGGTAACAACGCAGTTACATACATTCTGAAAACAAGAAACAGAACAAACTGGATATCTATAGCAGTTAACCTTCTCTGGAAAATGGCATGTGATGACGATGAAAATATAAACAGACAACAATAAACTAAAAGGTAAAATAAAAAACCGAAAAAAAAACTGAAAATAAAGGTATGCAGAACCCTCTTATAATTAGAAAAGATGCAACCCAGATTAACTTCCATAAGCAATCTAATTAACATTTTTTCAGTAATGTAACACAGAGCAGAATACTGACAGAAAGACCATCAAACAAATGACTAACGCCTTAAAGTAACATTGTGCAGAATGTGACTTTTACCCCATTAGCTGCTAAATTGTAAATTGAATCAGAGACATGAGAAAAAATAAACACACACAAAAAGATGAAAAAAATCTGCTCTTCCTTTGGGAAGTGATGTAAAAAATTAGAAACGATTGACCACGATATATGAACTAGATCCCCTAACACGAGATCAAAGCCCTATGGATTACTTAAAACAGAATACAACACATAATAAAAACAATAACTGAAAAATGTACCTACCAATATTGTTTTGATAATTTTATACACACTTCATTTTTTAAATTATAAATTTTAAAACTTGTTTATTTCTAAAAATGCATCCATTTTTTTTAAACATTTAAATAAACAAAACAAATAAATAAATAAAATAGAAATCTAGACTGAACAACACTTGGAAAGAGCAGATTTCATGCTTTGTTAGACAAAAAGAATAAACCAAGCCCTAAGAAAGTCAGCTCTGAGCTACAGCATTATGATGGAGCTACACTTCACAAGCGCTTCTAAATATTCACACAAAGAGCAGAGCTAATGTGAGCTATCACAACACCGGGATCACATATCACTTCAAAACACTTTACCATTTCCCAGAGCCTGCTGGAGCTCGACAGCGGTTACCTGCCCACTCCTATCCTTGTCCACGCTAAAATGTTACAATAAACACAAATTGAAATTCTGTGAAACCTCTTTCTTCACAAACAATACAACCACCATTTTACTTATGACTGGCACATGTGCACCTCAGAAGCTCTTGTGTATTTAGAATACAAATTATACAATATCCGTATTAAACATTACAATCTAAAATAATAACAATTTACAATTAATACCCATATTAAACATTACAATTTAAAATAATAACAATTTACAATCACATTGAGGGTGAAGACACTGTCCGATGAGGCAATCAGCGACCCATGGCTGATATGCCAGCATCAGGGTTAGTGAACCACAGCTGACCAAGACCCTGCCCCACCTCTCTGTGGTACCCCCAGTAACAGGCCTAGCCTGGCTAACGGGGCAGGGATCGTCAAAGTGCCCAGGGTGGTGGAGTCTGCTAAAGAAGCACTGCACACACCCCTGCTTTTTAGCTGTGCTCCAGGACTGAAAAAGTAGCTGGTATAACCCACTCCAATGCCGATATGATGTTGTGCCTCCTCTACAGCATTTGGCGGCAAAGAACAACAGCTCGCGGTTACAGGGAGTTCGTACAAGTACAATCATATTTTTTTTAAATATAATAAACAGTATTTACAACAATTTTCCACTTTTTAATAATATTTATATATTTATATTTTATTTATAGCTGCATAAATCTGTTATCTTTATAACTGTGTGCATCAATTTTCTCTGTGGTTTATTTGCCGTACAAGGTATTCACAATACACTTCCGAGAAACCAGATCTATGTTTTGACTGCAAAATTATTTAATTTACTTGCCTATTGCATGCATGAGTATATTACATGTGTCCTCTACTCTGTGAAAAATTTTTTGAGGCAAAATAAAAAAAAAGTACATATGCTTATTAAAAAATATTTTAAAATGAAGTAATTATGCACCTAGTCAAAAACAAATTTTACTACATAACATACTTAACTGTCTTTACAGACTGACTAAAGGTCTTTTAAAATTTTTTTTAAAACCTTGTTCATTTTAGTTATTATTTATTAAATAAACCTTTTTTTAGTTTCTTTTTTCTCTTGTTAAAAAAAAAGATTACTTTTTTTTTCTTCCAGCGATAATCACTGAAATTCTATATTAATGAAACATAGTGGTTCCCCTCCACTTTAATACATTTCATCTCCAGTCATAAATGAAATATTGTCAGTATATTATCAGGTCTCAAAATATTAAAATATTTCCAGCATTAAAACTGTCACACAAATATTCCTTTGTCATTTACCAGCTTTACAACTGTTTATAGTGGGGTTTTTATCCTTTACCAGCTTACAAATGTTTATATAACCCACTTTTATCCTTTACCAGATTACAAATGCTTATATAACCCACCTTTATCCTTTATCAGCTTTACAAATGTTTCTATAACCCACCTTTGTCATTTACCAGCTTTACAAATGTTTATATAACCCATTTTTATTCTTTACCAACTTACAAATGTTTCTATAACCCACCTTTATTCTTTACCAGCTTACAAGTGTTTCTATAACCCACCTTTATTCTTTACCAGCTTACAAGTGTTTCTATAACCCACCTTTGAAAGATTCCAGAAAGCCAGTTCGGGTCTACGCCCGGTTGAGCTTGTCCATAGCCTCCTTGGTGGCCGTAACCGTAGGACATGTTCCTAGTGAACGAAACACACATTTTATCACAGCATATGGATGAAAAAATAACAATTCACTAAAACACAACATCTGTATAAATTTTGCCATAATTTAGTGCTTACGTGGAATTGAACGTTAGCCCGTCGTTAAATTATGAAATGTCTGCTGAATAATTGCACAAGTCGCTTCCGTGTTCAGGGAAGTAAAATTATAAAAAGTTGAAACAAAACAAATTAAATTTTTTTCTCACTTACAATCTTGAAAGCCTCTCATAAACTATTATTGTCAGAATAATTAAAATTGTTGAAATTATTTTTTTAAGTATACACTTCTCGGTACTTAATTTTATTTATTATTTATTTGTTCTGTTAGAAGAGTGGTTATGTTTTAGATGATCTGGCTGGTTACTATCGAGTGTAAACAACATGGCCGGATAAATACTCGTGGTCTCTGTTGTCAATCCTTTGGCCTGTAGTCTGATGAAAATTGCAGTGAAAGCCTATTGTTAACTTCTTAATGTGTAAAACTCACTCTCATTGTTTTGAGCGTTGTCCGACAAATATGCCGCATTAACATTTGAGTAGAATCTTCAGCTTCCTGGAGAGGTTATAAAACCAACTTACCAGATCTCTCTGGGAGTCTTAAGTTTAGAGCGTCAGGTATCGTATTGACAGAAACGCTTGCACAAAAAGAAGGAGGAGTACTTCTCTGACGATCTGAGGAGTTGTTAAGTTTTTCACTTTTTGTAACAGAATCTCCTGCCTGTAACGAGATCTAGCAACATAAAATGATGCAAATAAAAGAAGTGTTTGCACTGGTAACATCACAGTGAACATGCAAAGCATGCTTCTTTATCACACAATATTATATGTTCTTCAGATTAAATTAACTGACAAGATTTTATTAATGGCCCCAGATTTAACTAGTTTAACTGATAAAACTACATAGAAATTGATAACTGCAATGTAAGATGGAGTTTCAGAAAACTGTAGGCAGGAGTAATTACAGTTCAGATATTGTTTTAATGTGTAGTACCAATTCAAACATCATGGTGAGGGTATATTTATGCTTAAATCTCTGTAAAACGAGTATTATCAGTCTCAGTTCACTGAAGGATATACTGAGGAGGAGACTTGTCCTGAATGCAGTGATGATTATTGTAACAATCCAACAAATTAACCAACCAACCAACCTACCCGCTGTTGGCATTTGCATTTGTTTTCCATGATTCAGAACCAGACAGGAGCATAGAATTCTATATTTGTGATCTTTAAACATTATCAGCATTTTAGATATGAGAGTTTCAAAAGTGATAATGCTATCAGTTCTGTTATCATATTGTTTCGCATTTCTCCAACATTATGGGCTCAGCTAGTCATTTGCAAAAGCAGCATCAATCTTCAAGAATCTTGAGAACATATGGAATTCAAAAGTTATAAGCACAAAAAGCAAGTTAAGACTATTCAATTCAAATGTAATATCCACCCTCATTTATGCATGCGAAAGCTGGAAAACAACTAAAGAAATAGAAAAGAAATTAGACTCTTTTGAAAACAAATGCCTAAGGAAAATACTCGGCATCAAGTGGAATGAATTCAAGAACAATGCAGAGATAAGACAGATGACTGAACAACAACCAGTCTCATGGGTGATCAGGAAAAGGAGATGGACATATGTTGGTCACTTGATGAGAAGAAATGATCAGAGAATCCCAAAACAAGTTATCAGGTGGAACACAACAGGCCGAAGAAAAAGCGGCAGACCGCGTGAAACTCTGAAGAGGACATTATTAAGAGAGGCCAAGTTAACAGGCATAAAATCCTTTGATGAGGTTGAAAGACTCGCCGAAGACAGGAAAAATTGGCGAACTACTTTACGAGCCCTATGTGACGTTTAACGGCACGGGAAGGATATAAGATAAGATAGTCATTTGCATGTCCCTTGCGGAACTTTGCCTCCCTAACAGCTCTCCTGTAGACTTCTCAGTTGTAAGCAAGATGCCCTGCTGCTGATGCATCCATTTACAGATTATCAACAATGTCTTGCAGCCATCTTCACCTTGGTCTTCCTCTCTTTCTTTTTCCCATTATTTACCCTTCCAAGACAGTCTTCTCTAGATTATCATGATGTTTAATGTGTCCAAAATATTTAAGTTTTCTCTCTTTAATCCTCTTCACTAGCCAGCCTTCTTCAATATTAAGTTCTTGTAGTATGGATATATTTGTTCTTTTTTGTGTCCATGATATTTGAAGAACTCTTCTGTAGCATTTACATTCAAAGCCATTTAAGAGTTTCTCAGCTGTTTTGTTAAGTATCCAGGTCTCACAGGCATATGTTGTGATGTGAAAGATGCATGCCCTTAAAAATCTTATTTTTGTAGTTCAGTCTGTTCCTCTCCACAGATTCTTTAGTTGTTTTACTTTCTGAAGAGCAATAGATGTCCTCCTTTTAATTTCCCTCATTGTATCTCCATTATTAGTTAGTAGTGATCCAAGATATTCAGAACTCTCCACTTCTCCAATTTTTCCTCATTGATACATATTTGGCTGTTCTTACGGCCTGACATAGTTAGTTTTTCCATTCCTTTTTATGTTATGGACAGTAATACTGTATCATCAGCATATCCAATCTCTGGTATTTCATAACCTCCAGTTTTTATGGGCTATCTCTAGTTATTTCAATTACATCAAGAACATCCTGTGGGAAGGACCCTATCTTTCTACTATGTGCATCAACTGGATTTTGGATGGCTCACGATGTAAAGGTCAGCTGTGAATATTTGAACAGACAGCAGTAGACCGAAAAAGGTCACCCTGCTACTTTACGTGTTAGTTTCATTAGACAAATGTTAGCAGAGAAAACCATGTACAGAATGAGCAGAAAGTAAAGGGAGACCACCACTTAGTATCATTCTCTTGTCAGATCATGCTTCAGAAATTTATGAATAAGAAAAGCAATTTGGATTGATCAGAAATGCCAAGGATCATACAGGATGGAGAAACATGATCACCAACACTGTGTATAATAATAATAACTGAAATTCCACTTTTCTTTCCAAGCCAGACTTCATTAAAACTGTCCAAGCCAAAATTTTCTCAAGTCTGATGTTATAATGACGCTGATCACTTCAGTTGTTGTGATACTTCACTTGATGTGATGGACTCTGATACAACAAAAATCATTCATCAGATGAGGCAAGAGCTTGTTGTGAAGCTAGCAGAAAACCAGAAGTTAACAGATCAGCTCAATTGCCTTGTCTCATTAATTAAAAGGTGTGTCAGTACAGCAGATCTAGCACTGTGTCTGAAAGCTTATGCTTTATTTTTTTGTCTTAGGTTTAATTTGGCATGTCTGCCTTAATGTAACGATTCTGAAATTAAAAATGCCAACTTTGTGCTGTTTTAAATACTTTTGTGTATGAGAGAGATCTCTAGCTTTGATTTTGACATCTAGTTCCTGTGTCCCAGTTTCATTTGTTAATTTAAAGTAATTCTCATTATTTTCATGAGAAGGTTAAGGTTACATTAGTTCCTTACTCTCCAACCTGTCACCTTGAACTTCACCAAAGTGAGTCTCTAAGACATATGAGGTATGTTCAGAAAAAGTATTTGACCTTAATTTTTTTTTTTTTCCCCACGAAAACAAATCAAGCATAGGAAGTGTCTTCCAATGGGAAGGGTGTAGTTGACCTTCATGTACATGGATGAATGAATTTTTTTCCTGCCTGTGGAGTGCATCAGTCGCTGGCAGTCAGCCTGTTGGTGAGTGTAGTGAACCCCCGTAAGATTTTCCTTTGCCATGAAGTGGCAGTGCCCAAGTGGAGACCATTCAGAAGATTCAGTAGGAATTTGGTGACAACTCCATGAGCATCACACAATTTAAGGAATGGTACAGTCGTTTCAAAGATGGCCACACATCAGTGGAGAGCAGACCACGTTCTCGTAGGCCCTCAACAAACCGAAAAGATAAGGTCATTGATGAAGTGCAGACTTTGGTCATGCAGAACCATCATGTCATCATACAAGAACTTACAGATGAGGTGGGGATAACCATTGGTTCAGTACACTCACTGATGAAGGATTTTGTCCACGAAATTCATGCTGAAGCTGTTAATGATGGAGCAGAAACAGCTGTCTGGAAGTCACGCATGACATGCTGGACTGTGCAAACAGTAACACTGACTTCCTAAACACCATGATTACTGGTGATGAGTCATGGGTTTATGACCCAAAAACCAAAGTGCAGTCATCACAGTGGAGACATTCATCATCCTTGAGGTCGAAGAAAGAAGGCAGGTGTGAAGCAACATCAAAGTTGAGCGTCTTCTTTGACTCCTGTGGGGTGGTGCATCATGAGTATGCTTTTCAGTCAAAACATTACCAAAGAGTACTACCATAAGTCATCTATTGCCTTTGTGATGCTGTGCAATGCAAATAGTCAGACCTGTGCACAAAAGGAACTTGGCAGCTCCATCACGGTAACACACCAGTCCATTCTTCGCATCTGATTCAAGCTTTCTTGGCCAGACACAACATTTGTCCTGTTTATCAGGCTCCATACTCTCCTGACATGGCTCCTTATGATTTTTGACTGTCCCCCAAAATGAAAATGCTGCTGAAAGGGATCCAAGTTTTGAATCATGAGAAGACTATGGGAAACGCAATGGCCGAGCTGTACTCTATTCCCAAAGAGGCCTACTTGAAATGCTTCCAACAGTGGCAGGATAAATAGGAGAAGTGTATACAGTTCCAAGAATAGTACTTAAAGGGGATTAGAGTTTCGGACATCCAGGTGAGTTATTGTACTTTTCCCTGGCAAAATAGTCGGATACTT
Organism: Achatina immaculata; assembly: GCA_009760885.1. NCBI lineage: Eukaryota > Metazoa > Mollusca > Gastropoda > Stylommatophora > Achatinidae > Lissachatina > Lissachatina immaculata. The sequence continues at coordinate 66,560,016 of CM019716.1, read as the reverse complement.
TTGGAATAGACCTCATACATGCTTTTTTTTAAAGTATGTCTTGCTGTTGTTTTATCTTTCTACTGTCCTTGATTCTACCAAAATATTAGATTCCTCTGGTTTCCTTTATTGCCATTTCTTCTCTTTCTTTCATCATTTTCCTTTTTTTAGTAAAACCGAACTACACATCTTTATTTACCTCTACACCATTAGTACCCATTTTACAACAGTTGCCATTATATCCATCTCTCACCTGTCTCTTAATTAATGCATTAATAATTAATACATTCATAATTTATTTCCACAGATCTTGGTCAGGAGACAAACATGCAACTCTTCACCTTTCAAATATTGTTGGTATGTTTTGAACTATCTCACAAATAATGTTGGTATATTCAGTGCAGTTATTTTGCACCTTCTAGGTATACAGTAATGGATGAAGATGAAATAATGGCATGATGGTGCAAATACATTAGAGAACTGTATGAGGACAATAGAAGTGAAATAGATATATGAAATAATAATGAAGGGCCTCCCATATTAAAAGCAGAAGTGGAAGAAGCCATCAAACACATGAAGAACAACAAAGCACCAGGACCAGATAAAATCACCAAGGAAGAATTTGAAGCATTAGGAGAGATTGGCATAGAAATAATTGCCAGATTGCTGAATGACATCTATAACAGTAAATATGTCCCATCAGTTTTCATTGCCCTACCAAAGAAACAAGGTGTAATTGAATGTGAAGACCATCGAACCATTATTCTTATGAGCCATGTTACCAAAATCCTGCTTTGTATTGTCATGAGAAGAGTTAAGGGCAAAATAAAACCAGAAATCGGTAAATAACAGTGTAAAGTAATGCCATATATATATTGAGAACCTTGATGGAAAGATCAATAGAAATAAAGACGGACCTATACTTATACTTCATAGACTACTGTAAAGCATTCAGTAAAGTGAGACACACAGAAATTATAAGAATGCTGGAAGGCATCAACATAGATGTGAAAGATCTGAAACGCATCAAAAACATATACTGGCAGCAATCAGCAGCAAAGAAGGTTGGGAACCAGATAGGAGCATTCCAAGACATAAAATTGGGAGTGAGTACTTAAGTGTTACATAGAGCCAATTTTGTTTTATGGATGTGAAGCATGGTCCATGAATAAGAAAGTACAGTGAGAAATGGAGGTCATGGAAATGTGGTTCATAAGAAAGATGTTGAAGGTACCAAGGACAGCTAAGAAAACCAACGAAGAAGTCTTAAGAGAGGCTGGAGTTAGATGGTAAATTACAGCAAAGATCAGAGGCAGACAAGTGAAATTTGTAGGACATTTTCTGAGAAGAGGAAAATTGAAACACATTGTGGTAAGTGGAAAAATTGAGGGAAGAAGAGACAGAGGAAGACAAAGAGAGAAGTTACTGGATGGGCAGTCAGTGTGGCCAGGAAGAAAGTCACCAGCAGATCTCATAATCAAGTCTAAAGACGGGGAATTGTGGAGAGAAATGATTGCCTACGCCACGCAGCATGGCACTTGATTGATTGACTGGGTATTATTATGTTTTGAAGAGTAATTTTTACAACACCGAGATAGTGGTAAATTCTTAGCAATAATTTTGCAGTATTCAAATATTGTTGAAATACTTATATTACTAATACTTTACAATAATTTGCAAACTCTTTCTTGATAATTGTGAAAGATTAAAATTTATATTAGTGGAAATGAGATGGACAAAAGTTTATGGTTCAGCTTTACAAAAAGATACAAAGATGGAAAATAAAGAATCTGCGACAGGCAAAAACATAAGAGCAAGCAAAAATGAAAACGACAACAGTCAATATTTCAGCAGGATGCCTGTATCAAGTGTAACAGAAAGGACAACACAGCAGGTAAAAATACACAAAAATTTTCATCCAGCAGCTGCCCATTTCATCTGTAAGAATGTTATAGAAGTGCTACAGAGACTGCAAAGAGTATGATGGGAAGGGACAAATAAGCAGTCAAGGGTACAAAATTATTGTCGGGAAAGTATGAGAATAGTAATATAAACTCTATCCAATCCATGTATCAGGTCAGAAAATGTTGTTATGTAACTAAAAAGTTAAAAGGAAATGGTAAAATAGGGTGGTCATCCAGATATGTAATTAAAAAGTTAAAAGGAAGTGTTAAAATAGGGTGCTCATCCAGATATGTAATTAAAAAGTTAAAAGGAAGTGTTAAAATAGGGTGCTCATCCAGAGCTTTCTGACTTTGCTCATTGGAGGAATAACAGCAAGTAGCTTTGACTGACGTACCCTGTTTGCCCTTGTGGTTCCATTGAATGTAATGGAAAGTCACTAGCATGAATGCCCTGTTTGGGGTGCTGCTCAGGTGTCAGAATCGATATATCAAGCATGGGCCAGTCTCTGCAGCTGTTTATCTGTTATATCCCCTTTTTTTTTGTTGTTCTTATTAAAGGCATCATGGCAAAATACTGAGTTATTGTTTCTTATTTTCACATGTTCACCTGTTGCCATTTCTCCCTTTCTCTGCCTCTTTCTGATTCATGCACCAAACTCCACTTGACCAACATAATGATCCAATTCTGTTCTGCAGTTTCATTAGTATTTGTCCCATTTTCATATATTTAATGTGTCCTAATACAAAAACCATACAGTTCCTGGGCATTGTCATCTGTAAGAACTATTTCTCTACATAACATTGTTAAATCACTTTTACCACTGTTTACTGTCAAGAAGTATTATTTTTATGTAACACTTATTGTTTTTACAAATCATACATTAGTATTGTTGCATTTTTTGGCTGATTTAGTTTATGCAAGAAGTTCTTTCTACAGCCATTCATATTTTATGCAGTTACTATTATTTTTTTTGTTTAATTTTGTGCTAGCTGATCTTTGTAAGCATTATTAATTAATGTATGCACCGTCATAACTATCAAATGTTATTTTATAACAAGTGTAAGAATCTGTGTTGGGACACAAGTTTTGCTTGTAACTGTCACTGGAGTAAAAAAAAGTTCTCGCTCTCTCATTCTCTCTCTCTCTCTCTCTCACTCACTCACTCACTCACTCACTATCTCTCTCTCTCTCTCACTCACTATCTCTCTCTCACTCACTCTCTCTCTCTCTCACATACATGCATGCATGCAATCATGCACACACATTAACTCACTCACACTCTCTCTCACACGCACGCATGCACACACTCACCAACTAACTCACTCATTCACTCACTCACTCTCTCTCTCTCTCTCTCTGTCTCTCCCACCTCCCTCTCTCTCTTATTTATCTATCATTGTCATTATACAGTTTCAGGACTGTGAAAAGTATTCATTTTTGTCAAGGAAATTTTTAGTCCAAAGTATTTAGGTTGGCAGCACTGAGACCAAACAATAATAACAACTTAGTTTTGACTAAGAACTAACTTCCCAACTGTTCGCTATTACTGTGCCATTACACCATTAGTACCACAGAATGTAAATATTTTCTCATACAGGAATGGAGCCTCCTCAGCATTTAACCGTGAAAGACAAAATAATTGCAAGACCAAATTCTCAGTTCAGTCCAGAAGTGCTAACTAAGGTAAATGTTACTATTCATATTTTTAGTGCACTCACAGGCATCTAAATTCTGCAGAATACATTATTAATGAGTGTACATTTCACATGAACATGTAGTTTTCCTTCAGTGCACAGACAAACAATTGTACAGTGCACTTGCACTTAAAACCAAATGTATGGTACACTCTGAGAGTCATTCTCAGATTTGGTGCACTCTGAAAGTCATTCTCAGATTTGGTGCACACTGAGAGTCATTCTCAGATTTGGTGCAGTCTGAGAGTCATTCTCAGATTTGGTTTACACTGAGAGTCATTCTCAGATTTGGTGCACTCTGAGAGTCATTCTCAGATCTGGTGCACTCTGAGAGTCATTCTCAGATTTGGTGCATTCTGAGAGTCATTCTCAAATTTTAGATGTTATACTGTAATGGGAACAGTGTCCACTTTGTGGTAACCAAGCCAAGATAGTGTGAATGAATCCTACTTGACCGAAATGCTCTCTCACAAAATAGTAGCAAGGTTATCCAGAAGCTATACAATTCACAATGGAGAAGACTTGTGGAGATGTGTTCTTTCGTATTCACGTTATGACAAACAAACAAAAATTGTTCAGGGTACTTATATAAACACAGGTCGCAGATTTTATCTGATCAAAATTCCACCTGAAATTTCAGCTTCCAGTGTATGCAACACTCCCTGGTTTTTTTAGACAATTTTTTAACAAGAAAAAAGTTCATCCTGAAGGCTAGCAAATACAGTAATTTTTAAAATACGGCATTAATATAACAATCCAATAGCTGACACTAGTTTGTCTTGTCTAATTACTTATATCTTTTAACTTGTGCTTATTTTTATATTTCTTTCATCAGTTCATTATGAGTTTATGCAAGTCAAACAAAAACAAAGCAAAATAGCTTAACTGATGCTACTTACATTTTCGTAATAAAAATCAAGAAATGCTATGTTAAAGTTCAACAACAATGTAAAGATAGCTATGTCATAGCACTGGGCACATGGGAGATATGTTGTTAGTGCCAATATTTTCCTTGATCTGTTGGCATGCTTGAGAGTGATATGATCAGTATCATGCCTGGGTGATATGGTGAGTATCATGTCTGGTTTATGTGGTCATTATCATGTCTGGTTTATGTGGTCATTATCATGTCTGGTTTATGTGGTCAGTATCATGTCTGGTTTATGTGATCAGTATCATGTCTGGTTTATGTGATTGTATCATGTCTGGATTAATGTGATCAGTATCATGTCTGGTTTATGTGATTGTATCATGTCTGGATTAATGTGATCAGTATCATGCCTGGTTTATGTGATCAGTATCATGTCTGGATTATGTGATCAGTATCATGTCTGGATTAATGTGATCAGTATCATGCCTGGTTTATGTGATCAGTATCATGTCTGGTTTATGTGATCAGTATCATGTCTGGATTAATGTGATCAGTATCATGTCTGGTTTATGTGATCAGTATCATGTCTGGATTAATGTGATCAGTATCATGTCTGGATTAATGTGGTCAGTATCATGTCTGGTTTATGTGATCAATATCATGCCTGGTTTATGTGATCAGTATCATGTCTGGATTAATGTTGTCAGTATCATGTCTGGTTTATGTGATCAGTATCATGTCTAGTTTATGTGATCAGTATGATGTCTGGATTATGTGATCAGTATCATGCCTGGATTATGTGATCAGTATCATTTCTGGATTATGTGATCAGTATCATGTCTGGTTTATGTGATCAGTATCATGTCTGGTTTATGTGATCAGTATCATTTCTGGATTATGTGATCAGTATCATGTCTGGATTATGTGATCAGTATCATGCCTGGATTGTGTGATCAGTATCATGTCTGGATTATGTGATCAGTATCATGTCTGGATTATGTGATCAGTATCATGCCTGGATTATGTGATCAGTATCATGTCTGGATTATGTGATCAATATCATGTCTGGATTATGTGATCAGTATCATGCCTGGATTATGTGATCAGTATCATGCCTGGCTGATATAGTCATTATCAGGCCTGAAACGTGGTGAGTGTCATGTTTGACTGTCTTATTTTTTCCACACTAAAGTAGAAGCCAGGTTTTACAGTGGAGTTGGCTGAAGCATCTCTTGCTGAAGAAACTACTAACTTTCATCATGAGAGATGAGTGCATTACTGATTTTGTTACTGAAGTGTCCTGTACATTAAAATTTTAACATCAGCATTTGTATATCTGTCCAGCAGACAAAATGTGAGCAGAACTGGGAGCGCCTTACATTGAAGCTGTTGGATCACCATTATCGGTCACTGCAGCAAGAGATTAGAGAGTACCAGCAGCGGTACATTGAGAACAGACAGGCTTATATGGATGCTGTTCTCCAAGATCATCAAGAGACAATGTCTAGAATTCCCTTTCATCGAAAAGCTGATGCAGCTCGGACTTTGGAGGAGATGGACTCAAAATTCATCCGTCACAGCAAGGTGTGTAACATTATTATTGCATTGAACTTACAGTTTTTGTTCTTTTGTTTTGCCTTCATCTGTATCTGCAGGAGGGAAATACAAGGGTCATACCAAAAGTCGTGAGCAAAATTTTTTTAAAATCAGAATTTATAGAGAGAGAAAATATAAATGTATCACCTTAATCTGCATTCTTTTCTTCACTTTCAACATAATCTCTGTTTCTCTGCACACATTTTTCCCATTGCTGTGCAAGTTTGAAAATACCCTCCTGGTAGAATTCCATTCCAGCTGACGAAAGCCACAGACATACTGCTTTCTGAATGTTCTCTCCTGTGTCATAGTAATGGCCTTGCATTTGTTCTTTCACAAAACTGAAAAGATGGTAATCACTGGGTGCCAGGTCAGGGCTATAGGCAGGGTATGGAAGAATTTCCCAACCTATTTTCTGAATTTCCTTAGCTGTCCGGCGAGCAGAGTTTTTCCTCACAGTTTTGTATCTTCAGTCAACAAACATAGGACCCAGCGGGCACAAACTTTTCTATAGCCTAGGGTTTCAATCATTTCCTGTACTGCATTGTTTCCTATTCCATGATTTATGACGATTTCAGATACTGTGAGACATCTGTCTTGTTTAATGATGTCGTCAACCCTTTTCACATTGCGTTCAATGAAGGCAATTCGAGGGCGACCACTGCGAAGCATATCTTGGATGTTCGTGTTTCCATCTTTGAAATGTTTCGCCCACCTCCTAACACTGCTAGCACCCATACACACATCTCCATAAGAAAGTTGAAGTCTTTGGTGAATTTCAGCGGCGGGGATTTCCTCTGTAATGAGGAACTCAATAACAGCACGTTGACGAAATTAAACTTTATCACCCACCATTTTGTATCTGCTCCGCGTGGTCACGTGACACATGATGGTGACATTATGTGAACTCTACATGAAGTGCAAAGGATGCAGTTAAAGGTGATACATTTATATTTTCTCAATCTATAAATTCTGATTTTTTAAAAAAAGTTTGCTCACAACTTTCTGTATAACCCTCGTATGTAGTCTGTGACCGATGTTCATTTAAAGTGGAACTAAGTTTTTTTTTGCATGTATTTATGTTTGTCTTATCTGTTGTCCATGATAAAGTCATTTTTCCTGAAATATTGGGTTGTTTTTTTCTTTTCATAACAATTTCAATGTCCCTGTTTACTACTGTTAATTTATCCTCCTCTTCTTTCTTAGTTTTCTTTTGGCAAAAATGCACCATATGTTTGTCTAACTCTGTTTTAACACTGCCATTATCACACTTATCCTCCAAAATAATGATGAAACATTTCTGTTCTGTGATATGGGTGATTAACATTTGTAGTACAAGCTTAGTGTTTTCTCTCCAGTGACCTGTATTCCTCGCAGGATCCTTAAGCTTGAAGCAAATGTAGCTGTGTTCGAAGATTAGTGTGGTTACAGGGACTGATGAACTAATGCTAGTCAGAATCCTATCCAGTTTTCCCATGGTGCACCTGGTAACAGGCTGAAGTGCTTGTTGGCTCAGCTAACGTGGTAGGGTTTGATGCGTTTTCACGGTGGAGAAGACTTTAGGACTCTAAGCAAACTGCTGTAACCCAGTTCTTGTCCAACACGGTTCTGGTGTATCAAGATTATCATGATATAAGCTGCAGATATCACAGGTTCTGCTTCAGCCTACTATAGAGTTCGTCATAGTCTCCATGGTGGTGGATTTTGTGAAGAGAGTCTTTTCTTTCTTCACTTTTGATCTTTAAAACTAGTCACAGTAATCCACTTCCTGTCTAACATGTCTTTGCCTTGGTCACGGATATAGCCAGGCAAACAACAGTTTTCAGTGCTCAGAGCAAAGCAAAGAACATTTTTATTATTTAAACATCAACTTGTAACAGTGAAACAGCTGAAATTTAAACTTCTTCTTCTTCAAAAAAAAAATACACCTTACCATTTAAATTTTGATTGAGCACAAAAAAAACTCTGTTTAGAACATTCGTTATCATGTTTCATTATAGTTACAGTTTTTTAACTGGTCAGATAATTTAAATATTTTCTTTAAAACTGTAGTTTCTTCATTCTCTTTTTTAATCAATCAAGCCACTGCAGAGAATGCAAGCAGGTTCTAAGGGGCCTTATAGATTGGTGCAGTCTGCAGGGTATCAGAGAAAGGCACCTGTTGGTGAAGTGATTGAAAAGATGGAGGTATCTCTGTTTGATTTAATGGGAGAGGGTTACTCTAGTGGTAGCTTTTCTCATGACCAGGTAAGCTTTTTTCCTTTTTTTATGGTTGACTGAATGTAGGAGTGGTGCTTGTTGATGATTGAGGGAATGATGGAATGGGGAATGTTAACTGTACAGGTGGATGATGTGATGATTGCCTCAAGCCACACACAAAGCAGTGGGTTAACTTTAGTTTCAAAAAAGCTAACATTTTTAATAGTGCAATATTTTTCAAAATAAATAACACTGCATTTTACTAGACTTTTGAAACTATACTTCATAGAGAAACTGTGTGTGTGTGTTTATTACTGATATATGCAAAAAATGGGTTAAATGTTCTATTATAAATAACTTTATTGTCATGTAGCAGACAACAAATGAACCTCAGATTTTGAAGTCGCCAATGAATGCTATTGGACGTCCACTGTCATCTACATTACCCAAGCACCCACCAAATGTCTATAATGACCCAGGACGGTACACTCATGTAAGACACATTAAAGACATTTTTTTTTTCATGTAGACAGATGTATGATATCAGAGGTACATTTTTTTCAACACATAGAAGAACCAAAGCACTAATTTTATAAACATGATATACAGTAGTTGTAATAATAATAATATCAGAAGAATAGAAGGTAATATGTACTGCAATCTATGTTCTAGGAAAATGGAGACAACTATTTTATATTTAATGTTTGATCTGTTGATGAAAACAATAAAAGCATAACTCAGACACTGGTAGTAAGGGACATGCAGGCACATCACAGCAGCCAGTATTTCCAGAAGTTAGAGGGAGAATTTTTTAGAAGATCTTGAAATTAAAAATGAGCAGATTTTATCTATTGTAGCAGATAATGGTTCAAACATAATAAGCACAAATCAATAAAGCTAACAGAGAAAATACACATATTCTTCTTCTTTGGCATTAAAGTTCTTGGCCATGATAAATCATAAGCCCAGTCATCAGGATGAAGTCCACAATCTTCTCCAGGTCCTCCTGACAGCCCCCCAGCTTCCACCTTAGGTCCAGCCCCTGTGGCCATGTCTGGTTGTGTAGATCTGTAAAGCTGGGGACTCTAGAAAATATATATTGGAAGCTGAAGATGACATTTCCACAAGTGGTCCACAAACAGGAGAGAGCTGTGAAAGTTTAGATTAAACCATAAAAGAAGCATTTAAATTATTTCCATACTGGATGATCAAATCCAATTTACATGTGAAGGAGTATATTTATAACTCAACTGCTGCATTGTTTTCTCAGCTTTTAATTAATGTGATGGATAAGTTTCATGTAGGGACACAAGTTTATCACTATGAGGTTGAAAAGTGCTAAGAAGGGAGGTAATACTGTCCCCATCTGCTGCTTCATTTTCTCTCAATGTTCCCCCCCCCCCCACTGCCCCCGTTTCTTCCACTCCCCCCTCCCCCACTGACCTTGTTTTCTTTCACCACCATCTTGGTCCTTTTCCAGCGCCCACAGTGGGCCATTGCGACCTACTTTGTGAAACACTGATATATACGATTTGATAAGAAATATATGAAGCCACATATCAAACTACATGTCACAAAATGGTTAGTACAGTTCCAGACAGTTTAATAATAAAACTAATGTCACATCCATGAGAACTACAACAAAACCTAACCCACAAACTAGCAAACTACATCCTTGCAGAGAAACTGCTCTACTACACATCTCTCAGACTAACTCTCATCTCATCCCAATCACAAATCGTTCTCAAATGATCCAGCCAAGTTATTATTCACAGACATGAGTTTCAAAAATCTCATGCTAAACAACATTCTTGAGTCACGTATCACTCAAGGGCAAGTAACAATGAAAATTAAACAACTGCTATAAACAAGCAAATAAGAAATAACATCTTATTGGCAGAAATGCAGATGAAGCCACTGACAACAATTATTGAGGAAAGACGCTGGCGATGGTTGGGACATGTGCTCCGAATGACTGACAACTCACTACCAAAAATAGCACTAAGATGGACACCACAGGGGAACAGAAGTAAGGGTAGGCCAAAAGCGACATGGTGAAGAACAACAGAAAAGATGCTGAGCAATAGAGGGCTTACCTGGGCAAGAGCAGAAAAAAAGGCGAAGGACAGGCATTTGTGGAAAACCCTTGCGGAAGCCCCATGTGCCCTGGGCACTTAAGGTTCAGAGAGAGAGAGAGAGAGAGAGAGAGAGAGAGAGAGAGAGAGATAGAGAGAGAGATAAACAAGCAAGGGAACTAAATCCCAAAATTTACAAAAATATTGTCTCCCTTTAGCATTCTGCTACAGAACCACACGATGATGATGTTACTAGCATTGGTAACTCACAGTCATTGTCTTTAGATGAAGAAGTAGACTTTGAAGCATATTTGAACAAAATGGAACTTTAAAAAGTAAAGCAGCATCACTTAAAAACAGAGAAACAACCAAAAGTTGTCCAAATAAAGAAATTTCAGCAAGATTTTTTAAAATGGATTAAAAGAGATGGAAAATTGTGACCGCTGATTGAAACTGATTGTAGAAGTCATCCCTGCTTATCCAACGGTTATAAGTGATCTGGCTAAAACTGTAAACAGCAATACCACCCACCCAAGCCAGTGTTGAAAGATTGTCTTCTGCAATGAAAATAATCAAATCAGATTTAAGGATGTGAATGAGGGAAGGTTTGGTAGAAGTAATTTTAAGAACAAGATAAATTAAAAAATTGAAATCAAAGGCTTTGTGTACCAACTCCATAGCCTTGGACTATGCTAAATCAGACAAAGTGAGGTAGGGAACCACGGATGATAAAAACTCTTTTGAAATGAGCATGGGATATTTGGTCTAAAAGTTTAGGAAAATTTGAAAACAAATGTTGCTCGGGCACCAGAAAAGAGATAGCAAAAAAGTTAGTTCAGGACTAACAAAACTTTATCATCGACCTTTATGAATCTCAAATGGCCTACATCAATTTAAAATGTATCCCACAGGGCAACTTGTTTGCTTTAAGGGAAAGCGATGGAGTGAAGAAACCAAGACCCGTGAGTGCATCGAGTCTAAGAGCCGGGGATATAATTAGGTCTAGGCCTCGAAGTGGCCGTAACATAAGAACAAACAATCGTACAGAGGAGGCTGAAAAACATGGTATGTCATGCTTATGTCTTCTGTGCTTCCAGGTGACATAAGGATACAAAACTGACATTGGATTTATAAATGTCAAGTCTTACATGTTTTCTTCCCTCTGGTGATATAAATTATGTGGCTGCTGTATTTAATCATGTTTCTTCCCATCACTGTCACTTACTATCTTGTTTCTTTCCATCACTGTCACTTATTATCTTGTTTCTTCCCATCACTGTCTCTTATTATCTTGTTTCTTCCCATCACTGTCACTTATTATCTTGTTTCTTCCCATCACTGTCACTTATTATCTTGTTTCTTCTCATCACTGTCACTTATTATCTTGTTTCTTCCCATCACTGTCACTTATTATCTTGTTTTTTTCCATTTTTGCCATCTATTCTTGTATTAAATTCTTTCTGTCCTGTCATTTATCATTGTGTTAATTTCACTTGATGAGAAGAAATGATCAGAGAATCCCAAAACAAGCTATCAAGTGGAACACAACAGGCCAAAGAAAAAGAGGCAGACCGAATGAAACTCTGAAGAGGACATTATTAAGAGAGGCCAAATTAACAGGCATAAAATCCTTTGATGAGGTCGAAAGACTCGCCGAAGACAGGAAATATTGGCGAGCTACTTTGCGAGCCCTATGTGACATTTAACAGCATGGGAAGGATATAAGATAAGATAATTTCTGTCTCTCCTGGCATCTGCTCTTCAGTTAATTTTCTTCTTTCCTGCCATCTATTCTTATGTAAATTTCCTTCTCTCCTGCCATCTGTTCTTGTGTCAATTTCCTTCTCTCCTGCCATCTGTTCTTGTGTTAATTTCTTTCTCTTCTGCCATCTATTCTTGTGTTAATTTCTTTCTCTCCTGCCATCTGTTCTTGTGTTAATTTCTCTTTCCTGCCATCTATTCTTGTGTTAATTTCTTTCTCTCCTGCCATCCGTTCTTATGTTAATTTCTTTCTCTCCTGCCATCTGTTCTTGTGTTAATTTCTTTCTCTCCTGCCATCTGTTCTTGTGTTAATTTCTTTCTCTCCTGCCATCCATTCTTGTGTTAATTTCTTTCTCTCCTGCCATCCGTTCTTGCGTTAATTTCTTTCTCTCCTGCCATCCGTTCTTGTGTTAATTTCTTTCTCTCCTGCCATATGTTCTTGTGTTAATTCTTTCTCTCCTGCCATCTGTCTTGTGTTAATTTCTTTCTCTCCTGCCATCTATTCTTGTGTAAATTTCTTTCTCTCTCTCCTGCCATCCGTTCTTGTGTTAATTTCTTTCTCTCCTGCCATCTATTCTTGTGTTAATTTCTTTCTCTCCTGCCATCCGTTCTTGCGTTAATTTCTTTCTCTCCTGCCATCCGTTCTTGTGTTAATTTCTTTCTCTCCTGCCATATGTTCTTGTGTTAATTTCTTTCTCTCCTGCCATCTGTTCTTGTGTTAATTTCTTTCTCTCCTGCCATCTATTCTTGTGTAAATTTCTTTCTCTCTCTCCTGCCATCCATTCTTGTGTTAATTTCTTTCTCTCCTGCCATCTATTCTTGTGTTAATTTCTTTCTGTCCTGCCATCCATTCTTGTGTTAATTTCTTTCTCTCCTGCCATCCATTCTTGTGTTAATTTCTTTCTCTCCTGCCATCCATTCTTGTGTTAATTTCTTTCTCTCCTGCCATCCATTCTTGTGTTAATTTCTTTCTCTCCTGCCATCCGTTCTTGTGTTAATTTCTTTCTCTCCTGCCATCCATTCTTGTGTTAATTTCTTTCTCTCCTGCCATCCATTCTTGTGTTAATTTCTTTCTCTCCTGCCATCCATTCTTGTGTTAATTTCTTTCTCTCCTGCCATATGTATGAAGAAGCTCCATAAAACAATGAAGTGTGTTAGGGTTTTAGATTGGTCTCATTCGTCAGGCCCTGATAGTCGCACCACCGCTCAATCACAATGGTCTAGCATGAGCATGCCGCTCATACTCGGATCTCTACTATTTGTGTTTACTTGATCATGTGGGACTGATTATATGCAGCACCACAGTTGTCTGCAAGTTCTTGGAGAGAAGTGTGATTATTCTGTTTCATGGATTCACTACAAGCGTATCATCAGCAGTAGTACAATGTGCTGCTCCTTGGTGTGTAAATTGGGTTCACCAAAAGAGTATCATCAGCAGCAATACAAGATGCTACTCCTTTGTGTGTAAAATGGTTTCACCACAAGAGTATCATCAGCAGCAATACAAGATGCTACTCCTTTGTGTGTAAAATGGGTTCACTACAAGGGTATCATCAGCAGCAATACAAGGTGCTGCTCCTTGGTGTGTAACACAAGTTGAGTGTGGCCCCTTCATCATAAGCTCATGCAGTCCAACATCTAAGTCTTAATTTTTCTCTCCTAGCAACTTTCATCTGTTCCTAATTAAAGACACATCCCTTGCTATCAAGAATTCTATCATTGCATTGTTAGTTCATGAATACTTGCAAATTCTCGTTAAACATTGCCACTTTTTTGTTCCCTAATTCAGAGACTTCTGTCTGAGAAAAATCAGAATCTGATTCTAAGATGGCAATAAACAGAAAAAAAAGATATAGTTTTATGAATATATTTCAGTTTTTTCTTCTTATTTGTATTTCATTAAAAAAAAAAGAGACCCATTACTTTACAGGACAACTTCAGAATATAGCATAATTCATGAAAGATTTACAATGTTCACTTCCCAGCATCACTTGCAAACAATAAACTTATTTTGTGCTGTTCTTTAAACAGTATTTGTCACACAGAAAAGTGAACGTCCCCTGAAATATGAAGCAACATATCCCGTCAACAGCAGACCGAAATCAGCTAAACACAGAAGTAGCTCCACTGGAAGCTCAACTAGAAGGGAAGGCAGAAGGGCAAAAGTATCCACACCTTTAACAGATGTCATTAATGCTTCGAGCAAGACCATAACGTCCACAACAGATATTGACAATGGCACTGACAGCATCATGATCAACAAGCATGGACATCAAGACGAGGAGCCAACGTCCTATCATGATGGTAAACTAATGAATCATAATGAGGAACCTGCATTAAATCATGATGATGACGATGAAGAGATTATCCACTCTGATGCTGGACTGTCAGCCAAACCTCCTGCAGGATCTCGGGCCAAATCAGCTTTCAAGCGGCGTCCAGCATTTATTGATGAGTTTACTAAAGATGAGCAGGCAGTGAGGAATATAGAGGAGGACTTCAGAAAGACAGCCCTGAACTTACAGAAGAAGCTGGGTATCGGAGACTCTGGCATAATTTCCGTAGACTAAGTCAGCAAAGGAAAGACCTGTATGACAGTGGAGCCCAGTTCTTTCTTAATTTTAATGTAGTCATATTATGTAGTTCAATTTTAAGCTTTACCGATTCCTGTACTGTTACTGTATGTTTAGCTTTCATGAATTCTTACTCATTCTGAGAATTCACCGAATAAGAACATGTCATACTAGTGAATGCCCTTACTACGGTGGAGAGCAGCGAACAAAGAAGAAGACTACGGTGGAGTACAGACTTTAGGACATTGACTCCAAGTGTGTTCAGCTTATGCAAGCCCTTCACAACCAGACCTCGTAGAGAAAACTAAATGGCAGTCATTAGAACCTGGAGAAAACTGGGTCTTATCCTGGGCACAGGGCTTCAGATGTAGCAGGACCTAGAACTTTAATGTTGAAGGTGAAGACAGAATGAGGTATTGTGGGTAAATTTTGGAAAAAAAAGCATGCATGTCCAACTTTGGGTTATTAACCACGTGTAGACCATGATGATTTTGTACATCATACACGTTTAGTTAGTTTATAGTCATTATATCTTGTTTGGTACACTACAAATGTTTATGCAATAAATGGTAAGTAGATTACAGATGTTTATAGAATAAATTCTCAGAATACTGCAAATGTTCAGTACACTATAAATATTTATAGTACACATTTTCTTCTTCATGCTTCCTCCTCTAAATTTTTGTTCTAGAAACTTCTCTATCTGCAGCTTTTTGAGATCATTTTTTTCCCTTCTCTATCTGGTAGAGCTATAACAGAACCTTTTATATGAGGTTCTGATAGTCTTCATAGTCTTGCAATAACTGGGCAGGAATTTGTAAGCACCATCTATGGTCACATTCTGATACTAAAGACTATTATCTGTGGCCAGGTTAGCGTATAACTATAAATCACTGTATGAATTTCATTGCTATTTCTAATGAAACTCATTCTTCATTTTGTGGCACACTGATAATGTTCACAGCAATCTACTGCCCTTTGAAATCTAGATGTTTTATTAGAAAAGTTACTTTCTATGGAGGCTCCATCATTCATTTCTAACACAGATATTACTGTTCAAGAGAAGCAGTGTACATTAATAAAAAAACTTTATGTCAAATTCATTTATTGTATTCAATCTTACATCCTTCCAGTGCCGCTAAATGTCACATAGGGCTCGCATGGTAGTTCACCAACTTTTCATGTTTTTGCCGAGCTTTTCAACCTGATCAAGGGATGTTATGCCCACTAAACTGGCTTCTCTTAACAATGTCCTCTTTAGAGTTTCACGTAGTCTACCTCTTTTCCTTCATCCTCTTGTGTTCCACTTTATAGCTTGTTATGGGATTCTCTGATTGTTTCTTCTCATCACATGACTGACATATGTCCATCTTCTTGTTCTGATCTCCCATGAGACAGGTTGTTTGCTCAAGTAAAAATCTCTGCATTGTTCTTGAATTTGTTCCATGTATTGTATTCAATACATAACATTAAAATGAACATTTTTATTCTTTTAATTGTAACATGGAGATTTCTGATTAATATATATTTAGAAGACATTGCAAGCTTATGTAGAAATTTTTGTCACACATGTAGAATTATTTTTAAACATACCATTAACTATGATTTTCTTCTCAGACACATTATCAGTGACCAAATCTAGAATGTAGTCATTTGTCATAAAAGTTGCTCACTCTTGTTGTAGAGTTATCAGTCAGTCAGTCATCTGCATGTCCCTTGTGGAACTTTACCTCCCTAACAGTCTCCTGTAGGTCTCTCGGTTGTGAGCAAGATGGCCTGCTGCTGATGCATCCATTTGCAGATTATCAGTGATGTCTTGCAGCCATCTTTGACTCAGTCTTCCTCTCTTTCATTTTCCCATTATGTACCCTTTCAAGATGGCCTTCTCTAAATTATCATGACGTTTAACGTGTCCAAAATAAATTTTCTCTGTTTAATCCTCTTTACTAGCCAGCCTTCTTCAATATTAAGTTCTTGTAGTATGGATATATTTGTTCTTTTTTTTTTGTGTCCGTGATATTTGAAGAACTTTTCTGTAGCATTTATGTGTTTCTCAACTGTTTTGTTAAGTGTCCAGGTCTCACAGGCATGTTGCAATGTGAAAGATGCATGCCCTTAAAAATATTATTTTTGTAGTTCTGTCTGTTCCTCTCCACAGCTTCTTTAGTTGTTTTACTTTCTGAGGAGCGATAGATGTCCTCCTTTTAATTTTCCCCAGTGTATCTCCATTATTAGTTAGTAGTGATCCAAGATATTCAAAACTCTCCACTTCTTCCAATTTTTCTTCATTGATACATATTTCAGCTGCTTTATTTGTTTTGTCAGTTGTCGTCAATTTAGTTTTTCTTTACATTAAGATAGAGGTTTAGAATTATCAAGAAAAGTTTATTGAAGAAGGCCATGAATGTTCTGAAATTTAGAAATGAAAATTGGTCTCCTTGTCCTAGAGTTCATCAAAAAGAGTTGGTCACCCTGTTTTTGAGTTTATCTGTAAAAGTTGGCCACCCTGTTCTTGAGTTCATCTATGAAAGTTGGTCATCCTGTTTTTTTAATTTATCTATGAAAGTTTGTCACCCTGTTCTAGAGTTTATTCCCCTCCTTGGCAAAAAAGTGTGCAGTGATAAAATATTTTGCATAAAGTGCCTAATTCTGTGACAGAAATCCTTCTGGAAAGTATATGAAAAATTAATCCTGTCATCTCAAGTCTTTCTGCTTTCTTTCAATTATTTAGCTTTACTATATTACAAATTATATTACACATATATATTTATATATATATATATATATATATTACAAATTATGACCTTTCACATAAATTTGTTTTGTAGAATAAGTTTAGTTTATATTGTTATATTATGTAACTCTTTTGTGAATCTATTTTATATTAGAAATCCTTATCCAATTCATTTTATTTGTAGCCAGAATGACTACTCTGGTTCTTTTGAATATATCAGTTCAATAAGAAACATTACAAAATATTTATACCAAATTGTTTCATTGTGTCAAGTATTTGTGAGCTTTTTGTTTTTTTCATTCTCACATACTATTTATACTAAATTCAGATTACTACATACATACATGACAGTGACTGTAACAATGTTTATTTTCTCTGTTTAAAGATAAACCATTTTAGATATGCCTGTTTATATCTTCTTGAATTCATTATTATAGTTGTATTTTCCGTGATTCATTTGAATACACAGGAAAAAAACATGAAAAAATTTGAAAACATTCCTGTCAGGTGAATGAAGCAAATCTTCCCATGCAGTATTCTCTATAAAGTGTCTGCCATTCTTCTGTCACTATTCTGCTCAATTCTATGTTCATGATTTTACCAAAGTTCCATTATTAAGACCCATTATTGGAAATTTTAACTATGTTGTATCTTCTCAGCTTACCCTATGATGTAAGATAGAGCCATTTTTGTACTACATTATCAATGTATCAGTCTTTTATTAGTATCAAGAGAATGTCACCACTCTTACATTAACAGTGTGCAAATGAAATCTGTGACTTTTCATTGACATTGTCATAACAGTATCTCAAATCTTTTATCATCTTACATCCTTCCTGTGCCGCTAAACATCACATAGGGCTCACTTGGTAGCTTGCCAAGATTTCCTGTTTTCAACAAGCTTTTCAACCTCAAGGGATGTTATTCCTACTAAACCGGCCTGTCTTAATAACGTCCTCTTTAGATTTTCATGTGGTCGACCTCTTTTTCTTCGACCTTTTGTGTTCCACTTTACAGCTTTTTTGGGGGATTCTCTGGTTGTTTATTCTCAGCAAATCTTTTATCAGCACCACTGTAGTTAGATCTTCAATTTTTCATTAGTGTTATTGGAAAAGAGTTTCAAATCTTCATTAGTCTTTTAATGTAACAAGATCTCTGATACTTCATTTTTTTTTTTTTTTACAGAATTTGTAATTCTTCATTAATGTTTTAACAGAATTTCTAATCCTCTATTAATGTTGTTTATCGACGTCTCCAACCCATCAATAAAAGATAAGTGTGATGATGACTGTAGTAAAACTGGTATTGGCGAAGCAGAGATTTGAGATACATGATTCAGTTTTGTAAAAAAAAGAAAGAAACAAAAAGAAGGTTGAAATCGTAGTAGTTGAAAGTGAAATGAGTACATGGAAACAAAATACAAATTGGCTGTTTTTCATTTCTACATAATCATACTATTATCTACAGCTGCCATTTCTACCCACCTTCATTTCTCTTTTTTTATTTTTTTTTCTATAAAATTGAAAAAAAAAAATATACCTTCATCTACCTCTAATTCTTTAGTGTCATTGATTTAACAGAATTACTAATCCCTTCACTGGCATAGTTTTAACAGAACTTGTATATCTTCATTAGTGCCATTTTAACAGTGTCTTCATTCTGCTCATTTCATACCTAAATCCAAACTCTAGACTAAACTGGTGCAACGAAAACCACAGTGTCATGCAATGCCGCTTCTGTGACCCACCAAGAATATAGGCCCAAGCCCCACGATGCTCTGAGCTTCCATCCTAAATGAGACTAGCGCAAGAACCACAGGAGTAAACTCAGTAGGATCACAGGGCGATCTTGATGGTAGAAGCAAGTGAGGAAAAGATACCTAAATCCTCTGTGAGACCTACACAAATGCAATGCAAATAAAGTCATACAAATGAAAAGACTGTTGCACTGTTGCAGAAAATGAGATGCTAAACCTAGAACGAGCCAGGTAATATTTCAAAATGACTACTGAATTTTTTGTGACTTCACAATCAACCAAATCACCAAAACACCAGTTTTATGTCATTTATTCAAGTTTTACTCTTCACTTTTATTAAACCTGGTACATATTTATATCCACATACATCTTCAATCAGGAATGTATACATTAATAACATTCTCAAATGCTGGACTACAGACAGAAAACTGTCTAAGGAAACCTGGTTTGCAGCATGAAGATTTCAAGACTGAGCCATGCTTAAATGTCTAGACAAATATTTGTTCTAAAATTTGATTAAACTCTGGATATGATTTGTGATTGTAAAGAAAAATATATTTCTCTCATAGATTCTGCACTGACACAATTATTCACTCATCACTATCATCATCATCAGGAGCCATGCAGATAGATGAGAGTAGTCAAACTTCTCTCTTTATGTCAGTCTTTGATATTTTCTAATGGTTCTGTTGGTGACAGTTTATCATATCATTGTTTTAGATAATCTTCTGTTTCTTTCCTGTTATCATCATATTATGCCATGACATGTCCAGTGAAAACTGAGCAACTTCTTACTCTTTAGGTGCCACAATGGCAGTTTTAATGGACATACTTCCCCATTCTGTGCCATCCCTGGTATCCTTAATTAGATCAGTTGCCTTTCTTTTCTTGTGGCACTTAGCCCATTTAGATATTTTTATCATAGTCTTCCTCCCTCTCTTATTCTTAGTTTTAATTTCTCTTTTTTGTTGGCTTTATGCTAAACATTCCTCATTAGTCATCATTTATATTGTACTTTGCTTAAAAAATGTAAGCATGACTGGAGGTACTGTGTGTTCATGGAGACTGAAGTCACTTGGTATGAGCTGTGATGTTTTCATATTTTATATCATGACAAGCTGGAGTGCTAACATAAATTATAATTATTAGTGGTGTGTCTGAACAACCCTAGTTGAAATAAATCCTGATGCCCATAAATATCATATCGTGAACAGTATCTTTACAACTGTAAACACAACATAGGTTGTATCTTTACACTTGTAAACACAACATAGGTTGTATCTTTACACTTGTAAACACAACATAGGTTGTATCTCTATACCTATAAATCACCTATCAGATTTACCTACTTATAGGAGAAAAAAATTTTAAAAACTGAGAGTGCTGCATGAACATTGTGAGAACCTTTACCTCCCAGTCAAGCAAAGAAAATGTTGCATCCTTTTCCAGTACTTCTAAGGACTCCTAATTGTAAAAATCAGTTCAATAACTTAATTTGTCATCAGGCAAATACTTTTTTTTAAAATCAAAACAGATTAGTAACAGCAAAAAAATTGACTCCAAATTTCTTAATAAACTATCAGAAAATTAACATGCAAGAGTTAGGGCTGATTTTAAATACTTGAATAAAATGCTATTCAAGAAACAGACTTCTATGAGGTAAAGGTTCTAATATGTTTATGCAGTGCTCTGTCTTTAGAGTTTTTTTGTTTTTTTTAAAAATAAACCTTGACCTTGAATGAGACAACAGAAAAGAAAACAGAGAAAATGTTAATATACAGAAGAGTAGGGTGTATCCCATGGACAGAAAAGAAAAGAAAGAAATTCTAAACTAGCTAGAAATGAAAAGAGAAATATTGAAAATCATAAAAACAAGACAACTAAGATACTTTGGAAATGTCAAGAGGCATAATACTATATTGAAGACCCTTCTTGAGGGCAAAACCAAAGAGGAGAGATCAAGGGGATGACAACATAGATGGGTGGACAACATCAAGAAATGGACAGGAACCAGTCTGGCTAAGTGTACTATGAATGCAAGAAACAGAGCAAAATGGAGATTCATTGCAGCTAACCTTTCATGGGGAGACGGCACGAGATGATGATTAACTGGCATAAAATAATGTGATGGGTATTAATATAGTAATACAAGTTATTTTATAGAAGGCCTTTACCTAAGACATAATAAAAAAATTGTACCCAAAAACATGTTGAATGCTAGTTTTTCATATGCTGTCCAGAACTTTAAAGAGATTTTGTGAAACTAGGGAGTGCATGTAAAGATCGTCAAACAACAAATGGTGTGTCTAATACAGCAAAGCCAGCCACTATGCCACCTTCATCTGTTCCTGAGACTTTAGTTCTCATCATGTGACCACATTCATAGTTCTCGATCTCTTGCTCGGCAGATCTGTAGAAAACAAAATTATATTCCTACCATAATAAAGTACACAAACTCTTCTTCTTCTTCCTTAGCACCCAGCTTCTTATACTCAAATCATCTAGACAAAGAGATGTGAGTTTCCCCTCAATGAACTACATCATCTAGACAAAGAGATATGAGTTTCCCCTCAATGAATTACATCATCTAGACAAAGAGATGTGAGTTTCCCCTCAATGAACTACATCATCTAGACAAAGAGATATGAGTTTCCCCTCAATGAATTACATCATCTAGATAAAGAGATATGAGTTTCCCCTCAATGAATTACATCATCTAGACAAAGAGATGTGAGTTTCCCCTCAATGAATTACATCATCTAGACAAAGAGATGTGAGTTTCCCCTCAATGAATTACATCATCTAGACAAAGAGATAAGAGTTTCCCCTCAATGAATTACATCATCTAGACAAAGAGATAAGAGTTTCCCCTCAGTGAAATACATCAGAAGTTTTTCACATATGTATTACATGGAGGTTGTTTGTTCAAGTCTGGCCAAAAATGCCTCGGTCACCGATCTGCTGTAGAAATAGGTACCTGGCTCCTTCTGGAGCTGGGGAAAGAAAGGCATCCAGGTGTGATACTGAACACATCACTCTCTATTGTGCTAGTCAGGTGTGATACTGACCATATCACTCTCTAGTGTGCTAGTCAGGTGTGATACTGACCACATCACTCTCTATTGTGCTAGTCAGGTGTGATACTGACCATATCACTCTCTAGTGTGCTAGCCAGACATGATACAGACCACATCACCCTCTAGTGTGCTAGCCAGACATGATGTTGACCACATCACTCTCTAGTGTGCTAGCCAGACATGATACTGACCACATCACTCTCTAGTGTGCTAGCCAGACATGATACTGACCACATCACTCTCTAGTGTGCTAGCCAGACATGATACTGACCACATCACTCTCTAGTGTGCTAGCCAGACATGATACTGACCACATCACTCTCTAGTGTGCTAGCCAGACATGATACTGACCACATCACCCTCTAGTGTACCATAAGACCACAGAAAATATGGTCACCAACATTATATCATAAAATTCTTCTACAGCATGATAGGAGTGTGTTACATTTCTTTTCCCTACTAAATGATATGGTACAAAAAGTTATTCTGACTAGAGGATAGTGAAGAAAAATAAAATATTCTCATCAATTCTTACCCAATATATACACCATAGACTCCTAACTCACTGACTACATCAGACAAAACAAATGGGACTCCTGTCTTGACCAAGTAGTTCCTCTGTTGCCATGGAAATATCCTTTGCATCAGGATGTAAGCATTACGCTCCTTGGAATGCCTATGTTGTGTTAAAAACTTTGAAATGTCTGTGTTGTACAGGTTGTGACCTGTGAAAGGCAAAAGAAATGTGAAATTAGAATTCTGTAGCCCTGAAAATGGCTCACATTAGAATACAGCTCACTATCAACTTTACCACTTCAACCACCAAGAGAAACTTAATCTTGTTGGAAGAAAACAAAGAAGAAAAAAAAAAAAAAGATGAAGGACATGAACTTGTATGTCACTGTTGAGGAAGTAAAAATAGAACAAGCTGCAGAATGTAAACTTGCAAAAATAGGAAGATCAAATGATGAGAGAAAAAGAAAAATGAAGAATGCAATAAAAACCAAGAAACCAATCAATATTTTAGGAAATGTCTTCCTCAGGAGCAAAAAAAAAAAAAAACCGAAACGAATAAATGCGAATGGTAAAAATCTTATATTTGTCATGGGATCTAACGGTTGCTGGACAAAATGACAAGCAGTGGCAAGGAGGAAAACTAAAGTGATGAGACAGTTCTCACCTCCACCTTCATGTTGTGGTTTGACAAGCAGTGGCAAGAAGGAAAACTAAAGTGATGAGACAGTTCTCACCTCCACCTTCACGTTGTGGTTTGACAAGCAGTGCCAAGGAGGAAAACTAAAGTGATGAGACAGTACTCACCTCCACCTTCACGTTGTGGTTTGAGTACAAATTTCTCCGGTGAAGCAAGAGCCAACTCCACTGCCTTGTCACCCTCTGGACCCTAAAAGATGAGGTTTAAGTTAGAGAGTTACAAATTAGGACATATCTGCAGCTAACAACTGCGAAGAACAACAAGCCTTCTTATAACACAGAAAGAGTTACACATGAACAGCAAATTACTGAAGCACAAGTGATACCCCTTCTGTCTATTTTTTCTTGACTCCGTCTACGTTGATGGAACATTTATTTTAATATGTAACATGCTGACAGGCACTGTTAACTGGGTTCCTCTTATTTGTATCATCTTTCACACGTTTAATCAAATTAGTTGCCTTTCTTTTTCCACACCATTTAGCTAACCTGTTCATGTAGTTTTCTCTGACTCCTTTTCTTTCTTGTCCCTGTAAGTTTTCCAGTGAATGTCAGATTCTCTTAAGTTAAATACTGGGTAGCTGATGATTATGGACATGAGTTCATGCCAGGTGATGTCTAAGAAAGCAGGTGATGTCTAAGAAAGCAGGTGATGTCTAAGAAAGCAGGTGATGTCTAAGAAAGCAGGTGTGAAGATGGATCAGAAGAGGATGATAAGAAACAACCTTGATAACCAAGAGGAGGTGATTCTGTACCTGACTGAAATAACATAACAGCCAGTTCCAAGAGCATACAATCCACAAAATCTTCAGAACTGAAGGACTGAGCAAAGACAACAAAATCTAATATGAATACTCTGGACTCAGAACTGAAGGACTGAGCAAAGAAACAAAATTAATATGAATACTCTGGACTCAGAACTGAAGGACTGAGCAAAGAAACAAAATTAATATGAATACTCTGGACTCAGAACTGAAGGACTGAGTAAAGAAACAAAATTAATATGAATACTCTGGACTCAGAACTGAAGGACTGAGCAAAGAAACAAAATTAATATGAATACTCTGGACTCAGAACTGAAGGACTGAGCAAAGACAACAAAATTTAATATGAATACTCTGAACTCAGAACTGAAGGACTGAGCAAAGAAACAAAATTAATATGAATACTCTGGACTCAGAACTGAAGGACTGAGCAAAGACAACAAAATCTAATATGAATACTCTGAACTCAGAACTGAAGGACTGAGCAAAGAAACAAAATTAATATGAATACTCTGGACTCAGAAATGAAGGACTGAGCAAAGAAACAAAATCTAAAATACTCTGGACTCAGAACTGAAGGACTGAGCAAAGATAGTAAAATTTAATATGAATACTCTGGACTCAGAACTGAAGGACTGAGCAAAGACAAAAAATGAGAGCATGAATCAAAAGAACTGACAACATTCTTAGGACACCTATAAATCACACAAGTTAATCTTCCCATCAAAAGACATTACACGCAATTTTCCCAACAACACCCTTGTTTGATGACCCGCAGACGAGTGAGTGATGTGTACTGTCAGACAGCAGATATGAAAACAAGCAATCCAATAAATCAGTCATGACAGGATCATGACACATTTTACCATCAAATCAATTAAATATAAGATGTGAAAAGTCAATAATTGAGTCAGTAGAAAGATATATACACATGCCCCCAGACCATCCTAACAGAATAGTGGTTGATAAATGGAAGCATAATAATAGACTGAAACTGAAAACTCCAGTGCACAAAGCAGAACAGTTAAACACAAGACACAAACTCCCTGAAGACAGAGAAGAAGTACCAGAAAAAGTACCAGACATCCCACCAAACACAAACTACACACTTCCTCAAACTAACACCAGACTCAAGAACAAATTAGTGAACAAATCATCAGATCCCAACAACCTAAAGCTGTGTGCACTGGAGACCATAGAATCCTACCCCAAGGACTGGATCCATGCATACACTAATGGGTCAGCATTCAAGGAAACGGACAATGTAGGATATGAGGTATCGTTTCCAGGTAAGACAACAAGCCATATTTCTGCTCTTTGCGGATCTCACTGTTCCAGTTATGACGCAGAGATGCAGGCAATATTAGCAGCCACCACCACCAAATACAAAAACAGTGCCTCCTACACAAAAAAACCTTGTTAATTTCTCAGACTCCCAGTCTGCTCTACAGACCCTTGAAAACTGGATACCATCAGCTCATCACATTACAACTGATATACTCACTGCAATAAACCAACTCGCCTCCTATGACATCAAGACCACCCTACAGTGGATACTAGGGCACATAGAGGAAATGAACGTGCTGACAGACTGGCAAAGAGTGGAGCCACCATGTCACAGCCCCCACATCTCCACCAACATGAGAACAGCTAAACACATTATACACACAACTGCAAGCAGCAGTGGATGGACAGCTGGGTCAGTAATCCAACTGGAAGATCCCTATATACACATCTGCTAAAGCCTAACCCCAGAGACCATATCAACAGCTTATGTCGTAGAGACCAATGCACAATTTTCAGGTTGAGAACAGGACACATCACCCTCAATAAGCACTTACACAGAGTGACCGCTGACCACACACCAGACTGCATGCACTGCAACAGACAAGAAGAAGAAACTGTTAAGAAACCATCTGCTGGACTGCAGTGCATTGAAGGACCTTCAGAAGAACCTGATACCACCAAACTCCTCAATCACCAACATTCTGTATGGAGATGTAGAACAGCTGAAGAGGACCTGTACGTTTCATTATCTGGCACAAAGGAAAAAGAGTGAAAACTCGTAAACCCAGGGATCAGAAAAGTCAAAGTCAAAGACCATCAAATCAAATAAGCTGTTACTCAGTGTATATATTCACCATCAGATCAACAACTCAGTGCATATATTCCCCATCAGATCAACAATTCACTGCACATATTCCCCATGTGATCAACAACTCAGTGCATATATTCCCCATAAAACCAACAACTGATAACACTCACCACATCTAAACTATACTGATCAGCAAATGTACTCCGCAATGACTGGACAACCCTGTCATCAGATATGAACTTCTCAAGTGCGCCACTACGAGCCAGTTCTTGCTGAATCTTCTTGGCCCCAACAAGCTGGTACTGGATTGACGGACACTTGATAGCCCTGGATAGCTCGATCTTCAGTCTGCCATTCCATTCCTTGGTGAAGCCAAGAAAAAAATGTCCTGATAAAATGGCAAAGATGTTGTATGGGAACATAAGATAAGTATGCAGTTTAAAAAAAAAACTAATTTTTTTTGTCTATAATTCATCTTTATCGTTCAACGGCTAGCTTACGCTAAATATGCCGTCACTAGGATGTCTACAATTTTTTCCAGGTTTAGCTGGCAGTCCTTAGCTTTTGCCTCTGATCTATACCCTTTTGTCAAGTGGTTTTGTTGATCTGCATATATTCGACACTCTTGAAGTAAAAGTTCTGAATCTGTCCCCACAAAAGCGTTCATTTGTGTGGGATATTCTGAGTCAGACTTACCGTGACCAGTTGTTCATCAAAATATATATATCTATGAAAAATGGCCTCTAGAACAGAAATTTTATGTAGCTCTGGAATCATCTACTTCTCCAAAAATACAGAACCATTCATTCATTTGCATGTCCCTTGCGGAACTTTGCCTCCCAAACAGCACTCCTGTAGGCCTCTCGGTTGTCAGCAAGATGGCCTGCTGCTGTTGCATCCATTTCCAGATCGTCAACGATGTCTTGCAGCCATCTTCGTCTTGGTCTTCCTCTTTTTCTTTTTCCCATTATGTATCCTTCCAATACGGTCTTCTCTAAATTATCATGACGTTTAATGTGTCCAAAATATTTCAGTTTTCTCTCTTTAATCCTCTTCACTAGCCAGCCTTCTTCAATATTAAGCTCTTGTAGTATAGATATATTTGTTCTTTTTTGTGTCCACGATATTTGGAGAACTCTTCTGTAGCATTTACATTCAAAGGCATTTATGTGTTTCTCAGCTGTTTTGTTAAGTGTCCAGGTCTCACAGGCATATGTTGCTATGGGAAAGATGCATGCCCTTAAAAATCTTATTTTTGTGGTTCTGTCTGCTCCTCTCCACAGATTCTTTATTTATACAGAACCAAAACTGTTAATAAAGTAACAAATAAAAGGCAACACTTACAGCCTCTGATGGGTAATTCTCTGCTGTGTATCCATCTCGTAAATAAATCACAGCAACTTCATCCTTGCCTCTGTTGTATTTTTTAAAAAAAAACCAAATCAACTTGAAATTCCCCAAAAATCACAAATTTATTGTTGAAATATTGATTGTTTTGCTTTTGTCACTCAGTAAAATATCTCTTAAAATACACAGTCCATCAAAGTATCTTTTGCTGTCTATAGTTACACTGCAGAGTGGAGCTTGCTAATGATCTACTGGAACAAATTTCATGCACTGAAGTACAAGTAAAATTATGTTTTCTCACTCATTCATACACTAATTCAAATACATGCACCCAAACCTGCATACAGTTTTCTACTACACTAAACAGTTGCATCCTACACTAAACTGTTGCATCCTACACTAAAGTTACATCCTACACTAAAGTTACATCCTACACTAAACAATTACATCCTACACTAAACAGTTACATCCTACACTGAACAGTTGCATCCTACACTAAAGTTACATCCTACACTAAACAGAAAGAGAGGAAAAATGACTTACATAAACAACCGTTTCTCACTGTCCAGAGAACCTGCTTGATTGATATCTATAAATGTTCTGCGCAGGACACGGACACTGGGATTTTTGTCATAAATTTTAAACTCCAGCCATCTCTGGTCCATCTCGTTCCGTTCAGAAGAACTGACGATGAACACTATGACAGCTCTGTGGAACAGAGTTGATGTTAAAAAGGTCATTATTTCTTTGTGAAATTCATTATTCTCCCTTTTCTAACACTTTAATACTGTCAGTTACTTAGGAACGACATTATCTATGCACTTCCGACATGTCTGTAGGTGCTCCAGTCTCCTCTTCAGTATCTCCTCCAGGGCACAGCAACTGATTACACCCACTCGTGTTGGCTGATCATATGTCTGCAGCTCTTAATTAGTCATTCTTTTTTTTCACCATCCCAAATTTCAATCCCAGCACCTTCATTCTTGGCAACCACACAGATTCACAGTTGTCAGTGAAGTCTTTTGTTTGACCAGCTTCTAGATACTTTACCATCACTTTAGTGAAGGCTGCATTGCTCTTGTTTCTCACTTTTAATACAGAGCTTCTTCAGGTACCTACAGAGGCTTACTATGGATTGACAGTACTTTTTTCTACAACTCTACATCACCGGAACAAACTGTGAATAAGGAACCAAAATGTTTTACTACTGAGCACGAGTTATAAATAATAAATGCACACAAATAATAAAAACTCTTCTACCTTGGATTTCCATAGAGTTGCCAGGCTTTCAACATTCCAGATGCCAAACCTGTAGCAGGCTCATTGTCTGGTACCTGACATACAAGACTTACATGTTTTAAACAGTGCAGTATAATTATAACAAAACCATAATATGTCTGCTGTGTGAGTACAAATTTAATCTATTCTTCATACAGATGTTTGCTTTAGGGCTCTTCATTTCACCACAATATGTTCAAGGCACTTCACTATTTGCAAACATCTTATATCTTATGTCCTTCCCATGCCGTTAAACATCACATTGGGCTCGCAAGGTAGTTCGACAATTTTTCCTGTCTTCGGCGAGTCTTTCGACCTCATCAAGGGATTTTATGCCTGTTAATTTGACCTCTCTTAACAATGTCCTCTTCAGAGTTTCACGCGGTCTGCTTCTTTTTCTTTGGCCTGCTACAAGCATGCTTGCTGTTTTATGCATCGACTCCAGTGTTACGTGTAACCCTACATAAACCTTCCTAAGGTACGGGATTCAGTACTCTCCTTGTTAGCCAGAACCTCATGGCATGAGATTTCTTGCTTAACACTCGTAACATTTCTTTCTAATGTTTCATACTCCACTGTTTATTAGACTTTAGGCCTAATGCACTGAATATGAGTTGGCATGTTCGTCATATTTGCTCTTCTGGGGTCCTGACCACCTTCAGAGAAATAGCTTGTCGCTTCAGCTGTGATTCTTAACTTATGGTATGACCCACAAACATTTTCTCTAATTAAAAAAATCCTGATTACAATGTTTGTCGTGAAATGATGCAATGTTTATTTTTAGCATTTATATATTTTAAAATTACAAATTCCTGATTACGGAATACAACCTAATGACAGGTTTTTAAAAAAATTTTAAATAAAGCAATTTAAATGGCCATCTTTCATCTTATATCCTTTCTTTGCTGTTAAACGTCATATTGGGCTCGCATGGTAGTTTGCCAAGTTGTTTTAAGTGAAGTTTTCAACCTCATCAAGGGATATTATGCCCACAAAACTGGCCTCTTAACAATGTTATGTTAAATTGCCAAAGGCAGGTTAAATATTAACTCTTTCCGTGCGTTTGGTCATTAAAGTGACACTTCCGGACGTGTTCTGAAGTGCGGGAGTAAAAACGCGGGTCTTGTCTGTAAGGGGGTCTAGTTGTAAAATGGAATGGAAAACAGTATTTCCATGTACTTCCGTATACTTAATATGTTTCAAAGTATAGCTAAATGAATGAAAATTTCACAAATGCAGAGTTTTTTAGGAAAAAAAGAAGTAATGCGATGTTTTTAGACACTGATTGTGGCCAGCTCACCATCGGCTAGGTCTAGATCTGCACTATTTACCATCTAAGATGTGTAGATCTACTTGTCGATCTTGTATTGTGATTCTGTGTTGCATTCTCGCTGAATGAATGTCTGAACTAACCTCCTAACTACTTCTCCAGTCGCCTAAATATGTCTAGATCTACTTAGAAAA
Organism: Achatina immaculata; assembly: GCA_009760885.1. Classification (NCBI taxonomy): domain Eukaryota; kingdom Metazoa; phylum Mollusca; class Gastropoda; order Stylommatophora; family Achatinidae; genus Lissachatina; species Lissachatina immaculata. Next base: position 66,529,636 of record CM019716.1, on the reverse strand, counting down.
CATTCAAGAGCAGCGGAGTGGCCATAGGCTATGTCCATACCCCTATCTACATCGTCAAAAATTGAAAAATTTCCATGGTTCTCTTCCTTTTTCTCGCTCGGCATCGCTCGTAACTAGGCACTCTTTGGCCATTTTGAAAAGTGTCACTGGAATCGCGGATGAAATATGTACAATCTAAATGTTACACCGGTTTTTTTTATTGAAACAAACAACTGTCACTATAATGACCATACGGTAGCTTCGGGATACCGGAAGTGTCACTATATCGACCAAACGCACGGAATGAGTTAAGTCAGAGTGATAACCAAATTCTCCAGTCTCATTATGTAGGGACAAGCCAAAACAATTTTTACATTAAAAAAAAAATGTTTGAAAAACAAAAAAAAAAGCCAAGAGCATTTCTTCTGTCACTGAATTTCTGAGTCTGTGTCCAAATTAAATTTTTAAATGATAAGAATTAGATAAGAATAACACAGAAAAATGAGTAACATATAAGAAGTACAGTAACGAAACTGTACCTGCTCATTTGTAAAATTTTTACCACAGAGTCCTAGAGTTAACCTGCAGAAAAAAAAAATGAACAAATATGAGATTGTTTCAGTAGATATCACCACAACCAAGCTCTCAATGGTTTAAAGAAATATATAAATCCACAATGGCAGTCATAAGATGCTGTTACTGCATTCTGAGGTATAAGAACAGGCAACTGAGCAGGTGATGAAGCCATTTCCAGGCAGACAAGGAAAAACCCTCCAGAAATCGATCATTTAATATTCTCATACATTTTAACAGAGAACTTCACTGCGGGTGTTAACAGTTTCAGTCATCAAGTTTTGACTAAAAATTCTCACCAGGTGGAAGTAACCACAGAGCTGCAATATCTCTCTCTCTGAACCTTAAGTGCCAAGTGTGGTTTTCCACAAATGCCTGTCCTCTGCCTTTTTTTCCACTCTTGCCCAGGTGAGCCCTCTATTGCTCAACATCCTCTCTGTTGTTCTTCTCCATTTTTGTGTGGTTTACAGAAAAGAAATCCTTTACAACGAAAGAAATGAACCTCAGGATGGAGACTCAAATACAAGCTCGAATCATGTACTTATATGTTACAGGCATCAAAAGTTCTTAGAAACAGGCTGTATTTTGAAAGGACACTCGAGTAACTTAGATTCACTAGCAGACTGTACCTAATTTACAGTGCTTACTGAAACACTTTTGGAATCCTAGCCAAAAGAAACCAGCTGCAACCAGTTTATAACCAAGTAAATGTTAAAATATACTGAGAAAATAGTAATTTTAATGCATAAAAAATCTACATAAAACAACAAAAAAATAAACTCTATGACATAAGTATCAATCAACAAAGGTAACACTAAAGAACACTTATAAATACTTGTGTAAATTGCGCATCTGTTTCATGAGAATGGTAACACTGACAAAGAACACTTATAAATACTTGTGTAAATTGCGCATCTTTTTCATGAGAATGGTAACACTGACAAAGAACACTTATAAATACATGTGTAAATTGCGCATCTGTTTCATGAGAATGGTAACACTGACAAAGAACACTTATAAATACTTGTGTAAATTGTGCATCTGTTTCATGAGAAACTTATAAATACTTGTGTAAATTGTGCATCTTTTTCATGAGAATGGTAACACTGACAAAGAACACTTATAAATACATGTGTAAATTGCGCATCTGTTTCATGAGAATGGTAACACTGACAAAGAACACTTATAAATACTTGTGTAAATTGTGCATCTGTTTCATGAGAATGGTAACACTGACAAAGAACACTTATAAATACTTGTGTAAATTGCGCATCTGTTGTGTGAGACCTCCAAAACTGGATGCTATAGCATTAAACTCAATCTGTTTCAGCTCCAGCCTATCAGCACTGACAACTTCACCCGGTGTTACAGCATCCAAACAGTTCATCATAAAGTCATTCCGGAACAGGCCAAGCATTACAGGCTGAGAAAACAGTTATATTTTAATACAAGAGTAACGCAACACAGAACATTCAGTCAAATTTCTAAAGATAAACAGATTTTCATAAAAGGAACACTCATTCCACATACTTCAAGCCTCTGTACTCCACTTGGTATTTTCAATATGTTTGTAGTGTCCATCAGACTTTAGATCTTTCTTCCATTTGTTTGCGATCTCTATTAGACTTTAGATCTTGCTCTCCATTTGTTTGCACTCCGTCAAACTTTAGATCCTGTTCTCCATTTATCTGCAGTCTCCACTGGACTTTAGATCTTGTCCTACAATTTATTTGTCTCCACAAGACTTTAGATCTTATTCTCCATTTGTTTGCAGTCTCTATCAAACTTCAGACCTTGTTTTCTACTAGACTTTAGAACTTGTTCTCAATTTATTTGCAGTGCCCACTAGACTTTGAACCTTGTCCTACAATTTGTTTGCTGCCTCTGAACTGGCATTTCTTCTACAACTCTGAGAGTGCCAGCCATGAATTCACAATTTTCAATCAAGAATAAAGTCTACTTGCGGCCCCAGTAACAATCATGAAATCAACAGCGACTGCCAAAGAGCAACTAGCTCAACAACTCTAACTACAACAACATAAAAGAAAATAAAACATTACAACTATCATATTTTTAGTTCTACATTAACTGAACTACTCACTACTTCCACTGAAATTACATTATCCAGGAAATCTTATTTTTCACAAGTGTTCATAATCCTGAATTTTAATTTTCTGCTTGTTTCATAATTTGGTCATAGTGAGAAATACAAACAGCTTTAGAGGTTTGAACAGAGGTTTGAACTGAGGTTTGAATTGAGGTTTGAAAAGAGGTCTGAACAGAAGTTTGAACAGAGGTTTGAACAGAAGTTTGAACAGAGGTTTGAACAGAAGTTTGAGCAGAGGTTTGAACAGAAGTTTGAACAGAGGTTTGAACAGAGGTTTGAAAAGAGGTCTGAACAGAGGTTTGAACAGAAGTTTGAGCAGGGGTATGAACAGAAATTTGAACAGAAGTTTGAACAGAAGTTTGAACAGAGGTTTGAACAGAGGTTTGAACAGAGGTTTGAACAGAAGTTTGAACAGAGGTTTGAAAAGAGGTTTGAACAGAAGTTTGAACAGAGGTTTGAACTAGTAAAATCTTGAAAAAGCTGACCTAAACTACTTTTTAACACAAATGGGCACATTTTTCCTTACAGACAATGAAAAGAAAGATGCTTTATGGAAATTTTCAGCTCTGACTCAACAGTTACAAAATTCTGTCTGTCACAATTTAATTTTGATTAAAAAAAATCCTTACCTGTTGGACACCTTCTTTTCTGACTGTCAGGTAAATATGCCACAACTTTCCCATAAACTCATCAACTTCTATTACACTGAAAAACAGAATAATAGAAATCTCTAATGTAAAGAAAGATAGTTCAATGAACTTTACACTTAAATACAGAGCTCTATAACATTTCATTCATTCATTCATCTGCATGTCCCTTGCGGAACTTTGCCTCCCAAACAGCACTCCTGTAGGCCTCTCGGTTGTCAGCAAGATGGCCTGCTGCTGCTGTGTCCATTTGCAGATCGTCAACAATTTCTTGCAGCCATCTTCATTTTGGTCTTCCTCTTTTTCTTTTTCCCATTATGTATCCTTCCAATACGGTCTTCTCTAAATTACCATGACTTTTAATGTGTCCAAATTATTTAAGTTTTCTCTCTTTAATCCTTTTTACTAGCCAGCCTATAACACGGATAAAAAATTGCACAATGAGCTATTACACTGAAAAACAGAGCTCTGTAATAAAATGGAGAAATATAACATAATGAACATCTAAGTACTTTTGTTTATGAAACAAAATACTAACAAAACATTAGAAATAACTGAATTCTAAAAAACCTAAAAAACAACATAACAATGATTAAAACAGGAACAATATATGCTAGTGAAATACGGTTTGCCAGCATGGTACTTGGACTATTATTACTATTCTCTCATTTCTCAGCCAAAAGTTTTTCTTTCCATGATTCTCAGTCTTACTAGATCCTAACTGTATTATTTGCTTGGCTTCCTAATCAAGAGGAACTCTGTCCAGTTAGTGCTATTTTTGTGTTTACTTGTTGTTTCATTATTTTCATTGTTCCTGACAAGGGTATAACACTGAACTACTATTATGTTACTGTTTGTTTTACATTTCTACACACTCATCTCATGACTTGCCTTCTAACTGCACCAAACAACTTGGACTAGATTTACTCTGTCAGAATAAGCTAAGCATCAGTTTGTTCAGCATGCTCCCTTCTGAACAAACTTATAACAAAAATAATATAGCATAAAAACAAACTTATAATGAAAATAATACAGCATAAAAACAAACTTATAATGAAAATAATATAGCATAAAAACAAACTTATAATGAGAATAATATAGCATAAAAACAAACTTATAATGAGAATAATATAGCATAAAAACAAACTTATAATGAGAATAATATAGCATAAAAACAAACTTATAATGAGAATAATATAGCATAAAAACAAACTTATAATGAAAATAATATAGCATAAAAACAAACTTATAATGATAATAATATAGCATTAAAAACAAACTCATAATGAGAATAATATAGCATAAAAACAAACTTATAATGAAAATAATATAGCATAAAAACAAACTTATAACGAAAATAATATAGCATAAAAACAAACTTATAATGAGAATAATATAGCATAAAAACAAACTTATAATGAGAATAATATAGCATAAAAACAAACTTATAATGAAAATAATATAGCATAAAAACAAACTTATAATGATAATAATATAGCATTAAAAACAAACTCATAATGAGAATAATATAGCATAAAAACAAACTTATAATGAAAATAATATAGCATAAAAACAAACTTATAATGAGAATAGTATAGCATAAAACAAACTTATAATGAAAATAATATAGCATAAGAACAAACTTATAATGAAAATAATATAGCATAAAAACAAACTTATAATGAAAATAATATAGCATAAAAACAAACTTATAATGAAAATAATATAGCACAAAAACAAACTTATAATGAAAATAATATAGCATAAAAACAAACATAATGAAAATAATATAGGATAAAAGCAAACTTATAACAAAAATAATACAGCATAAAAACAAACTTATAATGAAAATAATATAGCATAAAAACAAACACCAAAAAAAAAGCATAAATTTATTTTTCTAGTTCTGATCTTTTTACCCACTTACTTTCTGAGTGACCGCTCAAGAAAGTCATGATTCATTGCTACCTTGTGCATCAGTCGATTGAATTCAGTCATGGTTGATTTGGCTTGGTTCAAAACTGAAGCGGGAACAACACTAGGAAACAAAGCATATGGAGCACTAACAGCCTTCACTGCTTCCGCTCCTTGTGTACCAGCCTTGATGCTCACACCTTAGGCATTTTAAATAAGAGAATAGAGGGGAAGATGTGACAAAAATATAAACAGAGAGCAATTCTGTTTCTGCAAGGGAAGTGGCACCTACTATACAGACACAGGAATCCCTATATGCTGTGGTGTGCTTTTTATTTACTCTCTAGAAGAAAACAGTATCAGTCACATATTGCCAAGCTATGTATACAGGCAATAGCAAATATAGTATGCAGGAATGGCCTCTATAACAGAAATGTTATGTAGCTCTGGAATCTTCTACTTCTCCAAAAATACAGAACCAAAACTGTTAATAAAGTAACAAATAAAAGGCAACACTTACAGCCTCTGATGGGTAATTCGAAAGTAGAGAGTGGAACAACAACACAACTCCTTCAGATCATCAGAGGAAGTACCCTCCCCCCGGACAAGTGCCTCGGCCCCATTAAACTCCTGACACTCTAAGGGGGGTGGGCCCCTCTGGGTCATGACTCCCAGAGGTCTTGTGAGTTGTTTCTTTTTTTTTCATCCCGGGATTGAACCCGTGACCTTCTAGTTGGCACTGCACTTTGAAGAGCGTCGTTAGCGATTTAGCTATGGAGGACTGGCATTGGTTGTGACAAATAAAATTATTTATGTTCTCAATGCTTGCCTCACATACTCTACAGCCAGCATGAGGCCTTTTCTGCTGTTTCTGAAAGGCTTTTCAATGCCCTTGCTCGTCCCTTTATGCCCAGTTGCTTACATAGGTCGTATGCTGATGTTGCTACGAATCCTCTCGCTCCCACTTCTACAGTTATCACTTTTGCCTTGACTCCTGCCCCCTGCCTTAGTTGCTTGACCAGGTCATTGTACTTCTCACATTTTAATAAATGCTGCTCCTCTATTCTTGTTTCATATGGAACCGTAAGCTTGATCATTATTAATTCCTGTTTTTCTTTGGAGTACACTATAATGTCTGGTTGCATTCCTGTCTTCTTGATGGCAGTCGGCTATTCTCTTCTTCTGGTAGGTCTGCTATCACATCACAGTCATTTCCACCATCTAGCAGTGATGGTAAGGGAATGTCCCTGATTTCAATATTCGATGTCGTACCAGTGCCTATGATGTATTTAGGTGGGACCTCAACTCTTTTGCTGTTATTTGCTTTATCTTTTGCCTTGTCTACAATGTCTGTTAGTTCCTGCAGCACTCTGCTGTGCTGCCAGGTGTAGCGTCCTTGACCTAATGATACTCTGCATGCTGACAGCACAAGTTCCAATGTTTGCCTTAGTAGGATTAAACTTGATTTAGTAACAAGGCAACATTTTAGTCTGGGGATTTATTGATATTAGATGATGCAGAAGCATAGGTTACATGCAAAGAACAATATAAAAGTTTCAGTAATGAGTAATAACTACTTAAGGAATGTTGCTATATGAGAGTTGTCTATTGTCTTCTTGTCTTCTCCCTTATACCTTTCTGCGTTGAGAGGAGAAACAAACTTCCTGGTAGGGCTCACTGATGTGCTTCATATGTTGGGATGGTTAAGGATTCTGTAATTTCCTCCAGCCACCTCTTTCTTGGGGAGGGGGGGGGGGTCTTCCAGTTTCTTACCACTATCTTACATCCTTCCCGTGCTGTTAAACGTCACATAGGGCTCACATGGTAGTGCTGCTAAGATTTCTTACCACTATAGCATGAATGTTGTATATGCTACACTGTCTGACAGTAGTCATGCAATATGGCCAAACATTCGACTTGTTTCCAGGTGCAGTTTTTTCTTGTTATTCACTGTTTAAACTTTCACACTTTCTTCATTTCATTGAAAGTGTTTCTTCTTGCTGCCTCTCTCTGCTACCATAATGGAAGAACTCTGGCTGGTCAGAGCATTTCTTATCTTATATCCTTCCCATGCCGTTAAACATCGCATAGGGCTCACAAGGTAGTTCACCACTTTTTCCTGTCTTCAGCGAACCTTTCAACCTCATCAAGGGATTTTATGCTTGTTAATTTGGCCTCTCTTAACAATGTCCTCTTCAGAGTTTCACACGATATGCCTCTTTTTCTTTGGCCTGTTGTGTTCCATTTTATAGCTTGTTTTGGGATTCTCTGACTGTTTCTTCTTATCACATGACCAACATATGTCCATCTCCTTTCCCTAATCACCCATGAGACTGGTTGTTGTTCAGTCATCTGTCTTATCTCTGCATTGTTCTTGAATTCATTCCACTTGATGCCGAGTACTTTCCTTATGCATTTGTTTTCAAAAGAGTCTAATTTCTTTTCTATTTCTTTAGTTGTTTTCCTGCTTTCGCATGCATAAATGAGGGTGGATATTACATTTGAAATGAACAGTCTTAACTTGGTTTTTGTGCTTATAACTTTTGAATGCCATATGTTCTCAAGATTCTTGAAGATCAATGCTGCTTTTGCAATTCTAATTTTAACTTCCTTTCTGGTGTCACTATCCTGGTCTATGTAGCTGCCAAGGTATGCACATTAATTGACTTCTTCAATATCTGTCCCTTCTACGTGTATTTTTCCATTTTGATTGAGGGGAATTGTCATTATTTTTGTTGTGTCCTTGTTAATTTCAAGTCCTATTTTGCTAGCCAGTGAAGACAGGCTATCTGTTTTTTCTTGCATGGAGTTCACATTGTTACTGAGTTATGTCATTTGCAAAATCAAAATCTTCTAGTTGGGTCTCATGTACCCAGTCAATACCTGTGCAGCAGCATTTTTTCATTATGAAGGTCTATTGTAATTCCAAAAAGCAAAGGAGACAGTATACATCCTTGTTTCACACCTGTTTCAATCTGGAATCATTCACTCATCCCTTCTTCTGCTTTGACTGCACAAACATATCCATTGCATAACACTTCTGGAGCTCCCTAATAACAGATTCTCACAACTGTCTGGCAAACAAGACCTGGCAAAGATGTAGGGAGCTTTCTAGAATGCCTAACATTCTGTTAGAAGAGAAGCCTTACATCTTTTTATCCATATTTTTCAGACATGATGCAAGCTAATTATCATCATCAAACTGAACAACAATAAGCACTGTCATATAATATCTGCAGCAATAACAGTACCTATACTTATAAAGTACAGGTGGTCCTCTGCTTATGATCATTCAGTTTATAATTTTTTTTTCTTACTTAAGGTAGGAAAAGGTAACTCTGTCATGCCCCAGAGGCACATAGGGATATGGAGTTGGTGCCCATATTTTCCCTTGACCTGTCAGCACACTAGAGGGTGATGTGGTCAGTATCACACCTGGCTACCTTTTCTGCCCCACCCCCAGAAGAAGTCGGGTACCCATTTCTACAGCTGACTGACTAGGGTGCCTCTGGCTGGATTTGAACCCACAACCTTCACCATGAGAGACCAATGCACTAACCACTTCACCAGGGGATTATGTCATAATATTATGTCAATGATACTGCTGACATCTGTATTTTCCTTCATTACAGAGAGAGAGGGGGAGAGATATATGCAGTTCAACTTATGATATTATTGATTTATGATGGGTTTATCAGTCAGAATATAACATCATTATTAGTCATGGAGAGGCTCTACAAACAATACTATCATCATTATGTGCAGCTTACCGTTACAGAGCGACCATTCATTTGCAATACCCAGGATTTCCAGCAACCTCCAATCTGGCAAATCAATATCTCTAACACTTGTGGCCATTTTGGTGACTGAAATGATTACAAATTTTTTCACATTTTGAAACTTGTGATTTTTCACCTTGAAAGATGGTTTCAGAACAAGTAGATGTATGCGTCATTTTGCTGGAGTCTCTTTCATGTCTAAATATATAACAATTGATTGGCATAATCAATCATAACAATGTATAACTGTTATTAGTTTATTTTCACTTTCCCATTGTATTTACACGTGTCTTCTGAATAAAATGCTGGCTCTCATTTTTCTTACCAAATGATGCAACACTTGACACAATGATGGTCTCCGTGAGATATGATCTCTCCCCTGTTCTTCCAAGTCTTCATGCATTACAGAAATAGTTCTCATGGATGTTTTACAACTATGCTCACATTTCTATTATGTCTATCTTGTGGCTTCGGCCACCCCCTCCCCCCCCCAACCACTTACCAAAAGTTCACTGTGCATTGTTGGCTTGGGATTAGAATTAGCATCCATTCTTACAATTCGATTCAATGACCTACAGCCGAGTGATATCATGAATGCAAGTTTAGCACGTCACAGTACCTCACGGTTGTTACTTGATTCCGCGACTATATCGTTTTGCAGGGCCAGAAGCTGTTCATTTTTCTCCTCACATTTTAACTACAATGTCCTGCTTTATGGATAATGTAAGAGAGCGATAAACATCTGACAAAGTCCTGACAGGTCAAAAGCCCGCGACAAAAATATAGATGACTCAAAATCTCCCTCGGAAAAAGAGGACTTTGATAGGAACTAGGGCAGAAGTAGGACGATACTACAATCAGCAAAGCTCTGTGCAAAAATAAATTTAGCGGCGAAGCTTACTAAGTCAGTAACTAAGTACATGTGTAAGGTCTTACGTGTCAAACGTGTGTAAAGAGACGAGAATTTTCTGTACAAGTGTTGCTAGCAGGAACTACAAACCGCTGTGTCACGTTTACTTACTCGCAGACTTTGGATGAAATCGAAAGTAGAGGTCAAGGTCAAGGTTTTTAAGCCCAACATTTGACACGAACAGCTAATTCGTCATTATTTCTTTACTTCTCCAAAATAGCTTATTATTAAAATATCTTTATTTTAACCACGTAAATAGCAGTCGCTCAGCATATTTTGCATTATCAACTTTCGCTGCAGACCATTATGGCATTATGTGCGTTCCTAATTAAAAGGCAGCTTCCTGCATCTGAGATAAAATTACGATAAACATGTTTACATTGCGACAAAGATTTGCTTTGCTTTTCACTGTACAAAGAACGTACTTCAGTGCCCAATCTGTTTCAGAATCTAGATGTATAAGTGCCTTTTCAGCCCATGAGAAAAGTAAATATATGCAAAAGTTGCTTAACAAAAAAGGAGCTAAAACAAAGTGAGTGTCGGACATCGTCTTTAACTTTGTACTAGCAGATGTACCCGGCGTAGCCTGGACGGCTACAGCTGACCCTCTCTACACCCGACTGTAAAATAATCTATACTGAAATGTTATTCACTTTTGAAGATCGAGGGATAATTGAGGAAGACAGGTGCCCGGTGAAATGAATGAGAAAAGTTCATTTTCCAGGAATAGAACTAGTCACTTACATGGTACACTCACATTGTACCCTTACAATAATGACTCGGATGTCATGTTGTTGTTTTTAATTTCATATATTAATAAAGGTTGATTGATTACCCTCAGTGTGTCACAATTATGCATTTGAAAGCACAGTTTTATTTTAGTTTCACATATCAGCATCCTAATTATTTTTCACAAATGAAGTCGATGACATGCTGTCCTCTTTTACCTTTCTGTTGTTATGACATAAAATGCTGGATCTTGAAAGTAGCAGTAAATCAGAAGGTGCTGTCAGTTGATATCAGCAATTTTCTTTTAGTGTGCCAGGTCCATGAGAATGAGCAGTAAAACAGTGCCCATGGCATGCCTCGACATGGTTTCTGTCACTTTACTGCGGGTTCAAAGTTTTGAGTCTGAAACAGGTGAAATCTGTGGTAGGGCTGAAGAATGTTCATTGTAATTCCAAGACAGCAGTCGGATTTGAATGAACCTGGTAGATTATCTCTTAAAATCTAATAATATCACCATGTGAAATTTTCACAGACATTTTTCTGTCATGTTACATTTCAGTGTAGTCTTTTCAAGTTTTTATATTGTTGTTTACTCTCCAGGAAAAAATGGTATCAGCCACATATTGCTGAGGTAATTATCATTTGTTTGTGCTTGAGTCATGTTCATATTTTTGTCTGTGTCATGTAATTAAAATTTTCTTGGCTTTCTCTTTCTTCAACCATATGTATTTTTTGTTTTTTTTTACTTATTTCCTGTCATGCAACATTGTTTACATTTACATTCAGTCATGTAATTTGTTTGGGGTTTTTAAAAATACTTTTTATTATATCACACAGACATTTAATAGTCTGTCATTTCAGTTTACCACCTATAAAGCTGTTTGTGAATTCTAATTATTTTTTTTTTAAATTCAGGCGAGCGAAGTTATTTGTTAAGAAAATCTGTCATTTCATAATGTGTCCAACTTTCGTGAACCATAAAATCAATGTGTCCGACTACACTGCTGGCGAGACTCCTTGAATGCCGCGCGTGGAGTGAAGCTCCTCCCAGCAAAGGAAGAAAATGCGGAAAAGAAATAAAGGTTGCTGTGCGGTGCCGATGTGAAAAGGTGATGGAAAGGATAAAATGAAATTTAATCGGTATTTCCAGTAGTATCGCTGCGAGAGCTACACATACCATGGCGCCTCTGCTCTAGAGGCCGGCCACGTCCGAAATACACCTACACTGGTGAAAAATGCTGAAGTCGGAGACACTGGACCAGGGCAGTCTAGATAGGCAACCACCTTTCACCTGGCGGGGATGTATGTGTATCCTAATCACGCTGAGGTTTTCCGGTGAGAAGGTCCAACACTGGGCTGGGTGGGCTACCACCTCTCACCCAGCAGGGATATACTGATATCCAAAACACGCCGAGGTCTTTCGGTGAGAAAGTCCAACCATAGACTAAACTGGTGCAACAAAAACCACGGTGTCACGCAGTCCCGCTTCTGAGACCCACCAAGAATACAGGCTCAAGCCCTGAGATACTCTGAGCCTCTTGTGGTCCCCTCAGAGATCTTGTGTGGTCCTTTCGGGGATCACACGGGGGACCACGGGACTTAACGAGGACCACAGGAGTAAATTCAGTAGGATCACAGGGCAGTCTTGGTGGTAGAAGTGAACGAAGAAGAAGAATGTGTCCGACTTTCATGAGCCATAAAACCAGTGTGGTGATTTAATTTATGTAGGCTTCATGTAACTTGAAATCATTTTGACATCTGGAGCAAGCACTCTAAATTGGTTGTTTGGTTGGTTTCTTGACTGGCTGGCTCATTCATTGCTTGGCTGGCTGGTTGGTTGGCTGGCTGGCTAACTGGCTGTTTATTTCCCTTAATTGTGAATATGTTTTCCTTGTGGCCAGTGTTGAAGTTCATGGAACATAACACTCAAGATGGCAAGGGAGCAGGGCTGTGATGGAATTTTTTAAGGTCCAAAAATGAATCCATGAAACATGAACAAGTTTCATAGCAGACTCCATGTCTTGGCATCTTGAGGAGGCAGCATTGTGCATTGGCCAGGTTTAGCCTGTTGGCCCTTATATCTCTTGTACCCGTCTAGCACAGTCATTCTTGGTTTTATTAGTGTCTGGTTCACACACTTGTCCTCATCCTCGTATCTCTTGTACCCATCTAACACAGTCCTTCTAGGTTTTATTAGTGTCTGGTTCACACACTTGTCCTCATCCCCATGGAACCGCTGTCTGGTCTTTGGCATCTTATGACATGATGATGTACAAGCAAAGACTGTGTGTTAAGTAAAAGCAAAGATTGATGGCCTGCTAGAAGACCCAGAGGGCACCCAAGATATACATCTTTTGTGCAGACTCCACCTCTGTGGGTACCATAGTGAGCAATAGCCCTTTATTCAAGCTTAAGAAGCACGTTAGCATGTTACCAGGCATGCCAGGCCAAAAGAGGTAGGATAAGGTCATGACCAGCTTTGATTTTCCACCCTTGATATCCACACCATCACTCTAGCACATCCATCCTTGCACTGATCTGTAAAGAACAAGCTAAAAGCTATGGGTTGAGAATAATGGATAAAACAACACCCAAATGCAAAAATAGATGAATACTGTAAAACTGGAAGTTATCTTCCAACTGAGAACAGGCCACTACAGACTGAGATGCCATTTATACCATAAACTAAATATTGGCTTTAACAGACCTGTGCGCCATACAAGAAAGAGAGACATGTCCTTCAGAGATGCTAGCTACACTTCCCACTCAAGCAACACTTCAACTCCTTACAGGAGAACCTGCATGATAATGCTGAAAGTCAGAGACAGACTAGCACATTTTTGAAAAAGATCAGCATCCTTGTTTGGGTGAATGATGAGGAAGAATTTAGAACAAGAAGAGGTGGCTTTGACTTTTACAGATGCTGATTCATTTCTCTTACAGCCTTTAGAAACCTTTGGCATCAAGCAGGAGCCAAGAAAAAGTGGGATGACACCATCACAGAGAATCCGTGCCAGGCAGCTCGCTCATGTGCTCTATGATAAGATAACTCAGATCATGAACACAGGGGAGCTATCAGAAGATGTTCTTAACAAGCAAGTTCTTATTACTACTGTATGTAATTAGCTTTGTGTCATTTTTTTAAAGTTTTTTTTTTTCAACATTTGGTGTTCAGTACTTTATACACAATTATTTTCTGTTTGATAATAATCTTTTTTCACTTCTTCCATAAAAGAATCTCATAGAAGTGTACTTTGCTTAACCTCTTCTACCTGCTTTATTGTGATGGCTTCATGTTTGATACTGGATACATGTTTGATACTGGCTAGCTTTGAAAATTTGTAACAGATTTTGTTTTTGATTTCTTCTTTAGTAGCTCTTGCCTGTAACATGTAGTAAGTCATGAATCATTACAAAAAACATAACTTACCATTTTTTTGTGTCAGTTATTGGACTGCTGATTGGAGCTACCACATGATTTCAATGGTTTTCTCTAGCACAAAATGAGAGGATCTGGACATAGGAGCTAATCTCTCTTTTCCATGACACAGAACAAACAGAAGCAGTAGTCTTCATGAGTCTTTTCAATGTCTGATGATTCAGATTCCTTTAAGGGCTATACGTCTGTATTTGAAAGGGCTCTACAGTAAAGACTTTACTACTTTGTATGACAGATCTTTTCAATAAGGATTTTACTTCTTTGTATAATAGAGCTTAACAATAAATATTTTACTTCCTTGTATTATAGAGCTTTATGTAAGACAAAGCTTTACAATAAGGATTTTACTGTTTTATATTATAGTTTTACAATAAAAATTTTATTTGTTAATATTATATAGCTCTGCAGTAAGAACTATGATAGATGTGAAAAGAGTAGAGGTCATCAGTAATGACTTTATTTCTTTTAGTGATGAAGTGCAACAGTAAAGACTGTACTTGTCTATGTGACAGAGATATGTGGATTTTGTTTTCACATTTTAGTTATTTACACTTTCATTTTTTTATGACAAGTAAAATTCATGGTGCAGCAAACAGAGGCTTACATCCCTGTACTGTGTGGTTCTTGTTTGCTTCGCCAGGTTAAAATGCATCCAGACTTTTCAGGAATTAATGTCTACTGGGATAGCAGCAGGACAGATGCTGCTGAAATAGAGCCATTGCTACAGGCAAACTCAGGCAGACTGAGGTAAGAGATATTGACAAGACACTACGAGCTCTTTGCAGCTGTTGCCATGTTTGTCTTGGAGTTCAACTCTAGACTAAACTGGTGCAACGAAAACCACGGTGTCACGCAATCCCGCTTCTGAGACCCACCGAGAATACAGGCTCAAGCCCTGAGATACTCTGAACCTCTTGTGGTCCTCTTGGGGATCTCGTGTTGTCCTTTCGGGGGCTACACGGGAGACCACGGGACTTAACAAGGACCACAGGAGTAAATTCAGTAGGGATCACAGGGCGGTCTTGGTGGTAGAAGCGAACGAAGAAGAAGAAGAAGTCTTGGAGTTTTTTTTTCAGTTACCAAGTAAAATAATTTTTTTTTTCCTTGCAAAAACTAGCTTGCAACAGAACACTTCAAAAATACTTTTTTTTTAAAGCCGGTGGTAATATAGTTTTATGCCAGACTACCAGAGCTGGTTGTGGCTAAATCTGGGTACAGGAGTTATCATGCCAGAACATGAAGAGAATTTTTGACCTTTTCCTGGCAACAGGGCCCTAGTTTTAGCATGAATTAATGCTGAGGAATGTGAGTCCAAGCTTTGGATGCTGTGAGAAAAAAAAATAATTTAAAGGTCAGCTTCGTCAAGTTATGGGTAAATTAGTGATGCTGATGATTACATCTATAATCTGTATTTTATAGCTGATTAGTTTGTAATCATTCTGTCAATTTCAGGAGCCTGCTAATTTCCTACCATGTTCTAGGCCGCATCCCTCCGATCACATTTGTCAGAGATCGATCCGTGGGAGATATCACTCGACTTAATCAGCTTTTGGAAGTGGCCGACTATGGACCTGACTATATCCCAACGAGCCAGCGCAAAAAGGCACACGCAGATGACACATTATGGGGCACACCTTTAGAAACTCAATCCTCAAATTCAGCAACTGTTAAATTAAACAACAGTGTCATTGTTGAGCTGCCTTTTCACAATCATACGCAGATTCATGATTCCACAAAATCTGATACATGGGGAGAGGAACCAGATGAGAACAAAGACCCCCATGTTGTATCCGAGGTTGATGCAGCTTCAGAAGTTGACGACTTGACACGAGAACTCAAATTTCGGTCCAATCTATATGGATTGCCTCATGATGATCTTATGAAAAAGGTTTTAGCATACAGAATAAAAGTAAAATATCAGGGTAATGAGGAATCATTTGCTGCAACGGGAGAGAAATCAGACTTCAGAACTAAGCATTTCAGTTCACAGAAGGACAAAATGAAATTGAAGTCTCCATGGGAGTCCACGAAATTCAAGCAGCGGCTGTTAGAAAGTGATTTTTTAGATTTCAGGACTTCAGAAAATACTGATGAAACAGATGAACAACTGATCAAGGAATATGATGATGTTGATGACGATGAATGGAATGAAAAATAGATCTTACTGAAATGGTATTAGAACACTTTACTGTATCTTGTGTAATCTATTATTTCCACATAAATTTCTCTACTCTTGTTTATACTATGGTGAAGATCTTGTAACACATCACATCAGATGGGAGTGAACTGTGGTGGTTTTCTGTGATTCCCATAGCAGATGTAAGAAGCAAGCTTTTCAGAAAGCTCCACCACCATGGGAACATGTAACATCACAATGACCTGAATCCAGGAGCGTTACTTGTACTGCCCCTGTAGTGGAATGTCTCCTGCTACACTGAATCCAGGAGCGTTACTTGTACTGCCCCTGTAGTGGAATGTCTCCTGCTACACTGAATCCAGGAGCGTTACTTGTACTGCCCCTGTAGTGGAATGTCTCCTGCTACACTGAATCCAGGAACGTTACTTGTACTGCCCCTGTAGTGGAATGTCTCCTGCTACAGCCAGACCCTTCCACACACTTTACCAATACCCTGAGTGACAGGGAAAGACCTAAGCTTTCACTAAATGACATATGGGGGGAGGGGAGGGGGAAGAACATGGATGAAAACTTGCTCCTCCATTCCATCAAGAAAAGAAAGTTAGTGTGACAGTACACACAGCAGTGTGTAGCAACTGATGACACCGGTTCTATGCTGATTTATAATCCTGGTTCCTTTTACATGGCATCTGTGCCCAGCATAACCACTTTTTAACCATCACGGAAGATAAATTTAAGGTGATGCAACAGAGATTAAAGAATAACTCTGAGACCTCACTTCCAGAATGAAAGGTTAAGCGAAAGATAAAACTTACTTCACTGATTAATGTTAACTTGGCTGGACTATCCAGGTAGCTCACATTCTAGATCCAGCATATGCTGACCAAAGCCAGATATAAAAAGAAGTGGAGAAAGAGAGCATTCAAGTCAGAGGAATGACTTCTACCACCAGTTAAACAGAAGAAGTGGTCAGGTTCCTCAGTCTAGATTTTCTTCTTCATCTGTCTCTCTGGAACTGTAAGCTGACATTTTTTGTGGCTGATGCAGTGAAAATGTGTAGGATTGAGAGTGGGTTATGATAGTTATCTTTTCACTCCCTGAGTACAGCTAAAAAGCATGGGTGTGCAATACTTCTTTAGCATACTCCACTGCCATTGGTGACTATGGCAGTGCTTTCCCCATTAGCCAGGCTGGGCCTGTTACTGTGGGTACCAGCAGAGAGATGGGACAAGGTCTTGGTTGGCTATTATCTGCTAACTCTGGTTCTAGCATGTCAGCTATGAGAGCCAGACTAGGCCTGTTACTGGGGGTACCAACAGAGATGGGACAAGGTCTTGGTTGGCTATTATCTGCTAACTCTGGTTCTAGCATGTCAACTATGAGAGCCAGACTAGGCCTGTTACTGGGGGTACCAACAAAGAGGTGGGATAGGTCTTGGTTGGCTGTTATCTGCTAACTCTGGTTCTAGCATGTCAACTATGAGAGCCAGGCTAGGCCTGTTACTTGGGGTACCAACAGAGATGGGACAAGGTCTTGGTTGGCTATTATCTGCTAACTCTGGTTCTAGCATGTCAGCTATGAGAGCCTGGTTAGGCTGGGGGTACCAACAAAGAGGTGGGATAGGTCTTGGTTGGCTATTATCTGCTAACTCTGGTTCTAGCATGTCAACTATGAGAGCCAGGCTAGGCCTGTTACTGGGGGTACCAACAGAGATGGGACAAGGTCTTGGTTGGCTATTATCTGCTAACTCTGGTGCTAGCATGTCAGCTGTGAGTCACTGACTGCTGCCAGATCACTGCCTTCACCCCCCCCCCCAGAAAAATGACTGCATTGAATACAAGAACCAAAGAATGACATTGGCATGACCACTGTTAATATATATCCAGACTGACATCAGAATATGTTAGAAGAATATCTTACGTTAGTACAGTTTAAGAACCAGCAATTTTTGTGGGAATTTGGGGTCATACTGTTTGTTTTGACATATTATGAATTTGGTTTCTTTTATCTTGAAAAGAATTCACTATTTTCTAAAAAGCGTGTGTGCTGTAATAAATAATAATTCTGTTAATTATGCAAGATAAATTTATTTCCAGAGCTTGCTTTAACATGACTGTGTGAGATCCACAGAGCTTGGCTTAACTCAGTTGTGTAAGATAAATTTATCCACAAAGCTTGCCTTAATTTGGTTGTGTGAGATAAATTTATCCACAGAGCTTGCCTTAATTTGGTTGTGTGAGATAAATTTATCCACAAAGCTTGTCTTAACTTGGTTGTGTGTTATGTTCCCTCTAAGCTACGCATAAAGTTTTATTTGCCACATTAAAAAACAACTGCAGTCTTTATTTTTCAATTTCCTGATGTTACTCTGTGCTGTATTAGTGCTTAAGAAAAATATTATAGTGTTACATGAGTTTATATACTGAAAATATAATGAATGTTAGAGAAGATGAAGACAAAGAATATTATGATGCCATAAAAATCGGAGGTTATGAAATATGCTGATGATACAGTATCACAACACAAAAAGGAATGGAAAAAACTAATTATGTCAGTCCATAAGAATCTCTCTCTCTCTGAACCTTAAGTGCCCAGGGCACATGGGGCTTCCGCAAGGGTTTTCCACAAATGCCTGTCCTTCGCCTTTTTTTCTGCTCTTGCCCAGGTGAGCCCTCTATTGCTCAACATCCTTTCTGTTGTTCTTCTCCATGTCTGTTTTGGTCTACCCTTACTTCTGCTCCCCTGTGGTGTCCATCTTAGTGCTATTTTTGGTAGTGAGTTGTCAGTCATTCGGAGCACATGTCCCAACCATCGCCAGCGTCTTTCCTCAATAATTGTTGTCAGTGGTTTCATCTGCATTTCTGCTAATAAGATGTTATTTCTTATAGTGTTTGGCCAAAATATTTTCCTAATTCTTCGTAAACATTTAGTCTGGAAAGAATTCAACTTGTTTTCTATGGTTTTGGTGATTTTCCAGCATTTGCTTCCATAGAGTAGTACACTTAGAACATTACTCTTAAATATCCTGATTTTCATATTTATGCTTAGTTTTTTGGATTTCCATATATTCTGCAGCATTGCAAAAGCCTGGTTTGCTCTAGTAAGTCTGCTGTTGATGTCCTCTGTGCTGTCTCCATTTTCTACTACTCTGCTGCCAAGGTATACAAATTCGTTTACCTCCTCCACTAACTTGTTATCTACTCTGAGTACATTAGTCCATAAGAATAGTGAAGAGTAAAACCTCTATCTTAATGCAAAGAAAACTAAACTGATGACAACTGATAAAACAAATAAGGCAGCTAAAATATATATCAATGAGGAAAAAATTGGAAGAAGTGGAGAGTTTTGAATATCTTGGATCATTACTAACTAATAATGGAGATACAATGAGAGAAATTAAAAGGACATCTATCACTCTTCAGAAAGTAAAACAACTAAAGAAGCTGCAGACAGGAACAGACAGAACTACAAAAATAAGATTTTTAAGGGCATGCATCTTTCCCATCGCAACATATGTCTGTGAGACCTGGACACTTAACAAAACAGCTGAGAAACACATAAATGCCTTTGAATGTAAATGCTACAGAAGAGTTTTTCAAATATCATGGACACAAAAAAGGACAAATATATCCATACTACAAGAACTTGATATTGAAGAAGGCTGGCTATGAAGGAAGATTAAACAGAGAAAATTTAAATATTTTGGACACATTATATGTCATGATAATTTAGAGAAGATCATCTTGAAAAGATACATAATAGTAAAAAAGAGAGGAAGATCAAGGCAAAGATGGCTGCAAGACATCGTTGATAATCTGCAAATGGATGCATCAGCAGCAGGGTATCTTGCTTACAACCGAGAGGCCTACAGGAGAGCTGTTAGGGAGGCAAAGTTCTGCAAGGGACATGCAAATGACTGACTGACATGAGTGCGTTTTCCTGATTTCTTTGGATTTTAGCATTTGTTCTATAAGAACTTCAAATTATATGCTGTAATTTAACATTACTGTATGCATATGTGCACATAATTTTATCCTGAGAACGTATTTGAACATGAGTTCAAAATTTTGCCCATGACCTGCAAAACCTTAGAGGGCACATTGGTTTTGTGAGATCAATTTATTTGCAAAGCTCTAACTCAATTGTATCCGGATATGTGAATCATACTGGAAGGAAACTGAAAGTGGTAGTTTATGATCATGACTTCAACAATTTTTTTACAAAAGAATTGTTCTTTTTTATTAATGAGAAACAAAAACATTTTATGCATTGACAAGCATAAAATAATAAAGATGAGAAACAGTAAAACTTGACTTTCTCATGATTAATCTAAAACAATAAAATCAAGAAACAGTATCTCATGGTACCCTGATGACAGTTATAAAATAAGAAAAAATAAAAAAAAATTTTTAAAAAAACCACTAGCTTGTATACATTCTCAATGTTGTAATTACATGAGCTTCCCTGTTGGTTAGATTTCCTGCTACAAACAAAATTATGCTTACACATTTCCCCTGCCAACAGCAAATAAGTCATAAAAGTGTACAAACCCTGAGAAAGTGCAAACTATCAAATCCAGAACATGCAGTACATGTTGTAAACTTACTTTTCCCTTCATTACAAAATAAACATTACTGCAAGAACATTTGCACTCTCCTAAACGGTTTCAAATTAAATCAGGTTAGGATCATCATCCTTTACACTCTAGACAACTCTGCAGATGCTTCAATCCTTGTTCTCCAAGTGTGAAAAAAACCAATGATGCTGTTTCTAATTTAAGTTCATCCTGTACATGATGAATTTGCCCAATATTATTTCATGTTGCTCCTAGATCTCTTATCTGAACTAAAGACGTGAGTTAGGATCATGGCCAAGTATAATTCAAGAGCTCTACCATCAGTCCTCTCTGCTCTCTTAACAAAGGGAAACAGCTACAAACTCCCAGATCACAAGAGCTATTCAGATGGACCCTAAGCAAACCATGATGCCCAAGATTTTGTGAGTTTTTCCCCCTGCAGAAAGAGCTGAACCATGCTGGCAGAAATGATAGGGACACATGTTAAGTTTACCCCAGTAAGCACAGTCACATATGCATACTGATGGCTGCCAGATAACAAAATCTTAAATATCACCAGCTCGATGATTAACTCTGATGCACTGTTCACCTGAAACACTCGTACGAAAAAATCTGAAGGAGTGAGTGCCCAGTGACTAGAAAATATAAAGAAAAATATTCCATGTACCTTTCTGTCTTCCACAGCTTGTTGAAACCCACCTATGTCACACTGGTTCTTATCGTTCAAATGTTATACTTGAAATGCGGCATTTATAAATGTTCACTTCATGACAGCATGTAAATCTGTCATCAATCCTCATGATTTCTGCCTGTCACTGTTATTTTAGATTATAGCTTTGCTGGTGGATTCCATCTTGGATTATATAAGGCGTGGGTTTGAATTTTCATACTAGTCACAAAGGATAGCATGCTTACATCAGAAATGACAATAATTTTGTCTCAAAAATGGCACCATCCTCTGTTCAAACATAGTAACTCCAAAGCTGAATTAGACCAATACCTGTTACAACAGTGGCGGGAAATAGAAGGACATGAATATTACCTGGACTCTGCAATCAACAGGGAGAACTTGTCTGATGGCCTTGAACCTTTACAAGTGTGCTACCAGATTTTCTCTTAGCAAAATCAGGACCTGCAACCTGATATGAGATGGAAAAAATTTTATTAGTCATTGCCATGGCAGTTCATGCCTGGTGGGAAATGTAGTACAGTTGTAGGGACAAAAATTGAACCCAGTAAATTTAGTCCAAATATGATGGGATTATCTGGCATGTATGGCTTGAATACAAGCTGAGACAAAATCAGCAACTGGCCAGGATGGGGCAGTCAAACCAGGACATCTGGTAACCCTAATTAAAAAAGAAAGGCCCAGTATACTCTGTGGCATCACTTTTGGCAACAACACATTCCACTTTTCATAATCTGCTATCAGTCTTTCTACAAATATTAGACGTGCTCAAATGCAAACATGTACAGATTTACAAAGCTGAAGATATCATTGAAATTTCAAGCAAGATCACTCCTGTCAGCCATACACAACTTCATATTTAAAATTTTTTTTTAAATTCTCAGAAACAGATCAGCTCACACTGTGGGCATATACAATATCACAGACAATGTTATCAATATTAAAACTGTTTTTTAAACAGTAATCATGATAACTCACAGCTGCCAATAAAGATTTTCAATGGATGTAATACATTTCCACAAGAAAGGGTTTGTGATTTTAAATGGATTTAACATATCAAAAGCAATGGCACATTTTGAAACAATGCTTCCACTAAAGTTCAGAGTTGGCTTTCGCGAACCTGGTATTCCTGGCTCATTTGAAACAACCAAACTGTTCATGAAAATGTCAAATACATCTTTATTTCCATTTGCAAAGGTTTTTGTGCTATATTTTTAATATCTCAACAAAAAAAAGTGATATCACCTGTCTAATTTTGCAGTAACAATTTATATTTTATAACAGAACAGAGCACAACATACTCAGAAAGGAAACTGGACAACAAAAATGGATTTCATATATACCACTTTGGATTGTTGAAGTCTCAGTAAAAATACAAATTAATTTTCATGAAAGACTAAAACACAATGTATTTTTCAATTCACAATGATTTACAGGATAAAGTTGATTTACAGTTGTTGATTTTCTTGTAAAATAAAGTTTCTTGATCAAAGATGATTCACAATATTGGTGTATAACTGTCACATTGTGGTTTAGCTTTGACGGTTCATACAATATGATATCCAATCCAGCTTTCCCTGATTTGTTCTACACAATTACGCATGTACATTTTATTACCTTCTCCAGCCTTTTTGGCCAATTCCTATGTTTAACACTAATTTCTTTGAATATGATTTTTTTTTCCCTTCATCAAAACTATTACTGCTCCCTTCATGATTTGAAATATAAACTTGACAAATAAAGTACAATGTTAAAATCATAATCAAGAAAAAAAAAAAAGAGCACTTGAGCATTCAAAAGCACATCATCTTATGCAAAAATCACCACAGACCTGTTGCTACCATGCTCTGTCAACTCAGATGTACAAAAAATTGGGTAGCTCAACACTTATGTTATGGCAAAAATTATAGAATGTCTACTTGTATGGCAAGCACATTGCAGTATGCTGAACACACAGATGTTGGCTGATTAAAGGCAACTCCAATGGTCACATAAAAATATGTCCCATGGATATATATGAGTGCAAAATAGGTGACTACATAATAAGAAATCTACATTTAAAGCTATGATGCTCAATAATGCCACAGAAATGTAATGAAAATAAAAATTAAAAAAAAAATTTTGTTTTGTATCTGTCTGATACAAGAATGATACCTTGTTAAAATGTACATAAACTCTTTCAGTTGGTTTCATAATTGATAAAAATCTGGCACATATATGGTCCACATATTCTACAATTATTTTTTTAAAAATCCAGTTTATGAACAAAAGTACATTTTTATACAATATATTACTATTCACATTCGCTCATAGAAGATATAAATAGAAAGAATGCACTATTTTAAAATACCATCATCGATCAAATTCTCCCTTTGATCATATTTGTGCAGTTATATCACAGATTATTTTTTTTTTAAAAAAACCGGAATTGAAACCAACAATATTTTAACTCCTTCAGTTAAAATTCATCTAATTTTCAACTGTAAAAACTATACTTTTCTCTTACCATTAGCAAATGAGGCATACAGTATTTACTCTGATGATTTATTCCGAGCACAGCTATATCTGTTGTATAAATGATCTGCTGTTTTTAGACAAAGACTTACACTCGATCCTGCTTCACAATTACAAGGGGTAGTTTTTCAACTGTCGCTTTTGTATACCATCGTTGTGTGCTGCACCCCTTGGTATATGAACGAGGGCCAAAATTAAAACAGATCACACAAGCACAAAGAAACTAAACCTTGAATAACACAAACATGGTTTCCTATTATTGTAATCATACCAATCATACTGCTAGAATATAATAAAATATGCTCACCAAACTCCACAAAATCGAAAAAAAAAAAAGAAAAAAGAAGAGGCATTACATCACCAATGTGACACTATTACAGTGTTACTGTAATATAACAGATTTCTGCAAATAGAATACTTCACTGTACTCGAGTTTTTGTTTCTAAGACAAAAGACACATAATCAACAAGCAGAACATTTAATATCTCCCTTGTAGCGGACAGTTTTGGATTTAATTTATCTTCTGAGATTTCCGAACCAACAATACAACTGTGTGTGTGTCTACAAGTGGGAGCAAATACGTGTGCATGTATGTGCACAAATATGAAAGCCCAGATCTGAAATTAAAATTATATACAAATCACACTGCTTCTTCAGTCTTTCTCTGACTGCTCAGAGTATACCACAACAAAATAGTCACCCACAAAATTCAGAATGAAAGGATTCTCAATTCAACAAACATGTACCAGCATCACAGCTATATGTAATCATTATAGTCTTTCTAATTTTTGTACTTTACATATGAACATCATGGCCAATATTTGTGATGCAGTGATGGCCAACAGCACCCAACCACTCCTGCGTCCGTTCCCCCCCCCCTCCAATTTCTTTCCTTATTTATTTATAAGAATTTTCCAGGAAAAGTTGTCTTCTTCTTCTTCGTTCACTTCTACCACCAAGACCGCCCCGCGATCCTACTGAATTTACACCTGTGGTCCTCGTTAGGTCCCGTGGTCTCCTGTGTGGGACCACACGAGATCCACAAGAGGACCACAAGGGGTTCAGAGTATCGCAGGGCTTTAGCCTGTATTCTTGGTGGGTATCTGAAGTGGATTGCCTGACACCATGGTTTTCATTGCACCAGTTTAGTCTACGGTTGGACTGTCTCACCGGAAGACCTCGACGTGTTCTGGATATCAGTATATCCCCGCTGGGTGAGAGGTGTTAGCCCATCTAGGTAAGAGTTGGACTTTCTCACCGGAAAACCTCGACGTGTTTTAAGATACCCCATGTATCATCGCCTGGTGAGAGGTAGTTGCCCATCCAGTCCAGTGTTGGACTTTCTCACCGGAAAACCTCAGCGCAATTAGGATATGCATACATCCCTGCCGGGTAAGAGGTGGTTGCCTATCTAGACTGCCCTGGTCCAGTGTCTCCGACTTCAGCATTTTGTGGTCATGGCCGCTACCCTTCCTAGTTGTGACCAGGATGGAGCTTTTGTCCAGGGGGATGAATCCTTGCCACTAATGATTTCCACCCCTGGGTTGAGCCGGTTTAGGCATATTATCCCAGTATGGGCGTGTTTGGGACGTGACCGACCTCTAGAGCAGAGGTGCCATGGCATGCGTAGCCTTAAAGTCCCTGGAGTGAGCCAGTTTAGGCATATTTCACAGTATGGGTGTATATCGGGCTTGACCGACCTCTAGAGCGGAGGTGGCATGACATGCCTAGCCAGCAAGTTTCACTTCTGGTGCATGCTGGTTTAGGCATATTTCACCAGTGTAGGTGCATTTCGGACGTGGCCGGCCTCTAGAGCAGAGGTGCAATGGTCACAGCGATACTGCTGGACATACCGATTAAACATCACTTTATCTTTTTCCTTCACCTTTTCACATCGACGCAACATAGCAACCCTGATTGCTTTTCCGCATTTTCTTCCTTGGCCGGGAGGAGCTTCACTCCACGCGCGGCATCCGAAAAGTCTCGCCAGCAGTGACTTAACCTCTAGGTTAAGCCAGTTCAAAAATTTCACCCGATATGAGTACACTTAGGACATGGCCGACCTCCAGACCAGAGGTGCTGTAATTTGACTGTTTGCTTCGCTTTATCCTTTCTACCACCTTTTCCACAGTAGTGCCGCGCGGCAACCCATTTGCACCTTTCTTCATTGGCCGAGAGGAGCACTGCTCCACGCACGGCAGCTGAAGAATCTCGCCAGCAGCGGTAGATGAGCTACCAAACGTGCCACTCATCTACCCTAAATGTCTGGTTTTCAGGCGCCAGATATTCGCCTTCGCCCCTTCTCCTGTCAGTTTAAACAGTTCTGCCACGGGAAGGCCAGGAGCTGGACTTGACTGCCAGAGGCTGTTTGAGTCGCACGCCATTGGAGTGGAGAGCGAATTCTCCACCCCAACTCCGGCAATAACAGTCCTTAGAACCAGGGAAAGTTGTAAAGCTGATGAAGAAAGAATGCTATGTTTTAGTAGTCTCCCACATTAAAAAATTATGACCCTCTCAGCAAACTGCTGACGCCATTAACATCATTCACCATCATGTGCCATGCCAAAAACTACTTGATTCTCTTTTCTTTGTTTGGCCCACAATATTTGCCATCAGCTTCATTACCTTTCTTATTTTAAAAGAAAAAAATACCAACTGATCAGTTTATCTCTCATTTTTCTTCTAACTACAATGGGCGTATAAAGAATATAAGGACTGCATCAACAGTAAAACATTTGCCAGACTTTTCTGCATTTGTAACAAACATTTTCAAACAGCAGGAGTACATACAGATTATTTGTGCTCTAAATTATTTTTAAAAATAAATCATTTGAAATAACTGTATAGCAATTAAATAAAATTTGCAAACAATTGTAGGCTGTACAATAGTATTTCTAAATTTTATATTATTACACTATGAGTACTTTTACATTAAAATGATAAGCAACTAAATTATATCCCTGTATTGGTCACAACTCAATACCAAAAGAACGAGAAAAAAAACCAAATATGTGGTCCATCCTTGTTATTCCTCACTTCTATGACATTTAAAATATAATAATTAAATTTCTAATGATACGTTCTGGAACATTTACCTTCATGTTATGTTTCTTTCCTCTTATCAAGTTCCTGCACACACTACTAAATTACAGGAAAATTCACATTCTTTTCTCATTCACATGTGCCATGTCAAATAAATTACAAGAACTCTTTGTCAAGTGGGGTCAAAAACTGATAGTCCTTTGCATAATTTATATAATGCCTTGCTATCATATCAAAAACTGATAGTCCTTTGCACAATTTTTATCATGCATTGCTATCATATCAAAAATTGATAGTTCTTTGCATAATTTATATCATGCCTTGCTTTTAGTCAAAAACTGACAGTCCTTTGCAAAATTTTTATAATGCCACACTTTTTTTCACATTCTCTGAGTGGGTATATATATAGTATATGGTCACTTACATAATTTGTATACATCTCACTTTAATCTGCTTCGCAGATATTGCACTTTTTTCCCCAGACTGTTCTTCTTCCAATGGATTTTAGTGCTAACATCAGCATAAGCAAGTCAACTGACACATTTTGCTTACTGCATTTGCACGGTTCATGTTGTATTAGACAGAATGCAGGAATAGAAGAACAATGTAGCTGTGAGGAGATTGCTGGAGCAATTAAATTTGGACTCCGGTAGGACGAGCAGCCGTCTAGCCACGAGAGAACAGCGTACTATCGACTTAGCCGTGTTCGAATCCCAGGTAATTCTCTTGTGATTTTTCTTTCTCTCACGTCTCACTAAAGTGCTTTGTCTACGATTTTTTCGAGGTTTAATCCTACAATATTTGTTATCTTACTTTACCATAAAAACATCCTTGCTTTGTAAAATTTCAGAGGCAGTGAGTTCACCATGAATCAATCATTTCTGTCATAATTTTTGGCACGGTGAAAGAAACAAAAGCTTATTACCTAACAAAATTATACTTCCATTACCCAACATTAAAAATCTCAGAATGCAATGGTACAAAAAAAACGGCGGCACATAAAACTGTGATAATCAAGGATAAAAGTTAGTTCTTTCTTCCATATAAAAGTTACTTTCACAAATCATGCACAAAAATTATAGCTCATAAAAGTTAGTTCTTTCTCCCCCATGAAAGTTACTTTCACAAATCATGCACAAAAATTACAGCACATAAAAGTTAGTTCTTTCTCCCCTATGAAAGTTACTTTCACAAATCATGCACAAAAATTATAGCTCATAAAAGTTAGTTCTTTCTCCCCCATGAAAGTTACTTTCACAAATCATGCATAAAAATTATAGCTCATAAAAGTTAGTTCTTTCTCCCTCATGAAAGTTACTTTCACAAATCATGCACAAAAATTATAGCACATACAAGTTAGTTCTTTCTCCCCCATGAAAGTTACTTTCACAAATCATGCACAAAAATTATAGCTCATAAAAGGTCAAAAGAAACTGGAATGATGTATGAAAACAAATATATTATCTTATATCCTTCCCGTGCCGTTAAACGTCACATAGGGCTCGCAAAGTAGTTCGCCAATTTTTAAACCTGTCTTCGGCGAGTCTTTCAACCTCATCAAGGGATTTTATGCCTGTTAATTTGGCCTCTCTTAACAATGTCCTCTTCAGAGTTTCACGTGGTCTGCCTCTTTTTCTTTGGCCTGTTGTGTTCCACTTTATAGCTTGTTTTGGGATTCTCTGATCATTTCTTCTCATCAAGTGACCAACATATGTCCATCTCCTTCTCTTGATCACCCATTTTCACCAGTCTCATGGGTGAAAACAAACATACTCGTACTGAAATTAACAGTCTAAAGCAAGATTCCCAACCTGTAGCAACCAAGATAGTTCAAGAATAACATAATCAGTTTATAACAAATATGCAGCTAACAATCAACTATTTCTACATTCATGAACTAATAAAACTCATCTATTTATGTAACAAATACAACTTTGGTGTTACAGTAACCAATGATTTTTGCTTCAGCTTTTGTTCAAACACAACATTATTTTAAAACCGTGCTGCTTTTTAAAAAAATACTGTATAACATTGAAACCACTCAAACAGAGGCAACTATATTTCTTTGACAATAAATTATGTACTGCAAAAATGAGATAAAATTAAATTAAATTAGACAGAAATCGGTATCATTTAAAATAAAAGTTGACAACCATATTCACAAGTGTATTAATTAGTTTCTTAACAGAACTTCTGCATTAAATTGAGCTTAAATATAAATATAGACTGCCTCATTGCTTTATGCATTACTCTACAGAGTGAAAAACATTTATTTAAAAGAATTAATGCCATTTACTTCTATATAAAGTGTTTACTCACTTATTTTACATACTCTATTCTGAAATATGTTTTGCGCCTGTAGAACTAGAAATTTTTATCCAAAATTTGAATTTCTCATTTGTTAAAATATATCAGGTCTGAACACTACTTTTGTCTTGGGGAGGCATTGCTCCAATGCTGTTACTTCCTCTAGTGTCAGGTTATTGTAGGAAAGATCCAGGAAGCGAAGCCTCTTGCCCATTGTGGCGATGGGCTTCAGGCAATTGTCTGTGAGAGCGCCACACTGACTTATATCTAGCGTCTTCAGCTGACAGCAGTGTTTCATGAGTTCCGCAACTGATGCGTCTGTGATGGTCATGTTGTACGTCAGCCTCACCTCCTCCAGGCTAGGGTTGTGGTGAGCTACAGCTTTTACAGCACCATCCTTGAGCTTGGGCAAGCCATTCAGAGAGAGGGAACGAAGCTCCAGAAACCTTGTAGCTTCTGCGACTCCAAGATCCGTTATCCTTGGGCAGTATGAGAGGTCAACCGCCTGAAGTGATTTCAGGTTTGACAGCGCGTAAAATGCTTCACCAGTCTTAGTGCTGATGTGGGCTTTAGAGACGCACATTTTCTGTTCTTTTACAGTGCCTGTTGGTCTGCTGAATATTTTGCTGTCTCGCTCACGACAACAAGGGCAACCATCATGATCAAAGTCAAATGACTGTCTTGGCACAGCTCCAGTTTTGGGTACGTATCCCAGAAGTCCAACATCAGATATCTCCCTGCAGTAGCTGAGTCGAAGAGACCGCAGCAAGGTCAGGTTTCTGGTTATAGCATGAAGACTCATATCAGTCAGTTTGAGACATGAGCTTAGGTCAAGGTCAGTCAAACTGTTATTGACCTTACAAAGAGCAATGATAAACTCATCATTTATGTCCGGACAAAAAGGTAAAGCTAAACTTGTAAGGTGTGAGCCTTGGCAACACAAACCATCGATGAGATCTTGCTCAAACAAATTAAGAACCTCTCCCATGTCTAAGGTACACAAAGATCCAAAATCAGACAAGGAAGCTACATCACACTGTCCAATCTTGGCACATTTTCTCATTACAAAGCTGTGAAGATACGGTAGATTGTCAGCAATGGTTTTAAAGAAATCTTTGCTGTTTCCAAGCTCCCTGCAGCCACTGGCATCTAGAATTTTCAGGAAGTGCTGATATGTCACCAACATCTTCAATCCTTTATCCGAGATCTCAGAACACCCTCGGAGAGTAATCTTGTCCAGTGCCAAATTACTAATCTTGGCCAAGGAGCCCAGAGCTTCATCAGATACAGCTGTATGACTGATATCGATGTGTTTAAGTTTCTTTGCACGCTCTGATACAAACTTCAAGAAGGTTGAAAAGTGCAACATTGCAGGGCTGTTCTGATTAACACTGTACAGCCCACTGCCAAAGATCATGTTTGTGGACGCTATTGATATCTCCTCCAAATTCTCCATAACAGACACTAGTCGTTCAAATACCACATCAGTCAGGTACCGTAAACGACCAAGTTTCAGCACACAAACGTGGACCAGAGTTTCCTTTAGTGTTCTGACATCAGCATCTCGAGACAGGAATTGGCCTGAGAGAAAGAGGCTGTTGCAGTCTGATAGGTCCAAATATTCAAGACTAGGACACTTGTTCAGCAATGACACCAGAGTTTTCTCTGTGATTAGTCGACTGTCCCAGTTTCCAAACTCTAGGTGGGTTAGTCTGCGTCCAAGCAAACCTATAGGTGGTAAACTTCCATTCTCTGGTGGTTTGCACCTTACAATTATATCTTTCTGTAACAGTGGGTGCAAAGAAGCACTGTACCAGGCTTTACAGACAAGAGCTGCTTCTTTTCGATCTGGAACTTTAAGGAACCACATGATGTGACTTACCAGCTGCAAAAAAAAAAAAAAAATTGTAAAAAACTTTCAGTCAACTTGGCAATTAAATTTTTTAAAATTCTCTATATTATATAAAATTCTCCAATGTACATCATTATTTTCTTATCTTATCTACAAGTAATAACTTAATAAGAGTCATAGGCAATGATCAAAACCATTAAAACATTTCCTGAACTCAGAAATAAGACCGTCCTAAAGACAAAGTTCATAATTACAGAATTTGATGGACAAACACCTCCCATCTTGGAAAGCAGTAATGGCCTCTCTTAGGGCCTAAAACTCATTGAAACAATTAATTTTAAACAAATCCAGTAAAATATAAAAAACTGAAAATCCAAATGGAACAAATTTAATGCAGACAGAATATTCCAGAGAACTCAGTGTTACAACTTTATACACCAAAGAAGGGAAAAGAACATTGCGAGCAACACTTCCTATGTAAACACTGCCTAAAAAAATACATACAATTAACTAACTGGCATTTTTGCCACTCATTTCAATGTTTTTCATCATCTAAATATATAAGCTTCTTTCATTAGTCTGAAGACTTGGAAGAACTGTCACACACGCACGCTGTATCTTTTAGTGAGGAAATGAAGACCAAAACTGAAGACAAGAGACTGGACATTGTGAAGCAAACATAGTTTATTGCTACATGACCAAGTACGAGATCAAGATTGGAAGAGGGAGCTACAAGAAAAGCTGCTCAACAGCTTCCACAAATAATTATTGTCCACCTGTTTCAAAACTGCCATCTAAAACTGAAAGAGCCATTACACTCTTCTTTCACCACAGCAGTCAACTGTGATCTGGGCTGTGATACTTTACACGAACATTTAACATTCTAATAGTAAAATAAAAATGTCACGCCACAGAGGCATGAAGGGTTATGGTGGCACTGCCCACATTATCCTTGACCTGACGGCACACTAAATTATGATATGGTGGGCACAAAACCTGACTGCTTTTCCTTCCACAGCTCCAGGAATCTGGTAGCCATTTCTACAGCTGGGAGTTACTGGACCTCAGGTCATACTTGAACCACCAACCCCCATGTGAGAAACAAGCACACTACTCACTATGCCACTCAAGTGCCCTAATAAAATAAGTTCCCCATAAAATATCTTACAACTTACAATTAAAAATGTTATTTGTTACTGGTGGTATGTTTAAAAAAAAAAGAATAGACAGCTCCATTATGTCATGAAGGCATGTAGGACAAATGGTATTATCTGTCAGCACATTACAGGGATGTTGTCAGCATCACACCTGGCTGCCTTTCCTTTGCTGGCCACAGATATGAAGCCAGCTACTCATTTCAACAGCTGGGTTACTGGGGCACCTTCAAATCACCCAGTCTTCGCTGTGAGAAACTCTGAACTAACCACACCACCACTCTGGCACAAAATACTTTCTTTTCTTATCCCTAACAAGTAAGGAGGAAAATCCTGTAATGTTAAAAATTGCTAAATCAAGCTAGCAGTGTGAGCTGCAAGACGTGCCAAACTAAGGGGATTTTACTTGTTTTTGAGAGAATGATTCTGCACAGAAAGACTTTTTCTAATGTGTAGGTTTCCCAATTGTAACCTCTACCACTCATGTGTCACGTGCCAGAATGTTCCAAGTCTCAACAACATTGCAACGGTAACAGGGGAATTTGATGGCAACAGATGATCTGGGAGATTTTCCAGAGGAGAGCTGTCCAGAAGAGAATGTGAACAGACAAAGGAGAATTTTTAAAAAATAAAAGAATACAATTTTTTTTTTAAACCGATGAACAAAAAAAAAAAAAAAACACAGTGACTGACCTCCACTGGTAAATGATCCATTGTTCCACCTTCTTCTGATAGTTCTCTTAGAAACTTCCACTATCTGGAGACAAGCAAAGAGAAAAATGAAAATTAATACAAGCTATTATCTACAATTATACATGAATTAATGCTTATGTCTGATCTATGATAGCTGCACACAACATCAAATGTGCATGTCATATCTGTGGTATTCAAACATCATACAAGTTTGAATTCTTTCTTTCTCTCTCTCTCTCTCTCTCTTTTTTCAAGAAGCATTTTTTCATTGTATTTACCAGGATCATTTCATTTCATTTATGCCATGGTTCTATGGCTTCATTCAGATCTCATCATCAAATTACACTGATATAACAATCACTAATCTCATCATCAAATTACACTGATATAACAATCACTAATCTCATCATCAAATTACACTGATATAACAATCACTAATCTCATCATCAAATTACACTGATATAACAATCACTAATCTCATCATCAAATTACACTGATAAAACAATCACTAATCTCATCATCAAATTACACTGATATAACAATCACTAATCTCATCATCAAATTACACTGATATAACAATCACTAATCTCATCATCAAATTACACTGATATAACAATCACTAATCTCATCATCAAATTACACTGATATGACAATCACTAATCTCATCACCAAATTACACTGATATGACAATCACTAATCTCATCACCAAATTACACTGATATGACAATCACTAAACTCATCACCAAATTACACTGAGATGACAATCACTAATTTCATCATCAAATTACGCTGAGATGACAATTACTAATTTCATCATCAAATTACGCTGAGATGACAATTACTAATTTCATCATCAAATTACGCTGAGATGACAATTACTAATTTCATCATCAAATTACGCTGAGATGACAATTACTAATTTCATCATCAAATTACACACAGTTAACAACTACTACTAATCTCTTTATAATATTACATTCAGCTGACAATTTAATCTCATCAAACTACACTGAAATGACAACCACGACTCTCATCATTACATTCAGCTAATATCTATTAATATCATCTCAGATGGCAACTACTAATCTGATTAAATAATATTTGACTGACAATTACTAATCTCTTCATAAAGTTGTATTCATCATTAATTTCATCATCAAATTATGTTTCATCAGTAATCACCAACAAATCATAACATTGTTAGTTCTATCATCCTATTTAGCCACCCAGAAATATGGGCTAGTGCCCTTAATTTCCCTTGGTCTGCCAGCATAACATGACAGAGTGATATGGTCGATATCACGCTTCACTGCCCCTTCCTACCATAGTTACAGGTGGAGCTGATAACTTTTTTAGTATCTGGGTGACACCTGCCAAACCTGAAACACCAATCTCACTATGAGAGGGGAGTACACTAACTGATACACCACTCAGTGCCAAACACTCACTAATCTCATTATCACATTACACTCTGCTAATATTTACTAAGCCCGCCATCACATTACATTCCATAAACAATTACTAAAGTCACTATCAAATTACATTTCACATACATTTTCTAGGTCCATCATCAAATTACATCCTGCTATTACTCATCTTTTGGTTACTTGAAGTATTACATCTGCAGTCACGTCAGTTGGAGTAAAAAAAAAACTTCAGTTAAAAAATGGAAGAGGGAAAAGATTTATTCAACAACCTACTCAAAATATTCTAACGAGAATCTCTTTTAAACAAAACAAAAAGTCATTTTCTTCACAACAAACCTTCCGGTCGTTCGGATGCAAAGATGCGGTTTATCCGTTTGTTTATCAGCTAGTGAAACGTCACGGGGGCTTATATCGCGCAACAACAAAGGCGTTTCTTAATCAGGATTCACCTGCCCCAGGTTGCGTCCTCTAACTGGATCACTTTACGCAAGTCACTGTCGTGTGACCCTTCTACTAGCCGGCCCGGGGCTCCCTGTCGTTCACTGTGTGCCAGATTTTTACTGTCTCCGTGCTAAATGATAACATATGATACTGCGAGCTGGTGTTCTTTGGCGTCTATGCGATGAAGATGTCGAGATACAACATCGTGTCGGCCTGCCAGTGGGTCATGGTAGTTATTTTTCAGTCCCTGTGTGTAGTTAAAAAGCAGGGGATGTACAGTACTTCTTTAGCAGAATCCACCACCATGCGGACTCTGGCGATCCATTTGCCCCCTTAGCCGGGCTAGGCCAGTTGCTAGAGATACTAACGAAGAGGTGGGACAGGGTCTTGGTCAGCTAACCCTGGTGCTAGCATATAGTCGCTGATTGCCAAAACGAACATCTTCGCTTTCCAACTATTTTTTTAATCCTTTGTTCTCATCCTCTCAACTTAGTTGTCAATAATGCCGCATGAGAAGAGGCTTTATTTTACTTTATTTTAACAGTTCAGTAACTGAATATATTTTTCATTGCGTCGGGGAACCCACCCACCCACCACCACCACCACACACACACACACACACACATACATATGCATGCATATATAATTACAATTTTGCAAGAGCCACCTTGAATAGACTGCGTATGGAGGACGATACTTGGTTGAATGGTATATGAGGTTAGTAAGAAAAGGCATGGAAAGTGTTCATCTTCAGACTTTTCTTACTAACCTCATATACCATAACACCGTTTTGTCTTTATAGTATTTGCTGATGATCGTTTGCAGCTGATAGCTGAAAACTCGAAAAGAACATTAGTTGCCTGATTTACGATAAACGCCAATCTGGCTCCACCTAATAGAATAGGCATACCGTACTAATAAAATACAGTACAAGGAACGGAACAGATAAACTACTTCATTTCCCGGATTATAAGATCCGGATATCTGTCTGTCTGTCTGATAAACGGAAAAGTTATTCTTCATTATTTCTTAACCTCATAAGAAAGTGTAAACAGAGCACTCAAGTCGTTTGTGTGTCACTGTCTTTTCGCTCTAAATGCCAACAGAGTTTTGAATATCTTGGATCATTAGTAACTAATAATGGAGATACAATGAGAGAAATTAAAAGGAGGACATCTATCGCTCTTCAAAAAGTAAAACAAATAAATAAGTTGTGTAGAGGAACAGACATAACTACAAACATAAGGGTTTTAAGGGCATGCATTTTCCCCATCGCAACATATGCCTGTGAGATATGGACACTTAACAAAACAGCTGAAAAACACACGAACGCCTTTGAATGTAAATGCTACAGAAGAGGTCTTCAAATATCATGGACACAAAAAAGAACAAACATATTCATACTACAGATCAAGGAATGGACACTAACTCCATATCCCTAAGTGCCTCTAAGGCATGAGAGGATTACCTTTACCTTTTTTTTTTTAACAAGAACTTTGTATTGAAGAAGGTTATCTAGTAAAGAGGATTAAACAGAGAAAACTTACATATTTTTGACACATTAACACGTTATGAGAATTTAGATAAGACCGTCATAATGGGAAAATGAAAGAGAGGAAGACCAAGGCAAAAATGGATGCAAGACATCGTTGTTAATCTGCAAATGGATGCATCAGCAGCGGGGCATCTTCGAACAAAAGAGGCCTACAGGAGAGCTGTTAGGGAGGCAAAGTTCCCCAAGGGACATGCAAATGACTGACTGACTGCTAACAGATATGTAGATACTTTGGTCTACATTTTGAAGTCTAAAATTACATTTTACGCCACTGACCTCATTTCGGAAATTTAAAACAAATGACCTTCTCTTTGTGTAAGGTGTGCTATAATGCCACCCAAGGTGTTAAAGCTGCAGGCACTTTTATTTCATTATCATAAATTATGAAAGCCTATGCCACGAAGAGTGCTACAGAATTAGATTACTGACAGTTGAAGTATACAGGTGTGGCATACACATTCGAGTGTTAGCTTGGGGTGTGGAGCCTGAACTAAAGAACGTGTACTTCTAAACTGTCCAACCTAGTGAGTGTTAGCTTGGGGTGTGGAGCCTGAACTAAAAAGCATTTATTTCTAAACTGTCTAACCTAGTGAGTGTTAGCTTGGGGTGTGGAGCCTGAACTAAAAAGCATCTATTTCTAAACTGTCTAACCTAGTGAGTGTTAGCTTGGGGTGTGGAGCCTGAACTAAAGCACGTGTACTTCTAAACTGTTCAACCTAGTGAGTGTTAGCTTGGGGTGTGGAGCCTGAACTAAAGAACGTGTACTTCTAAACTGTCCAACCTAGTGAGTGTTAGCTTGGGGTGTGGAGCCTGAACTAAAGAACGTGTACTTCTAAACTGTCCAACCTAGTGAGTGTTAGCTTGGGGTGTGGAGCCTGAACTAAAGAACGTGTACTTCTAAACTGTCCAACCTAGTGAGTGTTAGCTTGGGGTGTGGAGCCTGAACTAAAGAACGTGTACTTCTAAACTGTCCAACCTAGTGAGTGTTAGCTTGGGGTGTGGAGCCTGAACTAAAGAACGTGTACTTCTAAACTGTCCAACCTAGTGAGATCTAAATAAGGGATTGGACCTAAACCAGCAAGTTCAGTAGGTGCGACAAAAGCATGTACGAAAGTCTAAACTTCCCGCAGGACAGAGCAAAGTAAGAGAGTATAACAGACGGTATTTGCCTGAAACATTTATAGAACAAGCATTTTAAATGATAGAAAGAAAAATAGTTTGATAATAATTACGAGCAGAACTCTTGAGTCCAGAAGGACAAGTAACTGCTGACAGACCTCCACATGTCGTGAGA
Organism: Achatina immaculata; assembly: GCA_009760885.1. NCBI lineage: Eukaryota > Metazoa > Mollusca > Gastropoda > Stylommatophora > Achatinidae > Lissachatina > Lissachatina immaculata. The sequence continues at coordinate 66,491,879 of CM019716.1, read as the reverse complement.
CATAATACAGTACTTGGTTGCCATAAGAGAAAATGATGAAAGCGTCATAGAAAGTTTTACTACAAAAAATCGGACGCACTACTATATATAAGTTCAGGAACAATTTTGTATGATTAGGAAACAAGGCTTTCGTACGGTAAAGTAAGAGAATACAGTTTTGTATGTTTTTTCGAGGTCTAATCCTACAAAACTGTGTATAAGTTGCACCGCCCCAGAGAAGATAAGGCAAAGGAGTGATGATGGTAAGTGAAGGTGTAATAGATTTTCCGATATAACAGTGTTCTGTGTACATAATAAAACAGTACAACATATAGTGACAGAATAGGCCAAGCAAAGACTGCATTTCAGAGAATGAGAAACATATTGACCAACACATCCTTATCAATGAATGTTAGAAAACGAGTCCTAAAATGCTATATTGAACCTATCTTGTTATATGGAAGTGAATCATGGACAATAGGCAGGTCTGCACAAAAATCATTGGAAGCAGCAGAAATGTAGTTTATTAGAAGAATGTTGAGAATCCCCTGGACAGCAAAAATAACTAATGAAGAATGTAGGAGAAGAGCTGGAGAGACAAAAAACCTTGTCAAAAAGATAAGAGAGAGACAATGTACTTTCATAGGACATGCAATGAGAAGAGGGGGCATTGAAAATATTATAACAACAGGAAAAATAGAAGGAAGAAGATCAAGAGGAAGACCAAGAGAAATGATACTGGACAGTCTGATGGGATGGTGTGAGAGGAGATCACCAACTGAGCTGATGGCCTGCATGAAGGATCGCGTACTCTGGAGAAGCATAATAGCCAACGCCAGTCGGCACGGCACATGATGATGATATAGTGACAGCATTGATGCATGCATGACTTACAGTCTCTGCTGCGACCGAAACGACGCATTGTAAATGATGTACACACGGAAGATTAAGGCTGGATGTTAACATTTCTGGCGTCTTTTTAAAGATGTGCCGCACCATCCCAGTCCTGTTTGTCGGAACAAATTATACCGTGATAACTGTTGTTTTACTCGCAAGGACTGCCAGTGTATCATTTTGTGCCGCTAGTACAGAGAAGAGATGACACCAGATGAATTGGCTACGCAGGCCAAAGATATCTTAGTAACAACAGCTAAAGACATGGTTCCAGTAAAGAAAACACAAAAGAATAGATGGATCACAGCAGGTACACTAGAACTGATAAAACAATGTAGAGAAATGAAGACGCAATGGAGAGTGACAAACAACAACAAAGATAAATATAAAACTTTAACAAAAGAAGTACGAAGAAACATAAGAAAAGACAAAAAACAATACATACAAGATTGTTGTGAAAGAATAGAAGAACATCAGAGGTGTGGAAGAGATAGTGAAATGTTTAAAGAAATGAAGACATTGACGAGAAATGTCACACCTAAGCTAAATGTAATTTGTGATGAGATGGGGAATACCCTGACAGAGACAGAGGAAATTCTGGAAAGATGGAAGGAATATTGCAAAAGAATGTATGACACAACCGACTGTGGAAGCAGAAATCAACAGTGTGAATTATTATTGGAGGAGAAAGAACCCGAGCCGACAATGGAAGAAGTTTTATGGGCAATAAAGAGTCTGAAAAATGGTAAATCACCAGGATGTGATGAGATAACCGCTGAATTTATTAAAGCAGGAGGAAAGGAGTGTGCAACAATCTATCATGCACTATGTAAAAAGATATGGCATTCAGGTATTTGGCCAAAAGAATGGAAAAGAACTGTATTCATACCACTGCCAAAAAAGGGTAACCTGACATTATGCACCAACTACAGAACTGTTGCCCTGATTAGTCATGCCAGTAAAATTCTGTTAAAAATCATAATGGGTAGACTTCGAAAGAAAATAGAGGAAGAAGTCAATATGGTCCAAGCTGGCTTCAGGCAAGGAAGAGGATCAAGAGATCATATATTCAATCTAAGATTAATAATAGAGAAATGCAGGGAGTTTAATGTGAATCTATATTTATCCTTTATAGACTACTCAAAGGCATTTGATTGTGTACAACACCAGAAACTTTGGGAAATAATGGAAAAAATGGGATTTCCAACACATTTGATACAATTAACATCACTGCTGTATTTAGACCAACAAGCAGCAGTAAGAATAAATGGTGAAACAACAACTTGGTTTGACATAAAACAAGGGGTCCGTCAGGGGTGCATATTGTCACCCTACTTATTTAACTTGTACACTGAAAATATAATGAGGAATGTTAGAGAAGATGTAGACAAAGAATATTACGATGCCATAACAGTTGGAGGTTATGAAATACCAGAGATTAGATATGCTGATGACACAGTATTGCTGTCCACAACACAAGAAGGAATGGAAAAACTAATTATGTCAGTCCGCAAGAACAGCGAAGAGCAGAACCTCTATCTTAATGCAAAGAAAACTAAAGTGATGACAACTGACAAAACAGACAAGGCAACTGAAATATGTATCAGTGAGGAAAAACTGGAAGAAGTGGAGAGTTTTGAATATCTTGGATCACTACTAACTAATAATGGAGATACAATGCGGGAAATTAAAAGAAGTACATCTATTGCTCTTCAGAAAGTAAAACAAATAAAGAATCTGTGGAGAGGAGCAGACAGAACCACAAAAATAAGATTTTTAAGGGCATGCATCTTTCCCATCGCAACATATGCCTGTGAGACCTGGACACTTAACAAAACAGCTGAGAAGCACATAAATGCCTTTGAATGTAAATGCTATAGAAGAGTTCTCCAAATATCGTGGACACAAAAAAGAACAAATATATCTATACTACAAGAGCTTAATATTGAAGAAGGCTGGCTAGTAAAGAGGATTAAAGAGAGAAAACTTAAATATTTTGGCCACATTAAACGTCATGATAATTTAGAGAAGACCGTCTTGGAAGGATACATAATGGGAAAAAGAAAAAGAGGAAGACCGAAACAAAGATGGCTGCAAGACATCGTTGATGATCTGGAAATGGATGCAGCAGCAGCAGGCCATCTTGCTCACAACCGAGAGGCCTACAGGAGTGCTGTTTGGGAGGCAAAGTTCCGCAAGGGACAAGCAAAGGAATGAATGAATGAAGTACAGAGAAGGTTGTTGCAGACAGATCTCAAGATCGCGATTTTCTGTCTTGATGATGCACGTGGACACGATATTATCTAGGCACTGAATCTGTCCCCCCCCCCTCGTGATATTGAACACTGATCTCATGATGTTGCTCATCCATCTCTTGATGTTCTGTGGACCTACCCGTCTACTAACGTTGCCTACCCATCTATTGATGTTGCTTACCAATCTCTTGATGTTGCCAACCCACAACTTGTTGCCCAGCTATTTCGTTGCCTGTCCATCTGTGCCACCTTCTATTCCTGGTTTGGACCTCATCACCCAGTTCAATTTTTCATCTCTCTCTCTGAACCTTAAGTGCCCAGGGCACATGGGGCTTCCGCAAGGGTTTTCCACAAATGCCTGTCCTTTGCCTTTTTTTCTGCTCTTGCCCAGGTGAGCCCTCTATTGCTCAACATCCATTCTGTTGTTCTTCTCCATATCTCTTTTGGTCTACCCTTACTTCTGTTCCCCTGTGGTGTCCATCTTAGTGCTGTTTTTGGTAGTGAGTTATCAGTCATTCGGAGCACATGTCACAGCCATCGCCAGCGTCTTTTCATATCATGCCTAAAATACTGGTTAACTGAGTGGTTAGGCGCTCAGTTTACTGATCCAGTGGTACAGGGTTCAGTCCCAGTAATGGGATGTTCTTTGGTACACAGCAGAGAGGCCCTGGAGTTAATCCAGCCTCTAAAAATGGATACTAGAGAAATCTGGGAAAGTAAAGCAGCCAGGCGTGATACTGACCAAATCACACTTTCATATGCCGAAGGACATTGAAAATACAGGACTAACACTATATTCCCAATATGCTGTAATTGCGCGAAAGATGGAATTCCATTTTTTTGATGGCTAAAATACTTCAGTTTTTCTTTTTGCACTGCCTGTATTTCAGCATCATTTGTTTCACTGGTTATTTAGGAAATCTACACAACTTTCATCAAAGTGTGCTATAGCTGCCATATGTAAACCACATATTCAACTGCCTTTGAAAATATGGCATAAACTGGGCTCATGGTTTCGAAATAGTTTCACCTGGACAGAAATGTAATGGGGACTTCAGACAGTCATTTGCATGTCCCTTGAGGAACTTTGCCTCCAACAGCTCACCTGTAGGCTTCTCGGTTGTAAGCAAGATGCCCTGCTGCTGATGCATCCATCTGCAAATTATCAATGATGTCTTGCAGCCATCTTCGCCTTGGTCTTCTCTTTCTTTTTCCCATTATGTGAATGGGAATAGTCTTCCAAGACAGTCTTCTCTAAATTCTCATAACGTTTAATATGTCAAAAATATGTAAGTTTTCTTTGTTTAATCCTCTTTACTAGCCGACCTTCTTCAATATTACGGTCTTGTAGTATGGATATAGTTGTTATTTTTTTGTGTCCACGATATTTGAAGAATTCTTCTGTAGCATTTGCATTTATCAACAAATTTATGTGTTTCACAGCTGTTTTGTTAGTAACAAAACAGGCATATGTTGTGATGGGAAAGATGTATGCCCTTAAAAAATCTTATTTTTGTAGTTCTGTCTGTTCCTCTCCACAGCTTCTTTAGTTATTTTTTGAAGAGCGATAGATGTCCTTCTAATTTCCCTCATTGTATCTCCAGTATTAGTAATGATCCAAGATATTCAAAACTCTCCTCCTCTTCCACTTTTTCTTCATTGATATATATTTCAGCTGTCTTATTTGTTTTGTAGGGACTTCATGTTGTGTTAAAATTACTATTGCCTGTGAGGTCTACATTTTTATATGCACAAACTTTAGGACTTCAAGCAAAGGCCTAAAATTCTCTATGCCATGACTAGCACATATTTGTGTAAAAACATACGTGGGATCTTGTAGCTAACATTTTTCTATTAAAAAATAAAATAGATATGTACATTTATATACATTGTACGGTGGAAGTGGGGATGCAAATATGATACAAGTAATCTGACTTTGAGACACGGGTGAACTGATTCTGAGAACTATGTCCAACAAAAATCAAACTGCTATTTCGAGAACTGTGAGCAATGTTCGAAAAGACCATTTTGGAAGGCTGCTTATTATACATTTAGATTCAGTCATCCGTGAGGTCCCATTCTGAAAATTTGTGACTAGTTTTGTACAGACCCTGGTGTTTCTAGTCTATTCTAGTTGCCTTTCATTTCATCTTTCAATTGGGCAGCTCCTTTCTCTCTTGATCTCACACTTTCTTTATGAAGCATGAGTTGTCTAGGGAATGAAATTACAACTGTGCTTTTCATTTGTCTTCTGTTGATTCATGCATAGAGATTAATCAGGATGACAGTGGAGCACTACCTGTTTTGGTTTACTGCAGTTATTGTGTGCATTCACATTTAACATCTGCATGTAGTGGCCATTTCACCAGACACTACTGCTTAATACAATCTTCAGGACTGTACCAGTCACGAAGTAACCAGACACACCCATTGGCCAGACCAAATAAAATGATCTAAGAAGTCTAGCTCTGTGTGGTTCCATTCATTAATTTTAAAAAAAAGTCCAATTTATCCAAGAGACAGAACTGCAGATATAAACATATCTGACAAGGAAGAATGACTACATGCAACCTAAAGCTCCTGGAAGAATGACTGCATGCTACCTGAAGCTCCTGGAAGAATGACTGCATGCTACCTGAAGCTCCTGGAAGAATGACTGCATGCTACCTAAAGCTCCTGGAAGAATGACTACATGCTACCTGAAGCTCCTGGAAGAATGACTGCATGCTACCTGAAGCTCCTGGAAGAATGACTACATGCTACCTGAAGCTCCTGGAAGAATGACTACATGCTACCTGAAGCTCCTGGAAGAATGACTGCATGCAACCTGAAGCTCCTGGAAGAATGACTACATGCTACCTAAAGCTCCTGGAAGAATGACTGCATGCTACCTGAAGCTCCTGGAAGAATGACTACATGCTACCTGAAGCTCCTGGAAGAATGACTACATGCTACCTGAAGCTCCTGGAAGAATGACTACATGCTACCTGAAGCTCCTGGAAGAATGACTGCATGCTACCTGAAGCTCCTGGAAGAATGACTGCATGCTACCTGAAGCTCCTGGAAGAATGACTGCATGCTACCTGACGCTCCTGGAAGAATGACTGCATGCTACCTGAAGCTCATGGAAGAATGACTACATGCTACCTAAAGCTCATGGAAGAATGACTACATGCTACCTGAAGCTCATGGAAGAATGACTACATGCTACCTGAAGCTCATGGAAGAATGACTACATGCTACCTGAAGCTCATGGAAGAATGACTACATGCTACCTGAAGCTCATGGAAGAATGACTACATGCTACCTAAAGCTCATGGAAGAATGACTACATGCTACCTGAAGCTCATGGAAGAATGACTACATGCTACCTGAAGCTCCTGGAAGAATGACTACATGCTACCTGAAGCTCATGGAAGAATGACTACATCCTACCTAAAGCTCATGGAAGAATGATGCCAATCAGACCCAAGTAAAATGTCACGCTGCCCACACAAGTCCAGTAGTCCAACAAGAAAATAGGCTGAAGAATCAGGAGAATACATGGAAGTTTTTTTCCTCCTTTCCTCTATATGTACTCAGTTTGCTTATCCAGTGGTACTGGGTTCAGTCCCAGCAGTGGGATTTTTTCTGATACACACCAAAAAAGGCCCTGGGGTTCACCCAGCCTCTAAAAATGGGTACCAGAGAAATCTGGGAAGGTAAAGCAGCCAGGTGTGATACTGACCACATCACACTTTCATGTGCTGAAGGTTGTGGAAAATATGAGCCTAACACTTTATTCCCCAATATGCCTTGATGGCATGGAAATGGGAATTTTACCTTTTTTTTTTTGGTATATATATTTCAAGTGAAACAAAAAAAGCTCTCAATGATTCTAAATACATGTTGCACAAAAGGATCACAAAGTTTTCAACCTTCCAGGGCAGAGTAATCACCAGCTTGGCTGCAGCTAAGAACACTAAAGTCTCAGAAAGCCAGACCTACAGTCACACAAAGTGGTTCTAAGGACTGTTATTGCCGGAGGTGGGGTGGAGAATTCTCTCTCTGCTCCAGCATCGTGCGTCTCAAATAGCCTCTGGCAGTCAAGTCTAGCTCCTGGACTTCTTGTGGCAGAACTGTTTAAACTGACAGGAGAAGGGGCGAAGGAGAACATCTGGCGCTTGAAAACCAGACATTTTGGGTAGATGAGAGGCACATTTGGTAACTCATCTACTGCTGCTGGCGAGATTCTTCAGCTGCCGTGTGTGGAGCGGTGCTCCTCCCGGCCAATGAAGAAAGGTGCAAATGGGGTTGCCGCGCGGCATCGCTGCGGAAATGGTGGTAGAAAGGATAAGTGAAGTAAACAGTCAAATCACGGCACCTCTGGTCTTGAGGTCAGCCACGTCCTACATGCACTCATATCGGGTGAAATGCCTGAACTGGCTTAACCCAGAGGTTGACACTGCTGGCAAGACTCTTCAGATGCCGTGCATGGGGTGAAGCCCCTCCCGGTCAAGGAAGAATCTGTGGAAAAGAAGTAAGGGTAGCTGTGCAGCGCCGATGTGAAAAGGTGAAGGAAAGGATAAAGTAAAGTTTAATCGGTATGTCCAGTAGTATCGCTGCAAGAGCTACACATACCACGGCACCTCTGCTCTAGAGGCCGGCTACGTCCGAAATACACCTACACTGGTGAAATATGCCTAAAGCGGCGTATACCGGGGGTGAAACTTGATGGCCAGGCATGTCATGACACCTCCACTCTAGAGGTCGGTCACGCCCGATATACACCCATACTGGTGAAATATGCCTAAACCGGCTCACACCAGGGGTGAAACTTGAAGACTATGCATGTCATGGTACCTCTGCTCTAGAGGTCGGTCACGTCCCAAACACACCCATACTGGGATAATATGCCTAAACCAGCTCAACCCAGGGGTAGAAGTCACTAGTGGCGAGGATTCGTCCTCCTGGACAAAAGCTCTATCCTGGTCACAACTAGGAAGGGTAGCGGCCACGACCACAAAATGCTGAAGTCGGAGACACTGGACCAGGGCAGTCTAGATAGGCAACCACCTCTCACCTGGCAGGGATGTATGCGTATCCTAATCACGCTGAGGTTTTCCAGTGAGAAAGTTCAACACTGGACCAGATGGGCATCCACCTCTCATCTGGCGGTGATACACGGTTATCTCAAAACACGTTGAGGTTTTCCTGTGAGAAAGTCCAACTCTGGCCTGGGTGGGCTATCACCTCTCACCCAGCGGGGATATACCAATACCCAAAACACGTCGAGGTCTTCCAGTGAGAAAGTCCAACTCTAGACTAAACTGGTGCAGTGAAAACCATGGTGTCACGCAATCCCCGATTCTGAGACCCACCAAGAATACAGCTCAAGCCCTGCGATACTCTGAACCTCTTGTGGTCCTTTCGGGGACCACACGGGGGACCATGGGATTTAACGAGGACCACAGACGTAAATTCAGTAGGATCACAGGGCGGTCTTGGTGGTAGAAGCGAACGAAGAAGAAGAAGAAGTCACACAAAGTGCAGATAAACACATAAAATACTCAGTAAAACTTTCCAGTGTGAATGAATCTTTTATTTCTCAACATCAGATGTTGCCACACTTGTAATTTTTTGCCACACTTGTAATTTATTTTATTTCTCAACATCAGATGTTGCCACACTTGTAATTTATTTTATTTCTCAACATCAGATGTTGCCACACTTGTACGGGTCCAGCTCCAGCATAAAGCATAGCTGGATTTAACTGACGTAGTGCACAGAAACTGAATACGTGTGGAAAAAAAACTTAACGTCAGAGACGAAGCGGTCATTTTTAACAATGGCTTCTTGGCAAGCACAACATTGTGTATTCACCGTTGAAACTTATTTTAAAAGTGGAGAACCGTCTATTACTGTACAATAAAAGTTTTGTCCCATTTTGAGTTACATCCCTGTAATAATGTTCCCGATCGGAGGACGAAACAATTTTGATGTGGGTCAAAAAATTTAAGGAAACCACTAATTGTCTTAGTAACAAGTCTACTGGTCGTCCAAGAACTCAACAGACACCTGAACGAAGTCAAGAAGTTCGCAACACATTGCTGAGTAGCCCTCGGCGATCAGCTGTTACATGGTGTATGCTAGTCGACCACAGTCAATTGCAGACCTAAAAGGTCGAATCCGACACTGCATTCAAAATATCCCTTTGAACATGTTAAATGGTGTTATGCAGGAATTTTCCAGACGCCTGGCTGAATGTATCAAATGTAATGGCGGTCATCTAACCGGCATAATTTTCAAAACCTAAATATGATTGTTAGTAATAATAAAAATACCCACTTTTCTTTGTTTCATTTCACTTTTTTTTTTTTTTAACCAAAAACATGTATAGTGCTTATTTATTTTCCATTTTTAAAATCCAGCTATGCTTTATGCCGGACTCTATATTTATTGTATTTCTCAACATCAGATGTTGCCACACTTGTATTATATTGTATTTCTCAATGTCAGATGTTGCCATACTTGTATTTTATTGTATTTCTCAACATCAGATGTTGCCACACTTGTATTATATTGTATTTCTCAACATCAGATATTGCCACACTTGTACAGATAAAATATTCTGATGTTCAGCTATTTACACAAAAACAACTGTAACATATACAGACCTGTCAAACAAAGAGCTGTACTTTTCTGTATAGAAACTATCTTACTGCTATAAAACAGGTACAAGCTTCTCTCTAAGTAACAAGACAGCATTATCTTGTTATACTATTACCATGCCACACAGTTCTTTTGTTACCAAATTTATTTTATTCTTATCATTTAAAAAAATCTTTAAATTACTTACATCAGCTTTACAACTGTGACTGTATGTATGTTTACTTACATTATGTTCACATATATATATGTCTATATCATCTAGTTGTTTGTCTTCTCACCTGTAATTACAAAGTTACTAAAAAAAAAACTGCTAAATTACATACTCTATTTTATTGCTTTCAGGTTTTAATACAAAATAAAGACAAATTATCTTAAAAAATCTATTATCTTTTTTTTTTTTAAACTGTTCATATTGGCTAGGTGGTTCCATTATGGAAAAACAGTGATTTTGTTAATGGTAATATAAGTATAGCATGGACATCAAATTATGTCTCATCTAGTCAGCTTCTGGTAAAGTTCTTTAGCATAAAAGTACTTCTAAATCTGGCAAATTTCACCGACCACATTCGCAGTTTCATTATGATGATGCTGTAAAGACAGAAGCTGAAAGGATTTTACTGTCAGAATAAAGGTACAAAGTGAAGAGAAGTTTATCTAATATCTTTCACGTGAAGGCACAAACTATGCTGCAGTAAATTCACTTCTGGGTTAGCTTGTATTTAATGTACCCTGCCAGGTTAGCTTTGGCCATCATCACCACTGTATAATTTTCACCCAGCTTTTTACGCTGACTGGACACCTGCATGAACAAAACAAAAACTAATAAGCCAATCACTTGTCCTCATGTAGAAGTGGTCAATAAAATGGAACATTCTATACTGACAGCAAAGATGACTGACAAAAGAACAGCACCACAGGACTAGAGATGCCATGTTGCGCTCCTACAGCAAAGACTACCGTACTCCTTCATTCAGACAACAGTGTAGGGCTTGATGTGTCCTCCAAGGTAAGTGGACTCTACTGAGAGGCCTGTTTCTGGTATCCACTCCAGAATTTGGGCAAAGCAATGTACATATCTCACCATCCAACTCAGTTCCTGCGTTTCATGATCAGCATAGTTAAAGTGCTGAACCATCCTGCATTATATGGGAAAGTCTCATACTTCAAGGATTTGTCTTGGAAATCATATTACTTTGGTCAGGATGCCAAAATGTCTCCTATTTTAAAATTGTATATCTCATACTGTCCCACTCTCATCTTTAATCACTGCATGATTACCCAGCATTTTTTAATTATCTTAATGGAAATGCTGTTTAAAAAAAAAAAAAAATCACTCTGCGGAGAAGTACAAGGAGGTCTGATAGTTACATCTTTTAGTAAAGTTATACACCTGGCATACTTATTAAAATTTTGCGCTAAAGTAAAAAAAAAAAAAAAGTCCTTGTAAATGGCTTGGTAACAATGTAACTGTTTTATTATGATCACTGTATGCCTTCCCCCTGGTAACAATGTAACTCTTTTATTATGATCACTGAATGCCTTCCCCCTGGTAACAATGTAACTCTTTTATTATGATCACTGAATGCCTTCCCCCTGGTAACAATGTAACTCTTTTATTATGATCACTGAATGCCTTCCCCCTGGTAACAATGTAACTCTTTTATTATGATCACTGAATGCCTTCCCCCTGGTAACAATGTAACTCTTTTATTATGATCACTGAATGCCTTCCCCCTGGTAACAATGTAACTCTTTTATTATGATCACTGTATGCTATCCCCCTAATAATAATGTAACTGTTTTATTATGATCACTGTATGCTATCCCCCTAATAATAATGTAACTGTTTTATTATGATCACTGTATGCTATCCCCTCAAGGAAGACTGGATTCTGCTTGTTCTGTTATACTCTGGTGGTACTCCTATCCAACCTGCTCTCAGCTCATCTCTCGATGTTTCCCAAACAGCGACACTGAGCAGTCTCTTGCTGTTTACCCTCAACATTTTTTTTTTGTCCTCCAAGATTATTTTTAGTATATTATTAAGTCACTTAATGTGGTTAACAAACACTTTATTGTTCTGTTTTTTCAAAATTATTTATATTGTCAATATAAATGTTATGTTGATCTCTCTTCTTTATTGGCTTGATTTTTCAACAACTTTCACTTACTTTTGATTTGAACTCCGGCTGCAGAGATATAAGCTTCTCTAGCAGTCCTATCTCTCTCACCACGGAGTCTGTGTGGTCCTCTTTGAACACATCAAACAAGGAGTCTAAAGCCTCAGCAGCCACCACTATATCATCATTATGACAAGCAACCTCTACCAGCAGAGTGCCGATTTTCTATTACAGAAAAGGCAAACAGTAACAAAGACAAATGATAAAAGGCAGTGTTTATTCATTCATTAGTTCTGTGACAATAATGTTTCTCCACTTTGCATGGTCCTTGGTATTTCTAATTTCATTTGTTTTCTTTCTTGTGTCATTTGTTCAGTTCATTCTTAGAATTTTTTCTCAGGCTCCATCTTTCTCTTTTACCTTTGAGTTTTCCAATGACTGTCAGGTTCTGTAACCTTTTCACACACCTACAGGATTTTTCTTTTCTTTTCTTCCTCTTGGCTTCAAGTACTTGTCACTGTCCAGCAATACCCACGAGAACTTCATTTGTTTCTGTGGTCATCCAGAATATATACAGGATTCTTTCTCCAAAACCACATCCTTGGTTCAAACTCCTGTTTAATTTGTCTGCTGTCCAAGTCTCACAAACATTTGTCAGACTAATTTGCTTGGTGTAACATTAAACACAGTAACAAGCATTTATAAAGGACTGACATGATGTAGGAATATATATGGAGACTCTTGATTTGATAAAGTGTCATTCACTTCACAGTGCAACATTTGCTGATTAAAATGTCTTCCTTCAAGTTACAGTAGTAGGCTTGTAATTCATTTATTTTTAGTCAAAATTAGCAATTTTAAATCAAACATTTTTTAAACACCCATAAAAATAGTGAAATTTTATAGACACTTCTAAGTAAAAAAAATCTTATCACTTAATTTCTAATCAATGTATCGAGGTGAGTTATATCTGCATGTAATAAATGAACTGTGTAGTTACCCTCTCCACCTGTGGTCCTTAAATCTGGATGTCTGTAATACAATCAACTTACTGTAATCTTGACTCAATGAAGACCATACTCACTTTTCATTCTGCTAAGCTGCACTGCAACTCATTATAATTAGCAATAAGGAAAATTCCTATCTGCTGTTACTTTGCAGAAAAGAATGTCTTTGATAAAATACAAGCTCCAAGAACACTCAAAGGCAGTGGTGCTAGCTTAGTCTATAAATTTCATAATGTTAACAAATATCTAGAAACAGATGATGCTTATGTAGGAATGAAACTGGAAAATAACATGGCTTCTTAGGGCATAAGATGTGGGTTTAAACTGGATTTCACTGTGCTCCAGTTAACTCTGCTGCAAAAACTGGCACCTGACACTTATGTGGGATGGTACAGTCTTTGAGAAAAAAAGGAGAATACTGCTTAAAAGATAATGTACATACAACTACAGTGTACATACAGCCATTAGTATATAAAGGGAAAACATGATAAGTGTGTAAAAAATCAGTCACACAAACACGAAACATCGCCTAAGTTGACAGGGCACACAAAACACCTGACAAATGCAATGATGCATAGATGAATGTAGCCGAAGAATTTACCTGTAAAAGAGGATGAGGTTGTAGATTAACAGACAACATGCATCCAACAGTGGATATTATCTTCAAAATGTTTATCTGTGTCTCTCTGTTTGTGCTATTTTTGGCTAATCCCAACAGGAAGTCCAAATCAGCAGTTGTGATGTTGTTCAACTGTTGTAAGAAAATGGAACAATAAGCTTTAAAAAAAATGAAATAAAAGACCATAGAGAACACATTAAAAGCAAGTCTGTCAAGAAGGCAAACAGGTAAAATATATAAGACAATAAAAAATGGAAACAGCTACTTGCTAAATTATTCATACAGGTAAATTATAAATATTGAATCAATCTTTAAAGAGAACATTTGTGACGCATGCTTATCAAATGAATTCCATACTTATGCTTCATTATTAACTGTCTCTGTACGAACTCCACATTTATATTGTATAATTCCATGTTTATATTTCATAATTAACTACCTATGTACTTGAGATGAACTCCCAAAATAAGATATTAACTCACATCAGAGTCGTGCTGATCTGCAAGACGTTGTATCACAGCTCTCATAGCACTTGTTAAGGCCCACTTGAAGTCCTCATTAGAAGAATCTGTAGTGTGGAAATATAAGAAGCCAGGGACACAAAATAAACACTGGCTGAGACAAGGCTGTCTAGCTCTTACTCTAGTTTTCAAATATATCTCTCTCTCTCTCTCTCTGAACCTTAAGTGCCCAGGGCACATGGGGCTTCCGCAAGGGTTTTCCACAAATGCCTGTCCTTCGCCTTTTTTTCTGCTCTTGCCCAGGTGAGCCCTCTATTGCTCAACATCCTTTCTGTTGTTCTTCTCCATGTCTCTTTTGGTCTACCCTTACTTCTGCTCCCCTGTGGTGTCCATCTTAGTGCTATTTTTGGTAGTGAGTTGTCAGTCATTCGGAGCACATGTCCCAACCATCGCTAGCGTCTTTCCTCAATAATTGTTGTCAGTGGTTTCATCTGCATTTCTGCTAATAAGATGTTATTTCTTATGGTGTTTGGCCAAAATATTTTTCTAATTCTTCGTAAACATTTAGTCTGGAAAGAATTCAACTTGTTTTCTATGGTTTTGGTGATTTTCCAGCATTCACTTCCATAGAGTAGTACACTTAGAACATTACTCTTAAATATCCTGATTTTCATATTTATGCTTAGTTTTTTGGATTTCCATATAGTCTGCGGCATTGCAAAAGCCTGGTTTGCTCTAGTAAGTCTGCTGTTGATGTCCTCTGTGCTGTCTCCATTTTCTACTACTCTGCTGCCAAGGTATACAAATTCGTTGACCTCCTCCACTAACTTGTTATCTACTCTGAGTACATTTCTGTTGTTCACATTTTGCTTCATTAACTTTGTCTTTCCTACATTGATCTTTAGTCCTATGTTGTTTGCATTCTGAGTTAGCTTGTTTAGCTTGTTTATTTTATCTTGCATTCAAATATATCAGGGTAAACAAAATGGTGACATCCCTTTCTTCATCATCTTAAGTGAAAGTTTTTTGGTTTTTTTAAATCATGGCCACTTGTCTGAGTATAGAAAATAAGATCTACTGACACTGATATTAGAATCAGAACAACAATAATCTATTTTCTCAAAATGAATTCTGTTCCACAGAATAACTTTCAGACAAAACAACTACAATTTTAAATTCTCAAAATTTCCTGCATAGGTCCCTAAACAAAAATCATCTTCAGTGTTAGGTCACAACAAACCTACAGGCTTGTCACATGGATTATGCACGCTGTTTTCTCTTGGTTCTGACAGCAACTCACTTGTCATGTGAAACCAGTTCACCATTACATGCCGGCAGTAAGGAAACTCACAGAATCTCTCTCCTACCTCACAAACGACACTGGCAAATGATTTACCTTGAGAAGCACTTGCCAGCTTGTAAAGTTCCATCCAGAGAGAACTCAGAGGGCCAAGTTGTGTGAAGGAAGCCTCATCTATCACACCAATTATGTTGCTTAAGCAAAGAAGAGCTCTAGACTGAAGATCATGTAGCCTACAACCACAGGGGAATAACAAATACAGTTTAGACATCAACAGTTGGAAGCAAGAAGGCTTATGTGAATAAAGTCTTAGTCTTCAGCCTTTGTGTGCCATTAAACGTCACACAGGGCTCGCATGGTACTTCGCAAAGTATTCCTGTTTTCTGAGAACTTTTCAACCTCATCAAGGGAATTTTATGCCTACTAATTTGGCCTCTCTTAACAATTTCCTCTTTACAGATTCATGTGGCTGCCTCTTTTTCTTCTGCCTGTTGTGTTCCACTTGACAGCTTGTTTTGGGATTCTCTAACTGCTTCGTCTTACCACATGACTGATAAATGTGCATCTTCTTTTTCTGATCACCGATGAGAAAGGTTGTTGCTCGCTCATCTGCCTTATCTCTGCATTGTTCTTGAATTTGTTCCACTTTATACCTAGTATTTTCCCTAGGCATTTATTTTAAAAATAGTCTAATCGTTGTCTGTTACTTTAGTTGTTTTCCAGCTTTCACACGCATAAATGAGGGTGGATATTACATTATGTAGTAGGCAGGATTAAAAGTATACAGACATGAGAGAAACAAATTTCATAAGAGAATGACCAAGAATACTCTGTAGCCAAATGGTTAGCAGGCCTTCCTCCTGTAGCTAGACCTAATAAAGTCCAGCGCTCAATTTACAGTCATTCTCTTGCAAATTTACTTCTCTAATATCTTCATGCTGTGTCCAAGATTTTTCTGGGGCTGATCCATCTATTTCACTCTTAAGAAAAAACATACACATCAAATCATTTCCTTTATCAATGCTAACATACTGCCCTATTTTCTGGAATTTTTTTATTCAACAAGCATTTAAAAATTCTTGTGCGAACAAGTTAATTAACTCTAACCGTGCCATTGAAAGAAACACAGACATTCAGATGGGTGCCAGAGTAAAAGCGCGGGTCTTGATATGTATGGGGGTATAGTTGTAAAAGTGAATGCAACAAAGTATTTCCATGTTAAAAGTATACATATTATGCATCAAAATAGCTATAAATGTGAGATTTTCTGTTTTTCACAAATGAAGAATTTTTTTTAGGAAAAAAGATGTAGTGTGATGATCTTAGCTGATAACTGTGTACTACTTACCATCGGCGATGTCTAGATCTACTTGTAGATCTATCCGATCTCATTGTGTGATGATATGTGACATGCTCACTAAATTAATGTCTGAAATAACCTTCTAACTACTTCTCCAGTCCATTTAATAGGTCTAGATCTACTTCGGGTACAGTCAAGAACAGTGGTCTAGTCATAGGGCATATCCATATGCCTCTGAAGTTGCACAAAAGTTAAAAATTCTCAACTGAACCATCGAATTTCACTCTCGTAGCTAAGGATGCTTGAATATGATGACAAAGGTCACTGAACATGCACACTAAACTGGGTTACAATCAAAAGTTACACCGGTTTTTTTAATGAAACAAAGCATGTATCACTGTACTGACATGCGGCCATGACTCATTACACCAGAACCAGCACTTCTGCGATGTCTGGCCAGGACAGAGTCAAGCACTTTTTCTCCTGTACAAGCAAGTTAAGCACTTAGTTTTTCTTCTGTACAAACAGGTTATGTACGTACTTTTTCAAAGTTGTCCTTCCACACTGAGATGTCTCTAACTTTGGAATCTGAGCCACATCAAAAATGGAAGCTTTCTTCAGAATCTTATAGATAAACAAAATGTTCAGAAATGAAACAAACATCTACATTTTTTTTATCTGATGTGTCTCATTTTTTTTTGTGGCCATGCCAGATCATTATTCCTCTATCTGTATTGATCATGAATTGTACACAAACATCAGATTTTTCTTAATCCACTGGCAGGTCTGTGCACTGCCAAAGGACGTGAAGCTTTTGCTTTCTATGCTGGCACACTAATAGCAGCATGGAATATGACCCTACAACCCTTTGCTTAGCAGACAAACACCCTGATCCTTTCAACTATTTTTTTTTTGGTCATACAGGACAAGCAGGTAGGTGTCAAATATATGCAAAAGTTGCTGAGAATCACTCTGCCTAATGTGTACACTGTCCATACTGCACTAAACCCAACTCAACTCTGCTGATCAAGCTCAAAATACAGGAGTAGCTGTACCTGATCCATGCTGCACTAAACCATCTTTCAATTCTGCTGATCAATTGAAAATGGAGTAGTAGTTGTGCCTCGCCCATAGACATCTTCTGTATCTCCTGAAACACTGGTAGACTTCCAGATGTTTAGACTGTGTTGTTCATTTTGAGCTGATCAGCAGAGTTGAGAGACAGTTTAGCGCAAATAGAAAAATGTTGCCATTAACTGCCCCAGGGTTCTTTCCTCTATATTTTCTGCAGCTTTTACTGTGAACTAATTCTCCTTTATAAATCTGTTAGGATGTCCTACATCATTCACTCATAAATTGACATGACAGCAAATGATGCTATAGGGCTACCTTTAACACTCCATGGGGCTAGCACATGTAAGAAGTATGCAGCAGTTAAAAAAGGTCAAAAGCTGATCTACCCTTCCTACCGCAAGTAACATAAAGCTGTAATTCTCTACATGTGGAAACTTCAATTCTGCTCTTTCTTGTGTATCAGCTACTTTCATTTCTCTCTACAGATGTAAGAAAAGATTCAGGCAGCCTGGCTGGCTGAGTGGTTAGGCATTTGGTCTACTAATCTGGTGGTATTAGGTTCAAGTCCCAGCAGTGGGGGATTTTTTTCTGGCACCACCACACCAAAAAGGCCCTGGGGTCTACCCTCTAAAAATGGGCACCAGGGAAATCTGGGAAGGTAAATGCAGCCAGGCATGATACTAACCACATCAGACTTTCATGTGCTGAAGGCATTGGAAATATGGGCCTGATACTGTATCCCCAATATGCCTTCATGGCATGGAAGCCACATTTATCTTCCTATCAATGCCTTTTGACATGTGGCTTACCTGTGACAAAACACCTTTCTCCACAAATGCTGAGCTAACCTCACTGGGTAAGCATAGGCTACTCTGAAATGAACATGGCAAATTTGGTTTTTTAGCACCATTTCTGAATGTTTGATTGCTTGTTGATTTTCAAACAATAAAAAAGAAGCTTCTCACATTCTGTTCCAAAAAAAAAAAAAACCATGACTCATGACATGACATAAGATGCTGACATCTGTGACAGGATTATTTGAAAATGGAAGGCCTGTGTGCACTGTTATGCTATAAAAAGGAAAACTGTGTACAAGTAATCATTCACATTGTTGCTGATACAGTTTCTCCCATTATTTCATTTACTCAGCTCCGTACTCTCTAACCCTCTAAGTGATTTGTTTTGTTCTTTAGATATATACACAAACACACTCAAGAAAGACTTGAGAATAAAAGAAAAAAAAATATGTGGACAAATCCTATTTTCTTTCTTTCTGATATCAAACCAAAACATTCATAAAGAGCTTCAGCTCCATACAATAAAATTCTACATCAAAGAAGAAATTCTACTTCAAATAGACACACATAATCCAAGCAGGTATCTTTGCTAACAGCCCTCTGACTGACAACATCTTTAGCAGAATCTTCAAAATGTTACATTAGAAAGAAAAAAATAACAATAATAAAAATAGTGACAAACTGAAGCTGTATTTCACAGCAGACAACAGACAGAATGAAGTAAACATATTTACTAATGTATCTTTCTCCATATCAACAACTTCCATGGCCTGGTCATCTGAAGATTCTCCAGACCCATGTTCATCCACATCCTCCCAGCCATCTGGAAAATATATTTCAAGGCAATATATACATATATATATGTGTATATATATATATGTATATATACATATATATATATATATGTGTATATATATGTGTGTATATATATATGTGTGTATATATATATACATATATATATATGTGTACATATATGTATATATATATGTATATATATACATATACATATATATATATACATATATATATATACATACATATATATATTATATATATATATATATATATATATATATATATATATCTTATTGGCAGAAATGCAGATGAAACCACTGACAACAATTACTGAGGAAAGACGCTGGCGATGGTTGGGACATGTGCTCCGAATGACTGACAACTCACTACCAAAAATAGCACTAATATGGACACCACAGGGGAGCAGAAGTAAAGGTAGACCAAAAGAGACATGGAGAAGAACAACAGAAAGGATGTTGAGCAATAGAGGGCTCACCTGGGCAAGAGCAGAAAAAAAGGCGAAGGACAGGCATTTGTGGAAAACCCTTGCGGAAGCCCCATGTGCCCTGGGCACTTAAGGTTCAGAGAGAGAGAGAGAGAGAGTTTGTCTACATTGTAACTCACCACCAGAACATAACAAGTTAGCCAGTTTGTCTACATTGTAACTCACCATCAGAACATAACAAGTTAGCCAGTTTGTCTACATTGTAACTCACCGTCAGGACATAACAACTTAGCCAGTTTGTCTACATTGTAACTCACCGTCAGAACATAACAACTTAGCCAGTTTGTCTACATTGTAACTCACCACCAGAACATAACAACTTAGCCAGTTTGTCTACATTGTAACTCACCACCAGAACATAACAAGTTAGCCAGTTTGTCTACATTGTAACTCACCACCAGAACATAACAACTTAGCCAGTTTGTCTACATTGTAACTCACCACCAGAACATAACAAGTTAGCCAGTTTGTCTACACTGTAACTCACCACCAGAACATAACAACTTAGCCAGTTTGTCTACATTGTAACTCACCACCAGAACATAACAAGTTAGCCAGTTTGTCTACATTGTAACTCACCACCAGAACATAACAACTTAGCCAGTTTGTCTACATTGTAACTCACCACCAGAACATAACAAGTTAGCCAGTTTGTCTACATTGTAACTCACCACCAGAACATAACAACTTAGCCAGTTTGTCTACACTGTAACTCACCACCAGAACATAACAAGTTAGCCAGTTTGTCTACATTGTAACTCACCACCAGAACATAACAACTTAGCCAGTTTGTCTACATTGTAACTCACCACCAGAACATAACAACTTAGCCAGTTTGTCTACATTGTAACTCACCACCAGAACATAACAAGTTAGCCAGTTTGTCTACACTGTAACTCACCATCAGAACAACACAAGTTGGCCAGCAGTTCCAGACTGATACCTTGTGCATTCAACAACTTATCAACTTCAGGCCAGGATTTTTCACTCTCAAAGTTCATCTCCTGTAAATGAAAAGTGATTCTTTTTTTTAGATTTTGTGGATAATCCTGAAGAAGGCAAAGTTGAGCCTGCTGTCTAATCTCTTACTTCCTTCTTGTACCTGCTTCAAATACAAATAAATGTCTAAACAAGAATGACATCCAAACTCAAGAACTTTGATACACAAGCCTATGTAGATACAGTTCTAGATTTGGCTGGCATAACTGATAAACAAGACACACTAAAACACCCTGAGAGAAACTCAGTCTTTATCCTGGCCACAGGAAACCAGATTTACAACGACCTGAAGTGGAACAGCTAAAAAAAAGTATTAGGGCAATATATGTAATACAAATAATGTCCACCTGCATGATGAGATGTACTGGATTATATGGCTATAACTCCATGAAGGGAAAATACACATTATGTAAAAGTCAGCCCCATATTCTAGAAACACAGAACATCTGCTTTACCTCAGAAGCATCCTGGCTGTTCTCAAGTGCTGCTGTTATCACAGAAAAGCTGTCCATGTCTAGGACCCCTGCAATGCTTGCCACAATACCACTGTAGTAAGGTGTCAGGTCAATCTCTGTCAGATTTAGCAATATGCCTGAGGATGGAGACCAGAAACTTAGTTTTTCCCATCACATGTAACACTTCACAGAGTCATACCAAGACACTGAGCCTGTGCTCAGAACAGCCATGCTCTGCTGCTGGCCTAGAGATGTGCCTCCTTGCACTCAGGACGCTCCTGTATGTGCTTGGCCTTTATACTCAGTGTTGTTCACAGCGTGTGTTGGGAGATAGTGCCAATGGCATACTGACTGAACACAGCTCGGTCTTTTCCAAATGTCTACCACTGCCTGCAATTATTTCCCTTTCACATAGTCTTTGCTGGTAGGTGCTGCAGTCAAAATTACATTTTTTTTTGCTCACCTCCATGTAATTTTGATAGTGTGGCCGTTACAGTGACATCCAGTGACAATTACTTATTTATTTGGTTATACACTGTTTAAATCAGGCACTAAGCAAAACATCTATAATTAATCATTTACTTAGTTATATGTTTAAATCAGGCACCAAGCTACCTTCTTCTTCTTCTTCTTCGTTCGCTTCTACCACCAAAATCGCACTGTGATCCTACTGAATTTACGCCTGTGGTCCTCGTTAGGTCCCGTGGTCTCCTGTGTGGTCCCCGAAAGGACCACACGAGGTCCACGTGAGGACCACAAGGGGTTCAGAGTATCACAGGGCTTTAGCCTGTATTCTTGGTGGGTCTCAGAAGCGGGATTGCGTGACACCGTGGTTTTCATTGCACCAGTTTAGTCTAGGGTTGGACTTTCTCACCGGAAGACCTCAACATGTTTAGGATATCAGTGCATCCCCGCTGGGTGAGAGGCGGTAGCCCACCCAGGCCAGAGTTGGACCTTCTCACTGGAAAACCTCGATGTGTTTTGAGATACCCGTGTATCACCGCCTGGTGAGAGGTGGTTGTCCATCCAGTCCAGTGTTGGACTTTCTCACCACCAAGCTACCAATCCATAATTAAACATTTACTTGGTTATACAATGTTTAAATCAGGCACCAAGATATCAACCCATAATTAATCATTTACTCGCTATATGAAAAACACTCAGACCATAGCTCTGCTCCTTAGAAACTGTACACAAAAATGTTTCAACATTTCATTTTGCTAAACACCACAGTAAAATTCATATACATAATTACAATTAAAATATGGGAGGGGGGGGGGGGGGAAGAGAAAAAGCAGAAGGGGAAAAAAAAAACCAAGCATGCAAAGACTCTAAAACTCTCATTCACTTAAATCATTAAAACTCAGCAGAGGTGTTTAAAATGAAATCTTCCAGCTCTTTAGAAATAAATTAAAATACAAATGTGCGTACAAACCAATGACCAGAGTCCGGAATAGTACTCGGTCAACTCCTGTTGCTGTAGCTGAAATTATGTTGAGTAGTTCTGACAAAACTTCTGACTGCTGACAAACTCTTGAAACATCCATGTTATTTTCACTAACAATGTGCAAACACCGAGCTGAAAATTTAACACACAAGGAAGTTAACGTTTCAAAAAGAATAGCTCAAAGTTAGCAAAAATTGCTTCTCTTATGAAAGTCTGACTGCTGTTTGATCTGACAAAATTTATCAAAAAGCAAAAAAAAAAAAACCTTGAACTTAGTGACAACATTTTAAGACTGACACTCGAAATGTGTTTGTGAAGCATTTGCCTAAATTCATCTCTTTCTGATTTCTTATGGAAATATTTTTCTATTCTTATCCTGAATGAATAAAACTGAATGTTTCTGCTCTTTTCTTTGGCAGTGATAATGATGCTGATGCTAATGACAATTTTTAATGACGATAATATGCTGTCAAGGCTTTAATTTCCCATGGCATGCAAAAGATGGGCTGATGTTCTTCCAGTAAGCTACAACAGCAAGCATATTAGTAAGTCACTGATCCCTATCTTGCTTGCTTGTTTTCTAAGTAAAGCTGGTCCTCTGCAGCTCTGGTATAAGAGCTGGGACTTCTTCATCACACCTCCCTGGCACATCGTGATATGCAGATAGAAATCTTTGTACAATCCCCCAACTTACCAGCTGCTGTAGATAGCCTGTATCCATATGTTTCTACTTTCAAAAGAGGCAGAATCACTCTGAGGAGACCTTCTTTGTTGAACCACTGAACTGCAATGTTATTGCTTTCACTGAAGTTAAAATAACATATATATATGTATACATGTATGTACATAACTGATCTGGAGTTTATAGGACTGAACTGGTGATATACTATTTCTAATAATGTATTGGTAGATGTGCACAATGTAGTCTGCTGTGACAGATATTCTCCATCACTGGAGGTTGTTTTCTGCAGCACAAGTGTGTCAGGTACCAATTTCTACAGCCTGGTTGACTGTAGGGTGTGTATATACTTCATCACACCTTGAGGCTCCAAAAATAATCACTGCAACCTACCCTCCCACTACACACAGTGCTTCTGTTTTACCACACTCACTGCTTCACTTACAAAGGACATCCTCACAGTTCCTGGGAGCCAAACAAGAACATTTTGCTCTCTCTATCTCCTGCTCACTGATACATATATTTACAACACAGGAATGGCTCATGAACCAACTTCAGCTAACATGATACATATATTTATAACACAGGAATGGCTCATGAACCAACTTCAGCTAACATGATACATATATTTACAACACAAGAATGGCTCATGAACCAACTTCAGCTAAAATGATACATATATTTACAACACAGGAATGGCTCATGAACCAACTTCAGCTAACACCACACAATCTCCCTTTGGTAGCATGGAGAGAGACTCCAAGACAAAAAAAGCTACGTGAGAACTAGAAACTAAGAAAGGGACAGTCATTTAACACAACACTAAAACAATGCCGAGAACAGAATGTGCTCAACACCCACATAGAATAATCTGTGACGCAACAGGAATTCAAAGCACAGGGGGAAAAACACATGAGAAGAAAATTCATTCTGAATGCAAGATATAAATTTATATATTTATTCAGTCTGACACGGATCTACTGCCCAGGTCACGCAGGAGTCAAAGGCAACGAGAGAGTGGGCAAGCTGGCAGACATGGCATCAATTCAGGACCCCCCAAAAATGGACAAGGAAGAGATTTCAAGAGCCGCCTTGAACAGGCTGAGCATGGTGGACGATACTGGGTCAAATGACAACAATCACATCAGGAGTATGATCAAATTGGGGGAGGAGAGGGGAAGTGGACGTTTTTCTGAACGAAGTGGGTTTAGCGCTCATTATCCACAGCCAGTGCGTGACTGGCTCCACCAGCAGGTGCACACTTCAGTGGGTGCTGGAATGGAAGGTGAAGCACATATGGGAATGCCTGGAGTATGGGGGATTCCAGTCTCTGGTTACAGATTAAATATAAATGAACATGACTACTGACTCTAAAATAAACAACTGATGCATAACAATATGGAACAGGTTATTCACAACAATAAAAAAACTGAATGATCATCACTTCATGAAAACCATGTTCATGTCTGAAATCATAGGTTTTATTGCTTATATAGTAAAAAAAAAAGACTATACTCAAATGATGCATTTTGAGAGGTTAAAAAATAAATAAAACAATACAAAACCTCAATTACCATAAATTTGATAACAGTTCTATTGCTTCTGCCAAAACATCTGTACTTGTATCATACTTGGTGGCCTCTTTCTGTGGTACCCAGCTGTTGTCATACTGGAAACACAAGAGACTGTGCCACTAAATCAACAACTGACAAAAGATAATCTACTTATGCTAGTGTTACTTAATCACTATTAACATTAGAAAGACAAAGAGGTACAGAAATATTGGAAAAAAAATGTTACTAGAAACCTGTTTTACATATTCTTGTACATTTTCCTGAACTAACCATAGCTCTTTCTTCTCCATGTGTTGATAATGTATGTCTGAAATTCTGCCTCTTTGATAAATTAACTTTTTTTTTCCCAAAGTGCCTCCATACAGTTTGGCTTCTTAGGCAGTTTTAGGCACTGCTAAAAACAAAACAGTCAATAGAACAATAAAACTAAAGATGGGGAAAGATGCACAAAGAGACTGAACTTTACAAAATGGTTTACTGTTACCATGGCCAATAATGCCAGTCAAATATTGCTGGAATTAGCCTTGAAGAGAAGCTGCTAGAAGAAAAAAAAAAAAAAGATAAACTTTCAGAAACATCAAACATATAATAAAAGTCACAAGAGGACAGAACTTGCAGAACACACACATACATACAATTATCAATTTTCTTTTCTCTCCCATCAACTTTTGTAGGCTATGTCATATCAGTAAAAATAATGCATCATGTCATTTCAGAAACTATGGAGAATCATTCGGTTGAACAACTTCTCTTATGCTTAATGCTACTATTATTTAATTACCATAGCTGGCCACAGTCCAAAAAGTCTTTTCGGTTATGATCACTATATTCAGGGCAAGGCCATGGGTGCTCCCATCTCCTCAACACAGCTGCACAAGGTCTGCAACATTAGAGTCTCTACTGACCGGAGGATAATACTTGCAGAGATGAAAGAACACATCATCTTGTCTCAGAAGCTGCATTAATATTTATACTACTGGCTACAGTAGCCACAAAGTACATCGAGTAACATAAGTGCACGACAAAAAAAAAGCACTACACAAGACCTTGTGCCTCAGTTTTAACTAAAAGAGATGGGAAAAGCACAAATAACCAACCCTGCACAGGGTCTGTGGACATCAGAAGCTCAATGGACTGAAACATTCACATTGTAGCACTATGATCATTTGTGGAACTGTGTTCCCACTTTCTGCACATCTTATACTTGCCTGGCAACTTTTTTTTTTTTTTCCTAAAAGCATAATCAGGGACATTAATTCTAGGCAAGAACTGTCTGAATTCATTTAAGAAAATGATAAGTCACCTGTTTGATGAGAGCTGCCAGTGGAGTCAGAATGTCACTAGAGATCATCACATCACATACATCTGTCTGGCCATATACGCTCATATTCCTGCAACAAAATAACAAGACAATGAGAGACATGCTGGCTTCATCATCTCTTACTTGCAGCTGATAATCTTTAATTCTGCAATAGTTTTATAATAACGGAGCTTACACTTTCTTTTATAAAGAGAGAACATAACAGTGAAAAAAAAAAAAATCACAATCACATCTGAAGGCAGTTTAAGGAAAGTGCTTGTTCCAAGGTAAAGATGAAACAATAAACAAATCTCAATGAAAAAAAAACTGGCAAAGAAAAAAACAGTACAAAAACAAGAACAAAAAAACTGAGTAAGCAATAGTTTTAATAGAGAAAATAACAACTAGACATACATACAATGGACAGTCGTGTACAGAATGGACTACAGGGGAAGTCATGTATGGAATGAACTACACTAGACAGTCAAGTACTGAATGAACTGGACAGTCAAGTACAGAATGAACTGCAGTAGATGATCATGTACAAAATGAACTACAGTGGACAGTCACATACAGAATAAACTACACTGAACAGTCACGTACGGAATGAACTACAGTGGACAGTCATGTATAGGATTAACAATAGTGGATGGTCGTGTATAGATCAAACTACAGTGAACGGTCATATATAGAATGAACTACTATGGATGGCCATGTACGGAACAAACTAAAGTGGACAGTCATGTATAGAATGAACTTCAGCAGATGGCTATGCGTAGAACAAACTACAGTGGACAGTCAAGTATAGAATGAACTTCAGCTGATGGTTATGTGTAGAACAAACTACAGTGGACAGTCATGTATAAAATGAACTTCAACAGATGCTTATGTGTAGAATGAACTACAGTGGGTGCTCATGTATAGAATAAATTTCATTTCAGTAGATGGACATGTATAGAATGAAATACTGCGGACAGTCACGGATGGAATGAACTACAGTGGGTGGTCATGTACAGAATGAACTGCAGTAGACAGGCATGCACAGAATAAACTATAACAGATGGTCATGTGACCAAACTACAATGGACAGATTTATATGATCTACTGTGGTTAGTTACACACAAAAAGAACTAGTAAAAAGATCTGCATCAGACAGTAAATGAAATTTTTCTTTCCTAATGAGACTGAAAAAACAATGTGACAAGAAGTCAGACAATTGAGCTACATCTAATGTTAATTTATGATTTAGATATATAATAATGAACACCAATAATGTATCATGATCGTTAACTAAAATCATATTTTTTCCCAACTCTTTAGAACATACCTTAGTGCACCCAGTGCACCTTTTCTCACTTCAGTACAAGAATCTAGAAACAGTGGGGCAGCGATCTTCACTACATTCTGTTGAAGCAAATATCCTATTGCTTTTGGCTGTGACACTATACTTGCTAGAAGCTGACAGCCACAAGATCTCTCTTCTGCATCTGGTGCTTGAAGCTACAAATTTTATTTCAACAGAAACAAAATCTTTTATAACTACTTGGTACATTAAAAAAAAAAAAACCAAAACAAAACATTAATCCATAAAGTATTCACTTGCTGAAGAAAAAACTTAGAATGTTATGAAATAAACCACATTTGTTTGATGGCTGCCTTACAAATAAAGAATGGAAGTGAGCTGTCAGTTAGACTTATACAAACATATATAAGTATATGTATATATACATACATGTACTTGTATGAACTCCCTGTAACTGTGAGCTGTTCTTTGTAGCTGATGCTGTAGAGATGTTGAGGCACAGCAATGTATTGGCATGGGAGTGAGTTATAGCAGCTACTTTTTCAGTCTCGGAGTACAGCTAAAAAGCAGGGGTGTGCAATGTTTCTTTAGCAGACTCCATCACCATGGGGACTATGGCGATCCCTGCCCTGTTAGCCAGGCTATGAATGTTACTGGGGGTACCACGGAGAGGTGGAACAGGGTCTTGGTCAGTTATGGGTTGCTAACCTTGACGTTGGCATATCAGCTATGGGTGGCTGATTACCTTATTGGGTGTTTTCACCCCCATATATATACATACATATATGGAAAAGACAAGACCAAGAGGCAGATCAAGGAGGCAAAGATGGAGAGAGAAGTGGAAGAAGACATAAAAAAAAGAACCTAGAGTAAATAAGTGGTGAGAGAAAGACATGAACTGAGAAGACTGGAGACATTGTATTCTCAGCAATATGCCTCAAAGGCTTGTAAATGAACACAGAGATTATCACACACAAAGAGAGAGAGAGAGAGAGAGAGAGAGAGAGAGAGAGCCAAGAGATAATAGTCTGACACAACAAAAATATCACTGAGCTGTCACTATCTAGATATGCGGGAAGTGATGATCACTGGGCTGGCTCCACATAGTAAATGTGATGATCTTCTTAGCTGTTTGCCTTGAAAAGGGTGGTAGCTGCGTTGTGTTGTGGCTGTGCGTTTACTAGCCCAACAAATATGACTTTGGCTCAAAGCATTTTTTGGACCGAATTCATCATCCATTTGCGATCCTTGTTCATTTGGCCAGACTGTTGTTTCCAGGGCACCACTAGGAGGCAGAGCAGAGTCTTGGCCGTTATGGTTTGTAAACCCTGACGCAACAGGTCACTATGGATCGCAGATCATTGTCTAGTTTAATTTGAGTACGTCTTAGGCGCGCCACCCAGCGTAATGTTGAAACTATCTTCTTACATCCTTACCATGCCGTTAAACATCACACAGGGCTCACATAGTTTGCCAAGTTTTCCTGTTCTCTGCAAGTCTTTCAACTTCATCAAGGGATGGCATGCCCACTAAACTGGCTTCTCTTAACAATGTCCTCTTCAGAGTTTCATGTGGTTGACCTCTTTTCTTTGGCCTACTGTGTTCCACTTGATAGCTTGTTTTGGGATTCTCTGATTGTTTCTTCTCATCACGTGATCAAAATGTGTCCATCTCCTTTTCCTGATCACCCATGAGAAAGGTTGTTGTTCAGCCATCTGTCTTATCTCTGCATTGTTCTTGAATTCATTCCACTTGATGCCGAGTATTTTCCTTAGGCATTTGTTTTCAAAAGAGTCTAATTTCTTGTCTATTTCTTTAGTTGATTTCCAGCTTTTGCATACATAAATGAGGGTGTATATCACATTTGAACTGAATAATCTTAACTTGGTTTTTGTGCTTATAACTTTTGAACATGTTCTCAAGATTTTTGAAGGACAATGCTGCTTTTGCAATTCTAATTCTAACTTCCTTCCTGGTCACCATCCTGGTCTGTGTAGCTGCCAAGGTATGCAAATTGGTTTACTTCATCAACAACTGTTCCTTCTACATATATTTTTCCTTCTTGATTAATGAGAAGTTTCATTATTTTAGTTTTGTCTTTGTTAATTTCAAGACCTATATTGCTAGCCAAGGAAGACAAGGAATCTGTTTTTTTCTTCCATCAATTTCACATTGTCACTGATAAGAGTTATGTCATCTGCAAAATCAAGATCTTCTATTCGGGTTCCATGTACCAAATCAATGCCAGTTTTATCTGTACAGCATCTTTTAAAGTCTATGGCAATTCCAAAAAGCAATGGAGATAATATACATCCTTGTTTCACACCTGTTTTAATTTGAAACCATTCACTCATTCCTTCTTCTGTCTTGACTGCACAAACATATCCATTGTAGGGATCTCTAATGATGTTGACAATTTTATATGGTATTCCATATAGTCTTAAAATTCTCACAATGAATCTCTGTGTATGCTATCAAATGCTTTTTTAAAGTCTATGAAGTTCAGGATTAATGGTTTCTGCTTTTCAATATGTTCTTCAAGTATTATTCTTAGAGTAAAGATCTGGTCGAGACAGTTTCTCCCTTTTTGAAATCATGCCTGTTCTTCTCTCATTACAGTATCCACCACATCCTTAAGTCTATTCAGAATCACTTTACAAAACATCTCTGACACAACTCATAGTAAGGTTACACCCCTCCAGTTATTGCAGTCACTGAGGTTGCCTTTCTTTGGTATTTTAACAATGATTCCCTTTTTCCATTGAGAAGAGACTTTTTCTTCTTTCCAAATTTTATTAAAAATTCTTTGTAACTGGCTCATGTTGTCACTATTAACTCTTTCCACCCGCCTGGACCCTACAGGGGCCATGTTCGTTTTACGTCGGCAGTCTAAAGGCCCCTATGGGTCACCCTGTTTTGTTTCGTTCACATGTGAAATTAACTTTTTAGTTAACGACTATCTGCGCATGCCAAAATCTTCCTTTACTTCCAGGCACGCCGTTCAAAAAGGAGTTTGCTAAATATTACCAAGAATTTGTGTTTTTCAGCGACATTTTCGAGACCGACTAAAAAAATGAACCCACCCACCGACTCGACAAATGTGACTGCATGTTATTCAGGTAGTGGTAGGCCTGTTAGAAACAGTGCAAAGGCAGCTTTGAATTTATTTAAGTGTATAGGTAATGGAAAGACCATAACTGAATCAAGTTCTCACGTGGATGAACCTGTAATTAGTTTATCTGCCTATAGTGACAGTGACAGGCATAGTGAAAGTGATTCTGACAATGGCCCTACGACTAGTTCTAGTTCTTTAGATGGACCGAGCAACAGGATAAGTCCTCCACCTGTGAAACGACCTAGAACTATTGTTTCTGTGGCTCAGAGAGAAAATAACAATTCAGTATCTAACTGGAGAGAAGCACAGGTGAATGAAGAGCTAAGAACTCCTAGCAGCAGTGATCCTGGCAGTGGTATTCTGTTAGATGTTGGCCGTGAGCGGACACCACTGGGGTTTTTCTTTGCACTATTTACAATAGATATTTTGGACAGTCTCATAGCCAGCATAAATGCTTATGCTGTTATGAAACTTAGCCAAGCAGGTGATGATAGTAATGATTCTGGATGGACACCTATTGGCCGTCATGAAATGTATAAGTTCATGGCCACTATCATTTCCATGAGCATGCAACCTAAACCAAAACTCAGTGACTATTGGATCACCACAGGCCATCTGGAGTCACCATTTTTTAGGCAGATGTTTAGTAGGGATAGGTTTCTAATGATATACAGCACCATGCTGCATGTCGGTGAAGCTGATAGTAAAGGTAAAGCCAAAATTGAACCTTTTGTCAATCAGCTGGTCGCATCTTTTCAGGCAGCCTTTCACCCTTTCAGAGACGTAAGTATTGATGAAATGGTAACTGGCTACAAGGGACGCTGGTGTCACAAGCAATATAACGCTAGCAAGCCAGCCAAATATAACATCAAGACGTTTGGCCTTTGTGACTCCATCACAGGTTATGTGTTCAACCTGGTGATATATTTTGGGAAGCAAACCTCCTATGACCCTGCCACTGCTGACAGTCCAAGTCATGCTGTGAAAGTTTTTCAGACACTTTTGCAGCCAGTGAAGGCTTCTCATCATATATTTGCAGACAGGTTTTATACCAGTCTTCCTCTGGTTGATTATCTGCTGTCAAAAGGTCACAATTACACTGGGACCTTGAATATCTGTCGTAAGGGCTTTCCTCCGCAGCTGAAAACTCAGACACTTGAGGAAAACAAGCCTGTTTACCATGTCAGAGATGATGGTAAGATTCTCTGTGTTTCCTGGACAAACAAAAAAATCAAAGAAGCCTGTTCATGTGGTTACAACACATGGAAAAGCTGTCACTATTCTTCTTATCGAAGGACAACAAGAGGTCCAGAAACCAGAGATCATTCACACATATAACATGTGTATGAATGGATGTGACAGAGCTGACCAAAAGGTTTCATACTATGGCATGCATTCTAGAAAGACAATAAAGTGGTGGAAGAAAATATTCAACTGGATTTTGGAAATAACACAGGTGAATGCTCACACTTTATATTTGCTTTCAGACAACCCTGGGAGGAGTAATAAATCTCTGGTCTTCTTCAAGAATCAGCTTATTGAAGGTTTGGTATCCTTGGCAGACAGCAGCTTCATTGCAGAAGTTAGTATGCCTGCTCCCAGGCAAACGGGAGCAGCAGCACATCCCCTTATCTCAGAACACTACCAAGGTGTTCATCTGATTGATATGAAAGATTTCCGTAAACGGTGTTTATACTGTTCGAGGCCAGACAAGAAAGTCCGCACCTATTACTACTGCACTACGTGCTCGGACGAACCTCATCTGTATCCAAAGAATTGTTTCCGGGCGTATCATATGTCACATCGAGCATGATACCACTGCATTCTAGCACAAATACTTCATTTGCCTGTGCTTTCTACATTTACTGTCTGAGCCACCCTTGACATCTCTGTCTAACCTGACCATTTTTACTCTGTAGGTGACTGATTTCTTGACTGAAGACAGCAGAAGACTAGTGTTTTTGTACCTGTATTGTATATACTGACAGCAAAATTAATTTTGTTATACTTTTTTATCATGTAAATATACTGTGTACAGATCACATACTGACAGTTTTATACAAGCCTTGACCTCAGCCGACAGCAGCTCTATAACGGCCCTTTTCAGGGCCATCCAAATTTTCAAGACTGGCAATTGCTCAGGAAAGAGGAGCCTTCACCTCAGCCGACAGCAGCTATATAACGGCCCTTTTCAGGGCCATCCAAATTTTCACAATTGACATGCACAAGGGTTGCGCAAAATGAGTTCACATTGTTTTCTGTTGTGTTTTTGTTTGTTTGTAAGTCTGCAAATTTGTCCACAGTTTTTACACTTCATGTGAGGAATTCCATTTATCTTCATATTGTGTTTTTCAAGTGGATATTTACAGCTGTAATGGTAAGTAGAAAACAATTTTATTTGTGTGTCACAATTCTTTTTTGGGCTGAAAAGAGATATAGTGTATATTAGATGTGATTCATTTGGATTTCACAACAAAATGTGCCAAAGTTGGATTCATATTCAGTTGGAATATATTCAGACTGAGGGTAAGTTGAACATACTTTTTTTTTTCTCAGTCCTAAATAATTTTTTTTTTTTTTTTTGCTCACAAACTTTTCAATTTTTTCTCAACAGTTCTCTTTCTTTGACAAATAACTACATTTATGAAATCCTCATTCATTTCTACTTATTTTGATATATGATACATTTATGTTGAACCCTGAATTAGTTTTTTAAAATTAATTTTAGAGAGGGACTCAAAAATTATTGCAACACCCGCTCGATAATATAACGTCCGCCCATACGACGGTAACGTCCGCGGTTTTTTTCCCGGGTGGAAAGAGTTAATAGCTTATTAACTGTTATTTCATCTTCACCTGCAGCTTTGTTGTTAGCCATTAGATTCACTGCTGTTTCAATTTCATTAAGTGTAACTTCATCTAAGTTGATATTTAGTTATGAGACTGGTAAATCAGTTTCAAGATTTATTAATTCATTTGAGCATGGTCGATTAAGCATTTCTTGGAAGTGTTTGCCCCATCTTTGCTTTTGGTCTTTACTTGATGTTAACAGGTTGCCTGTTTTGCTAAAGACTGGTCTTTCTCTGGAGGTAATAGCACCTGTTAGCTTCTTCAGTATGTTATATAGAGTTTTGCTGTTTCCTGTTTTTCCTGCTTCTTTTGCCATACTGTCCATATATTCTCTTTTGTCTATTCTAGATTAACTTTTTATTTTATTGTCTAGTTCTCTGGATGTTGCTTTTGTCAAAACTTTTCCAAGATCTGTCTTTACATTCAACATGGCTAATTTGGCTGCTCTTCTTTCATGTAAGTATTTCCATGTGTTATCAGATCTATTGCTCTTCAGAAAGTAAAACAAATAAAGAATCTGTGGAGAGGAGCAGACAGAACCACAAAAATAAGATTTTTAAGGGCATGCATCTTTCCCATTGCAACATATGCCTGTGAGACCTGGACACTTAACAAAACAGCTGAGAAGCACATAAATGCCTTTGAATGTAAATGCTATAGAAGAGTTCTCCAAATATCGTGGACACAAAAAAGAACAAATATATCTATACTACAAGAGCTTAATATTGAAGAAGGCTGGCTAGTAAAGAGGATTAAAGAGAGAAAACTTAAATATTTTGGCCACATTAAACGTCATGATAATTTAGAGAAGACCGTCTTGGAAGGATACATAATGGGAAAAAGAAAAAGAGGAAGACCGAAACGAAGATGGCTGCAAGACATCGTTGATGATCTGGAAATGGATGCAGCAGCAGCAGGCCATCTTGCTCACAACCGAGAGGCCTACAGGAGTGCTGTTTGGGAGGCAAAGTTCCGCAAGGGACATGCAAAGGAATGAATGAATGAATCAGATCTCCATGCTTTTCTACTTGTTGAATGCAGACCAGCACTTGCTTTTGCTGCCGTGGTTATGGTGTGCTATATGAATTCCATAATTCATCTATATCTGTCTCGTCTACCTCTTTGAGTGCTGAGAAATGATTGGTAAGTTCCAGACTGTAGAAACTATACATACAGACTATTATGACAGACCCCTTATAAATATAACTAATGGGCATATATATATTTCAGGATACACAAACATGTCATGCGACATGGCTTAGTCTAACGACTTCAATCATACTGTTATGTACTACACCTTCTCTATGATGTTTGCAATCGATGCAGGAGCTGTAGCACTTTGGAACCGACCGCAATTTAATTCAGCGTCCATTTCGAGATCCTTTTCACTGATAAGGCCTGTTGGATTGGGCCTCAGATTTCCAAACCGCTTCGCCTTATTCTTCCCCATATTTAAGCTTTAAAGTCACCCAGTTCTACGTTTGATAGTTAGGAACACGTCCACTCAACGATCGCCCAGCCTCACATCATACCTTCCCGTACATGTGTTGTGTATTTCCGCCAGGAGTAGTATGTATACTCTGATTGTAAAAATAGCCATTTTGTACAATATTTTCGATATAAAAGCTATGATTACGCCTGTTGTTTATACATGCTTTCTATTTCTACATTTCTTTTATGAATAGTTCATTCGTCGTCTGCTACAATACTTCTGTCAAGAGGAGAGAAAAAAAGAAAATTTTTTGTCATTTATTTTTTTTTTAAAATCGAACATTATCATTGTCATTTATGGTAAAAGATTTATTGTTATTCTGACGTTTAGTATTTCTTACCTTTTTATTATATAAAAAAATAAGGCTTTCGCACAATAAAATGATAGAGAATTGTTACAAAGTACGTCTTTGAAAAATAAATAAAGCTTTTTTAGACGTGATAAAGAATTTTATCACTTGCCTTTCTCTCACTTCAAAAAAGTGCTTTTTAGCAACGATTTTTCGAAGGTTAACCATACAACACTACTCTGTCTTATTTTTCTTCTTTGAGCAGCTGAATTCAACAGCTTTCCGAACCACTGAGGCTCATCTACAGACATGACACATCTCAATTCCTCTCTGTTCTTGATCTTTTCTTGCCAAATGTCTGTTCCAAGAAATTCTTTTTCTAGGCTGTCTCACCATCATTGTCTAGTTACATGTCTTGGTCTGTCCCCTTTCATCACTTCTGTATATGCCATCTTTCTTTGTCTATCCTTCTTCAGTCATTCAAAATGCCAAAGCCACCTCAGTCTGTTTTTTTTCCCCATAATGGCTGTTGTAAATGCAGAGTTAAACATTGTATAAGTTTCTTTGTTGCTTCTTATTTTCCATAGGATCTCTTACCACTCCATAACTTCTTCTCAGAATTCTGTTCTCAAATGTTTGGTTTTCATCTTGTTTAAATGTACTTCATGTTTCTGATCCATATTGTGCAACTGGTTTAATCTGTGTCTTATACATGCTTAGTCTGGTGTTGTGGGATAGAGTTTTAGATTGTAACAGTTGTCTAAGGACAAAATATGTCTTGTTTCCAGGTTGTGTTGTAACTCTTATCTCATCTCTTATAATGTTGGAGCTACTAACCGTTATTCCTAGGTATTTATAGGAGTGTGTTCTTTTAATCTTTTTACTTTCTATTTGATATGGTCTTCAACTGCTCTGTTACTTCAACTTATTATTAAACTGCTAAGCTGCAAGAATATAATTAAAGTAGTTTAAGATATAATAATCTTTCAATAATTATCTACAATGCTAAATGAATATACAGAGAGATACTGAAATTTTTTTAAGTATGCAAATAACCACAGGCTAATCTTTTTTATCAGACAGTTTTTCTCCAAAGTCTTGCGAGTAAATGGAGCCAGCAATCTTATTCTCCACTTCACCTCCAAATTTGGAAGAATTGTGTGGTATAACAGTGTCAGTGAAGACTGGAGACAAGTTTTCTGTTGTAAACATGCAGTCTCACATAACAAAGTGCAGGTCTGTAAAAGAAAGACTGTATATGTGGGCAAATGTAAATGTATCATAGGGTCTTTATCAATATTCCTCTGTAAGGAGTGTTTCAGCATGTGCAAAATACATATGTAACTTTCTGTGTGACATTTACATTTGAATTTAATTTTCTATATGATATTTAGAATATGTGTAACTTTCTATATAATATTTAGAATGTATATATAACTTTCTGTGTGATATTTGGAATATGTATGTAACTCTCTGTGATATTTAGAATATGTATGTGACTTTCTAGATGATATTTAGAATATGAATGACCTGAAAAGTAATGTAAATAAAAAAAAAAAACTGAGTGACATGAAAAATATTATGAGCAGTGTCAAAAATTTATATAATCAATTGCTCATTGTTCAGCTTACGGGGAACATTGTTCCAGGGTGCACTGATGATAATATGTCATTGTTTCAGGGAGATGATATTTACAGAGCCTGATATCCTAGCAGGTCCATCTTATGATTTAGATTTCTGCTTTAACATTGTAATGCTGGTAAGTGATACTAAAATAATATGTGTTGTGGTTTCAAAGTCATTCTGAAACATCCTGTTTAGAAAAGTGGCTCCTAAAGATGGCAGCACTTCACCCCTAGAGCTTTGAGAAGATGAAGAGGGCAGTAAAGGGAAAGGGAGCTGTAGGGGACATCAGAATCAACTGGATTAAGAAAAGTTTTCTGGGGTACAAAGGATATGGTCTGGGATACAGGGAAGAGCGAGGGGAAGAAATGACAGTGTGTTGAAAGAAGAAACATTCTTCAGCTATTTCATATTATTGAATGATGTATTCACAGTTTAAGATCAGAACTATTTCCAGGGCTAAAGAAAGGTTATATGCAGGTTGTACAACATGTCTTCCCCCCTAGATAAAAGAAGTGCACATTAAATAAACAGTTACAACAGAGAACAGACATCCAAGGCAAGCATTAGATTTACATTTAATAGAGAAATTTCCAAAATGTAGGAGATTTAATATAACAAGATGGAGAAAGATGCATAGGACTAGGTCATGTTACACACATTTAATGATGATGATGATGTATCTGTATAAGTTCTGTTTTTAGACAGTATCATCCTTGGCATTTACAGTAATTAGAATATGAATCATGTTAAAGTATGCACCAATCTTTATTTTTTAGATTATAATTCTTTTCTTTTGTTATTATCTCTTATTCTATCAGACCAAAAACCCCAAGACTACACAAAAAGCTTTATAATAAACACATCTGCTATGTTTTTATCAGGAAATAATGTTATGTATGTTTAGCATATGTTTAAACTTTAGCATATATTTAAACTTGGCGAACAACCATGCAAGCCCTATGTGATGTTCAGTGGCACGGGAAGTATGTAAGATGTAAGAATGTATGATGTTTAGCGTATATTGTAGAAAAATGACATCTCTAAAACACCAAAATAAAAACTATATAGAAGCAGTTATTTTATATATCATTTTTTTGTACACCACTATCTACATGGCTCACTGCAGAATAATGGATTCTGTTCCTGTTTTTACAAAAGTGTTGTACTGCTAACTGATGTGGTTGAAAAACATTTCCTGCTGTGCCATTAAAAATTGTAATAAGTCTCATTTTTGATTGTTGTATCTTAACAATATGGCTTTTAGCAAAGTCATTTCAAGATGGGTAGAATACAAGCAAGACTTCAGAAACAAGGACTGCAGGTATCTCCTGTTGTGTGTCTGAAAAGCTTTGATGATGAATGAAATTAATTATTGTCATCATTAATCATCTTTAACACTTGACACATTTTTGTGAAAAAACTGAATAGGTAACAATAACTGAAAAAAATTTATGATTGTATAAATTCATATGTTTGTTAATGATCATACCAATTTATGTTCA
The DNA here is from genome assembly GCA_009760885.1 of Achatina immaculata. Lineage (NCBI taxonomy): Eukaryota > Metazoa > Mollusca > Gastropoda > Stylommatophora > Achatinidae > Lissachatina > Lissachatina immaculata. Next base: position 66,453,491 of record CM019716.1, on the reverse strand, counting down.
CTATTAAAATATCAATAGGAGGACTTGGGTAATCTGTTTTATAGTTTAAATTAGTGTCAAATATTAAAGTATTGCTGCATATAAACATTTCTCTGTGATTTTTTTTGTTTGTGAAAGGACCTTTCAATAAGTAGTGTTTGACTCAAAATTCTTCAGATTTTGGGTTTTATACAATTTTAGAGAAATGCCAGATTACTGAAGCCACTTTGCTTTGCTTGATGAACAATCTCTGGTCCTATGATTTATTGTTCTTCTGTTCTTCATTGATCTTCTGCTTGGTCAGACAAATGTCATTCATTCCAGTTATTCTGGGTTTTCTTCATTTTCATCATTTCTCTTTCTACAAATCTTTTTCTTTTCACCCATTCTTGAGTCTTCCCATCTCCTTTTGACCTGAAGTGTTTCATGTTAAGATAAGATAGGTACTTTCTCTTCATTACTTTGATACTCGTATGTTCCAGTAATACCAGTCTCCTGCATTTTATTTCATGTTTATATTACTAATTGCTGTTCTCTGGGTTTGTTCTCTTTTCCATACCATGTTCATTCCTTGCCTTCTTTACCCTATCTGGGGCATAGGCCATCAATAAGGGGTCTCCATTTATGTCTATCCTGGGATGTTTCTTCTGTCCAACTCAAAGTGTAGTTAATTGGTTTCCAGACATTTCAGGTTTTCACCACACTATGTCATAGATCTTCGTGAAGAAGTTTTTTCCATAAACCACCACCACCGCCGCTGACACCACCACCACCATCACCGGTGGTAACGAATCTCCAGTTCCCTTGCACCCTTTCCCTGATGGTGCACTCAGCCAGGCTGTATCCTGTCCATTATCCTGTGTTATCTCCCCAGCTACATCTCTTGTCCTCTTCTTGCTTTTTTCTGTCCACTTTTCCTTCTATTATGGCCTTCAGTATATTGTTATGTCTTTTGATATGGCCAAAGTATTTTGTTTTCTTCATCTTTATTTCTTTGAGAAGTTCACATTGTACTTGGAACCATTTTAAAAGTAAAAATTTCCTTACAGCACACAAGGTGAATTCTTCTTAGCTTCATACAGCAGTACAGAGAGCACTTTTATTTAGACTATTCAGATGTCAGGTGACTGTCTGATCCAGACGCACATTTTGAGATACATTCTGCACTTATTATATCCTTGTGTAGTTTTATCAACTTAGATATCTAGAAGCATCTCAACAAATGTTTAAACTGAAGGTTTATCTTCATTCTTAAGTTTTAAAATTCTTGTTTGTTAATATGACCTATTACTAATTGGAACTTACTTTGAGCTGATCCATGTCATCATTAAAAAAAAAAAGTCTTGTGTTTGTGAAAACAGTTTTAGGCATTGCTTTTTATTTTATCTTTAGTGGAGCAAAACTTATAAAGTCCAGCCATCCTTGTATCAGTCTTGTTTAAAGTACACAGTCCTTGCCAAACTTGCACCAGTCTGGAATAGAGCAGGAGAGTGGCTGATTCAAGGTGACTTTTTCATAGTTTTTTGGGGTATATTTTACAAACAGGATATCTTAATGGTGTGGGGGGTGAAGACATCCGATAAGGTAATCAGCGACCCATAGCTGATATGCCAGCGTCAGGGTTAGTGGCCCTTAGCTGACCAAGACCCCATTCCACCTCTCCGTGGTACCCCCAGTAACAGGCATAGCTTGGCTCTGTGGTACCCCCATTAACAGGCATAGCCTGGCTAACGGGGAAGGGATCGCCATAGTCCCCATGGTGGTGGAGTCTGCTAAAGAAGCATTGCACACTCCCTGCTTATTAGCTGTACTCCGGGACTGAAAAAGTAACTGCCATGACCCGCTCACGCGCTGATACGATGTTGTGGCTCAACATCTCTACAGTATCAGCGGCAAAGAACAACAGCTCACAGTTACAGGAAGTTCATACAGGTACAAGTACAAGATCTTAATGGTGTTTAATGTCTGAGGTGGTAGCTCAAAGATATCAGGTGCACAGAAGGAGTAAATGGTCCCAAGTTCAAATCCCACAGTGGTATCATATTTTATTTTATGTGCTGTGGTTATTTGAATAGTGTCATGCCTTTTCTATGTCCACAGGATACTCAGGTCAGATGGCTTCTTTTTCAGCATTTGAGGAAATTTGGTCATGCTAAATCTGCAGCCCTGTCACCCTGATGAAGTCCACAGTCTTCCCCAAGCTTGAATGTGAGCCCCATGGCATTTCTTTCAGTTCCTCTCCCTCAGGCCAAATCTGTGCTTGGAGGTTTGAGTGGGTTGGACAGGTTTCCAGGATGTGTTATGGTGTCTGGATCCCATAGCTACAGGGGCACTCGTTTGTTTGTGATATTTTGAGGTGATAAAGGTAGCTTAGAAGTCTGCAGTGTCCCATTCTCAGTCAAAAGATTGTGGTTTGCTGGTATCTCTGTGGTGGTGAATGGGATCTTGTTTTGATTCTATTTTAATTTTTGTTTTCCAGTATTTGTTTAGTTTGTTGTGGATAATTGTTTTTGCTTGTTGATATGTTACTGGGTGGTTAATCTGTTCAATTTTGCTTTCTGCCTTGAAGAATCTGCTTTTCATTTTCATTTATTCCACAGTGTAAAGGGAGCCACTGTAGGACTATAGTTGAGTTTTGGAGCTCATTTAGTTGTGATATAATCTCCTGTGTTTGTGAGTCATTTTTATTTGTATTACTTCTAGCAGGACTCTGCAGTCAGTGAAGCATACATCTTCTCTAGTGGATTATATGTTTCTGTGTATATTTTCAGGGCTTGTTTGAGTGCTGTTGTTTCTGCTCTGTAGTTTGATGAGCATCTTCCTGTTGGCTATGCTTGTTTGAGTGCTGTTGTTTCTGCTCTGTAGTTTGATGAGCATCTTCCTGTTGGCTGTGCTTGTTCACTGGTTTTTCTTTCTGGGAGTCTGATGAAGCTGCCAGTCCCTCCATTTCTGATGGCCTCTCCTGCAGATCCATCTGTGAAGACATGGGTCCATTCTGTAGGACCATATTTACATTCTATCTTTTCCAAGGTTGGGGGTTTCATCTTATGAGCTGTGTGTTGGTTTTTCATTGTTAAGCCTATTATTCTTATATTTATCTGGACATGTGGTTAGTAGTGATTTGCCTCTTTGTACAGAAATGTACTCAGAGTAGATAGCAAGTCAGTGGAGGAGGTCAGTGAGTTTGTATATCTTGGCAGTAGAGTAGTTTAAAATGGAGACAGCACAGAGGACATCAACAGCAGACTTACTAGAGCAAACCAGGCTTTTTGCAATGCTGCAGACTATATGGAAATCTAAAAAATCTAAGCATGAAGATGAAAATCATGATATTTAAGAGTAATGTTCTAAGTGTACTACTCTATGAAAGTGAATGCTGGAAAATTACCAAAACCATAGAAAACAAGTTGAATTCTTTCCAGACTAAATGTTTATGAAGAATTAGAAAAAATATTTTGGCCAAACACCGTAAGAAATAACATCTTGTTGGCAGAAATGCAGATGAAGCCACTGACAGCAGTTACTGAGGAAAGATGCTGGCGATGGTTGGGTCATGTGCTCCGAATGACTGACTACTCACTACCAAAAAATAGCACTAAGATGGACACCACAGGGGAACAGAAGTAAGGGTAGACCAAAAGAGACATGGAGAAGAACAACAGAGAGGATGTTGAGCAATAGAGGGCTCACCTGGGCAAGAGCAGAAAAAAAGGCAAAGGACAGGCATTTGTGGAAAACCCTTGCGGAAGCCCCATGTGCCCTGGGCACTTAAGGTTCAGAGAGAGAGAGAGACAGACAGACAGATAGGGCTTCACTATCTTCAGGGGTGGTGGGGAGCAGATCTTTGTGAGGGGAGTGGAGTTTGCAGGATTTGTGGAGGAAGCTACTTCTCTTGATTCTGTTTTTTGGGTGTTTCATTTATTTTTTGGCGCAGGGGGATGTTTGGGCATGCGTAGCAGTTTTTCTCTGTAGGTAAGTACTTTCTTGTCCTGTTAAACATCAAGAGAGGGGATGTTGGAAGAGGCCCCCATTTTTGGGATTGGAGTAATCATTTTTCTCCAGTGATCAGTTTGAGTCCTGCACTTTGCAGCTTTGTTAGGCGATCTGTGTTGGTTTTTTATGCTGTGGCCCATGCCACCATTCCACACTCCAGTGTTGGTCTAACTGTGTCAGTGTAGACATGTTTGAGAATAATGCTGTTTGTGGCCACAGTTTGTGCCTGCTAGTTTTTTTTTTTTTGGTTTTTTTATAATGGACAACTTCTTGGTTGCTTTTGTTTCGGTGGTCCTGCGATGTGGTTTCCAGGTAAGTCTTTTGCCCAGTTTTAGTCCAAGATATGTTGGGTTATCTTGACAGGACATGTCTTTTCCTTGCATTTGCAGGTTTACTCTCCCATCCTTGGTGGATAAGGAGAATGTAGTAGTTGTTGTTCTAGGGGTGTTAATTTGGACCCCCCCCCCCCCAGTCACGATTCAATGCTGTTTAGTGTTGTTAGTTTTCCAGCAGCACTCCAGGCAGCAAAGTTGTCAGCATGTGGGGCTTTGGAGATGTGTCTTGGGAGGTTCTCTGTGATGTTGAATATGTTTGGGAGATAAGACCCCTCCATGTGGCACTCACTGCTGTAGGCTGACTCGTCGACTGAGGGCGCCATCTTGTTTTACTCTGCTGTGTGGTAGTGAAGGGAGACTTTTATCCAGTAATACATTCTTCCTTCGACTTTTGTTTTGTAGCAGCTTTAGGAGCAGCCCTTCCTTCCAGATCATGTAAAAAGTCTTGGTGAGAGTCAGATGACTAACTCTGTAAGTAGAATCCATACCTACGGATGAGGTACACTAGAGTACACTGTAAACATTGCTGTCAGTGTATTAATGGTAAACAGTTAATCATATAAAAGTCAGTCCCATGTGAAGGGGGCTGTACAAATATTTATATCTGGAGAATGCAGTAAAAACAAATATATATGAGTATGTGTGATTCTACATTCTGTTTAGGCCATCAATACATAACTTTTATATGTGGGTATATGTAACCGGCTTTATTTTTAACAATTGTGTGTAGATAGAATATATAATATGTGAGCATAGATATTTTAATTTATTATCTTATTCATATTTATGTGTGTGCTGTAACAAAAACTTTAAATTGTATCAATCTAACAGGTCGAGATTTCTTGGTACACACTGGATATGAGTATGCAATAAGTGAGTGTATTTCTAATTCTATAAATAGATAGTAGCACATAATTTTGTGTTTCGTTTTCTCATAAATCTTGTTTTTTTTTAGTGAGATTATGGGCATGTTTTATGATTTTGACATGGACTTGTAGTGGTGGTAAAATAGATTTGGAGAAATAGGCTGTTCTGTGAGATTAATTGTGAACATTTGAGTGAATTATATGTATTTCCAGAAATGAACTTGTGTGTGAACAAACATGAAGTGTTCATGTCTCTGGCTGGAACTGCTGTCAGATTTCCACCCTTACAGGTTAGAATAGACAAGTTATCAGTACATTTTTGTGTTGGGCATTTGTTCCTCATTTTTGTGCTTGTTTTTTAACACATTTTTTGTTGAGCAGCTTTTTCCACATTCATACTGGTCAGTTGTATTATGTACTACAGCTGACAGTGCATTGAGGGGCAACTTATTCTCAGACAGTTTCAGTTTTATCTTCTCCCTCAGCATTTTCAGACATTTTTTATGTATCCATTCATCTGTGATCTTGTTTCTGTTCACAGTTTTAGTTCTGAGCTGTGTTTGGTCTCAGTTCAGCCTCTTACAAAACTGATGAGAATTGACAAGACAAATAAGGCAGCTAAAATATATATCAATGAGGAAAAATTGGAAGAGGTGGAGAGTTTTAAATATCTTGGATCACTACTAACTAATAATGGAGATACAATGAGGGAAATTAAAAGGAGGACATCTATCGCTCTTCAGAAAGTAAAACAACTAAAGAATCTGTGGAGAATGAATGAATGAATGAATAGACAGGAGAGGAATAGACAGAACTACACAAATAAGATTTTTAAGGCCATGCATCTTTCCTATCGCAACATATGCCTGTGAGACCCGGACATTTAACAAAACAGCTGAGAAACACATAAATACTTTTGAATGTAAATGGTACAGAAGAGTTCTTCAAATATCATGAACACAAAAAAGAACAAATATATCCATACTACAAAAACTTAATATTAAAGAAAGTTGGCTAGTAAGGAAGAGAAAACTTAAATATTTTGGACACATCATGATAATTTATAGAAAACAGTCTTAGAAGGGTACGTAATTGGAAAAAGAAAGAGAGGAAGACCAAGGCAAAGATGGCTGCAAGACATTGATGATCTGCGAATGGATGCATCAGCAGCAGGGCATCTAGCTTACAACTGAGAGGCCTACAGGAGAGCTGTTAGAGAGGCAAAGTTCTACAAAGGACATGCAAATGACTGAACCCCCTAGATATTCATTAATGTGCAAGACTGGGATAGTAACTTTGTTTCAGGTATGTAGTTATTTTCTGTATTGAACATATGCGTGAGAGTGAAACATAAGAGCTTGGTTATTTCAGTTTTATTATTTAAATTTTAATCATATTTGTTATATTGCTTGACATGTTTGTAATTTTTTATATAGAATGTCAAGAACTGAGGAAAGTTGTATGATAAAAGGTAGATTGATATAATCAATGTCAGTAAGTCCTTCTGTTTGTGATTATGGTGTTATATTGTTCATTTTGCATTGTATTTCAGTAGGGCAGAATTGCTTAATCAGTGAGAAACAGGTTTTTCTTCCTTTGGTTTTTTTACATTGCTGTAAACTTTCTTTTTCTTTCATACTTCTGCACTTGATGAAGTCATAGATGGGTTATTAATTCAAAAGTAAAATATTTGCTCCATTAGAATAAGGGCAAGAATTGAAGATGTAAGTGCAAAGAGAGTGGACCTTGAAACATAAATGTGATTTCTTGTTGTGTCATATTATGTCAGTCAGTGCTGGTAGAATCAGCCAATAGAAGCAGGTTATAAAAACTGTGCTTGTCAGCTTCCAGAAACAGGTTCAGAAAACCAGCTTCTAAGATGAGGAGACATTACTCTTGGTATTTGGTTCATTGTAGCAGAGTTCTTATAGATTTTATTGCACATAGTTCATATAAATCTGACTGTTCAGTTCAGCTTTATTAGATTGTATAGTTCATTGGTTTCTCTATGCAGGTTGAAGATTGAATAGTTCATTGGTTTTTCTATGCAGGTTGAAGATTGAATAGTTCATTGGCTTCTCTATGCAGGTTGAAGATTGAATAGTTCACTGGCTTCTCTATGCAGGTTGAAGATTTTATAGTTCATTGGCTTCTCTATGCAGGTTAAAGATTGAATAGTTCACTGGCTTTCTGTGCAGGTTGAAGATTGAATAGTTCACTGGCTTCTCTATGCAGGTTGAAGAACTTAACCTGAGTCAAGAAGAAATAAAAGAGGTTGTGAAATCTACAGAAGATGGAATCCATGAAGTGCCTGTAGCTGACTGTTGGTGTCATGTTCTGCCCAGGTAAGCATATTCTAAACTTCATATTAACATAATACATCTTAGCACCTACGAATGCCACTTGGTTTGCTAATCAAGTGGTACCAGGTTCAAGTCCCAGCACTGGGGATTTTTCCGTACCACTATGCAAAAAGGCCCTAGGGTCCACGCAGCCTCTAAAATGAGTAATAAAGAAATCTGGGAAGGTAAATGTGGCCAGGCATGATGCTGACCACATCTCACTTTCATGTACAGAAGGTCATGGAAATGCAGGCCTAACACAGTACCCCCAGTATATTTTAGTGGCATGGAAATGGGAATTTTACCATTTACTAAAAACTTCAACACTTTTATAGGATATAGAAGAAAATGAAGTCCAAAATAAATGTCTTAGAAAAACACTGACTATCATCTTAAAAGTTTCATGAACTACAGTGAAAAAGTTGTAAACAAAAAATTACAGTATTAAATGATTAGAGGAATTTTGCTAATATGAATATGTTGTAGAAATAATTTGTCTTTTCCTGACATAACATGGCCAGAACTTTCTTCATCTTGACATCATGAAGTGACTTTCCATAACTAGATCATGATTAATCTTTTTACTCTCTGTTAATGCACAAATTTAAAATTATTAAGTTACTTTCCAAGTTTGTTACTGTTTTTAAATTGTATATTTAAATGTTTATTGGAATATGCAGGTAACAGTTTCTTACACATAATCTATGTAGAATTTCTGTTTTATTTCAAAATTTAAAAAAATGCTGTCTTATATTTATATGTCATTAGCAGATGGAAGTTAGTATATAATGCTGTTTGACCCCAAAATGGGTAGCCCTATCATGTCATGGAAATGCCTTGCTATGCAGTGTTAGTTTTCATATTTTCCTCAACATGTTGGCACATGCCTTCCCTAGCTCCAGAACAGGCCAGATAACCATTTCTACAGCTGAATGACCAGAGCATCTCTGACCAGATTTGACCACGAATCCCTGCTATGAGAGACTAGTGCACTAACCACTTCACCACTCAAGCATCCACCCATATGAGCATTTTTTAAAAATAAATAGTGCAGAATTATTTCCCAGCTACTAGTATTGTTTCTGTTTTCACTTTACTGTAAGTAACAACTAATAGTGAGTATGACAATATTTTTCTGTAGTATTAGTTTTAGTGAAATTCATCTGCTGTATAAGGTATCTTTCACTTGTGTTGAAGCTTGTACCAATATGTTAAACTGTTTTAACTGTACCTTCATAATATTTTATATTATCTGCATTTTAACTTGTCAAGATCATTCACATTTGAGTCAGATAGACGTGTCTTCAGACTTTTGCCATGAAACTGTGTCTATTGTAATGCTAAAGTTGATGAAATACAGCTGGTCAGGACATTATCTTATTTCCTTGCTGTACTCCATAGTAATGTCTGTGTCACTAGAGCCTGATGAATGAGAAAGAGATCTATATAGATTCCAATGTGACTGAATTTGCCAAGAAGCCATGCATTGCATTTTGCTGGTAGAGCATAATTCCATCTGTGCTGAATTAATATCAACAAGGCTTCCTGAACTGAAGGTCTGCTACCATGTGTAATCTGTCAGGGTTCTTGCCAGTGCTACAAGTTTGTGCATGATGTTGAGACCTTTTTGTATGAGAAGATTGATGCACTCATGGACTTGCCTGCAGTACCGTGTGATTGTCAACTTTTAACATTTAACATCGATCTGCATCTAGACACTATGGGCCATAAAAAAAGCAACAAAAGACAGTCATCATCATCATCATTTGTTGTCACCGCTTTCTGTAGCATAACATGTTATTCCATAAACTTCAGAACAAGTTGATTTTCATCCTCTAACCAGTACTTTGCTTACTATTTACGCACATGATTATGTTTTTTTTTCCTCTCAGCATGAAAAGAGGAAAGATCTTCTCTTTGTCTCTAACAATTTCAAGAGAAAGTCCTTTCATCTCTTACAGAGATCTACAGAGACACTGGAAAAATATGGTGACTCCCAGAAGTTCTTTTGTTATGTTTATTGTGATGTTTAATATTGTTTATTCCTAATTGGTCTCAAATATTTGTTCTGTAATGTCAGTAGATCTGTTGTGATGCTGTGTGCAGTATTTCTTCTGGTACTGTCTATATTGTTTGTTCTACTAATGTCATTTGGTCCATTCAAAATGTAGCCTTCAATATATGTTCTAGTTCTGTCTAAAATATTTGGGGTAATTGATAGCTCTCAGCATAAGGTACAAATACTTGAAACACACAGTTGATATTAGGTGCATTTGTAGATCAGGTTAATGTAAGATTAAACACCAAGTTTCAAGAAATTAACTGCAACAAATTTTTTTTACAGGCTACTGAAGTGGTAAGGGGTGGCAGAGATTGAGAAAATGGATAAAATTTCTCAAGTAGTCATTCGCTACCTCTGCATCAAGTAGTAACAAGTAGGTCACATATTTGCTTATCATCGAAGGCGATCCATGAGGATATGGTAGAGACTCTAGGGGAGAGTGGCCCTTCTTACAGCACAGTGAAGAAATGGGCAGTTCAATTCAAACATGGAAAGGAGAGTCTGGAAGATGATCCCTGTCCAGGAAGACCAAGAATGGTAACCACTGATGAAACCACTGGCAGAATCCAGGAAGACTAAGAATGGTAACCACTGATGAAACCACTGGCAGAATCCATGACATGATAAAGGAGGATCAATGACTAACTGAGCGGTACATTTCTACTGAGTTGGGCATCTCCCAGGAACGTGTTCATGCCATTATTCACAATGATCTTCAAATGACAAAGATCTCTGCTTGATGGGTCCCAAAACTTCTTGGAGCTGATCACTAAACAACAGCATCTCAACATGTTAAGAGACAATCTTGGCCATTTTTCTGCAGATCCTGAAAAGTTTCGTTAGCAATTTGTGACTATTGATGAGACTTAGGTTTATCATTTATAGCCAGAAACCAAAGAACAGTCAAAGCAGTGGATCCCAACCTCCAAAGAAAGCAAGGGTGGTTCTGTCTGTAGGCAAAGTTATGGCTTCTATCTTTTGGGATTCAGAAGGTGTGCTATTGGTAGACTGTCTTCAAAAGGGCAGAAGGTCACCGGGGCCTATTACACTAATCTTGTGAATCAGCTGCTGGGTCAAATTGAAAGAAAAGTGTTCTGTCTGCAGGCAAAGTGATGGCTTCCATCTTTTGGGATTCAGAGGGTGTGCTATTGGTAGACTATCTTCAAAAGGGCAGAATTGTCACTGGGACCTATTAAACTAATCTTGTGAAGCAATTGCGGGTCAAACTGCAGGGAAAATTGACGAGAGGAGTTTCATCAAGACAGTGCTCCAGTTCACAAGTTGGCGGTGGCAATGGCTGCCATTCATGAATGCGGCTTCCAGCTTCTTGAACATCCTCCTTATTCCCCAGATTTGGCCCATTCGGACTATTACCTGTTTACTAAACTCAAAAAGGAGCTCAGTGGTCGCATATTTGCTTCAGATGATGATGTCATTCATGCTGTAGACCACTTTCTACTAGCACAAGATGGTGACTTTTACAAAGAAGGGATCTGTATGCTCCAGGATTGCTGGACTAAGTGCATAAACTTGCAAGGGGACTATGTTGAGAAATAACCCAAAAAAGTTGTTCACACATAATCCGTTGAACCTTATGCTGAGAACTTATCAATCACCTCTTGTAGGTCACAGTAACCATATTATACCTTGGATGTATTTAGGGGATGTGGTATTGGTGTCCATATTTTTATTGACCTGTTGGCACCCTATAGCATGATGTGCATCATGCCTGGCTGCCTTTCCTTCCCTAGCCCCAGAAGTAGACGAGCAACCATTTCTGCATCCGAGTAACAGGAGTTTGTCAGGCTGGTTTCAAACACTTGACCTTTCCAATGAGAAAACATGTGTAATACATTTGTCTGTAGTTTTGTTCTAGTGCTGTGTGAAGTAGTTTTGTTTTAGTGCTATGAGAAGTAGTTTTGTTCTAGTGCTGTGTGAAGTAGTTGTTCTAGCAGTGTCTGAGATATTTTTCTACACTTGTCAGTACTTTTGTTCTAGTTCATGTAAAGTATTTAGTATTGTCTGAAATGTTTGTTCTACACTTGTCTAGTGCAGTGTGTCTATTAGTACAATCTGAAATGTTTTTCCTCCAGTAGTAACAAGCTGCATTGTTTAGGTTTTGAGCTATGGGCTTTTCGTACTGTTGTAGTCATATGTATATCTTATTTTTTAAATGGAGAAGCTGTGAGTCTCAAGTTGCAGCATGTATGTTGATTATACTGATTGTTCCATAGAAAAATAAGCTGTTTTAATTTGTTATGGATTCATAAGTTGCAGTAACTCTTGAAAGAAAAACAGTATAGATTGTACCTGAGATCATTCAACACATGATGGTGATAATTTTTCCTACATGCTGGTCGGTGATGCAGTGTATGTAGTAGACTGCTATGCCCAAAGAACATGTGTTCAGTGTTTATTTTAAAAAAACAGGGACATATGGTCCAGTTTTTTTTTTATAAATTACTTTGTATGCTAGCTCTTCTTTAGTCAAATTTGAAAAAAAATCTCATGTTTGTATTGTTCATTTCATCACACATCTTACATCCTTCCTGTGCCATTAAGTGTCTTTTAATGCCTCTTAAAAATTATGTATAGGAATTGTTGCCATTGTCTCTTCCTGTATTTTCCTCTATCATTTGTCTATGTATAATTTTCATGTAATTTACTGACAATTGCTGTGTACTATCCTAGTATGGCTATAGGCTGCCTGACACAGATGAAGATATCATGTACTGCCAAGTAGGTTTCTTGCCTTCAGGTGGTGGAACACATTTTACGTATCCTTATTTTTGTATACAGTCACTGCATTAAAAAAACTAAAACAAAGCATAATTTTTAGTGTTAGAAGGCTATTCCTGGTCTCTAAGTATTTGCTACCTCTCACAGAACTAGGTAGGGTATTTTTCCTTCAGACTTCTAGAAAAAGACTGATCTATGTTTGGATGAATGTGATCCATGTGCGTGGTCTGTCTCCAGATCAGCATGTTTCATTTAAAAATTGACCTCTGTAGATCACAGAAACATCAAAATATCTTGCTGCAGTAAATGTTCATGTAGGCATGGAACAAAAATTCCAGTTATAGAATGCCTGGTCTATGCAGATCTTTGCTTCCAGGTCTTGACAGACAAACTTCACTGAAGGCAGAAGGTCAAATGTAAAAACCTTGGAAGTACCATGGCCTTTGCCGTGGTGACAGAGTTCAAGATATAGCACAAAATAAAATCTTGAATGCTGACATATGAACATTCTGTTTAGGTATTTCCACTATAAATATTATAACATGATAATTAACTGCAGTGAAATCACTCTTGTCCCATGGTTGGCTTAACTCTGAAAAAGTTATCCCAGTATCTGTCTGAGATCAGGGCCATTACAGATTATTCCAAGGGTTGACCCAAAGCCCATACTTACAGCCTTCATACAGGATATCTACAGCAGAGCTGGGAGTGTTTGTGGCAGTCCTTTGAAGTTCCAGCCAAAACTTTTCTTTCCTTCGCCATCACTACACATTGCAGGACAAGTAAGTTGGCACTACAGTCAGAGCTGAGCTTTTGTTTAACCTGTAACATACCAAAAAAATGATGTGTATATTGTTACATTTATAATAGACTGAAACAGGCACCAGAATAGTTACATACTGACTGGAAACGTGGAAAACTTTTTTAAAACTGAAAAAATGGTCACATTTTATAGAACCCTGCCTTGAGTTGAAGATCTGACAACACAAAATTATGAAAGGCAGGAGTAAGGAACAGTATCAGAACAACTGATTAAGCCTTGATATATAACATAGCAGTCATACAATGGATACCTGCTCATAGCAACAGTCAGGGATGAAAGAACTGATAGATGGGCCAGATAGGGAGAAAGAATGCAACAGACTGATAGAAGCTCAGCCCACAAATAAACATATGTCAGACTGAAAATGGTATATAAAAAAGGATAAGACATTTGAATGCTAAAACAGATAATGAACATAAACTCTCAAGAAACAACAAAGTTATAATCTTCTGACTGAGAACAGACTGCTGCAGGTTGAGACGCTTGTGCCAAGAACTGAAAATTGGCTCAACAGATTTATGTGCCTGTAGCAAAGAGACACATCAGCACATTATGTCTTCAGAGATGCCAGCTACACAACGCAGTCTGGCAAGGGAGCTGGTAAGATGCAACTCCCTATAGGAGAAGTTACATGGTGATGACAAAAACCAGAGACAGATTGTTCCATGTGTGAGAGAGGCTGGCATTGATATCTGAGCAAAGAAGAAGAAACTATAACATATCCCTTGAATATATACTGCATGTGAAAAAAAAAAAAAGAACATTTGACCAAAACACATTGGACTCCTCATCAAGAAAGACAACCGGACAGGGATGGAACTGCACTGTGTGAAAAAAAGGCAGAGTGGAAAGTAGAAATGGAGACTTGAGATCATAGTGGGTGGAGAATTGTTATCACTGCCTGCTGTGGATCTGGGTGCAGAGAGGACTGACTGGGAGATGATGTCAAGCACTGAGTTTATGTGGAAAATTATTACAATTTTCACAATTAGTTTTTTTTTAAATTTGTTGTTCAATTTGAAATTATTCCATCATTTTTTTTTCTTCCTTCAAGGTAACAAGACAAGCAAATCTGGCATCAAGGCCCTTCAACAAATGCATTGCTCCCATGAGAGATCTGAAATCCATATCACATATGTTTTATGGAGTTCACAGTGATAGGAAATTCACTTTGAAAGAGAAACTCCAAGAGATGAAGAATAACAAAATCATAGAGCAAAATTTTTCTGATGCTAAAAGAACAGACAAAACACTGACAGATGGATCTGTCACACATTTAGCAGATAAGTCATGTACAGATGCTGAGGCTAGCTCACATGGTCATGACATGCTCAGAGATAGTGAGAACATTCAGGAAAAATATAGCAGCAGTAAAGCTGTCTTCTCCCAGTCAACAGCTCACATCAATAATCTATCAATAAATAGACAGCTCAGACAGCCCACATATAATGCATCAATACAAACACAGTTGATACAACCCACATATAGTGCATCAGTACAAACACAGTTGACACAACCTGCAAGTAGTACACACAAAATCACACCTCCCAAAATGGTAACAAAATATGTTCCACACTTTAGACCTAAATTAAAATGCCAGTCAAGCAACAGATGTTCTACATCTGCAGCTTCTAGCTCTACAGTTTTAAATTGCTTTGTTCCTGTAACAAAACAGCAGGCCTTGAAATGCAATTTCATTTTATCAAATGAAAGGAAAACTCAGCTAAAGCAACAGACAACAGAAGCCAGTGAGATGTTGCAAATGCAAACATCAAAATCTCTGACAACTGGCAATGACACCAGTGACAAGACAACTGTGCAGAACTCATCATTAGTTCCCAAATCAGTTCCACATTTTAGAAAACACTTCAGACACCATAGAAGCTTAATCAATGGCCAGTCACATCTGTCATCAGGTGATTCTTCTATGTGTAATCTGAAGTCACATGGACTGCAGCAGAGCCCAGGGAATGCTGGGAAAGCATCATCAGTGTCTGTACCAGCTAGTCCTTCCCTGGTCAGTGGATATATTACAGCAGGTAAACTTTGTACAGTAAAGAGACAAGACATTTGTGGAAAGTCCATGGATAGAATAAGCAATGGAATGAAAAAGACGACACCAGCAGCTGAGGTAAGGGAAAGAGACAAGTATACTTTTTGTAAGTGAGAGTTGGTGTTGTTTGTCATTAATTCTCATTAAAAATAATATGATCAGATGTGGCAGGTTCTAAAAAAAGTTGTAGATTTTTAAGCGTTTGCAGTTTTAGAATGGAAAAAGCAGTGCTGGAGCATGTCTATGAGGGGATGCTTAAATATGATCACACCATCCTTGATACGAGTGTAAGTTTGTCACTGTAGCTGGAAGGAGTGTTATTTTATAATATGAAGCACCAGTTTGGAGAATCATGGTGCTGACTTAAGTTTGTCAGTGTAGCTGGAAGGAGTGTTATTTTATAATATGAAGCACCAGTTTGAAGAATCATGGTGCTGACTTGAGTTTGTCAGTGTAGCTGGAAGGGGTGTTATTTTATAATATGAAGCACCAGTTTGAAGAATCATGGTGCTGACTTAAGTTTGTCAGTATACCTGAAAGGAGTGTTATTTTATAATATTAAGCACCCATTTGGGGAATCATGGTGCTGACTATTTTTTAACCTTTTTTTTTTTTACACTAATAACAGAATCATGCCAGCAAAAGATGTGGAGTTTTTAAATATGGAACTCCACTCCTGTTCCTGTAAAAGAAAATTCCAAGGAAAGTGTCTGCTGCACAAATTCAGTGACAAGTGTCCGTCATACTCAACTGTGAAAAAGTGCTGTGCCAACTTTCAGTGTGGAGATTGAGATCAAAGATACAGCAAAACCTGGAAGGCATTTAACAGTGTCAGCTCCAGAAATTGTTGATCATGTTCATGACCTGATTTTGATTAATCAACAGATTTCAGCTAAAATAATTCCGGAGGCACTAGATGTATTCAGGGAATGCATTGGGTTTATAATTCATAAGCAATTTGGTATGCAGAAACTGTTGGCCAAGTGGGTGCTGAAATGTTTGAATGCCGATGAGAAAAGAAACTGAATGGACACCTCCAAGTTGATTTTGTCGCATTTTAAATGATCTAGTGATAAACGTTTGAAATGTGACTGGTCAGTGCCGATGAACATGGTTAAACCATTATGATCTTGAGACCAAACAGTCTTTGTGGTGACACCACTCAGGTTAAACCATTATGATCCTGAGACCAAACAGTCTTTGCAGTGACACCACTCAGGTTAAACCATTATGATCTTGAGACCAAACAGTCTTTGCAGTGACACCACTCAGGTTAAACCATTATGATCTTGAGACCAAACAGTCTTTGCAGTGACACCACTCAGGTTAAATCATTATGATCCTGAGACCAAACAGTCTTTACAGTGACACCACTCAGGTTAAATCATTATGAGATCCTGAGACCAAACAGTCTTTGCAGTGACACCACTCAGGTTCTCCATGGCCAAAGAAATTAAGATCCAAAAATCAGCAGAAAAGCTTATGGCCACTGTTTTATGGGATAATTAATGTATTTTGATGACTATCTTCCAAAGGGCCAAACAGTTAATACAGAATACTACTGTGCTTGCTATGCTGGTTAAAGGATGAATTGTAAGAAAAAATGTGAGGGAAGCAGCAGAAAGGTCTTCTCTTTTTTTGCAGGAAATGCTATTTTTCATTTCAAACAAAATTAAAACAACATCAACAGATTTTAAAATATACTGTCCAAAAAAAGAAACGCATAACTACTGATGACCCAATTTTAGCCATAACTTTGATATTCTATAGCTTTTTAAATTGAATGAATACAATGTTCAAATTGCACACAATAATACCTAAGGGTTTAAACACTCACTTGACAGTTTCTTGCATCTGTGTGATGAGAATTTGTTAATCCCAGGGGTTCTCAAGTTAGTATGGAGTGTGGCCTCCATTTGCATTGATCAGCGACTGGCATCTCCTTGGTATAGATGCGATCAGATGTCTGATGTGCACCTGTGGATTTGCTGCCCACTCTTCCTGGAGTGCCTACCACAGATCATGAAGAATGGCTAGAGAAACATTTTGGTGACAAACACGTCTTTGCAGCTCATCCCATAGGTGCTTGATCGGATTCATGTCTGGAGACAGGGATGGCCAGGGAAGGGTGAGAATGTTGTCAGCAGTCAGGAACTGTGTGGTGAACCATACAGAATGGGATCTGGCATTGCTCTTTTGAAACAGACCTTTGTGCAGCCAAAAATAGAAGGACATGGAGTCGAAGAATTTCACTGACATATTGTGCATATATCCATACTACAAGAACTTAATACTGAAGAAGGCTGGCTAGTAAAGAGGATTAAACAGAGAAAACTTAAATATTTTGGACACATTAAACATCATGATAATCCAGAGAAGACCATCTTGGAAGGATACATAATGGGAAAAAGAAAGAGAGGAAGACTAAGGTGAAGATGGCTGCAAGACATCGTTGATGATCTGCAAATGGATGCATCAGCAGCAGGCCATCTTGCTCACAACCAAGAGGCCTACAGGAGTGCTGTTAGGAAGACAAAGTTCTACAAGGGACATGCAAATGCATGAATGGATGAATCATTGCACATCCAAGCCTCTTTCAATATGCACCAATGGACTACTTCCATTGAAACTGATCATTCCCCATGCCATTGCTCCTCCACCACCATGCGGCAGAGCTTCGTCAACGCAATTTTGGGCAAAACGTTCATTTGGCCTATGGTAGACCCTTCTCCGCATATCGTGGCAGTGCATCAAAAAGGAAGATCACTAAACCAGACACGTCTCCATTGATTGTCAGTTGTCCAGGGACAATGCTAGTTGGCCCAAACAAGTCAATTTTGGCGATGGCGTCTTGTTAAGACAGGACCTTAGTGAGGTTGTCATGCCACCAGTCCAGCTTCAGACAGTTTGATTAGACACATGATGTCCTGCAAGCAATGACTGGGCACTTGAGGAAGTTGTGGTAAACTGTTTCTGAGGTGATGAACCAGAATAAAACGATCATCAGCTGCTGTTGTTACCCTGGGTCGTCCACTGCAGTGCTGGTCTTCAGCTGAGCCAGTGGCTTGGAAACGGTGCCAAAATCGACTGATGGTACTCTGCTGCACGTTTAAATGCCTGGTAACCTGACTTTGACTTTCGCCTGCTTGCAGATGACCAATAGCAATGTTTCGTAAATTTTGTGATAGACGTGTCATAATTGTCTCCTTGAAAATTAACTGAATTTGTTTTTGTGAATTTGTTTTATAGGGTTTCATTTGCGTGGGAAGTGAATTGTGCTCACCTAAAAAAATCACGACTTTTCCATAAACGCACGTGAGTTATGGTAAAAAATGTGTGATTAGCAAGGGCAGCTACTACGTTCTGACTAAGCATGAGAATAGCAAAATTCAAGCTAAATCATGGACCTGATATCTTGGTGACAGTTTTTGGTTTGGTTTGAGATACCAAGGAAAAAAAATGTTTGTCATAACATATAAAAAAATGAAGCTTATATAAGCTACGCGTTTCTTTTTTTTGAACAGTATATGTTTGTGCAAAAAACAGATAGCCTATCTTCAATGGCTAGCAAAATAGGACTTGAAATTAACAAGGACAAAACAAAAATAATGAAAATTCCTCTCTATCAAAATGGAAAAATACACATAGAAGGGACAGATATTGAAGAAGTCAATCAATTTGCATACCTTGGCAGCTACATAGATCAGGATGGTGACACTAGAAAGGAAGTTAGGATCAGAATTGCAAAAGCAGCATCAATCTTCAAGATTCTTGAGAACATATGGAATTCAAATGTTGTAAGCACAAAAACAAAGTTAAGACTATTCATTTCAAATGTAATATCCACCCTCATTTATGCATGTGAAAGCTGGAAAACAACTAAAGAAATATAAAAGAAATTAGACTCTTTTGAAGACAATTGCATAAGGAAAATACTCTGCATCAAGTGAAACGAATTCAAGAACAATGCAGAGATAAGACAGATAACTGAACAACAACCAGTCTCATGGGTGATCAGGAAAAGGAGATGGACATATGTTGGTCACTTGATGAGAAGAAATGATCAGAGAATCCCAAAACAAGCTATCAAGTGGAACACAACAGGCCAAAGAAAAAGAGATAGACCACGTGAAACTCTGAAGAGGACATTATTAAGAGAGGCCAAATTAACAGGCATAAAATCCTTTGATGAGGTTGAAAGACTCGCCGAAGAGAGGAAAAATTGGCGAACTACTTTGCGAGCCCTATGTGATGTTTAACGGCGCGGGAAGGATGTAAGATATAAGATAAGATATGTTTGTGTTCCCCAGTTCCTCAGCTTTCCTAACATGAAATATTTGAATGTTTTCCAGTACATATGTAGGTATAATGAAGGTGCTGTTGCAACTGAGGGCAGTACTTTACTGAGATTTTTGTTCTCTATTTGTGAGTCAACACTGCCTGATACTTTCATTTTATCTTTAACATTTGTTGACATTCAGAGAGGTAAGGCATTGTCCACATGTTTCAGGAAAGGCATATATTGCTTTCTCAAAAAAAGAAAGTGCTATAAACAAAGTTCATCATGCAGTGTGGAAGTAAACATGTTAAATGTTTTTTTTAGCATGACAAAGAGTGACTATTCTCACTTTCATTTTTTAGAGAAAAGGCACTCCCAAGAAGCCAAGAGTGAAACCACAGTTAGATGTAGAATCACTTGCCAGAGTGGATCAGGTAAGCCAAGCTTTTTCTGTTTTTATGTCAGATAAGTGGCCACACAGGGTTGCTATAAATCTAAGACTGTGTCAGCTTTACATGACTTATATCAGTGAATAAAAGTACTGACTGCCACTGACAGACATTCTGTAACTTACCATATTATATTTATGCTATTATTTTGATGTTCTTTTTGAGTTATTAAACACTATAGTTGACCTGATATCTTTTAGGCTCTCAAATAGTCATTTGGATTGCATAATATTCATTACCCTATGTACTTTCCTGTGTTTACATACATATGTAAATATAAAAATGGATGTTATATGTATGTTAATGAAGGTTTATGAAAGGTTCCACATACAATCTCAAATTTCTCTATTATGCCCATTTGTTTCTGAGCAGTTTCACAGACACATCAATGTAAACATGTTTTCTGTGGCTACATTAACTTGCTTCATTATTATTATTATTATTATTATGAGATTAGTAATTTTAGCTATTTTTTCAGAAGCTTTCCTATTTAAATCGCTTGGTTTACTAATCCAATGATACAAGGTTCAGTCCCAGCAGTGGGATTTTTTTCTGGTACAAGACTGAAAAAGGCCCTGGGGTTGACCCATCCTCTAAAAATGAGTACCAGAGAAATCTGGGAAGGTAAGTGCAGCCAGGCATTATATTGACCACATTGCACTTTCAATGTGCTGAAGGTCATGGAAAATATCAGCCTAACACAGTATTCCCCAATATGCCTTGATGGCATGGAAACAGGAATTTTACCTTTACCTTCTTCCTATTTAAATATAGACTACATCAGACCACTGGGGAACTACTTTACTGTTGAATCTATAACACCTCCTGATGTCAGGGTTACCTTACAATCAGCTCAGGCTGTCAAGATTTAACAGTATTCATTATTTCTACTGACCATTTCACCTGTTCTGATCACTGCTGGAAGAGTTGTACACATTCACAATGATAAACAAAGATATATTTGTAATGTGCTGTTTTCAAGTACACAGACTTATTTTGTAATAAATAAGCCAATTTTATTTATATTTTCTTCAACAGCTTGGAAAGGTTAATGCAGTGACCCTAATATCTTGGTTGAAGGATCGTGGTGTAGTATGCAAGTCAAAGGACAAGAAGACTGATCTTGTAGACAGAGTAAAGAAGTATATAAATTCTTGTAAACAGTAGAAGCTAACTGATAAATTAGCATAACAAATAGAACTTCATAAGCTGAAATATTGTTCATTAATGACTAAAAGGTAGCTGTTTTTGTATTTGTGTATTTAAACTTTAGACCAGCTTATGTTGAAAAGTTGTTAATTAACGAGTCATAATTAACATACTTTGTATTTGTGTATTTAAACTTTAGACCAGCTTATGCTGAAAAGTTGTTAATTAATGAGTCAGAATTAACATACTTTGTATTTGTGTATTTAAACTTTAGACCAGCTTATGTTGAAAAGTTGTTACTTAACAAGTTAGAATTAACATACTTTGTATTTGTGTATTTAAACCTTAGACCAGCTTATGTTGAAAAGTTGTTACTTAACAAGTCAGAATTAACATCCTTTGTGTATTCTTGTTTTTTGTGGCAAAAACAAGGTTTTCTTTGCCAACACAAGACAGCACAAGTGGAGACAAAAAAAACAACCTCACCACAGCTAATATATGCACCCTCAAGAATGTTTTTATTTCACATACGACTTTGGATTTTGGTAGTTTGTATAACTTTAACAGTGTGTTCAAGGCATCAGTCCCTAGATTACCAGCCTTTGGCATAAACAGTTGACATTACATCTCCTCTCATCAGATATTTAATTTGTCAAAAACATAAGACAGTACAGACATACTTTTATTCTGTGTCTGTAACTGCCTGTTGTGATCTGCTTACAAAAGGCAACAAATGTAACACTGTATCTCGACCCTGTGTTTATCATGTGCTTTCTGTAACAGTTTGAAAACCACTGGATTTGTTCCTTAACACTAAATGCAGCATATAAACAAATAAAGTGTAGAACATAATGCTGACAAAAAAATTCAGTTATTATATAAATAAAAAAATTTGTATGGCAACCATTCTGTTATGGCAAAGTCTGGTAAACACAGCTTTCTCAGAACTATAATAATAACAACAGATGCACAGCTGAAATCAAATCAAGAGAAGAGAAAGCTAAAGTAGTCTTTTACACAGGAAGAGGGTATTAGTAAATAAGAAATTGCCCTTAAAAGTGAGAATAAGAGTTTTACATTGCTATATGGAGCCAGTATTACTCTGGGCTTCTAAGATGCAGGTACTGCCTAAATGAAACATAAGCAACAGAGATAAGATTTTGTAGAGAGATGCTCCAGATGGCAGTAAGTTCTCAAAGAGAAGTTGTAAATCATTGAAAACTAAACACATAAGGAAAAGACAATGAATATTTTCTTGAATATGTTCCTGAGATGACAGAAGTTATGGAACCTGACAATTACAGGAAAACTCAAGGGGGAAAAAAGGAAAAGGAGCCTAAGAGGAAAATAATATTAGCAGGCTGACCAAGTGAGAATAGAAAGGGAAGATAACGGACCTCATCATAAATACCAAGGACAAAACAAAATGAAGAAGCCTGGTTGTTGACACTAGCATGGTATCTTGTGAATGAAAAAAAAAAGGCTGGTAGTTAATTCAGTGTGAGCAAAATAGAAACTGCGGGAGGAAATTTATAAATAAATATGAAACATATACAACATATGACACATTCATATGTATAAAGCATAAATTATCACACCAAGATATTACTATACTAGGCATTTGTTTAAAAAGTATAGAAATATATCCATTCTCTCGGCAGTTAATAGTGACCAGAATTATATAAAATGTAGAGCAATGTTTTCTGGTAGCTCACAAACTCTTGTGACATCTATGATATGTCAGGATTACAACAAACAACTGATGAGAAAACTGAATAAGCATCAACTGTGAAGTATGCAAGAAAAATATTTGTGAAAAACAAGAAATAAGTGTTTTATCAAAGAATGAGGCTGGAGTAGATCTTTTATTCTCTACTCAAACCTGGGCATTGAGAGATGGAGGTTATGTGAGAGGTTACATGTGTATATTCACAATCATTATCACAGTACTCTGTATGTCTCCTCTCTTATGAATATCTTGCTAGGAGATCACATGACTGATCACATGTCATCAGGGTTGCCTAAACAATGCTAGTAAAGATGCCACACAAACTCTGCATGCTCCAGGAGTATGCTGTCATACCACAGCCTGGATGGGATTAATATACTCCTGCTGTGGTGGAGCTGGCTGAAAAGTCTTTATGATCCAGTCAGGGGAAAAAGAAAGCTCTCCATGTGATCCCCTTAAGACTAGTTTTTCCTTCATGGTGCCTGGTTTTACAAACATGTAGTTCCCAGCTCCCATCCAGTTGGTGCAAATAAAGCATTGGGTGCTTCATTCATCTCATGTTTGTGCTCTGTCTGACTTCACACAACACACAAGAAGATCAAGGCATCTCAGACAACATGAGTAAAGTTTAATAATCACTGCATTCAATTTGTTCATAAAAAAATGAGCACTCTTGCTATGTTGTATAAACTTATCATTCACTGTATACCTGTGATGCTCTGAATACAGGAACTCTTATCCATATGTTTCTGTCTGAAAACATTGTATACAAAATTGTAACATAAACATTAAATTTATAGCACAGAAAAGATAAAACAATCTATTGCACAGATTATAAGGACAAAGCTACACTGACTTGGATACAAGATTCAGATTAGTACTCTTGATTTTGTTTTGTCTGTTAATCAGATTTCAAGTTATTCTCGTGGAAAACTGAAGTATTCAAGCATCTTTCTGCTCCTATTGGTTTAGAATATTTTGTCAAGTTTTAACCGTAGCCCATTATTTTGCCATGTGCATGAACACTCGTGTATACACATAAATGTTATTAGACATGGCTGCAAGAACTGCTGGATCATAGAGTTTTTGTTTTCTGTAAGCGATCGCAGTATATTCACAGACTGAACACATTCAGTTCATCTGGGCTATTTCAGTTTCTGGAACCTCACTCTGCATGGCTCCTTTATGAACAGTGTTCACAGTTTAGTCCTAGTATTCTTGAAACTGGCAGAACTTTGTTAATCATCACTGATTTTTAAACAAACTTTTAAGACTACATATTCAGAGATATGCTGAGGACCAACTTTTACTTTCATCTATTATCATAAGAAAAAAAAAGGTTGCTGAAAGATGATTAGGACCAACTTTTACTTTCATCTGTTTGTTATCACAAGAAAAAAAAAGTTTCTGAAAGATGCTAAAGACCAACTTCTGCTTTAAAAAAAATCACAGTCACTTAAATAAAACTAAACTTGGTAAAGCTGCAAAAACAGTAAAACTAATCCAATCTAGTATTTCTGTTCAGAAGAAGAAAACATCTCACATACTTTTTAACAAAATAACATGACAATAAGCTTTTATAGTAAGAAACTAATGGTGCAGTTTACTTGTCAGTGGGAAACCAACACTGAAACTTAATGTAATAGTGAGTATTAAATATGAGTCTGACAGTTTCATTTTGCAACTAAATAGTGAACAATATTCAGAAAGTTGTCATGTCTCCATAAAATGCATCTTCTGTCTTGTGACTATATAACGCATTTTATTTTCATCTTACTTTCTAGAGGAAATTGTTCTGTGGACTGATAAAACATTTACTGCAAGTCAATAATTGTCAATTTAATAAAAAAAAATGTAACATGAGGAATCTGCACTCTTGACAAAAAATTATTACCTCAAACACGGTTGTTCTTAACTGTCTTAAGATAGCATTATGGAAGACAGTCAACACTATCAGCATTCAACAATAAATGATATAGCCAAAGACAACACTATCAGCATTCAACAATAAATGATATAGCCAAAGACAACACTATCAGCATTCAACAATAAATGATGTAGCCAGAGACAACACTATCAGCATTCAACAATAAATGATATAGCCAAAGACAACACTATCAGCATTCAACAATAAATGATGTAGCCAGAGACGACACTATCAGCATTCAACAATAAATGATGTAGCCAGAGACAGCACTATCAGCATTCAACAATAAATGATGTAGCCAGAGACAACAATATCAGCATTCAACAATAAATGATGTAGCCAGAGACAACACTATCAGCATTCAACAATAAATGATGTAGCCAGAGACAACACTATCAGCATTCAACAATAAATGATGTAGCCAGAGACAACACTATCAGCATTCAACAATAAATGATGTAGCCATGAACACTGCAAGTGCAGAAATCCTAATTCTTCTAGATTAAATAAGACTAAGCAAGAACATCAACCTTGGGGACACACACACACACACAAAACCGGTGTAAGAATGAGTCTATATGACAGTACAGAATCAAGGCTCTGCATTCATCTGCTACAGGCACTTGCATGAATTCATTTAGAACTTCAAAAATGAAAAAAAAATTACTAATTATTATAACATACTATCCATAGATTTTTAATATGAGAATGTAATTATTTTGTTAAAAACATTTGCCTTCTAAAACACGGGTGTAACTTTGCTTGTCATCTGCTCCCAAAAACAGCTTCTAGTAGTCATAGAGCAGGCTCATAGCTTCTGCAGACTTGCTTCTCACTAAAGGAGATGGGTCCTTCAATAGCAGGATCAGAGCTGGAAATGTATTTGTCAAATGTTACTAGCATGCCTCTAAGAAAAATGTACACTGAAACTAGAATGACAAGTGCTGGACTACGTTATTTACCTGGTGCAACATGGGAAAAAAACCAGTACAAAAAAAAAAAAGAGTGCATCAGTACAACCAGACAATGGCATGTATACCTGACACTTTCCAAACCAAGTGTCTACGTAAGATAAAAGGAGCGTTCTGCCAAATACTATAAGTAGTGACCTTTTGTTAAGAGAGACAGATGTGATGCTGTCAACAGTGATTGAAATGAGATGGTAGCAATGAGAATGACAGGTGAATCCTTATCAGTTCTGATGTGGACTTCATGGGGTCAAAGAAGTACAGACAATCCAATGAGACATGAAAATGTACAGCAGAGAATATATTGGTAGTTGGCCATGGGGAGGCGGTCAAGAAGTTGGCAAAGGACCAACAAAAGTGGAAATATCTTGCTATCAGCAGTCCCTTGTGTCTTGGGCACTGAAGAGATAAGAGAGGAAAAGATAAAAAAGATATACAAAACACACAAAAACTCCTACAAGTAACCAGCAATTCCAACAGGCTGCAGCAATAAAACCAAAGGACAGGTGACATGTTTAAATGGAAAATCTAAGTTTTTTTAGACCAATAAGTCACTCTTAACATGCTTAGAACACATGCAGAACTGAAGCATACTGCACACGGGCCACAAAATGTCCTTGGATAGCAGAGAATGCTGACATCTGAGTTTGCTTCATGATACCCTACTGTAAATGGTGAATCCTGCTGGTCATCAGAAAAACATGGTCTAAAGCATATTGATCAAATCTTCTTGTTAATTAATAAGTGCTCATTACTTTTCTATACTTCAATCTTTCTACCCACTCCCCAGGGTCTTACTTCAATTAAAATATGAGAAAGCCGACCATCTGGCCAACGAGAGCACTGGAATGGAACAACCAGACATACCGATCACCTATAATCAGAAGAAAAGCATGATAAAAACCTACAGGAAGTCACAAACACCACCACATGATGACTATCACATGCTAAACTGAAAGGAACAAGTACCAATTTCTGTCTCCAAACAGGACACAGCTGACTCCAAAGCCTATGTTTACAATGTTTAAAGTTGGTATTACTAATCTATGTACATGTGCCCAGGTGCCCCAAACTGTGGAAAATATCCTCCAAAACTGCACCAACTAAGAGACACTGAGAAGCAATTACTGGCCCTGTGAAACCACCAAAGAAGATAATCTCTACAGTTCCATACATGAACTACAACAACAACAAAAAACAGTGAAATTTATCCAAGAGACATGACTGCATAAGTGGACAGAAAATGCAAACGAAGAAGAATTAAAATATTATCCATTCCCTTTGGTCTTATTTTAATTTAAATATTACCCATTCCTTTCAGTCCTATTTCAAGTAAATTATTACCAATTCCCCAAGGTCCTATTTTGATTAAAATGTATGTTGGCACACAGTGTTAAGGAAAACTGCATCAGAGAACAGAATATCTGACAACATGATGCATATACATTTACTTGTACTGGTGTCAGTCACTTAAGGGAATGCATGTCATCATATACAAAACAGTTCAATTAAAATGAGACTGCCAAATAATCACTGGGGTTCTCAACATTCCAGGTCTCAATCCTCCCATTTCAACCCAGGCTGCCCCAAATCCTCTCTCTCTCTATATATATATATATATATATCTTATATCCTTCCCGTGCCGTTAAACGTCGCATAGGGCTCACAAAGTAGTTCGCCAATTTTTCCTGTCTTTGGCGAGTCTTTCAACCTCATCAAAGGATTTTATGCCTGTTAATTTTGCCTCTCTTAACAATGTCCTCTTCAGAGTTTCACGCGATCTGCCTCTTTTTCTTCAGCCTGTTGTGTTCTACTTGATAGCTTGTTTTGGGATTCTCTGATCATTTCTTCTCATCAAGCGACCAATATATGTCCATCTCCTTTTCCTGATCACCCATGAGACTGGTTGTTGTTCAGTCATCTGTCTTATCTCTGCATTGTTCTTGAATTCGTTCTACTTGATGCCGAGTATTTTCCTTAGGCATTTGTTTTCAAAAGAGTCTAATTTCTTTTCTATTTCTTTAGTTGTTTTCCAGCTTTCACATGCATAAATGAGGGTGGATATTACATTTGAATTGAATAGTCTTAACTTAGTTTTTGTGCTTATGAAGCATTCCTTCTAGTTCACATTATTTCATGCTATGAATTTTAAAATGATTAAAAATCTGTAACAAGGATCCAGATTTGTCCAGGCTAAGATTAACTCATTACAATATTTGTAGCAGCCATTTATACTCCCTGTCAGAAAGATACCTAAATATTAGGTGTGTACTGAATATCTGTATTTGTATTTGTATTCAGCTGAATATTGATGAGATCTGAATAGTAACATTTCAAATATTCACATACAGAGTTTCAGAAGTAAGTATTAAAAAGTATAACCGGGGATAGCTTCTACTTTCATTTGTTTTCTATTCCATACCCACTGGTAAATACTGCAACTTTGATGCAGAAGTTAGAGCAATTATTGCTGCAGTTGAAAAACTATCAGACTCCAGAATTGATACATGTCCTGTAGTAATTCTCACAGATGCAAGATCAGTACTGGAAGCTCTTCAGTGCAACAAACTACCAGACCTTAAGGATGCCTTGTCAAAAATTGGCTTACAACATGGAGTCACTTTGCAATGGATTCCCTCCCACTGTGGGATACCAGGCAATGAGAAAGCTGACCATCTGGCCAAAGAGGGCACTGAAATGGAGCAACCAGACATACCAATCACTTATAATCAGAAGAAAAACATGATAAAAACCTACAGGAAGCCACAAACACCACCATGTGATGACTATCACATGCTAAACAGAAAGGAACAAGTCACCATCTTCCGTCTCCGAACAGGACACAGCCGACTCCGAAGCCATATGTATACAAAGTTTAAGGTTGGTACTACTAATCTATGTACATGTGCCCAGGTGCCCCAAACTGTGGAACATATCCTCCAGAACTGCATCAACTACGAGACACTGAGAAATAATTACTGGCCCAGTGAAACCACTAAAGAAGATAAGCTCTACGGTTCCATACATAAATTACAAAAAACAGTAAAATTTATCCAAGAGACAGGACTGCAGATATAGACAGACAGTGCGAACGAAGAAGAAGAAGAAGATTTGTTTTCTACATCCAGTATTAGTAAGGCAATGCATGAGGTAAAAGTTTTAATAAATATTCTATAAAACTGCCTATAGATTGTTCCTATACCATTCAGTACCAGTAGCCTATAGACTGTTCCTATACCACCCAGTACCAGAAGCCTATAGATTTTTCCCATATCACTCAGTACCAGTAGCCTATAGATTGTTCCTATACCACTCAGTACCAGTAACCTATAGATTGTTCCTATACCACTCAGTACTAGTAACCTATAGACTGTTCCTATGCCACACAGTAAAAAATGAAAATGTTTGTTTATTCTTCAACATGTCTCACAGTACACAGGCAATAAAACAGCTATATTTATATTTGGAATCTTATAGAGATCAAGTCTTTCAAATATGCACATATTCATATTTCTTCTTCCTCTTCTGCGTTCGAGGTTGTTGGTTACTTCAGATCCTGATCCCTGTTGACATGGCAAAGTCCGCAGTCCTCTCCAGATCCTGACAGAAGCCCCAAAGGTTTTGCCCCAAGCCTGTGTCCTCTGGCCATGTCTCACGCCTCAGGTCTGCATGGTTTGGGCATGCTTGTAGGATATGTTCTGGAGTCTGGACTCCACTGCCACATGGACACTCATCTGTGTGAGACATTTTAAGTCAATGTAGGTGGCTTAGTAGTCTGCAGTGGCCTGTCCTTAGGCGAAAGAGGATGGTTTGCTGATGCTGTAGTTGGTGTATTAGATCTGGTTCATTGCTGCATTTCAGTTTCTTTTTCCATTCAGATCTGCACTGGTTACAGATTACGGTTTTCGCCTCTTGGTAGTTTACTGGATGACTGGTTTGATCTTGACTGCTGCCAGCTTTGGATAGGCTGTCAGATATTTCATTGCCAGCTATTCCACAGTGGGATGGTACCCATTGTAGGGCCATGGTTGTTGACAGTGTAAAATATTCATAATTTTTGCATGTACCTTTGTTTCCACTAGTAAAATAGTCATATTTGCATCTGTATTAACTCTTCCCATGCCTTTCATCGCTTGGACGATGGTTATGGTTTCTCATGTGGTGCCTTTAGTCGCCTTAGCGACATTTGGTTTGTTTCATTAAAAACCAGGTGTAACATTTAGATTGTAAACATTTAGTGTGCATGCCCCATGACCTTTTTCAAAATGGCCAGAGAGTGCTTAGTTATAAGGGAGAAAATTGATGTTTTCTGCAAGAAATTTCAATATTTGGTGATGTAGATAGGGGTAGATAGGGGTTTGGACATGCCCTGTGACCAGACCACTGTTCTTGAATGTATCCCAAGTAGATCTAGACATATCAGATGACTGGAGAAGTAGTTAGAAGGTTATTTCAGACATTATTCTACTGATAATCTACTGATATTCAATGTCACAACATTGAATCATGATACGACATCAACAGGTAGATCTACACATCTCATCAGACTGAAGTGAAAGGTGTGCAGAATGGTGAGATGCAAAGCAGCCTTGTAAGATCAACAGCCACACTTAGTGTGCTAGATGACAAATATCCATGTGATACCTGGATACGTGTATATACAGACGGATCTGCACACAATGCCATAAAGAATGGAGGGGCAGGAGCACATATTGAATATCCAAACAACACCATTGACAAGATTTCCATACCCACTGGAAAATACTGTAACAACTTTGATGCAGAAGTTAGGGCACTTATTGCTGCAGTTGAAAAACTATCAGACTCCAGAATTGATACATGTCCTGTAGTAATTCTTACAGATGCAAGATCAGTACTGGAAGCTCTTCAGTGCAACAAACTACCAGACCTTAAGGACGCCTTGTCAAAAAGTGGCTTACAACATGGAGTCACTTTGCAATGGATTCCCTCCCACTGTGGGATACTAGGCAATGAGAAAGCTGACCATCTGGCCAAAGAGGGCACTGAAATGGAGCAACCAGACATACCAATCACCTATAATCAGAAGAAAAGCATGATAAAAACCTACAGGAAGCCACAAACACCACCACATGATGATTATCACATGCTAAACAGAAAGGAACAAGTCACCATCTTCCGCCTCCGAATAGGACACAGCCGACTCCGAAGTCATATGTATACAAAGTTTAAGGTTGGTACTACTAATCTATGTACATGTGCCCAGGTGCCCCAAACTGTAGAACATATCCTCCAGAACTGCACCAACTATGAAACACTGAGAAATAATTACTGGCCCAGTGAAACTACTAAAGAAGATAAGCTCTACGGTTCCATACATGAATTACAAAAAAACAGTGAAATTTATCCAAGAGACAGGACTGTAGGTATAGACAGACAATGTGAACGAAGAAGAAGAAGAAGTACACATCTCAGATGGTACGTATTGTACTTCTAGACCTTTGCGATGGTAAGTTGGACACAATCATTGTCTAAAAACATAACATTACTTCTTTTTTTCCTAAAAAACTCTGCATTTATGAAATCTTCATACATTAAGTTATATTTTGAAACATAAGTACATGGAAGTATATGGAAATATATGGAAATACTGTGTTTCATTCAATTTTACAACTATACCCCCTATACATATTAAGACCCGCACTTTTAATCCGGCACCCAACTGAACATCTACGTTTCTTCCTGAGGCATGGAAAGAGTTAAACCATCCCAAAATTCGAATAATCATATCTGGCTGAATATGAAAATCTTGTATTTGGTAGACCTCTACTACATGTGTATCTTTACATAAATCCAACAAAATATACTCTATGACTTAAAGTAAGATATCAGTAAACAAAACAAACACTTGCCAATAAACATGGCAGCATTGCTCTTGATCTCTGACCATGCACTTCTGAAGAATGACACACAGCCCATCACATAGAAGTTGATCTTCTCCGGGAAATCCTGAATCTAGACGAGCAAAATAAAAGCATTTTAATGTGATATAAGAAAGTAACATTTTAATGAACAAAATGTTCTAACAAGTATGCACGTTGGTCTCTGCCTTCTCAAGTGCGAGAAGCTGACATAGCCTAGTAATAGATGACCAATCAATCAATCCATCCATCCATTCTCTTCTCCAGACGCTGATTAACAAAGAAATCACTAACCATCACCCCAAATGACTTCTTACAGAGCAAAATCTAGTCAATTTGTGTTTGATGTTTTCAACTGTAGTGCTCATTTCCTCATCAAGTGACATAGCACCCCCATAAAAAGTTCTGGTCTTTTGCCAGTTCTTCCCAGTCATTATGGTTGACTTAAGGCTGACAGAAAGATCTTTCACAGATGTCCTGAAAATATCCTTTCATTTAAGTCTGTGTTTAGTCTGTATCCTCATTCTCTCAAGAACTTCACCATAAAAAAACACTCCATGTTTATAAGTTATATAGTCAGAAATTAACAAAAAGTAGGAACAGCTTTGGTCATTAACATTCACATAGTTGTGATGTTTTGGTTTTGACCTTAGTCATACAAAAACAAGAAAAAAATAGAAAATGAGAGAATTTCTAAATTAACATTTATGTAACAAAATAATGTCTAAATTAACATGTATGTAATGAAAGAGGAAAATGTCTATATATAAGTAAAGAAGAAAATGTCTAAATTAACATGTATGTGACAAAAGGGGGAAAAAAGTATAAATTAAAATTATGTAACAAAAGAAGAAAATGTATAAATTAACATGTATGTCACAAAAGAAGAAAATGTCTAAATTAACACGTAAGTAACAAAGAAGAAAATGTCTAAATTAATATGTATGCCACAAAAGAAGACAATTTCTTAATATGTATGATATGTAAGGCGTAAAAAAGGGACTACTTATTTAGTGACTTGTAAGAAGTTTGGTCAGAGAGAGAGAGAGATAAGTAAACTCTTGTGTTCCTTTATTATATGTTACATAACATTCATGTTAATTCACATTTTCTCTTCTTTTCCTGCTTTTTCATTCTATATGTTTCTGTATGACCACGTGCGAAAACCAAAATGTCACAACTGTGTGCACGTTAATGAATAAAGATGTCCCTATTTGTTTTTTGCTTAAAATCTAATTATTTGTTATCACAGCTTTACTGCAGTGGCTCTGTGTATATTTGTATAATTATTTTTATATACTTAAACCCGAAAATGTAAGAATAAATGGTGAAACAACAACTTGGTCTGACATAAAACAAGGGGTCCTTCAGGGAAGCATATTGTCGCCTTACTTATTTAACTTGTATACTGAAAATATAATGAGGAATGTTAGAGAAGATGTAGACAAACAATATTACGATGCCATAACAATTGGAGGTTATGAAATACCAGAGATTAGATATGCTGATGACACAGTATTACTGTCCACAACACAAAAAAGAATAGAAAAACTAAACTGATGACAACTGACAAAATAAACAAGGCAGATGAAATATGTATCAATGAGGAAAAATTGGATGAAGTGGAGAGTTTTGAATATCTTGGATCACTACTAACTAATAATGGAGATACAATAAGGGAAATTAAAAAGAGGACATCTATCACTCTTCAGAAAGTAAAACAACTAAAGAATCTGTGGAGAAGAACAGACAGAACTAGAAAAATAAGATTTTTAAGGGTATGCATCTTTCCCATCGCAACATATGCCAGTGAGACCTGGACACTTAACAAACCAGCTGAGAAACACATAAATGCCTTTATGCTGAAGTCGGAGACGCTGGACCAGTGCAGTCTTGATAGGCAACCACCTCTCACCCGATGGAGTTGTATGTGTATCCTAATCACACTGAAGTTTTCTGGTGAGAAAGTTCAATGCTGGACTGGATGGGCAACCACCTCTCACCCGGCAGGTATATACTGATATCCAAAACACGTCAAGGTTTTCCGGTGAGAAAGTCCAACTCTAGATTAAACTGGTACAATGAAAACCACAGTGTCACGCAATCCCGCTTCTGTGACCCACTAAGAATACAGGCCCAAGCCCCGCAATACTCTGAACCTCTTGTGGTCCTCTCGAGGAGTAAATTCAGTAGCCTCACGGGGCAGTCTTGGTGGTAGAAGTGAATGAAGAAGAAGACATAAATGCCTTTGAATGTAAATGCTACAGAAGAGGTCTTCAAATATCATGGATGCTAAAAAACCAAATATATCCATACTACAAGAACTTAATATTGAAGAGGGTTGGCTAGTAAAGATATAAAGAAAACTTAAATATTTTGGACACATTAAACGTCATGACAATCTAGAGAAGACCGTCTTGGAAGGATCTTATCTTATATCCTTCCCGTGCCGTTAGACGTCACATAGGGCTCGCAAAGTAGTTCGCCAATATTTCCTGTCTTCGGCGAGTCTTTCAACCTCAACAAAGGATTTTATGCCTGTTAACTTGGCCTCTCTTAATAATGTTCTCTTCAGAGTTTCACGCGGTCTGCCCCTTTTTCTTCGGCCGGTTGTGTTCCACTTGATAGCTTGTTTTGGGATTCTCTGCTCATTTCTTCTCATCAAGTGGCCAACATATGTCCATCTCCTTTTCCTGATCACCCGTGAGACTGGTTGTTGTTCAGTCATCTGTCTTATCTCTGCATTGTTCTTGAATTCATTCCACTTGATGCCGAGTATTTTCCTTAGGCATTTGTTTTCAAAAGAGTCTAATTTCTTTTCTATTTCTTTAGTTGTTTTCCAGCTTTCGCATGCATAAATGAGGGTGGATATTACATTTGAATTGAATAGTCTAAACTTGGTTTTTGTGCTTATAACTTTTGAATTCCATATGTTCTCAAGATTCTTGAAGATTGATGCTGCTTTTGCAATTCTGATCCTAACTTCCTGTCTAGTGTCACCACCCTGGTCCATGTAGCTGCCAGTTGTAAGCAAGATGGCCTGCTTCTGTTGCACCCATTTGCAGATCATCAACAATGTCTTGCAGGCATCTTCACCTTGGTCTTCCTCTCTTTCTTTTTTCCCATTATGTGTCTTGGAAGGATACATAATGGGAAAAAAGAAAGAGAGGAAGACCAAGGTGAAGATGCCTGCAAGACATTGTTGATGATCTGCAAATGGGTGCAACAGAAGCAGGCCATCTTGCTTACAACTGAGAGGCCTACAGGAGTGCTGTTAGGGAGGCAAAGTTCCACAAGGGACATGCAAATGAATGAATGATACCCGAAAACTGTTTACATGTGAATTGTAATCACTAAGTGTCCAAGTGTTTCCTTCACATCTATGTATTTTTTGTACTCAAATCATGTTGGTCTTTCTCTACCACAAGCAAGAATATTGCTACATTCTCAAAAATGAATTTGACAAACTCTTGTTTATGCTCATGCGGGCATGGTCCCACATAATCACATATAGAAAAAGTACATGAACACAAGAAATACTAATAACTGCTACACAATGCATACAATCAGTTTGGCCAGATCATTCATGAACTCTCCGTAGTGAAGATGCCCCTCCTCCAGAAGGTGGCGCTGAAACTTGCCATTCATAACCTCTGAACCCATCAGTGGTCCAAGCAGACGCAGTGCATACTTGCAGGCCTAAGGAATAAAAATTAAAAAAAAAAACCAGAAATTGTAAAACTGTAAGCATTTATCCTTTACAAATTTTGAATGATGGTATTTTCACCATTATTTGGCCACTAATCTCATAATGGATGTGGCACAACATGACAATGAATAGCAAAAGAACTGAATGATAACAAAGCAACAAAAAAAGAATCTTCAAATAGGAATAAACTATGAAAGGCTAAGAACGCAGGTAAAATATGTGAGAAAAATTGTTAACAAAAGATAAGAGCTGATGATGATGAGTAAATTAACAGATAAGAATAAGAAGCCCCATCTTGTAACATAAAATTACCAATGCAACATTTTGACTTCCATCACTCATTGATAAAAAGATAAATAAAAAAAAGTAAGATATTGGACTGTTTTAAAGACATAAAATTACTAAAATGAATGTAAGATCATCAATTTACTTTCAATAAATCTAAAGTTACTCCTATCTCCTCTTTACAAGCAGGATTCTGTCACATGTACAAGTACTCCATAGCACCAATAATAATCCTTCCAGGCCAGGAGGTAATGACAATGGGGATAAACCTGCTGCCATCAGCCAGAGAAGCAGCATTGATATCATTTCAGCCTATATCACCCACTAAGATAGCTCAGATAATCCACATTATCACCCACTAAGATAGTTCAGATAATCCACATTATCACCCACTAAGATAGCTCAGATAATCCACATTATCACCCAATAAGATAGTTAAAGAATAATCCAGATCATCACCCACTAAGATAGCTCAGATAATCCACATTATCACTCATTAAGATAGTTCAGATAATCCACATTATCACCCACTAAGATAGCTCAGATAATCCACATTATCACCCACTAACATAGTTCATATAATCCACATCATCACCTACTAAGATAGCTCAGATAATCCACATTATCACCCACTAAGATAGTTCAGATAATTAAAAAAACTAAGTATAAATATGAAAATCAGGATATTTAAGAGTAATGTTCTAAGTGTACTACTCTATGGAAGTGAATGCTGGAAAATCACCAAAACCATAGAAAACAAGTTGAATTCTTTCCAGACTAAATGTTTACGAAGAATTAGAAAAATGTTTTGGCCAAACACCATAAGAAATAACATCTTGTTGGCAGAAATGCAGATGAAGTCACTGACAGCAATTGTTGAGGCTGGCGATGGTTGGGACATGTGCTCCGAATGACTGACAACTCACTACCAAAAATAGCACTAAGATGGACACCACAGGGGAAAAGAAGTAAGGGTAGACCAAAAGAGACATGGAGAAGAACAACAGAAAGGATGTTGAGCAATAGAGGGCTCACCTGGGCAAGAGCAGAAAAAAAAGGCGAAGGTCAGGCATTTGTGGAAAACCCTTGTGGAAGCCCCATGTGCCCTGGGCACTTAAGATTCAGAGAGAGAGAGAGAAGATAGTTCAGATAATCCACATTATCACCCCACGAACATAGTTCATATAATCGACATCATCACCCACTAAGATATTTGAGATAGTCCACATGTAAAAATATCCGTGTAGATCTACAGATCTTTATATTTAGACTTTAAAATCAAGCTTCAGTTGCTTCAAACATACTTTCATAAGTTTCAACTTACATCCAACTTTTTCTCTTCCTTGTTCATTCTTTTTTGTTTCGCCTGAAGAAGGCAGAAGCTAAAATATTACAATGTTTTTCTTAGTGGGCATACTATGATCCTTTCTGTTGTGAGGATATGCTTATTTCTTGCAGAGCTTTACCACAGACTTGCCTGGCATGCTAAGATGATGGACCCTGATTAATTTACTTTGTTATTTTCATGCTGCCATTCCTCCCTCCCCCGCCCCTCCAAAAAAAAAAAAAAGCATATGAAATGTCTGGCTCAGCATAAATTTTTAGACAGGCCAACTACTGTGTGTTAAGAAATGGAAGTTTTGCAGAAATGTCATTAAGTTATACAGAAATTCACACATGAGCTTTTTGTCAAAATCTTAGTTCATTGATGGTTATTTACTGAAATTTTATTGTTATTCATGAAATAAGAAAGAAAATGCAGGAAAATTCAGTAAACAATGCCTGGACTATGGAAATAACTTTGATGATTTATTTCTGATTTTTTAAAAAGTGTTGATATGATTTCGAACTTCCAAACATGCAACTGTCATCTGATGAGAAAAAAATGAGACAATTATTAGAGGTAACCTAGTCAGAAGACTGATAGGACTTAGCAGGGGGAATAACTAACTAAGCTCTAAAACAATATCTAGAGGATATAGCATGAAATGATGATCTAGAACTTAGGACACCACTTGGCATTAACAAAGAGCAAGAGAGAGACGGCTGGTAAAGAAAGCAGCTGTTATATGAGGAGCCAGGTCAACTTTGTCACATATCAAGTTTATTTTCCTCAGCTTTATAGCAGTAATCCTGTATTCCTGTATGTAAATATATAATCAGTTACATACACTCCAATCTACATTTTGTTCACTCGTGAAGAGGGAGATGACTATAGATAAATAAGGAACAGAAAAGAGTTGGTTAAAAGTTTAATTTCATCTGCAGGTTTTGGCAGCCTAGAAGACAACTGTTTTAGTTTACATTCATTTGCAAGTGCTGGCAGATTAGAAGAGAACTAATCAAGTGTATATTCATTCATAAGTACTGGCAGACTAGAAAAGAACTGGTTAAGTTTATATTTATTCATCAGTGCTGGAAGAGAACTAATTTAGTTTATATGGAATCAAAGGAAAGACAGACTATATGAAAGCTGGTTCAGTTTATATTAACACACAGGAAAGGCAGAGGAAAAAAGAGAAAAAAATGT
Source organism: Achatina immaculata (assembly GCA_009760885.1). Taxonomy (NCBI): domain Eukaryota; kingdom Metazoa; phylum Mollusca; class Gastropoda; order Stylommatophora; family Achatinidae; genus Lissachatina; species Lissachatina immaculata. The sequence goes on along the minus strand of CM019716.1, from coordinate 66,415,374 downwards.
TAATATTTATATTCCTCCATTAAGTACAAGCAGACTAGAATAAAACTGGTTATATTTGTATTTATACTGGTAATAAAAACTGATGGACATGTGATACAGCAAACCAAATCTACTCAAGTTCCAACCACTTCTCAGTAGCCATACCTGTCTAACCTCCTCCTCTTTATCATTCAAATGAAGCAACAGACTTATGAAATTACTGTGTATCTGCTCTAAGAACGGAGCCTTGGAAGGTCCGTCTCCGAATCGAGACAGGTTTCCAAAAAGCCGGAATGCCTGTGCTCTCACCGCGCATTTGTCCTGTGGAATTATCCAATAAAGAAAAATCTACATTTTGTTCACTCGTGAAGAGGGAGATGACTATAGATAAATAAGGAACAGAAAAGAGTTGGTTAAAAGTTTAATTTCATCTGCAGGTTTTGGCAGCCTAGAAGACAACTGTTTTAGTTTACATTCATTTGCAAGTGCTGGCAGATTAGAAGAGAACTAATCAAGTGTATATTCATTCATAAGTACTGGCAGACTAGAAAAGAACTGGTTAAGTTTATATTTATTCATCAGTGCTGGAAGAGAACTAATTTAGTTTATATGGAATCAAAGGAAAGACAGACTATATGAAAGCTGGTTCAGTTTATATTAACACACAGGAAAGGCAGAGGAAAAAAGAGAAAAAAATGTTAATATTTATATTCCTCCATTAAGTACAAGCAGACTAGAATAAAACTGGTTATATTTGTATTTATACTGGTAATAAAAACTGATGGACATGTGATACAGCAAACCAAATCTACTCAAGTTCCAACCACTTCTCAGTAGCCATACCTGTCTAACCTCCTCCTCTTTATCATTCAAATGAAGCAACAGACTTATGAAATTACTGTGTATCTGCTCTAAGAACGGAGCCTTGGAAGGTCCGTCTCCGAATCGAGACAGGTTTCCAAAAAGCCGGAATGCCTGTGCTCTCACCGCGCATTTGTCCTGTGGAATTATCCAATAAAGAAAAATGTAAATGTGGCTGAACGTAAGCAGAAATATCATGAGCAAAACTGAACCATGACCACCAGGTGGTGTATGGTTCTTGGTGTTGTTAATCAGATACGTTGGGAGTAAAGCTCACTGTGTTAGAGTGACAGTACAATAATCAGGAAAAGTGAATCACAAGTGGCCAAGACCCTGCCCCACCTCTCCTCTGGAGACTTGGTAATGGGGAAAAGGTTTGCCATGGTTCTCATGGTTGTAGAGTCTTATTGAGAAGCTTGCTTTTTTGGGTCTACTCCATGTCATCACGCTAGACAAAATAAGCCACTCCACTCTATGTCTTCAAGCTTGCCAAAATAACCAACTCTATGTCTTCAAGCTTGCCAAAATAACCCACTCTATGTCTTCAAGCTTGCCAAAATAACCAACTCTATGTCTTCAAGCTTGCCAAAATAACCAACTCTATGTCTTCAAGCTTGCCAAAATAACCAACTCTATGTCTTCAAGCTTGCCAAAATAACCAACTCTATGTCCTCAAGCTTGCCAAAATAACCAACTCTATGTCTTCAAGCTTGCCAAAATGACCAACTTTATGTCTTCAAGCTTGCCAAAATAACCAACTCTATGTCTTCAAGCTTGCCAAAATAACCCACTCTATGTCTTCAAGCTTGCCAAAATAACCAACTCTATGTCTTCAAGCTTGCTAAAATAATCAACTCTATGTCTTCAAGCTTGCCAAAATAACCAACTCTATGTCTTCAAGCTTGCCAAAATAACCAACTCTATGTCTTCAAGCCTGTTAAAATAACCCACTCCACTCCATGTCTTCAAGCCTGCTAAAATAATCCACTCTGTCTTCAGGCTTGCCAAAATAATCCACTCTGCACAGCCGACTCCGAAGTCATATGTATACAAAGTTTAAGGTTGGTACTACTAATCTATGTACATGTGCCCAGGTGCCCCAAACTGTGGAACATATCCTCCAGAACTGCATCAACTACGAGACACTGAGAAATAATTACTGGCCCAGTGAAACCACTAAAAAGATAAGCTCTACGGTTCCATACATGAATTACAAAAAACAGTGAAATTTATCCAAGAGACAGGACTGCAGATATAGACAGACAGTGCGAACGAAGAAGAAGAAGAATCCACTCTGTCTTCAGGCTTGCCAAAATAATCCACTCTATGTCTTCAAGCTTGCCAAAATAACCCACTCCACTCCATGTCTTCAAGCTTGCTAAAATAATCCACTCTGTCTTCAGGCTTGCCAAAATAACCAACTCTATGTCTTCAAGCTTGTCAAAATAATCCACTCTATCTTCAGGCTTGCCAAAATAACCAACTCTATGTCTTCAAGCTTGCCAAAATAATCCACTCTGTCTTCAAGCTTGCCAAAATAACCAACTCTCTGTCTTCAAGCTTGCCAAAATAATCCACTCTGTCTTCAAGCTTGCCAAAATAACCAACTCTCTGTCTTCAAGCTTGCCAAAATAATCCACTCTGTCTTCAGGCTTGCCAAAATAACCAACTCTATGTCTTCAAGCTTGCCAAAATAATCCACTCTGTCTTCAAGCTTGCCAAAATAATCCACTCTGTCTTCAGGCTTGCCAAAATAATCCACTCTGTCTTCAAGCTTGCCAAAATAACCAACTCTCTGTCTTCAAGCTTGCCAAAATAACCCACTCCACTCCATGTCTTCAAGCTTGCTAAAATAATCCACTCTGTCTTCAGGCTTGCCAAAGTAACCAACTCTATGTCTTCAAGCTTGCCAAAATAACCAACTCTATGTCTTCAAGCTTGCCAAAATAACCAACTCTATGTCTTCAAGCTTGCCAAAATAACAAACTCCACATCTTCAAGCTTGCCAAAATAACCAACTCCCAACTGGAAATGACAGTGTGTTCCAATATCTTCACAGAATCGCCTGCTAAAAATATCACACTCACAGTCCCTTGGGATATATGGACAATCTGTTGCTTTTTCTTTTCCCAATCAGCCTATCAAAACATTCTTTCAGGTTGTTTTTGTTTTCTCTTTCGCCTTGAGTTTTTCCAATGATTCTCAGCTTCTCTAACAGCTATCTTCTTGCTGCACTTGGAGAATTTTGATCATTTTCTTATGAGTTCAGTTACTTTGTAATATTCCATAATTTACTTTTCTTGTCAACCAAAGTATATTCTATATCTTTCTTAAAATCCATCATCATCATGTGCCGTGCCGACTGGCGTTGGCTATTATGCTTCTCCAGAGTACGCGATCCTTCATGCAGGCCATCAGCTCAGTTGGTGATCTCCTCTCACACCATCCCGTCAGACTGTCCAGTATCATTTCTCTTGGTCTTCCTCTTGATCTTCTTCCTTCTATTTTTCCTGTTGTTATAATATTTTCAATGCCCCCTCTTCTCATTGCATGTCCTATGAAAGTACATTGTCTCTCTCTTATCTTTTTGACAAGGTTTTTTGTCTCTCCAGCTCTTCTCCTACATTCTTCATTAGTTATTTTTGCTGTCCAGGAGATTCGCAACATCTTAAAATCCACAAACCCCAAATTCCCATTCCATCTGTTTACATATTGATTTTACAAATACAAAGTAAAATTTTATTAATATATCACAGTAAAACACCATCCTTCATTCTTAAAGACGGAGCTTACATATAAAAGATGAATTTTAAACAATTCAATTAATAAACAGATAACATGAACTTCAGAAACGCAGTCCACCAAAATCCACACAAACTTGCATTCCATAAAACTCTATGTAAAATTTCTGAGTAAAATAATCAGTTCTATCATGACTTACATCATTTTCAAGAGAAAACAGGCATTATTGTATATGAAAATCATTGGAAAACTCAAGAGGACAAAAGGCAAAAAAGCTGAATATGCTAAACAAAATATGATGGAAGGGGAAAGCAGCACATCTGAAAAGAAATACCACGGGCTGCACAAAATGGAGAACTGTGGTTGCCATCTTATACCTGAACAGCGCATAATGAATGAGTGAAATTAAAAAATGAAACTTGTGTGGATTCTGGAGATAAACTTTATTTATTATACTCTTTATTACGCACCAAACTCAACTGTCAAGTAACACACTCAAACTATAAAACTGGTTTCAAGGGCACAGGAATATGGGTACAAACCTTTTCAAAGCAAGGCCGTATTTTCAGAGAGACATTGATAAGGATTGCTCTGATATGCTCTTCTTGAATCTCACTCAGAATACGAGAAAGTCCACTCATAGCTTCTATGGTGATGTAATCTTCAGGGTCTTCTTTGTCATCCATTCCGGCCATCATCGCAGACAGGATGGTGGTTGCATATGTTTGTACCTAAAGAAAGCATTGAAAAAAAAAAGAAGTAAAATTCTCGTTTTAGGGAAAAAAAAGGTAAAATTCCCATTTCCATGCCGTTAAGGCATATTAGAGATATGGGGACAAAGATTAAAGTGATGAAAAAATAAAAGACTGTACACATGTATTGAACCAGATACGGTTCACCAGCTTTCGGTAGCCTATTCTGTTTCATATAAGTGGCCACATTGACTTCTGTGTTATTTTTACTATGCCACATTGACTTCTGTGTTATTTTTACTATCTCATGTGAAGAAACATCCATTTGCAAAGAGAAAACTCTAGAAAAACACATGGTGAGTGGTCAACATATACAAGCCCTTGCAAACAGTAATGGCATGATAGTTTGGGTCTAGCTACCAGAATCTGGAGAAAAATGTAAACTTCATTCTGACAATAGGGCACTGGATTTAGCATGATCCAACATTTCAAAGGAAAAGTGACAAACTGTGGAGTAACAAGATGAAAAAAAAAATATACAAGTTTGTCAGGAAACAACAGTTCAAGAGCTGATGAAATTAAACCAGCCTTAAACCTTCATAAAGTGATTTACAGACTAGATTTACTTGCTTTAGCTTCTGGTACCAACTCATTCGATGGCTAGACCTGTTTAATTTACTTTCATGTGTCAAGTGATTCACAGGCTAAATTTGTTTACTTCCTTGCATCAAGTGATTCTCAGCTAGACTTGTAATTCTATTTTCATGTGTCAAATTATTCACAAGCTAAATTAGCTTACTTTTTTATGTCAAGTGATACACAACTAGACTTATTACTCTACTTTCATGTGCCAAGAGATTCACAATCCAGACTTGTTACTCTACTTTCATGTGTCAAGAAATTCACAATCTAGACCTGTTACTTTATTTTCATGTGTCAAGAAATTCACAATCTAGACCTGTTACTTTACTTTCATGTGTCAAGAAATTCACAATCTAGACCTGTTACTTTACTTTCATGTGTCAAGAAATTCACAATCTAGACCTGTTACTCTACTTTCATGTGTCAAGAAATTCACAATCTAGACCTGTTACTTTACTTTCATGTGTCAAGAGATTCATAATCTAGACTTATTACTTTATTTTCATGTATCAAGAGATTCACAATCTAGACTTGTTACTTAACTTTCATGTGTCAAGAGATTCTCAATTTAGACCTGTTACTTAACTTTCATGTGTCAAGAGATTCACAATCTAGACCTGTTACTTACATTCATGTGTCAAGAGATTCACAATCTAGACCTGTTACTTAACTTTCATGTGTCAAGAGATTCACAATCTAGACTTGTTTATTTCATCAGCAAATTATCTCATCCTGTGCTTTACGCATAATTACTTTCTTCACACGAGTAAGTTATTACCTGTTCCTTTCCTACACTGGAAATGTTCCCGAGACCTCGAACACATAACATGCGAACGATGTGGGACTCATCCACCAGTCTACCTAGCAGGCTGTTCATGGTCAGCTGCACTAGAGCTTGATCTCCTTTGCATTTCTGGTTGATTAACTGGATACAAAATAAAATGTCTAAATGATTAACTAAACAAAACAGAGAACATGATTAACTAATTGTACAAAGTTGAGAGAATATGGGTGAATAATTGTGGTTAACTGGACAAAACAGACAAAAAAATCTAATTATGATGATTAACTAAATAAACAGAAAAGATCATGCTTACTAACTGGAAGAAGCAGAGAATATCTGAGTGATTAATTAACAAAACTGAATATCTGATTGATTGAATGGACAAAATAGATAACATTCTTCTTCTTTCATCTCCATGGAACTGCGAGCTGATGTTCTTTGCAGCCATTGTGGTAAAGATGTTCAGGCACAGCATTGCATTGGTCTGAGTGTTGGGTTTGGCAGCTATTTTTTCAGTCCTGGAGTGTAGCTGAAAATGCAGGGGGGGGGGGGTGAAATACTTCTTCTGTAGACTCCACCACCATGGGGACCCTGTTAGCCAAGCTAGGCCTGTTACTGGGGGTACCAACACAGAGGTGGGACAGGGTCTTGGTCAGCTAATGGCTTGCCAACCCCAAGGACAGTACGTCAGCTATGGGTCACTGATTGCCGAAACAGACAGTGTCTTTGCCCCAAACAAAGAACATAAACAATCAGATGAAATAGGTTTTTTGACTGAATGAACATAGAATAACTAAACAAATAAGAATAATTACTAATGACTGAGGATCTATACATTAATAAATTTATTTATAAATTTCAAGTTCACTTTTGTAGACATTAACAAAATCATGACTAAAACTGAATCATCATCATCATGCAGATCTTATTTCTCCTGAAGCAAAATCTCAATAACTTTGTCAAATAGAAAACAGTGCAACTGAATCCATGCCTGACCTGTCATGACATGAGCAAAGGTGACTGTCCTTGAGAGATCTGTGGAGCTGGTGAATCACAGGTGGTCATGACCCTGTACTCTTTTTTTTTTTTCGTAGTGCTCCTAATGGAAGGCTCTTGTGCTTCTTAAGTGTACCACTGTGTGGTGGTGGTGGAGACTTTATCACCAGGTTTGGTTTTTGGGTCTACTCTGGGATTTTGAGAAAGCCGATGTAAACCAATCCTGCTCTGGCTTGCCCTTTGAGATCATTATAGTATCAGCTAAAGAGAACTCAAGCAAGTCTGCAGCATCAGAAAGATCAGAAATGGAAGATTAAATGACTTAACAATGAAGAGAAAAAAAAGCCAAACCTCAGCAAAAAAAGCTGCAACAGTAACTCTCTGTGACTCATACAAACTGGAGAGCACTGAGGTCAAAGAGTTAACAATATCACTGATGTGTGTCTCGTTCTCTTCTGCTATCAGGCTCCTGGGAGAAAGAAGTGGTCACAGCTCTGTACTTTTAGCCTGAGATCTCAGCTCTGTGATCTCGTATCACATTTTATCACACATTCTTCAGTCATGCACATCCATTACCAAGCACAAAGGGCTTCTTTCACACCATTGCTCCTTATAAACTTTCCCTATTAATGTCATTTATTTCACTCTTAAATCATCAATAAATTCAAAATTTACATTGCCAGGTGAAAGATGGTTGGTCATTGTTGACCTGTCTTCTCAGCTGAAAAGTTGTGTGGTTGGGATCTGCTACTGGTGCCTATGGATGCATCAGCAGCAGGCCATCTTGCTCACAACTGAGAGGCCTACAGTAGTGCTATTAGGGAGGCAAAGTTCCGCAAAGGAGATGCAAATGAATGAATGAATACTGGTGCCCTCCAATTAACAGTAAGAATAGCTACTAAGTTTTCTAGTGCTAAAGAAAAAAACCCCCAAGAAACTGGAAAATATCTGCCTGCACAGCATGGCATACTGGATTATATGGCATACTGGATTGCACTGCATACATAGCTGCTGTTGGTGAATGAAAGGAAAATAGGATATCATGTGAGGGCCTTAAGTATACTTTTGAGAGAGATCTCAAGAGAGACAATTAACAGATGAAAAAGCAACAGACATGGTTCTCAAGAAAGATGCAACACACGTTCTGAACAGCCAGAAAACCAAATGAAGTTATCCTCGAAGAAGTTTCAGAGTTAAAATTATAAGAAAAAACAATCATAATTTCTTGGACAGGTCATGAGAAGATGAAATTAGAGAACTTGGCAATGACTGGAAAATTCAAGGGTAAAAGAAGAGGGAGGCTAAAAATAAAGAAGAAGACTGAACAAGTGGCATGGGAAAAGAAAAGCATCTGAATTTATTGAAACACCAAGGATCACACAAGATAAAGAGGCATATCTCCAGACTGACCCACCATGGCAAGTAATGAAAGAATGAATGTGATGGTCTGTCCCACAAATAAGGAACTTCACTGAACAAAATTCACATTCAAACACCAGCACTACAATTTTATCACTTAATACTCGGCCAGCTGCACCATAATCTTAGTTCTGTCACAAGATTCACTAGTGCCACTTAATTTCCTGCAGAGTGACCCCATATGCCACTTACATAAGACTACTAAAGGATACCTGATTAACAATACATCATATGCTCTATAACAACATATCACATGCTTTATAACAACACACCACATGCTCTATAACAACACATCACATGCTCTACATCACTTGATCAGATGCAAGCATAAGTATAAGAGAAGAATAATATTTAAGGTACTTTTAAATTAAAAATCCATATGAATTATGAAATACTTTTATTTGCTGCACAGTTCCGATAATTAATCTTAATTTTTATTTTCTAATTAAAAAAAAAAATCACTGATAAACAATTCTGAAAAATTACCTGGCTAACAGTGTGATGGCCTCTGGGTACTCTACCTCATCCTTCATCTTTATCCATGCTCCTTCTTTTTCTAAATATTCCAGCATGTCTGTCATCTTGGAGTGCTCAAGAAATGTTCTCAAAGCTGTGATGGCCACACTGAAAGATAAGAGCACAGAATAAAAACCAGACAAAAGGACAAGACAACAACAGTAGTACCGATGGGTTAGCAACATTATCAGATGAATATGAAGATAATGAATAGGAAGATAATGCATAAAATGATGATGTGGACTAAAGATAAAGTTTTATCTTCAGATATACCTATCTTAGCAAAAACTTGCACATTTTGAATAAAAAAAAAAAAAATCATGTTATACCAGAGACTTACTCAATGGGTACTATTTTCTTGCTGTCTTTCAAAACAATGCCTTTCTTTTTCTTGTCTGACTTCAACTCTTCTGGCTCTGGTTTCTAAAAAAGAAAAGTAACAGATAAAATAAAGCTTTCTCAAGTTGTGACTGGCTTGTTGTATAAATACAGACGGGAAAAAAATGTGGGCCTTTCAGATAGCAGCTCCAGAAACAGTCAACACAAGTTGTCACGCTTTGAAATCTTTCAATTGTTAAATGTCAGCTGTTAGAATACCAGAAAATAAGGAAAACAGAAACAACAGAACATTGTATACTAAATACAAGGTGTTAAAGAAAGAATTCTGAAGTTTTAACTCAATATTTTAAAATATATCTTAACACAGAAACTTACACATATAAGGTTAAATTCCCACTTCCATGCCACTAAAGCATACTGGAAAATATGTTCAAAGAGCTAAAGTCGATATAATTTATGCCTAATCAGTGAAACTCATCATTCACTGCCCTACAGACATCAAAAATAGAATTGTATCTCTGTTTATGCATGTCAGCAGATACGTGGGCACAGCATGATGGCTGCTGCAGTTTATCATCATTATCAGTCCTCTGTACTCCCAATGAAACGTAAGGCATTAACAAAAGTTCTCCAACCAGTCCTGTCTTCAGTAAGTTGGGATACCTCAAAGAAGTACCTCTTTGCTGAAGTCAAAGCTGATCAAAGGACTCCGTTCTGTCTTTCATGTAGCAACGGAACAAAGTCCCAGCACTGTGAGGGCTTTGTGGGATCATTTTATCTGTCAGTCAAATCTGTCATACAAGCTCGAATGAGTGCCCTTGAGAACACTGCCTAATGATAAGAACTGTTGCTACCATTTACACACAGATTTATCACTTGCAGCTTCCTTTTTACACTCCATCCTAAAGCTACTTTGCTCAGTCTTAATAGTACTGGCTCTTTCAAATCACAGTACACATTTTTTTCTGTGCTGATTACATGATTGAATAACACAATCATTTTTTTAAAGTGTTTTAGCAACATACAATCCTAACACCTGCTGGAAATGATGGTAGCAAAAGTTGGACAAGATGAGAGCTGCAGCCTCTCTGAACTGAGGTTATGCATTGAAATTTATGAGAAATGTTTACAGTTAAAACTCGTTCTTGCCTCAGACATCTTATATTGTGACCTGATGTCCAAAGTCTCTGACTCCCTTCACTTCTGTTCCTGTCAGTTTCTCCTGCTGTTATGTTTCATTTACTAGACAAGTTTTTGTCAGCATTGCAGAAATGTTGCCTACTTCTTCCTTTTCTGTCTTCCCCTGGCTTTAACAATGTACTTGTTCCAGAAATCTTACATCTGCTGCAGCAAGTCAAACCATCTCAAATTTTTACTGCGCAGCTGATGATTTCACCAGGTTTTGTCTTATGTTCTGAAAGTCTTTAGCACATTTCCAGCTCTGCTTTAACTGGATGGGTGTCTGCAGCTGCATCATATTCTGAAACACAGGTGACTTCCATCACATCATGAAGGCTTTCTTGTGGCTGTCAGAATACAGTCACTGAATCTCTTTTTGTGAAGAGCTGTGTGCCATCAGTTTTCATTCTGTATCCAGTTGTCAACCCAAATTTCTTTATAAGATGATGCTTTGTGATCTTTAGCTTCTGTCTTTGTGACAGAAACAGACACTGAGTGCATGTTAAAACAAACATCACACAGGAAATGGGATACTTGTAAAGACAACATTCCAGATTTCAGGTCAGAATGGCCATTAAAACCGGGGCACATGCCAACTCCACAGAAGTGGAAACACATGAGATGACAAGGTTGTTTACTCACCAGCGACTTTGGTGGTTTGACCCCTATGGATGAGCCCACTCTGATGACAAGAGCAGCAAACAGACGAGGGAAAAGCTTCAACACATTCTCTTGGGTCTCTTCCACTTTGAAAAATTCTGTCAGTGCATAAGTGACCTGAAAAATTGTTGTTGATAACTATATTACAAATTTTTAAACATTACATTCTTTGTTGTTAATAATGTATAACATGCAGTCTATCTGAAGCTATCTTATCTATTTTATATGTTACTCTTGTTAAAAAAAATGTAGTCATATCCTTTAGAGTCATCTAAGGAAACAGTGATCATGCATGGCCGACCTTCCATCCCCAGCTCTGGAAGGAACCGAGATTTCATGTTTATATCTGGGTTACTGTTGTAAGTACCCCCCCCCCCCCAAAGGGCCGAAACACTTCTCTGATGATCTGGAGGAGTTGTGTTGTTGTTCCGCTCTCTACAGTAGAGAGTTTCCTACATATGTGCTTCTGGCCACTGATCTTACCAAGATAGGCATGCACGCTACCACTACACAACTTGGGTGCCCTATCGTTAAAAACATATTATAAATAAATATGATAAACTGTGTATTCTCTTACAATTATAACAATTACTGAACTAAAATAACACAATCGTTAAACTCATTTAGCAAATATGAAATATTAATAATTAATTAAAATTAATTAATATATGAAATATTAAGGATTTCTTTTCATTCTTCCCTTTCATTCCTTCAAGATCTTTGCTGTAGACATAATCCTCTTCTATTGCCTTCATTCTTTACAAGTTTTCTTAAAACTCATTTTCTTTCAATCATTATAATGGCTGTACGTTTGATCTTGGCCCAAATTCGTGGGTTATGAATAATTAAACTATATTTAAATGACTGATTCTTCTTCATGAAATGTGTTCTTTCCAGAATGTTGATTAAATTACATTATTCAATTACTAAGTGGTCCCTGAACTAAAATACAAAAACTCACAGCTAAAGGTACTGTTGTGGCCGTCTTCAGTGTCTTATCTTTTGATTCTGGTTTCTCATCATATGGCAGAGATTTAACCAAAAGTTCTAGAAAGTGTTCAAATGTCAAGGCCGTAAGCTGAGCATCTTGTGCAAGAATCTTCCAAATCTCTACCACATTCCTTCAACAAAAAAGATCATTTACGATAAATATGTAAAAAACAGAACTACATTATAAATAATTATACAATTATGTATAAACTAACACAGTGAGATGAATTAACCCTCTCCTCTCATACTTACTTTCATCGACAAGTGGCTCATTTAAAAAATCAAATTTATTAAATAAATGCAGGAAAGTTATCAGGGGAAGAACCCATTCTCTTGTCAACTCCTGCCAGTACAAGGAGGTGTGGGTCTTGGGTCACAACTGGAAAGGATCCATGAGTTGCTGAAATATTATTTCTGCTCATGTTTTCCCTTCCTTGAGTATAATAATCATCTCTAGGGTGACACATGACCACGGTGTAAGTTTCTTTTATAAAATTTACAAAGAAATCAAAATACAAGAAAGGGGGTGGGGGAAATTTTAAGAAAAACTATGTACACAAAGCTGTAAATAAACCAGACTATGTGGCAGGTGTTTGTTTTAACTCTTTCCGTGCCAAACGTCAGATATCTGACACTTCCGGTTTCTCACGTGGATGCCAGTTGTAAAAAATTTGACACTTGGTTTATTTTACTAAAAAAACTGGTGTAACATTTAGATTGTACACATTTTCTGCATGTGTCTGGTGACACTTTTCAAAATGGTGAAAAAGTGCTTAGTTACAAGCGATGTCGAGCGAGAAAAACGAAGAGAAACATCGAGAAATTTCAATTTTTGATGATGTAGATAGGGGTATGGACATGGCCTGTGACCAGACCACTGTTCTTGAATGTATCCCAAGCAGAACTAGACATATCAGACGACTGAATAAGTAGTTAGAAGGTTATTTCAGACATTATTCTATCAATGATGTAACACTGAATCACAATACGGCGTCAGGTAGATCTACGCATCTCAGATGGTACGTATTGTACCTCTAGGCTTTTCTGATGGTAAGTTGGACACAATCATTGTCTAAAAACATGACATTACTTCTTTTTTCCTAAAAAAAACTCTGCATTTATGAAATCTTCATACATTTAGTTATATTCGGAAACATGATAAGTACACGAAAGTACATGGAAATACTGTTATCATTCAATTTTACAACTATACCCCCTATACATATCAAGACCCGCGCTTTTATACCGGCGCCAAATGAACATTCACATTTCTTCCTGAGGCACGGAAAGAGTTACAAAAATGGTTATGAAGTGTCAATGTTGATCCTGAAATACCAGATTTGTATACAGGTATTAAACAACAGAAATTTAGTTTAAAGAGGATTAAACTCCACCAGGTACAAAATACTGCCAGAGGGAAATCTAAAGAATGAACAAATAGGGTTATTAGCAGCATTCATGTGAGGAATCTTAGAGAAATATTAAAAGAATGTTCTAAATTTGAAACACCAGTTTGGGAAAAACTGGACTGCAACAATAAAGAGAACGAAATCCTTATGAATGGTCAGAAATATAAGCTAGAAAATGTTTCCATAATGTCATATATTTACTCACTCCTCATATGGTAGTGGGTACGTCAAAAGTGAAGTAAGGGTCGGTATAAGGTGGTGCCCTGCCATGGTTCGGATGGTGCGCAGAGTTCCAGTCTTTGTCTGTGGACAACTGATTTGGCACAGCTTCTCATACAGGGAAGCCAAGAAGGCATCAACCTGATAATCAGAAAAAAAATTTCATGCCTGAAATATTGAAACTGAAACGCTGTATCTCTCTCTCTCTCTCTTTCTCTGGTCCATGCCAATCGGGCATTGGTCATCACTGATTTCCACAACCATCTGTCCTTTGCTCTTTCTATAAGCTGTGTTTTGAACTGCTCTGTGTCACTTCCTATAAATCTGAATTGATGAAGATATTAACACACCCTTTCTATGCCACTCCTCATTACAGGCTGTTGTTAAGGTCAACACAGTATAAACTAATATGTCAGTATGGTGAAGGATACATGGGAAGGTGTCATAGTATATCTCATGTCAGTATGGTGAAGGATGCATGGGAACGTGTCATAGTATATCTCATGTTAGTATGGTGACGGATGCATGGGAAGGTGTCATAGTATATCTCATGTCAGTATGGTGACGGATGCATGGGAAGGTGTCACAGTATATCTAATGTCAGTATGGTGAAGGATGCATGGGAAAGTGTCACAGTATATCTCATGTCAGTATGGTGAAGGATGCATGGGAAAGTGTCACAGTATATCTCATGTCAGTATGGTGAAGGATGCATGGGAAGGTGTCATAGTATATCTCATGTCAGTATGGTGAAGGATGCATGGGAAGGTGTCATAGTATATCTCATGTCAGTATGGTGAAGGATGCATGGGAAGGTGTCACAGTATATCTACCATCTGTTTTATGGCTTCATTTAGAACAATTTCTCTTGTGGCCTAGTTAAGGCTTTTTATTTTTCACTAAAATATTACATTTTTGTTCAATTACAAAATAAAACTTATTCCCATTAGCCTTACTCATGTTATTTTCCACAGGAATCTGTGTATATATTAGTTTTACTCATGTCATTTTCTGTGTGTATGTTAGTTGTAACCTTTTCAAATGCAAACTCTTGTTATGTAACATCATTTATTCTTTTCTACTCTTTCTGCTGCTTGTTTGTTTCGTTTTAATAACGATCATATTTTTGTTTTATTTCTCTTACAGCATTTCTTCTCTCTACCTTTCCCTTCCTGTCCGATGCAAACTTTACATCAGAACATTACATTTCTGACTTGGGACTGAGTAAAGTTTCATAGCACATTTAAACTGCTAGGTACAGTTTATCAAATGATTTATGAGTGCAAATAAAACTTTTCTTTATACCCATAAAAAGTGATGCTGTTGATGATGAGGAAGACATGAAAAGTGTTTTATCTTGAACTTACTGAAGGGTAGGTTCTCATCTTAAAAATCTTTGGTCAACACGGCTGTAAAAAAACATATGTGCGTGCTAGGAAAATCTCTCTCTGAACATGAAGGATGAAGCATACTAGATCACATGGGTGTCAGCGTATGAAAGGCAAATGGAATATCATACGTCATTCAGTCTCATGAACACTGGCTATATTGAAGTTCATGGTGGATGAACGAAGGAAAAAAAAACAAACTTACTTTGGCTCTGACGTCTGCACCCCTCAGCTTCATGATACCATTGAGAACAACACATGCACCAGACGAACTGTGAGACTGTGGGTCCAAGAGCCCCTGCTGCAAGACTTCTATGAAGTGCACAAGTTGGTCCGCTGGGAGCTTCTTGGCTATAACCTGTAATGAAACATAGATTATGTACGTTGTTCTCTATAACTTTCAAAGAAACATATAACACATCTGACCATTTGCTAAAAACCTTCAAAATTGATCACGTACAACCTATGGCTATGAAGTAAACTTTAGCTGTAAACCTCCATCATTGATCATGTACAACCTATGGCTATGAAGTAAACTTTAGCTGTAAACCTCCAACACTGATCACATACTACCTATGGATATGAAGTAAACTTTAGCTGTAAACTTCCAACCCTGATCATATACAACCTATGGCTAAGAAGTAAACTTTAGCTGTAAACCTCCAACATTGATCACGTACAACCTATGGCTATGAAGTAAACTTTAGCTGTAAACCTCCAACATTGATCACGTACAACCTATGACCATGAAGTAAACTTTAGCTGTAAACCTCCAACATTGATCACGTACAACCTATGGCTATGAAGTAAACTTTAGCTGTAAACCTCCAACATTGATCACGTACAACCTATGGCTAAGAAGTAAACTTTAGCTCAGATCAAACATACTCTTTTGTTACAACCTGCAGTGAAATACAGATCATGTATAAGCTTTTGCTATGATATTCAGAGAAGCATAGACCAAAGATCATGTACAGCGTTTCATTTTGGTCTTCTTTAAAACAGATGATGTACAACCTTTGCTATAACTATCAATAAAAAGTTTCCTATTTCCTGAAATCTGCTATAAGAATGATCTCCCCTCTATTGGGAGCAAGTTGCCTGGATTGTACTGTACTATCAAAACTGATCTGTAATATGCTATCATTTAAATAAATAATGTGCTCCCTGTTCAGTAGTTTAGATTCACAAGGTTATTATTTGACCTTAGAATGCTTTCACTTCCTTTTTCATCAATTTTTCAGGATTATACTGGTTTACTGAAATGAAGGTTAATGTTTTAGCCAGTCATAGTTAACTCTTTGTTTGCCCCATGGCATGCCTTGCGTGGATGGGGTCCACATCAATGTGCTTACCCACATGTAGTGCGCTGGTATGAATTGGTCTCTAATTTTGAATTTATCCTAACTATACTACAAAATCTGGCAAAGCTGG
This sequence comes from Achatina immaculata, assembly GCA_009760885.1. Taxonomy (NCBI): domain Eukaryota; kingdom Metazoa; phylum Mollusca; class Gastropoda; order Stylommatophora; family Achatinidae; genus Lissachatina; species Lissachatina immaculata. Next base: position 66,399,125 of record CM019716.1, on the reverse strand, counting down.
TAGTATTACTTTCTTCTAGTATCAAAAACCGTAGACACAAGGTTGAATTCAGAGCCAATTTGTGTTAAAATTTAACTTTATAAAGTTTTTTTTTAAGCTTGAAGCCAGCCACCCACTTGTGTTTTCATATTTTCGATTTATTGTAGAGAGTAAATAAATAAAATAAATTATTAGTGTATATTTTCCTGTGAGGAAATGGTGTTTGTGTAAAATTGTATTCATTTTGGATATACTGGACCCAGTACGGTGGATTAACTTGAGGGGTAGGTGAGAAAATATTTCATCATAATTTTCCATTCTTTCTTCTCAACTCTTAGCTCTTTTTTTCTGTTCTATACTAACAACATACTAACAATTTTATCAGAAAAACAACATACAACTTTTCCTGTTTAAACTAATGTATAATACGTCATACTGCAAATCAGACTATGCCTTTGTGATCCTTTTAAATGTGACAACTGTCCCATTCCACTTTATGAAATGTACCCCTTTGGTCATCTGATGTAAAAACCCTAGGTATGGGATGAGTTAATCAGTAAAATAATGCCAGTAATGAGAAGCGCTTTGTAAAAACTAGATATCAACATACTGCACACTATTAGTGGTACACGTTGTTTTGGAAAGCATTCAATTGTATTAAAAAAAAAAGTAAGCCATAAAGAGGAATTTCTATGACTTCATCTGAAAGAGTCAAATTAGTGCTTCCTTTTCACCCACAACAGCCAGAAGGTTAAGAAAGTTCTCTACAGCCATCTGCCGCTAATGCCGCTCAACCCAGACACTCGAGACATCACCTCAGATACATGACCTCCCCGAAAGTTCTGACTCACTTCCCATATTATCTTATATAGGTCATTGGTACATCGATGAATAGTTTCATATCTTTGATAGTTCACCAACCACACTAAGACTGCACCGAAGTTCCCTGATTATCATATAACTCGCTGACTGCACTGAAATAACACTTTATTAGACAGATCACTGACTAACAGCGAAGAGAATGTTCAAGTTCCCTTTACTGATTACCTTAGATAAATCATTGACACCAGCAAAGAGAACATTGGAATCCGACTTCTTGAGTCTCTCCTTCAGGGTTGGAAGAGCATCCACCATCTGGTCCTTGTGTTCTGGAGGATTACCTGAACATGGACGAGGAAACAAATAGATCTCTATATTTTTTACATGTTGATGTTGAGGTCAGTTTGCCTGCTTCAGCAGCCAATGCCAAATTAATGCAATAAATCTTGAGAACACAAAAAATGATCGCACGTTCTGAGATTTTTCTGCCACCATATATTTTATGAGCTTGGTCTTTGGGTCTGTTTGAGTATGAATTCTGATCTAGTTTCCCCAGTGTACAGTGTCTATTCGGGAGTTAATCCTAATTTATTTTCGTAAGTTCAAGCTGCAGTGTTTGCCATTTCTGCACAAAACGTTCCTTTAGCCTCCTCTTATGACACTTCTCCCTGGTACATGGTTCCCATCATGCATCACTACGTTTTACATTAGCTACAATGAAAAGGAAACACACCATTTCCTACCAGAACATGATGGAAGATTATATTTCCATAGAAATGTAATATGTATCTTGAGATGTCCTTCAAAATGTGTTTCTTGAAATGTCAAGAAAATGTAGTATGTAATATGTTTCTTGAGATTTCAAGAAAAATGTAATATGCTTCCTCAAATATCAAGGACAAAGTCATATGTTTCTTGAGGAAAATACTACACAGAAACATGTAATATAATTCTTGGTGAGATATTTCATCAAAAGAGATGACCTCTGTCTCAGAAGTGAATGAAATATTTGAGGTAGAGAGTTCTGTCTTTGTGCTATATGCCCTAGGGCATTTCAGGAACAGAGGATGATATAAAAATAAAAGTGCATTAAAATGACTTGACAGTGGCATTCAAGACGAGGGATACAAGATTGGATAAAGACAAAAAGTAGAATTCACAAAATCTAAAAAAAATGTCCAGTAGGTTCATCTTAATTCTGAAACACAGAGTAATACTAAAAAAAGGAAAAAAAAAAGAACCTAAATATCAACCAGTGAAATGGGGCACAATATCAACACATCAGAAATGAGGTTCCCAATAAAGGCATTTATGAGGCTATAAAAATCAAAATGTGAAATGAAGGAATTAGGAACTTCAGTGGAACATCTGCAGATGAATCTATAGAAAATCAGTTGATCTGCATCACCTAGACTGACTTAGATATGTCGCAGAAATGAATCTCCATGAGCCAGTGAAGTGGCTTTCAAACTCAGTCCGCAAGTTCTAAGGTACGTATATCAATGTAATTTGATCTAACTACAAGCTGGTCTAGATCTGAAGGAGGTTTTGGGAGCTGCCTCCGGCATCTGGATGTGGCAAAGACCTTCATCCTGATGACAAGACATGAGTTAGCATGACTCAACACTTAAGCACTGATGAAGCTGCTCCAGAGATTTGGATACACTGTGACAGTACCATGGGCATAATGCAGGTTAGTGGGAAACATAGAAAAAAATGGTCAAGAAAAAAAAAAAGAATCAAGGGATAACAGACAATAAAAAAGTCTTACATCTTACATCCTTCCTGTGCTGCTAAACATCACACAGGGCCCGTATGCAGGAAACTCTAGTGTAGACAGCGGAACAACAACACAACTCTTTTAGATCATCAGAGGTAACCCCCCCCCCCCTCAAGACAAGTGTTTCGGCCCTATTAAACTCCTGACACTTTAAGGGGGGTGGGCCCCTCTGGGTCATGACTCCCAGAGGTCTTGTGAGTTGTTGCTTTATTTATTTTTGCCCCGGGATTGAACCCATGATCTTCCAGTTGGCACTGCACTTTGAAGTGCGTCTTTAGCGATTTAGCTATGGAGGACTGGTATTGGTCGTGACAAAGGAAATTATTGGTAGTTTGCCAAGTTTTCCTGTCCTCGGCAAGTTTTTCAATCTCATCAAGGGATGCTATGCCCACTGAACTGGCCTCTCTTAACAATGTCCTCTTTAGAGTTTCACAACATGATAATTTTTGTTTACTGTATTAAAAATTGAAAAACGATATAAAAACCCAACTGTGATACTTCACATAGGTTCATAAATAAAAAGAGAATGCTCTAGCATTCAGGCTAAAAGACAGAGAAGTACCATGAAGTGAATTTCAGCTCTAAATATAATATGAATAAGTAAAGAAAGAAAGCAGTAACAGTAACCCCATTATGCCATATACTTAAGGACTATGGTGTCAGTGTCCATTTATCTCTTGACCCGTTGGCACACTAGAGAATGACATATGAACCTACACCTGGCATCTTTTCTTCCCTTGCTCCAGAAGACCTGGTATCCATTTATACAAGAAACGAAGGCATCAGACAAACAACCAACATGAAATAATGTAGAGTTACTACAAAAACTGAAAAATCTTATCACACAAAATTCCTTCCATACTCTCAAGCTGACCTTCAAGCCTGAGAGAAATTTTAAGGGTTGTGTGCACACAATCTATGGCCAACTGCCTGATTGCTGTTGCTGGGTCAGTACATCGTGGAATCAGTCTGGCCAGGAATATGCCCATGTTCTCCAAGTTCTGAGGTGTCTGAAACAGGACAAAGTAAAGGTATGCGTGCTCACGGAGGTTTAAAAAAGCTGACAACCACTTACAGCCATAAGAAATACACAATCAAATTTCTCTGGACAATGTTATGAGAAGAAAGGCAGTTTTGAGTTACAGAAACTGACAATCAATGAAAAACTCAAATGCAAGAGATGGATGGCAATGAAAAAAGTCCAAAATTCTGTCTAAATGGCATATGAGTAGACAAGGAAACTGATTCTAATCTAATCTGAAATTCTAAAGATCAAACAAAACAGAGAAGCTTGACTGCCAATGGGCACCTAACTAATAAATGAATGACAAAATGATCTAACAAACCCTCAAATCCATGTGAAATATACATATCAGAAAAAATAAGTGATATTCTTTCCTTATAATACTAACTATTAGGCAACAAATGTATTAATTTTTTAATCGTAAACAGTAAATTGCCTTCATTTGTTCTACCGTAAACAAGAAAAAACACATTTATGATTAATTCCTTTTTATTTTAACTTAAAAAAATAAATATTGCTCTCTTTTCTAAAAGAGTACATGACTGATGTAACTGAGCAAATGCTGTAGCTGTCTGACCTTGACGTGTACCGTGTCCAGGTAAAACTGTTGCACCACCAGCCAAGTCTTCAAGGCTCTTTCTCTCTCATGCTCAACTTCAGACAGGAACCACTGGCTAAGATGCTGAAACCGCAGTTGCAGTAATAAAAATTCCACAACTGAACAATTGTACGCATGCATACCCACACACAAGCAAGCCACACACCCACGCATGCACACACAACCAGCTAAAGCCATATTTTTGCCCACCACAATTCCCCCGAACCTTGCGCTCAACAACATTCAATCTGGCAACTACTAGTTTGTGTGATTTAAAATTCTAGCAAACTTCTGACACTTTCTGTTATAAAATATGAATAAATTTCTGGTGGTTTCTTTCTTTAAACAATCTTACTACTCCTCTGTTCACACTCTCAGAAATTGGCAGATCACTAAAATGTTGTAATAATAATAACAATGATAATTTTTGATCTGAGAAGACTGTTTTCGAATGAGAAGATGCCAGTTATCTGTGGAGACTGTCAAAGTAGGATTTTGCTGAGTTGAATCTCTCATCATTATCTGATTAGCATAATCAACCACAGCAGAAAAAGACCATGTCCGTGCTGCAAGGTCTAGTCTCCCTGCACTTCTGTTCTCTGTCTTCAAGTTAGGCTTTCATTTTTTTCCAGATATGACTAGATTTCCTAGAATCTCAGTTTTTATCATCATATAAAATGCATTAAAATTTTTTTCCCCTCAATACTCAAGCATTGTTCTCTCCCTATTTTTTTCACTTCATTTTTCATTTTAAATGTGCGCGCTGCTGTGTTGTCCTTGTCCCTGCTCTACATCCTTGGAACTACGAGCAGAGTTTACAGCTGGTATGGTTAAAGTGTTGAAGCACAAGAATTGTGTGAAGTAGAGCTTGCATGCTCCGAGTGAAATTAAAAAGCTGGAGAAGATGCCATGCTTCTCTGCAGACTCCACCACCATGTGCACCACACTGATACCTGCACCACTGGCCAGGTTCAGCCTGTTACTGGGAGCACTGATGGAGCTATGGGACAGGTTCTTGGCCAGGTTCAGCCTGTTACTGGGAGCACTAATGGAACTATGGGACAGGTTCTTGGCCAGGTTCAGTATGTTACTGGGAGCACTAATGGAGCTATGGGACAGGTTCTTGGCCAGGTTCACTCTGTTACTGGGAACACTAATGGAGCTATGGGACAGGTTCTTGGCCAGGTTCACTCTGTTACTGGGAACACTAATGGAGCTATGGGACAGGTTCTTTGCCAGGTTCACTCTGTTACTGGGAGCACTAATGGAGCTATGGGACAGGTTCTTGGCTAGGTTCAGCCTGTTACTGGGAGCACTAATGGAGCTATGGACAGGTTCTTGGCTAGGTTCAGCCTGTTACTGGGAGCACTAATGGAGCTATGGGACAGGTTCTTGGCCAGGTTCAGCCTGCTACTGGAAGCACTAATGGAGCTATGGGACAGGTTCTTGGCCAGGTTCAGTCTGTTACTGGGAGCACTAGTGGAGCTATGGGACAGGTTCTTGGCCAGCTACTGTTCACTAACCTTGATAACTGAGCTGTCACTCTAACAGTGGTTTTTAATATCAAAGTTATAAATCCTCCTTTTCAACCCAGGGTGCCCCAAATCTATGTCCTGTGGCATTTGCATGGACTATGGGGATTTTAAGTGTTAGTGCTGTCACATTTCTAGGCCACTACAGCATCTGAAGTAGAGAAGCTAGTAACTGTCCTTGCTGCCTTTGTTTTCCTGGAGAAACCTCCAAGTACCAGTTTTTTAGAGGATAAATTGACCCCAAACAAACAAGGCAGTTGAAATATGTATCAATGAGGAAAAATTGGAAGAAGTGGAGAGTTTTGAATATATTGGATCACTACTAACTAATAATGGAGATACAATGAGGGAAATTAAAAGGACATCTATCGCTCTTCAGAAAGTAAAACAACTAAAGAATCTGTGGAGAGGAACAGACAGAACTACAAAAATAAGGTTTTTAAGGGCAAACATCTTTCCCATCGCAATATATGCCTGTGAGACCTGGACACTTAACAAAACAGCTGAGAAACACTAATGCCTTTGAATGTAAATGCTACAGAAGAGTTCTTCAAACATCATGGACACAAAAAAGAACAAATATATCCATACTACAAGAACTTAATATTGAAGAAGGCTGGCTAGTAAAGAGGATTAAAGAGAGAAAATTTAAATATTTTGGACACATTAAATGTCGTGATAATCTAGAGAAAACCACCTTGGAAGGGTACATAATGGGAAAAAGAAAGAGAGGAAGACCAAGGCAAAGATGGCTGCAAGACATCGTTGATGATCTGCAAATGGATGCATCAGTAGCAGGGCATCTTGCTCACAACTGAGGCCTACAGGAGAGCTGTTAGGGAGGCAAAGTTCCACAAGGGACATGCAAGCGAATGAATGAAATTGACCCCAGTGCTGGTTAGTCTGAAAAAAATTTCCACCCAAGAGCAAAACTAAACCAGGGACTTTCTGATCTGTAAGCAAGTGCACTAACTACTATCCCCAACCCCCTCCCCTATATCTGCAAGCAAGTGCACTACTATCTCCAACCCCCTCCCCTATATCTGCAAGCAAGTGCACTACCATCTCCAACCCCCTCCCCTATATCTGCAAGCAAGTGCACTAACTACTATCCCCAACCCCTCCCCTATATTTGCAAGCAAGTGCACTAACTACTATCCCCAACCCCCTCCCCTATATCTGCAAGCAAGTGCACTAACTACTATCCCCAACCCCTCCCCTATATTTGCAAGCAAGTGCACTAACTACTATCCCCAACCCCTCCCCTATATCTTCAAGCAAGTGCACTAACTACTATCCCCAATCATCCACAACAATTATATTTAGTCCTCAGTCATCTAGATTAAACAGCAGTCAATATAAATCATATATATTCACACTGTTTTTTTTCAGAATGAACACACTGCTTCTATCATTACTTTCATTAACATTAAGAGTCAAACATAAAAGGAGATTGTGTAAATCTTCCATGTGATATTAAACCGAAGAACAAAGTGAGGAAGACATGGATATATGGTGTAAGTTAACTTAAGCAGTTAAGTTATATAGTGTAAATTAACATCCTTGTTAGGATTGTACTCAAACTTGGATAATAAACACATAAGAAAACTGAGATCCTGGAAATATGAATATACAGAAGAACAGAGCATGGAGACCCTAGAAATGTGAATGTACAGAAGAACAGAGCATGGAGACCCTAGAAATGTGAATGTACAGAAGAACAGAGCATGGAGACCCTGGAAATGTGAATGTACAGAAGAACAGAGCATGGAGACCCTGGAAATGTGAATGTACAGAAGAACAGAGCATGGAGACCCTGGAAATGTGAATGTACAGAAGAACAGAGCAAAGAAACCCTGGGAATCCTCTAGAATTGTGACAATGATATCAGACATCCAGGGTTCAGGGGGTTTCCTGGATAGAAGCATTATCATAGTAGAGAGATAGTGTACTGTAGCAAGAGAGTTTACTGTAGCAAAAGAGATAGTCTACTGTAGCAAGAGAGTTTACTGTAGCAAAAGAGATAGTCTACTGTCGCAAAGGAGAGTACTGTAGCAAGAGAAATAGTCTACTGTAGCAAGAGAGATAGTCTACTGTAGCAAAGGAAAGTACTGTAGCAAGAGAGATAGTTAACTGTAGCAAGAGAGATAGTCTACTGTAGCAAGAGTGATAGTCTACTGTAGCAAGAGAGATAGTCTACTGTACCAAAGGAGAGTATTGTAGCAAGAGAGATAGTCTACTGTAGCAAGAGAGATAGTCTACTGTAGCAAAGGAGAGTACTGTAGCAAGAGAGACAGTCAACTGTAGCAAGAGAGATAGTCTACTGTAGCAAGAGAGAAAGTCTACCGTAGCAATCTTTCATTAGCAAGAAGGCATTAAATTATGCTTACAACTGTTTCTCCACAATTTTCAAAATCTGAAAAATGTTTACAAAGTGACACAGGTTGATTACAGAAAAAGGTCAACAACAAACTACCTTGAATATGCTCTCAAGACCTCCTGGAGTGCAATCTTTCTTTAAAATTTCCTTCAGAACTTCCCAGAAGGCACTGAATGTAGCCTCCATTAGCACCTCCATCTCCAGAATTTCTGCTGGGTTTTCTTCCTTACTTTTTCTAGGTGGCAGTCCAGTCACTGACAGTGGGAAAAGGCTGTCTGTGCAGACCTGAACAAGGTCAAACACTTCTGCTGGTGTCAGAGCAGGATCTAATTTACTGTGCACAAATGTCAAGGACTGGGTCATTTCTGGGCCACTTTTTTTGCTGGTACTCTTTATTTTCTTCCCTAAAATGTTTTAAAATGAACGCTTTTTTTGCACTCAGCCACTTTGAACTCAGATCGAGTTCTTTTAATTGTTGGGACTGAACGTTATTCAAGACATGCATGGTCATCACGAACACCAATCCAGGTCCTGCTGCACGGTAATTTCGACAACCTGAGGCAGACTGCTGCATTCTTTAAAAATATCCAACATGATGTCTGAGAATGTTTGAAGAAGAAGAACTTTATATGATATTCATGCAGTGCAATTCAGTCCATTGTGCCTTGCCAGACAGACAGACAATCTCTTTCTCTATGAAGCTGCTTTCCTCAGTCTTAAGTGTGTCAGGTACTCATTTCTACATCTGGGTCAACTAAAGAACAGCCATATCAATAGTTATGAATTCCATAACCTTCAGGATGTGCGGACAGGTCACTATCAACTAATCTGCTCTATACATTCTGTCCAGAAAGATAATAATGTAAGGTCACGTTTAAAAAAAAAACAAAACTAAGCAATTCTTTAACTATTAAAAGGATACACAAGGTTAGCACACGTTTTCATTGCCAGGGAGCGGGTTTCTGTAGACAGATGAGTTGTTGGCTCCGCTTTGATGTAGGTCTAAGGGTTAAAATGTTACACATTAGTTTCAGAGAATAAGTTGTAGCTACAAAATCAATCAATCAATCCATCTGTCTGTCCATCCATGTCTTACCAATATGCTGCCTTGAAACTCATACCATGACACAAAATATTAAGAAAAATCATGATGGTAGTGTATAATGTATAAGTAATAACATACCTTTCATGATGTTTACTCTAATAACTGGCTGTAAGCAGTGAAAATGATTCAATTCATTAGCTTTAAAGTCATAAGAACAATCTGGTTTTTTTTTAACCAACACTGGTCAGTGAATTTGGTCTAAATTTCCTTGGCTAGCAAAATAGGTCTTGAAAGTATGAAATTAACAAAGACAAAACAAAAATAATGAAACTTCTCATTAATCAAGAATGAAAAATATACGTAAAAGGAACAGTTGATGAAGTAAACCAACATACCTTGGCAGCTATATAGACCAGTATGGTGACACCAGGAAGGAAGTGAGAATTAGAACTGCAAAAGCAGCATTGTACTTAAAAAATCTTGAGAACATATGGAATTCAAAAGTTATAAACATAAAAACCAAGTTAAGATTATTTAATTCAAATGTGATATCCATCCTCATTTATGCATGCGAAAGCTGTAAATCAACTAAAGAAATAGACACGAAATTAGACTCTTTTGAAAACAAATGCCTAAGGAAAATACTTGGTATAAAGTGGAACGAATTCAAGAACAACACAGAGATAAGACAGGTGAGCAAGCAACAACCTGTCTCATGGGTGATCAGAAAAAGAAGATGGACATATGTAGGCCATGTGATGAGAAGAAACAATCAGAGAATACCAAAACAAGCTATCTAGTGGAGCACAACAGGCTGAAGAATAAGAGGTTGACCACCTGAAACTCTAAAGAGGACACTGTTATGAGAAGCCAGTTTAGTGGGCATAACGTCCCTTGATGAAAGACTTGTCGAGAACAGGAAAACTTAGCAAACAACAATGCGAGCCCTATGTGACGTTTAACGGCACAGGAAGAATATAAGAAGATGTAAGGTCAGTGAAGGTTACTGAATCACTTCTACCAATTCAGAGATATCCCACTCAAATGTATGCCCTTCTAGGATTAAAGTACAGACTTCAGAGTTCCAGACATGCCAAATATTTACAAACATGCATTGCCAGACTAGGCCATGGGGTCCAGATCTGAGGCAGAAGTTACTGGACTTTCACAAAAAACCTAGAGAAAACTGGCAAATGTGTTCCATATTTAGCATAACCAAACACTTGAATGCAGTAGAAGATATTCCAAATGCTTATATATTACAGCACTCACCTGCATGTGTGTCAGAAACTCTCCTCTGGTACTGAACCTGTATTCCTGCTCCAGATGGTCTGGATTGAGGGCTTGTGCAATTAAATCAGCACATCGGATTAGGTTCTGCTTCACACTAGTTTCCTAAGGCAAAGAAATATTTCTATGTAAATTCAAAGAACATTTTGCTGTTTCCCAGAAAGAAAACAAAACAGATCAGAGTTATGCAACTTTTTTCTTAACAGGTCTTTAAAACATGCACCACGCCTTATTTTTTTAATCCATCAAATTGATAGAAGACAATCAAATTTTTTTGTGGATCCCATGAGAAGACAGAATTAGAAAAGCTGGCAATCATTGAAAAACTCAAAGGGTAAAAAAAGAAAATATCTAAACAGGCAAACTAAGAGGAATGGACAAAAAGAGAGAGAGAGAGACCTGATCAGTTAAAAATATCAAGTGATATTCACAGAATAGAGAAGCATGGTTGGTAATGTCTTCTGACACAGCAGATGGTAAATGAATAAGTGAATATTTACCTCTAGAAAATTTGATCATTTACAACAAGATATTTTAGCAAATATATAGCTACAAGATTTTTTGTAACAACTGGCCAAAACATGTACCTTGACTGTGGGAAAGTAGGGTAAAATTGTACGCAGAATTGTGGCTTCCATCCTAGACACAATGAGCGATGGTGGTGAATAAAGTGCTACAAAACCATAACACAGCATCAGGGTGGCCTTGACCTGTTCCACATTGACCTCTGTTTTGTCCTGGAAGATACACATTTCAAGTAAACTATCAGAAGTTATAAAATCTGGCAAATGTCTACAAATTTCTAACCAAAGTAGGACAATTTGTAACTCTGGTATTTGAAAGAATGACAAAAACTTTTATCGCTACCAAAATAAAATAAATACTTCTGACCTTATATATTTGCTTAAACCAAGTTGCCATTTCCTTAATTTCAGACAACGATGGAAGATTATGAAGTTTTTTGGGGTTTTTTTCCCCCAGTGTTTTCAATGAGTTCATGACTGAAAGATACCAGAATGCATTCATGATGCCGTGAAGCAATTACCTTTTCTCATATTACTGCATATTACAATATAATATAATGACATTTTATCTTTCTTTGTCTGTACATATTTCATGTATTTTTATCTTATAGCAATTTACCTACATCTTCAGATATCGTACAGACCTATAATATTTTCTTCTATGACATGAACATAACTGTATGACAATTATATGTTCTGATCTTATTACACACCATGTAAAGGACCACCTGACAGTGATCAAACTTCCTTATCACATGAAATGTACATTATAATAAGACATTAATTTTTAATCTATAATGACTATTTCTTCCTTATCACTTGAAATGTACATTATGATATGACATTAATTTTTAATCTATAAAGACTATTCCTTAATCTATCTCACACATAACTTGTATATAAAAAAGATATTATTATTTTCTAATAATAAAAAAATATAATACTTTTAACATTGTTCCTACCACACACAGGCTATGTGGTTCTGATTACCTTCAGAATACTGAGAATCCCTGAAGACTTTTTGCCCATTTCATTCTTGGCTACACTCTCCAGCTTGGCCAGAATAGTGTCCAGGTGAGAGGAGGCAGTGTAGCCTACAGCAACAGCACAACCCTACAAGAAGAAGAATTTATAAAAGAAAAAAGTTTGCCAAGTAAAAAGCCGTTGGTTAAATTATGTCACTCAACTACTTCACTGGCCTCTATAAAAAAAAATCTACTAAATGTCATGGAGCAGCAAATTATCAAAAGTTTATCACTTGTCATATGACATAAAGTTAATTTAAAAGAAAATTATGAGAAAAATGTTTCTGGAACAAATACAGAAAATATAAACCCTATCTGGGTTAAAGAATTTTTACTGTATAAAATCAGTAAGCAATTAATATGAGTATTCTTGTCTTACTTTTACTAACTCCTTAATTTCAGCACATTACACAAAAATAAAGTTAGATGAAAAGAAATATACTTTTTACTTTATGTTACAAATCTAAAGTTCCAAAAACAAGAGAGAAAAATAACAACAGATTCTTCCTCTAAAACAGTGTGTGAACTGCATACTGGCAGCTGATAATTTCTATTTAATTTTCAGTCTCCACTGTTTTTCTAGAAATCATCATTATGCTCATGTTCAAGACACTTAAGGGAGTCTTTAATTTTAAATATTCACCCCTGCTACATTGCAAAAAATTAATGTATTTCCATTGAAAGGAAAAAAAATAACAGATGAATATAAAGATACATTTAACCTACATGGCCAGAGAGAAAAAAAATCAAGAAGTTCTCTGAGAACTTGGTAAACATAAAAAACTTATTAAAACCATGAGCAGTATACATCACAATTCTCTGGACACAAAAAGAGAAAACATAAATTAGAGAGCCTGACAATCACTGGAAAATTCAAGGAAAAAAGGAAAATAAGGGAGACTGAGTGGAAAGTAACTGAATGGGTTGACAAAATGGCATAAGACAAGAAATGGAACAGATCTGAATAGAGAAATCAAGGACAGCACAGAATGAAGAAGTGTAACAACTAGCTCTTACTGGCACAGCATTGCCTGTGTGCCAGATTCTTCACCCTTTGAAAATAAAGTTTACTTGTTCATTCAAAATATCCAGATGCATGACACATCAACTATTTTACAAGATGTTTAAAATATAATTATCTTAATTAATTTCTGGTCAAAATTATCAGCATTTTTTAAAATCTTTCAATTTGTAACTAGCACATTTATTCTTGATCTGAGACTGGGAAAGGCAAGTACAAGAAAGTTACTGAAAATCCTGCCCAAGACAGTTTTGATAAGTAAAGTCTTTGAAAGTCATGCGATATTATTTACTAATAAATCTGTTTTCTCTTTATCTTTTCTCAGTCTATGTGAATATCTCCTTTATCTTTCCACAATCCATGTACAATTCCCCTTTATTGCTTCTCAGTCTACGCACAAGTCATTAAAGATGTAACTGTCATAATAAAACCAATGAAAATATATGCTATTTAAATAAAGTTGTAACTCTTCAAACTTCCGTGTATATCATTTCATCCAAACTTTTAGTTTGTCTTAAACTGTTTCCAAATTAAATGTCTGTATCCATGAAGTGCAAAATGAAGCAAAATGAAAAAAATGCACCACTCACCAATTTTCTTTTCTTTTTGGTTTAACTTGTAATATGCTTAGTTTGTTAAATGTGAAAGATAATTCAGATCATTGTATTTACTATATTTGGGTTACAAGAACCGGAGATATCATGTACCACATTATTTCATTTGTTTCAAACAACGACAGAGCCATATGTGCACCTCAGGTGAATTTCTGTCACCTAATTTAAAAACTAGAAATAAAAGCAACAGAACTATTTTTTTAATCTATCTTCCACATGACTTGTGTAATGGCATATGATAAATAACTATTATTATTTTCAAAAGAAAATATTTTGTTCTTGCCACACTGGCTATTTCAGAATACCGAGAATTCTTGAACATGTAATTACATATAATTAGTAAAATGTAATTACATGTAATTAGTAAAATGTAATTACATCAAAACAAGAAGCATGTCTTCCAGTCAAACTTATCTTTCCAAGAGCTTCTGTCACAGAATATTTTTAATGCTTATAAAACTATGAAATATGTGTGAAAACATTACATTAAAAAAATAATTGCAACTCACTGAAATTGTTATAAATGTTTGAAAGACAAAAATTGTATATGTTAAAAAAGTGTGTGTAACTTGTAACACGCATTAGTTTACTTTGAGACATGCAGACTTTGGAAGTAAGAGGGAGTGAAAATCCCAAAATGGTCAACAACAAAAAAAACTTTTGTTAGTCAGAAACTATTCATTTGTTCCGAACAGAATGCTTTACAGGATATAAATTTATTTCTCACAAAAACTATTTAGAATTTTGGCTAACACATGACCCACACCATATAATCTGAATGAGGCTGCATAAGCTACTAAAAGCAATTCAATCTTCATTCATAAAAGAAGCAAGAATTTTAAAAAAAAGATTTTTTCCCCTCACGCTCATTCATTCATTTGCATGTCCCTTGCGGAGCTTTGCCTCCCTAACAGCTCTCCTGTAGGCCTCTTGGTTGTAAGCAAGATGGCCTGCTGCTGATGCATCCATTTGCAGATCATCAACGATGTCTTGCAGCCATCTTTGGCTTGGTCTTCCTCTCTTTCTTTTTCCCATTATGTATCCTTCCAAGACAGTCTTCTCTAGATTATCACGATGTTTAATGTGCCCAAAACATCTTAAGTTTTCTCTCTTTAATCCTCTTTACTAGCCAGCCTTCTCTAATATTAAGTTCTTGCAGTATGGATATATTTGTCCTTTTTTGTGTCCATGATATTTGAAGAACCCTTCTGTAGCATTTACATTCAAAGGCATTTATGTGTTTCTCAGCTGTTTTGTTAAGTGTCCAGGTCTCACAGGCATATGTTGTGATGGGAAAGATGCATGCCCTTAAAAATCTTATTTTTGTGGTTCTCTCTGTTCCTCTCCACAGCTTCTTTAGTTGTTTTACTTTCTGAAGAGTGATAGATGTCCTCCTTTATATTTCCCTCATTGTATCTCCATTATTAGTTAGCAGTGATCCAAGACATTCAAAACTCTCCACTTCTTCCAATTTTTCCTCATTAATATACATTTCAGCTGCCTTATTTGTTTTGTTGGTTGTCATCAATTTAGTTTTCTTTGCATTAAAATATATGTTTTGCTCTTCACTGTTCTTACAGACTGACATGATTAGTTTTTCAATTCCTTTTTGTGTTGTGGACAGTAACACTGTGTCATCAGCATATCTAATCTCTGGTATTTCATAACCTCCAATTGTTATGGCATCATAATATTCTTTGCCTATATCTTCTTGCTAACATTCCTCATTATATTTTCAGTATACAAATTAAATAAGTAAGGCAACAATATGCACCCCTGACGGACCCCTTGTTTTATGTCAAACCAAGTTGTTGTTTCATCATTTATTCTTACTGCTGCCTGTTGATCTAGACACAGCAGTGATGTTAATTGTATCAAATGTGTTGGAAATCCCATTTTTCCCATTATTTACCAAAGTTTCTTGTGTTGTACACAATCAAATGCCTTTGAGTAGTCTGTAAAGGCTAAATATAGATTCACATTAAATTCTCCGCATTTCTCTATTATTCTAGAGAAATGCTACAAGCTTCAATTACTGACCTAATAATCTGATGTTCTGCTAAACCTCCAGTATCATCTAAACCTGCCTTCTCCTATATGGGAATAAGCACTAAAGACCTGTAATCCTTATTTCAATACTTGTCTAACACTAGGAATTTGTAATATCAGTCATCTTATAATTTAGAATTATTATTTTCCCACACAGCACGACATTAAACAATGTACCTGGTGGCCTGGGTAGCTGAGTGGTTTACTGATCTGGTGATACCTGGTTCAAGTCCCAGCAGTGGGATTTTTTTTTTCTGGTACACACCAAACAGGCCCCAGGGTTCACCCAGCCTCTAAAAATGGGTACCAGAGAAATCTGGGAACGTAAATGCGGCCAGGTGTGATACTAACCAAACCACACTGTCATATGCCCATATCTTAAAAATACACCCCTAACACCATATCCCTAATATGCCTTAATGACATAGAAAGTGGATTTTACCTTGTACCTTCACCTTAGCTGAAGTAGTTTACAAATTCAAATTACTAAAGGCAGTCATTCACAATGTTAAGGAGCATTTTTTTTTTCTGGTAGATAGTGATCTGCCTTCTAACCCACAATGGTATGAGTTCAGTGATCTGCCTTGCCATCTAACCTAAAATGAGTTCAGTGATCTGCCTTCTAACCTACACTGAGTTCAGTGATCTGCCTTCTAACCTACACTGAGTTCAGTGATCTGCCTTCTAACCCACAAGGGTATGAGTTCAGTGATCTGCCTTGCCATCTAACCTAAAATGAGTTCAGTGATCTGCCTTCTAACCTACACTGAGTTCAGTGATCTGCCTTCTAACCCACAAGGGTATGAGTTCAGTGATCTGCCTTGCCATCTAACCTACACCGAGTTCAGTGATCTGCCTTGCCATCTAACCTACACCGAGTTCAGTGATCTGCCTTGCCATCTAACCTACACCGAGTTCAGTGATCTGCCTTGCCATCTAACCTACACCGAGTTCAGTGATCTGCCTTGCCATCTAACCTACACCGAGTTCAGTGATCTGCCTTCTAACCTACACTGAGTTCAATGATCTGCCTTCTAACCTACACTGAGTTCAATGATCTGCCTTCTAACCCACAAGGGTATGAGTTCAGTGATCTGCCTTGCCATCTAACCTACACCGAGTTCAGTGATCTGCCTTCTAACCTACATTGAGTTCAATGATCTGCCTTCTAACCTACATTGAGTTTAGTTATCTGCCTTCTAACCTACATTGAGTTTAGTTATCTGCCTTCTAACCTACATTGAGTTTAGTTATCTGCCTTCTAACTTACATTGAGTTTAGTTATCTGCCTTCTAACCTACATTGAGTTTAGTTATCTGCCTTCTAACTTACATTGAGTTTAGTTATTTGGCTTCTAACCTACATTGAGTTTAGTTATCTGCCTTCTAACCTACACTGAGTTTAGTTATCTGCCTTCTAACCTACACTGAGTATAGTTATCTGCCTTCTAGCCCACAAGGGTATGAGTTAAAAACCTTCACCTGGTACCTCCAATCAACCAAGCATTAAAAATGTCTACCCAACATGCCAGTAAAGGAAAACCAGTTTCTGAAGATAAAGAATATGCACCAGGTGAATGAGAAGTGTAAAATGAAGGTTAGTCCTTTGAAGAGACATGATACTATTAAACAGAAATTACAGTCTACTGCTCTAATTTCATCCATGCTTTCTTTAGATCACACTACCTTCTTTATCATCATCATCACGTGCCATGCTGGGCAGCGTGGGTGGTCATACACCTCCACAAATCTTGGTCCTTGACATTTCTGAGTAACTCTGTTGCTGATTTCTTTCCATGCCACAGTGTCAGGCCTTCTAACATCTGTTCCCTTGGTCATCCTCTGCCTCTCTTGCCTTCAGTTTTGTCCAGTGTTATATTTTCCAGTTTCTCTCTTCTCATTACACGTGCCAAGAATGATGATAGCATTTTTCTTTATCTTTGTTATTATACTATGTTTTTCATTAGCTTGACTCAGATACAACTCATCAGATATCTAGGCTATCCACGGGATCTTCATCATCCTTCTCAGGAACCACATATCTGATGCCTCCAAATACTCACTTATTTTCCTGCCAGCAGTCCATGATTCACATCTATATAGCAAATGCTAGCTTATCTGATGTAAAATCAGGTAGTTTATGTAGGTAGGTTAACTCTTCCCCTCCCAGCATACTTATATTAACAATTCCGGTTTGTCACTTTTCGGCCAACGTCCTTATAAGTACAATAGCTTTGTTTCATTAGAAAACAGGTGCAACTTTTGATTGTAAACATTAGTATGCATGTCTAGTGACCCAGGTCACCATTTTGAACGTGTTCTTAATGGGGGCCAAATGTTTCGATCTGATGAAAAAATATCAATTTTTGTGTGACTTCGGAGGCAAACATGTTCCCCTATGATTAAACCACTGTTT
This sequence comes from Achatina immaculata, assembly GCA_009760885.1. Lineage (NCBI taxonomy): Eukaryota > Metazoa > Mollusca > Gastropoda > Stylommatophora > Achatinidae > Lissachatina > Lissachatina immaculata. The sequence goes on along the minus strand of CM019716.1, from coordinate 66,381,030 downwards.
GTGAATGTACTCCAAGTAGATCTAGACTATTAGATGCACTGTGAAGTAGTTAGAAGGTTATTTCAGACATTATTTACTGAGTATTATGCCACATAACATCACACAACGAGATCGGATACATACAAGTCAATCTACACATTGATGGTATTTTGTGTAGATCTAGACATCGCCGATGGTAAGTAGTACACAATTATCAGCTAAAATCATCACACTACATCTTTTTTCCTAAAAAAACTTTTCATTTACGAAATCTTACATTTACAGCTTTTTTCAATGCATAATATGCAGAATTTTAATGAGGAAATAATTAGTTACATTCGCTTTTATAATTATCCCCTATACATATCAAGACCTGCACTTTTTGTCTGGCACAGACGTGAACATCTGCGTTTTTCCTTCTGGCAGGGAAAGAGTTAACTCTGAGATAAAATGACATTAGCAGGTCACTGATGAACTACAAGTCTGTCAATCAATGTCCACCTACAGTATTCTCTTCTCCAGGACAATGTTACAAAGAGACTTTGTCAGAATGCACTTCAGGCAAACATTAAAAATCATCAAAGGAAAACTTTGAGGAACAATGTAGTTCCAACTGCTAACATGCAGAGATGGTGAATGATATAAGTGATTGAGAGATATCATGCATTTTGTTGTAAAATACTTGTCTAAACCTCCACATGCAAAGCAAATGTTTACATCATAATTCTGATCCTTTTTTTTTTTGGTAAATAAATTAATAGTCAAAAACAAAACAAGCTCTGATATGTTAGCAAGCTTTGCTTTCCAAGAAACATTTGAAAAAGATTAGTTTTTAAATGCCAATTAAAATTTTGGTTGAAAAGTGGAGATAAGATATTCTGGCCAGAATTTTTTTTAATGTGCCAAAAAAAAGAGACCTACATCATTCATAAAATTATATGTAACTGATAGAGATAAAATTCTAGACTTTGAATAATGCCAGTTGTGTTTCATACATATATTAAATGAGGAGTTACTTTTAAATTTATCAGTTAATGATTTTTATTTCTTCTTAAATGCAGGCAAATGAAATAAAACTACTCTTCTGTTAAAATGATATGGTCTTTTCAATTTAAATTCTTGGAAAAAAAACCTTTAAAAAAGTGTATTTACCTCTTCTGTGCCTCTACACTTTGTTAAAATCATGTTAACCTACATATATGTCAAAATAATGTTAAAACTATTCATATGTCAGATATATCACTTTTTGTTAGTATCATGCAGATATTTAAGTCAATTGCCATGTTGTCACTATAAACAGTTTGAAACACAATTGTACAACAAGAACAGCATAAAATGCACATAAAAAAGCGCAAATAATTTCTTCTTACATCAAAGGAACGGCACTGAAAAGTTGGCACATCATGTTAAAAAATTAAAGGCGCCAATAACACAACAGCTACCAAAGCACAAAATATATCTAATTTCTTCACATACAGAACTTGATAAACTGTCACATAAAGAAATAAATTCAACAAATGAAACCCAAAATATCCAAATATTGACAGTCAAATTTCATTTGAAAAAAAAAATATAAATATTCAGAATGTAATAGGATGGATACCAACATGTTGGCAGGTAAAAGTTTAATTCTTAGGTCATCTCAGGAAATAAAAAAAAGCCAGCAGATTTAACTATCCCCATTGAAATTTATGCTTGTATTCCAAGGTCTTCACCACAGCATATGATGCTTACTCTACAGCTGCAGTGAGGACCTACAACACCAAGAAAGAAATTCTGAGAATTAACAACTATTTGAAATTCTGAGAATTAACAACTATTTATTTTGACTATAATCTTCAAATAATAATTTTAAAAAAAACAAATGCAAATTAAGACACTTCAGATTTTGTGACTTTGTGTCAAAAATATGTATGTATGTTTGTATGTTTGAGTTCTCAGTAATCACTTAGAAACCATTTTGTCCAGAATTCCATATAATGGTCTCTTCTTCACCAGAAAAAAAAAATGTCAAGGCCATTGTTTGTTGTAAGCAGGGTAATCCATCATTAGATTTACTTTCTTTATTTAACATGCTGGATCCATTTTGTATTGATGAGAAAAGTGATGGCATTAGTATCTTTATAAATGAAGAGTCCGATGCTACCTATTGTAAACGATTTTTTAAACTGTGGAATGATACCATCACCGCCACCACGTATAATTATGGGTAATCTGAACTCTTCATTATTCTGCTTACACTGATTAGCAGCAGGCCTGTTACAAACTGGCAACAATGAAGTTTGATTGGTGCTAAAAACAAAAAAAAATTAAGCTTTGAAAAACCAACTACTTTTCATGCAGAACAAAAAACTGTTGAAAACTGTTCAAAGCACATAAACAGAATCAAAGAAAAATATTTTAAACAGACTTTTAATATTGGCTTTTTCAAAATTTTTTACTGAAATTTTCACTGCACTAACAAAAGCTAACTACCTGAAAATGTAATGAAAACCACAGTGTCATGAAAATGATTACATGTAACAGCAATTTATGAAATACCATGAAAAAATACAAGAAAAGAGTCAAACAATGAAAACTGCCTACCTCTCTCTCCACTTGATCAGCATGCTTGATTGTGCTGAAAATCAAGTCAACGTGTTTATTGACAAAGTCTTTCTTGGTTGACTTGCGCATTATTATTCCAAGGCACTTGAAGGCAAAGTTCTGAAAGAAAATTATCAACAAATGTAAAATTCTCATTTCTGTGTTTGGATTCATGAAAAGTCAGTATTTTTATATTTTCTTTGTGCTCATAAATCATAATTTTGCTGGTTTCTTCAAACATTAAGAGCATCTTGTAAAGCTAAGATGAAAAACAAGGAATATCTAATAAAAGCCAGTGAAATGAAAAGAAAAATTAGTTGAATTAAAAACTATATGACATTCAACATTCGATGGATACATATGAAAAGAAAGAACTAAAAAATATTGTAAAAAAAATGAAATATAAATGGCAAGAGAGGGAGAGGAAGACAGAGAAGATCATGGAAAGTTTAATGATATGGCATGACAGGGAGTCATCAACTGAACTAACGGAAAGCATCAAGGATCAATGTCTGTGTAAAACATGAACCACATTCTGCCTTTCATGACTAAAGAGTTTAAATTATCAGTGTTCAACTGCAGAACTGACATAACTGATGAAGGCTTAAAATGTCAAAATTTGTAATGTCGGACTCATAACTGGCTTGGCAAATAAATGATATATGTACAAATCAGCACTGATATGATGAAGTGTTTATTTCACATTTTTGATGCAGAAAAAAAAATTGCCTATATAGGAAACTTTTAAATATGCACTTATATATTATAAGGATAAAATGGTAATTTTTAAATCTCTCAATGCTAAGGAGGCGCTATATTGCCTTAGTAGTATTCTCACTGTTGGTGTAACAGATGCTATGTATTTGTGTTCATGGTGTTAAGGGTAAGTTAAAATGTTCACGAACTGTTACTAGTATCTTTTGTAGACCAGCAAATTTGTTCCACCATGACTGATATCACCAACATATTTTTTTAATAATCCCTGAGGTAATGATATATGGAAAGTATGTATTATTATATACAGCATATAGTAAATTATGTTATATGATATGCTTACCCTCTCTTCCACGTATGCACTGTACAGAGGTATTTGTTGACCAAATGCTTCTCCAAGCTCAGCAGTCCACTCTTCAGAGTCTACAACATCAAGACTTTTGGACAGCATCTGAATTTAAAATATATGCAAGAGACAAAAACTCATATTCCATGCATAACACACTCATCTGAAACAGAGCTCTGCAGTATTTCATGCATGACTTGGCACATTTAGTTCACATAACTTCCTGCAACATACGCTCAGGATGACCAGAAAAACAAATGAATTTTTTTAGTATTAATGCAGAACATCAGTAACTAATAAAACTAAAAATAGACAGAACTCTTCAGAGAATTCATTCAGAAGGTAAATTACCTGACAAACACTGAAAAGCTTAAGTGAAAAAGAAAGACATGAAGACCATCAGAATGTCCTAATCTGATCAGAAATACCATAAACTGCACAAAAGAGAAACTGACCTGAGATAGTGGGATAGTACCTAATGAATACAAGTCCTACCAGAATCCTTCATTTTGTAAACCTTCCACTCTATTCTCCCTTTACTTCATTACAAGTCCTCTTTTTTTAAAAAAATTTGACTAAATAAATTCTTATTTTTTTTCATTACTCGGTTCAGAATACTGGATCACGCACAATCTGGAGCACTGTCATCAGGAGACAAAGTCAGCAGCTTTCTCCGGGTTTCTTGGCAGCCGAGATCTTCAACTTGTAATACAATCTGCATGTGCTGGACAATGTTAGAGCTCTGAAGTCTATACTTCACTTCCATAAAGACACTCGAGTCTGTGCAGGTGAAAACCCATACATGGTAATCAGAAGTCTGTGGTGACTAGTTCTTGACAGAACTACTCATTTTAGTATTACTCTCTTTACTTTCACTGCTTTACTTAATAAACTCCCTGGTGTTAACCGTGTTAGTTATATATGCCAGGTTTTCTGTGGTAAAATTGTTAGCCCCATTCATCATATGGGTTAACTTCATTTCGACCCCATACACAGCATTAAGTCCAAATGACGTTCAGGGCAGTACTATGTTGGCATGTTGTGAAAGAAATGAGGTCAAGCTTTTAGAATAATTATGGGAACTCTTTAATTAATATTAATACATGGGTGGTGTCACCACGGTGTCTAAGCAACATTTTCAGCATGTTTTTTCCACCAGAAAAGTAATGCTAGGGAGGTCAAGAAGGTTCTTAAAATTAACAATCACTGTTTGCTCCACAAATCTGGGGAGTCGGTGGCAAATGATTCTAGTCTGAATCGCAGACAAAATCAAGAGTGATCATATCAAACGACAAACTCCATCATATCATTCTCTTATCAGTCACTGAGACTTCATTCGCCATCTGCCAATCAGTCTTCACAATATCAAAGAAGTTTCTTATAAAAAAATTCAGTCTGTTTGTTTCTGCTTAAAAAAAGAAAACAGTTTCTGATTGTACCTTAAGAAGAAGGTCTTCCCAGCTTTTCTGTGACCACTGTTCTGCATCTTCCTTCTCTCCTTTCTCTTCCTCCTCATCCTCATTTGATGAGTCTGTAATCAAAGAATACTAAAATTACTTCACCGTAAGAAATAACTTCACTGAACATATCTGAGCTGAAAGGCAATGATGCCTTACTTGTTGTCACACTATAACAATGGCTTTCAGATGTCCAGGCTCCATTCCAGTTCATTAGCATAATCCCTTTCTTGTGTTCAAGTTGCATGGAAAATTTTATCAGTGACATTCATTGCATTAGAAATATCAGTTGAAACACAATTAATGTTGAAAGAAATCTATATATAATTCTAAGTCAGTTTGTCTTTTATTCATTTGACCACTGTATCGTAGCCTCTATGTTACACACTGGGGGAGGGGATGATGGTGGTGGTTTGGTAAACTGTTTCATATCACTGCCCAGGTTCAATCCTGCAATGAGATGTAGTGAAGTCAAACAGTTCAAAAACATTCACGGAATTTTCGGCAGTAATGATAACTTGTGTTGTGTTTCTTTTAGGCTCTGCAAATCAGCAGCAGGCTATCTTGCTCACAACCAAGAGGCCTACAGGAGTGCTGTTAGGGAGGCAAAGTTCCACAAGGGACATGCAAATGAATGAATGAATGAATGCTGAGATTAAAATTAAGAGATAGTGATGGTGGAAGTACTAACTTATTTTTGGTGGAAATACTAACTTATTTTGAGTAAAATACACATTTTTATTCTTTCTCTAGCCAATTTTTTAAGACAGCTTAAAGCTTCATGATGATATTTCATTTTCTCAGCATGATGAGTTCAGAGTAATAATTATACACGATGTTAAATGATTTATAAACAAATGTGAAGGTCTAATGATTGATATACAAAAGAGAACGTTTCATGATTTACTGCTGAACTGTTTCATACTGAACAAGGCAAATGCATGTCTCATGATGGTTTCTAAATCAATAATTCTCAGTTTACAAAGACAAACTACTTTTAAAAAATCTGTTAACAAGGTCACAATTAGTATTACACTAAATGATGAACTGCCATTCTTCAGTCAACCAAGCCATAAAAATGAGTACCTGGCATGACTGTGTTAAGGAAAATGAAAGATATCTACTCGAAGGCCAAGGCACAAAGGACTGCACTGCATATAAGGCTGCCAGTGTGTGAAGGAAAAATAGGATATTGTGTAAAAATCTGGCCCCAAGAATACGGTACTGTACACAAGCTAACAGTGGGTAAATGAGTGAAGAAAGAACTCGGTGTCTCCCATATAAAGAAGCTTAACTAAAATCATTAATGCTAAGCAACTTTCAATACAACACTGAATTCTATTTTTCAGAAATATATGATATAAATACATGTACAACAAGAACTCCTATTGTAAAATAAAGAAACAGTAACCAAAAACTGCAATGGCAATTACATTGAAAAACTAACAAATGAAAGAAAAATAACTGGAACTGAATTTCGAGCAAACATTAATAAACCTATTCATCATTTTAAAAAATGTTCTTGGTATCTTAAAAAGAAAAAGTTTCCAGAAGAGAAATAACACAATTTCATTCCCTGGAGCACATTCTGAGTTGCCTGATCAATGAATTTCTAAATTTAGAAATGTTTCTGTAGTTAACAATTGTAAATGAAAACTTGTCCAATTCTTTTTATGTGCAATTAAATTAGCACTGGTTTTCTGTTTCTCTTTTTTAACAAATTTGTAAGAATACAACATAACTCATTAATTAAACCAAATCGTTTATCATTCAAGTTTTACTCTTGCTCTTTTTTAAAAATAAAAATATATTCAGTTCTCTTGTATTTAGAAATTAAAGCATTTGGCTATTCAAGCAGACTGCTGCAATCTAATACAGAAGTACATCAAATGAGGAAATGTTAAAATAACTTACTCTTTGTAGTTTCAGTTATTGCCCAACACCTTTCTTTCATATTTTATTTAGCAACAAAGCACATAAAACCACACCCAGATTACAGCCACTAAGCCACACTAAACATTCACAAAACAGCAAAGTGCTTACTGACAGAAACTAAATCTGAAAGCTGGATCTGGGATGGTGAGAGAGAGTAGAGTTAATTTAAAAGTTAAGAATTATGCCTATAAAGTAAGAAGAAAATCTATAAAATAAAAAGTAAATTTATAAATGTTATCTTTGGAAGCTGGTTGATTGATGATGTCCCTCCACATGAAGTATGGTTCCTAGACAGTTAGTTCAAGTAGTAAAGAGACTAAGTAAAGAGACCAGAGTTAGGCTCACTCTTCACTCTGGGTAATCAACAGATGCTCCAGTCTCCTCCTTAACATATCTAACATGTCCTCTATTGATTTATAACTCTTGTTTTCTTAACTCTTAAACCACCAAATAATATCCATGATAAGTAAACAGTTTTTGTAATATTAAACTACTGCGGCAGTATTTTACTGGGAAATGATGCAAAAAGCAAATTTTTTGTGAAAGTAGATGGGAGGGTTATCAGTTTTACAAAAAGACAGAAAGAGTGAGAAAAGTGGGCAGAAACAAGAATGAAAGAAAGTGAGATGAGCACATACAAATGAACAACATACAACAATCCAATATTCTGGCAAAAGCCTTTTCCAAGGATCACTTACAAAAACAACACAACACATACACATTTTTAAAAAATAGATGAGAAAACATAAACTTGGCTTTTTTTGGGTTGGTTTTATTAATCTAGTCCTAGTAAGAAAGATGGGTAGAAAATGTTTGTCTGTTTTGTAAAACTTTTGTAAAACTTCCATCTACTTTCACTACTAGAAGCAGTTTTACTGTAGTCATCATTTCTCTTATTGCTCACAATGTCAGTTTTTAGTATTTTGTGGCAACTTGTGAACTGCAAATTACAGATCAAAATCACATGACTGTAGTTATTTAAATTTTTTTTAAAAAGCCATTTAAACATCTCATGGCAAGTTTAGAATGAACATAATATTCACAACTTTTATCACATACTTCACTCCTAGACTTTCATCTAAAGTTGAGATGTATCTAATTACTCTGTTCTGTTAACTGGAAGAGACTGAAAAAGAGGCATCAAATCAAACTGGGTGTAGGTTACTGTGACCTTCCTAGCTTCACACTTGCTGTACCAGCCTCTTTGAGAGGACCAGACTTCTAAACAAGTTTATCTGACATCAAGAACATGTCAGTCCATACTCTCAAAGCAAAATTAACATATCACATTGCTTCCTAGGTCATCAGTGGAAGATATGATTAAATTTTCTCAAGATGGTTTTTTTTTTCTGGCCACACAACCGTATCTATATCTATATTTAACTCAACAAGTCACGGTAGTTGGAGGGAAAAAAAGAAGGAAGGAATGAAGAGAATGATGGAAGGAATGAAGAGAATGATGAAGGAACAAAGAGAATAATGGAAGGAATGAAGAGGATGATGGAAGGAACAAAGAGAATGATGGAAGGTATGAAGAGAATGATGGAAGGTATGAAGAGAACGATGGAAGGAACAAAGAGAATGATGGAAGGAACAAAGAGAATGATGGAAGGAATGAAGAGAATAATGGAAAGAACAAAGAGAATGGTGGAATGAATGAAGAGAATGATGGAAAGAACAAAGAGAATGATGGAAGGAACAAAGAGAATAATGGAAGGAATGAAGAGGGTGATGGAAGGAACAAAGAGAATGATGGAAGGAATGAAGAGAATGATAGAAGGAACAAACAGAATGATGGAAGGAATGAAGAGAATGATAATAAATGCAAGAAAATAAATCAGTATGTAAGAGTAAACCTTCATATTTAACAAAATCAGTTCCAATGTGAAATTAAGGTATTTTATTCTTCATAATGAATGAGACATCTAGGGTTTTTGTTTTTTTCTTTTAAAACTTCAAAACCAATGAAAGTTGTTAAAAAAAAAATTTCTGTTGACCACCAATGAATGCAAGCATAAGGACAGTGTTGATTGCTAGAACAAAAAAAATAAATACACGTTATATATGGTGCTTCATGCATTATACACCAACCAATCAATCAGATAAATACCCACCATAATCATTCTCATAAGTCTGATTTCTGCACTTCGGACCTTCAGATAAATAAAATATCTGTCATGTAAGCTTTTATGCCGTGCCATATATAACACTTGGAAACACCACTGAACCACAGGTTTGTAAGGGAGAGAACATATAAATGTTGTGACAGAGTTATCTCCCTATGGGTAAAAAAAACTTTTATCAACCAAGATATGAAAGCCGTGAATTCAAAGTTTTTTTAATTAAACTAGAAGAATATAGCCCATATTTGAAAATTGTGAGTTAGCGGCAGTTGATGCCTTAATAAAGGTCTTTGAACAATAATCATCATCTTGGGGCATCTCCACATGGATGGCTAGCGATAACAGATCTCCAGCTTGCTGTTGTTTGCTTTCACAGCTCAACTGGCCAAGGTGAATTCTGTTCATACCTTGATGTTGGCCACCCTGACAGCCTTTGCTCTTTTCCCTCGAATTTCTTCATGAAGTATGGCTTTCATTACAATTTTATGTCTCATTTTCAGTTGTGTGTCTATGTCCATTATTTCTCTTTTCGTTATTCTCTTTCTTATTATTATCTTAGAATAAAGATGTCAAGTTTAAGATGAGTAAGCTGCAATGATTATTTCCCTTTCTTCCTTTCACAGACCTCAGAAGTATGTTTTCTGAAGGCTCCACTACCACGGGGAAAACATGCCTATCTCTGCCATGCTGTCCAAGTCCCCGCTAAGTTGGCCAAACTGATACCTCAATGTCATGTTGTATGGAGAACTGTCTAGAAGTGGAAGACAGCTTTCATTAATTCCAGTTCAGTTCAGAGAATACACTGTCATTTTCTAAGTATTCCTCATGTCCCCAGTCTGACACAAAAAACAAAATATCAGAAAAAAAAACATGCAGGTAAGTTCTAGATAGCCACTTTTTTTTTAAAACAATCAATAATGACAAAAGAAAAAAAGAGGCAAAAGTGATTTAAATATACCAAGAACAGGCAACTTTGGCTTGTGAGAAAAAATCCAATGGTTCAACATAGTATTGCAAAAATGTTTGACAATTAAAACATACTCCAGACACAACATGGAGGATTAGCTGGAACCACAAAAAGTCACTTGCCACAAATTCTCGTAATATAGCCAGGAAAATAACAAAATCCTGAGTCAAAGTTTTGCACTCCCAAATAAAGAAATGACTTTACCTCTTCCGTGGTACAGCACAGGATTTCTGCACCTCCTGATTCTGAATCAAACTTCATAGGAAATGTTAGACTGAAATGAATGGCTGAAAGTACGCTTTTTTTTTTTAACATAGCTATGTTTACTATTCATTTCACAATATTATTCCCGTATTTAATAATATGATTATTTCCCTTCCTTTCATTCACAGACTTCATAAGTACGTTTTCTTATGGTTCTACTATCACAGGGAAAACATGCCTATCTCTGCCATGCTGGCCAAGTCTCCACTAAGTTGGCCAAACTGACATCTCGATGTCATGTCACTAGAAGAACTGAACTCTAAGAGACTGTTTTATTTACAATTCAGACACTACCCAGAATACGAGATCTGAACCCACTACGTTATTTTTATGTCAAGCAGTGAATCAAAGGTAAATGTCAGACTTACTCTCCAAGTAGCTGATCAGCTTTGGAATCACTGCATCCCACAGCCCAGCAATACTGTCATGGAGGATTGGAGAAATACCCTTCATCAAGTTCAGGACATGGACACCTCGCTCACGTCCATTTTTTGGCCATCCTGCCAGCACCTGCAAAGACAAAGCAAGGTCTCACAGTGGAGTAGAGAACAAGGTCTCACAGTGAAGTAGAGAACAAGGTCTGAAGTAGAGAACAAGGTCTGAAGTAGAGAACAAGGTTTCATAGTGAAGTAGAGAACAAGGTCTCATAGTGAAATAGAGAACAAGGTCTCACAGTTATGCAGACAACAAGGTCTCATAGTGAAGTAGAGAACAAGGTCTCATAGTGAAATAGAGAACAAGGTCTCATAGTGAAGCAGAGAACACGGTCTCACAGTGAAGTAGAGAACAAGGTCTCATAATGAAGTAGAGAATAAGGTCTCATAGTGGAGCAGAGAACAAGGTCTCACAGTGGAGTAGAGAACAAGGTCTCACAGTGGAGTAGAGAACAAGGTCTCATAGTGAAGTAGAGAACAAGGTCTCATAGTGAAGTAGAGAATAAGGTCTCATAGTGAAGTAGAGAACGAGGTCTCATAGTGAAGTAGAGAACAAGGTCTCATAGTGAAGTAGAGAACAAGGTCTCAGAGTGAAGTAGAGAACGAGGTCTTATAGTGAAGTAGAGAACAAGGTCTCATAGTGAAGTAGAGAACAAGGTCTCACAGTGAAGTAGAGAACACGGTCTCATAGTGAAGTAGAGAACACGGTCTCATAGTGAAGTAGAGAACAAGGTCTCACAGTGAAGTAGAGAACAAGGATTCACAGTGAAGTAGAGAACAAGGTCTCACAGTGAAGTAGAGAACAAGGTCTCATAATGAAGTAGAGAACAAGGTCTCACAGTGAAGTAGAGAACAAGGTCTCATAGTGAAGTAGAGAACAAGGTCTGAAGTAGAGAACATGGTCTCATAGTGAAGTAGAGAACAAGGTCTCATAGTGAAGTAGAGAGCAAGGTCTCATAGTGAAATAGAGAACACGGTCTCATAGTGAAGTAGAGAACAAGGTCTCACAGTGAAGTAGAGAACAAGGTCTCATAGTGAAGTAAAGAACAAGGTCTCATAGTGAAGTAGAGAACAAGGTCTGAAGTAGAGAACACGGTCTCATAGTGAAGCAGAGAACATGGTCTCATAGTGAAGTAGAGAACAAGGTCTCACGGTGAAGTAGAGAACAAGGTCTCATAGTGAAGCAGAGAACAAGGTCTCACAGTGAAGTAGAGAACAAGGTCTCACAGTGAAGTAGAGAACAAGGTCTCACAGTGAAGTAGAGAACAAGGTCTCACAGTTATGCAGACAACAAGGTCTCACAGTGAAGTAGAGAACAAGGTCTCATAGTGAAGTAGAGAACAAGGTCTCATACTGAAGTAGACATGCAGTTTAATGTGTGTGAATGTCATTAAAATCACACTCAGAAGATATTTTTAAAAATTTACTTGTTTGATAATTTAATAAAGAGTAAAACAACTGCATAACTACAGTTAATGGGAAAGTCATGGTTTGATAATTTAATAAAGAGTAAAACAACTGCATAACTACAGTTAATGGGAAAGTCATGGTTTGATCATTTAATAAAGACTAAAACAACCGCATAGCTACAGTTAATGGGAAAGTCATGGTCTGAGCTATCCTGACTTGCTCAAGACAGGATTGGCTGAAGAACCTTTGTTGATGTCTTATGCCCCATATGAGTACAAAAGACTGATGATGAAAACAACTGCATTAACTCCAGGATCATCTGAGGATATACCCCTATACAAGTGTTGAAAACTCTCTGTTCCACCATTATGTGGGTGAATCTTCCACAAAGCATTTCATGAGAAACAGAAACAATGAGGTTCACAATCAGTAAAGCAAGGAAATAGAACAGACAAAGAGTTTTGTGGACAAGTGGTTGTAAGTCCTGCTGGAGTCCGGGGTTCCGTACTCAGTCATTCTTACTATTTTCCTTACTCTCATGTCTAAAATGCTTGTCAATTTCAAGGCTAATCCTACCTACTGTGTTCCTTATCTTCCTTCCTTGGGACTAAGAGATGCTGGGGCTTTGTATGCTTTTTCTGTCTATACTGAGTATTTTAAATACAGCGCAGCTAGCAATAATGTCAACTCTGACATGAAAAATCTAAATTTATTATGCTTATCTATTCTGTGCAGCCTATGGTATTTCTAAATTGATCATCTGCCTTTTTTTTTCCTTTGTGCCACTTGGTCAGCCTATTAGGAAATTTTTTTTCTGGGTTCTTCTCTCATTTTTTTTCCCCTTGAATTTTCCCAGTGTCTGCCACAAGAAAACTTTTTTATCATGATATGTCCAACAAATTTTTGTCTTATTAACAGTTTTAAAGTTCATCAATAGTTTTGATGCAATTTTCATGGTGTACCCTTATTTATCAATGTTGTAAAGTTTTCCAAATATTATTAAGTTATTTTATATAGACTATGATTTATATCAAGTGGAACAAATTCAAGAACAATGTAGAGATAAGACAGATGACTGAACAACAACCAGTCTCATGAGTGATCATGAAAAAGAGATATACATATGTTGGTCACGTGATGAGAAGAAACGATCAGAGAATCCCAAAACAAGCTACCAAGTAGAACACAACAGGCCAAAGAAAAAGAGGCAGACCACGTGAAACTCTGAAGAGGTCATTGTTAAGAGAGGCCAAATTAACAGGCATAAAATCCCTTGATAAGGCCCTTGATGAGGTTGAAAGACTTGCCGAAGACAGGAAAAACTGGCGAACTACCTTGCGATCCCTATGTGACATTTAACGGCACGTGAAGGATATAAGATAAGATGATTTATATAAACTAGGATTTATATCAGCTAAGAAAAATAAGCATGAATGTGATTACCATCATTCTAGCAATCAAACTTGGTGGCTTGGGAATGTTAGCTGAAAAATAAAACCAGAAAAACAAAACATAAAATTAAATCATCTTCAAAGTCAGAACTTCATTCAAGTTGAACAGAAATGAAGACAAGTCAGTAGAATGAAGACAAGCTCCTGTCAGTACGGGTTGATCATGCTTCTCTATTTTGTTGTTGTTGAGGTCCTTGATGTATCTTTAATCAGATCAGTTGCCTTTTTATTTTTTATCAGATCAGTTGCCTTTTTATTTTTTTATCAGATCAGTTGCCTTTTTTTTTAAAATCAGATCAGTTGCCTTTTTTTTTAATCAGATCAGTTGCCTTTTTTTTAATCAGATCAGTTGCCTGTTGCCTTTTTTTTTCCTGTGTCACTTTCAGACTGACTGGCACAGTGGTCAACCCAGTCTTAAAAAATGGGTACGTATCAAAGCCAGTAAGGACAGGTGCTGGCATCCCTACCTCAATAAGGACAGGTGCTGGCATCCCTACCTCAGTAAGGACAGGTGCTGGCATCCCTACCTCAGTAAGGACAGGTGCTGGCATCCCTACCTCAGTAAGGACAGGTGCTGGCATCCCTACCTCAATAAGGACAGGTGCTGGCATCCCTACCTCAATAAGAACAGGTGCTGGCATCCCTACCTCAATAAGGACAGGTGCTGGCATCCTTACCTCAATAAGGACAGGTGCTGGCATCCCTGCCTCAATAAGGACAGGTGCTGGCATCCCTATCTCAATAAGGACAGGTGCTGGCATACCTACCTCAAATGCTGCAGTGGTCTAGAAATATGAAACACTAACACTTTACACCCCTGCAGAGATGCTAGGGAACATATTTTTTTGTTGTTGCCAAACACAAAGTATAAAATACTGTATATATGTCCATAAATATGAAAACAAATATACAAAGGGTCACTGCTATGAAGATGTGGAATGGAACCTAGAATGTATTAAGTGATAGAAATAAGCTTTAATTTTAGTAGCAAGATAACAATGAGTATATTTATCTACCTGTTGCCCTGAGGGCTGGCGTCGGCTATCCTGCTTTCCCACAATTCCCTGCTCTGAGCGCTGACTTTAAGCTGTGCTAGTGTTTTTTGTCTGTGCCATCTAGTTAGTTCATTCAGCATTTTCTATCTCAATCTCTTTTGCCATCTATCTTTCCTGTCGTCACAATGTATTCTAGCTTGCCTCGCCGTAGAACGTGTTCTAAGAATCTGGATTGTCTTTTTCTGACTTTTTTGTTATTGTTTGTTTCCTCTCCAGTCTTTCTCAGAACCTCTTCATTTGATTTTTGTTGCTGTCCATGGTATTCGCAGCATTCTTCTAAGGAACCACATTTCAGTGGCTTCCAGTTGGTGTTGTACTTCATTAGTGACTGACCATGCCTCACATCTGTAAAATAAAACTGGCTCGATGTAGCACTGAAGTACTCATTTCCTCACTCCCAGTGACAGCGATTTATTACTCAGAATCCTCTCCATTTTCTGAAACATTTTGGTTTGCATTATTCTGCTCGTTATCTCAGTTAGGCATCTTCCATCTGAGGCCAGTAGTGTCCCCAAATATCTAAACTTGTCCGCCTGTTTCAGCATTGTGCTGTCTACTGTTATTTTACATTCGGGAGACACTTTTTTTCTTTGAGATGACCATAACTTCCATTTTTTTCTTGTTCAAGGTAAGGCCCTTGGCACTTTCTTTACTACTATGTCCAGCAATTCTTGTAGTGAAGCCATTCTGTGCATAAATGCTCAAAGTATTCAAAGCACAGACAAAAATGTAGAAGAGAAAAGATAAGATTTGCCAGAAATGCAATGGATAAGCAGCAAATGGAATCTGAAGGTGGCCTCACACATGAATATAATTAACATCAATTAAACCATTATTTTTCATGCTTAAAAACTCCTATCAGTGCACAGAAAAGTTGACTAAGAACTTCCTCTCAATTTGAGCTTAATTCTACGCCATCTGTTCTTGAGACATGGTTTCTTGTTCGATGGAAAATTTGGCTCATATATGATGGCAAGTGCATCAGAAATCTATAATTATACCTCAAAAACATTTACTTGTGTCCATAATTATTAAATATAAATATTAAAAACCGAAATTGACATGGAGAAAGTTGTTTTTTTTTCCCCTGTGCATGCCTTACAATTAAAATAAATAAGTTGTGGTGTGTTGATTTCATGTGATACTCAAATAAAAATGTAAATATCCAATAATGACTTAAAATCTCCTGTTATATAAAAATATCCCTCAATACTGAATTTATATATTAATTAATTTTTCATAATATAGAAAAAAAAAAGAAATCCATTTATATAAATATGACAAACCTCAGATACTTTTCTTCAAAAGTTGCTTACAATTTGCCGTGAGAAAAAATGCCAAGAGAAAAAAAAAACTCACATAATATGTTCCAAACAAACTGTACCACTTTTATAATCATAGTGGAGGGGAGATAATTACAACTTACGTGATGTATCAAAGTCTATGTCATAATCAGCCGCTGTCTCAGCTCTTTTCTTCTGAGAGAGAAAACCTAAAGATCGACACACTGCCCCAGCAGCCGAAGTGTACTGTTCTGGAATCAAAAGCTCCAACAAATATGGCCAAAGCACCTGGGTATATCAGAGTTTGAATTTTAAATTTATTTTTGTTGATTAATTTCTTTAAAACTATAGAAAGTTGTTAAAATTTATGGCTAAAGTGATAATGATGATGATTTGCAGATTTTTTTTTGTCCTGATAGTCATCACAAAGTACTTAAGATTCCATTTTGTCTAAAGCAGTAGTAAGTATCAGTAATCACAAATTCTGAACAAATTTTAGACTTTCCGTGGTAACTCTAATCACGCACACATGTAGGTTAAATGTTCAGTATAGTGATAGTGACTACAAACTACTTATTCTGTGCTCCTTGCCATAATGGTGACTACAAACTACTTCTAGATTCCATGTGTCTAACTATGGTAGTTACTACAATTACTTACAGATTCCATGTTCCTTAACATGACATAACTACTTACAAAATCAATGTCTGCAATGTTGAGTTACTAATGAGTACTTACAGACTCCATGTTTTCGATGGTGATAATTACTACAATCTACTTAAAGACTCCATGTTTTCGATGGTGATAATTACTACAATCTACTTACAGACTCCATATTATCTATAGTGGTAGTGACAAGCTGAAGGATGTTATCACACATGCTCCTCAAAGACTGGTTGCTGACATACTCAGGGTCTGGAGATTTCTTGCCCTGTGGTTAAGAAAGAATCAAACGAGAATTTTTCTTTATCGTGCACATAAACTGGCCGGTTCTTCTACAGCTTTAACATGCATCGGTTTTTTAGAAACAGATTCTAGAAACCAACATTCTAATGATGTGTCCTCCATGTTTTTATACATTAACTATTACTGAGGAACATCATAACTGTGTGGTTCATTTAAGAAATATTATTAATCCAACACAGGCCAAGGTCATGTTTTAGATGAATAATTTGTTAATCCTGTTTTTTATATACGTTTACATATTTTTACATACACTAACAAAATTTTAAAACCCTAATCTTGAAGAACATGTGACTCTTTAAAACATGAGTCTTCAGTTTTTTTTTCTCATACTCCTGCCATCAATGTTATTAATGAAAAATATTTCAGTGTTTTAGGGGGCACCCTCTCTCTCTAAAATTTCATATTCAACAAAAAATCTCTAAAACACCGTATCCAAACCCACCCTGACACAAACGTGCACAGACTTCCTCCATCACAAACCTTAGGATCATCCTCTAGAGAGCACTGTTTAACAATGAACTCCACCATGTGGTGGCCACCTTCCAGCAACAGGTAACCATGGTGGGCCATGGCAATGATCACCTGGGCAAACACCTTCTTCACCTGTGACATAGCACAGATAATATACAGAGTGGTCCATGAAGACAATAAAAAAACATTTTTTTAAACAATCTGTTACAGTATTTCAAGAGCTGGAAAACGTAAATAAATTTCAATATCAAGGTTCAATCATCACCACTAATGGTGACTGCACAGTGGAAATCTAAAGAAGACTAGCAGCTGCATCACAGAAACTAGCACAAATCAAGAGAATATGGCAAGGTACCAATATGAAAACAAAATTATGTTTACTAAGTACTTACATATAGCCATTGGCAACATAAGGATGCGAAACATAGACACTTAACAAATCACTAAAAAGGAGAATAAAAGCATTTGAAATGAAATGATACAGAAGGCAGAATATCATTGAGAGAATTAAAATCAAATAAAGAGATACTAATTGGATTAGGTGTCGTAGAAAACTGACTCGTTAACACCATAAAAATTAGAAACCTGAGATACTTCAGGCACACCACAAGACACAACAGCTTGGAGAGGATGGACAAGACATAGTGTCCGACGAAAGAGAAAAAGGATGACCTCACTGCAAGTGGACCCAGGACATCATGGAAAGTCTGAATATTTCATTGTGATATGCTGGTCACCTTGCGCAAGACCATATTGCATCCAGAGAGGCTGTGAGAGAGACAACGTTCTGGAAAAGACATGTCACATAAATGAATGAATTACATTAATCAGATTAAATTTAAGAAGTCTGTTTGTGTGTGTATAAGAAGCTTCAATAATATCAGTAATATTAGACCATGGTGTGAACCCCATATCAATTTCAACCATCACTACCGACACCACATGCAAAGAAGGCAAAGATTACTATTCTAAACAAATAAAACTGATTTTTTTTTCATGTTCTTGTTCTAAGTCTCTGGCACTGTGAGCTGGATTATCTTCACAACCAATACAGTGACAAAGTTGAAACACAAGCACTCTATCCATTCTGTCGAATGAAAAGTGGATTCCAAGTGCAGATCCAGAGTGAAGATAACGCTTTCAACTCAAGCATAATCTTTTTTGCACAGTAGTGATAGTCTTGTACTTATACTGTTTATATCCTTCAGGTGCTTACAGACACATGAGCCAAGTTTTCTAGGGTGCTATTCCTTGCAGGCAGACATTTTCAGATTTCAGATGCAATTTTTTTTTCCAGCACAATGTACCAGACATCTATGTTTACAGCTGACCATGCAGCTGGGACTGAACCCTCTGTCCTGAGGTACAAGAAGTCAACTTACTACCAACCTGGCCACTCCAATGCTCCGCTGAGAGATAAGCTGTAAAATAGTTACCTTGTTATTATTTTCGCTACAAAGTCCCTTAAGCCCAGAAACTACGACCTCCTTTTTGTCTTCCATGGCTGACACTGTTTAAAACAATGTTATAGATAATCTCATGATAGCTTCATGAATGCTAGCATTTCATCTTTTGTAACAGAAACACTACAACAAACATTGTATCTCTGCATTATCCTGTAACCGATTAACTAATGTTAAATAGGACTGCTTTGTACTATTTATAACTTACAGTTTGTCAAACTGATACATAGCACTGATCTATTGCTCCACATACAAAATCTTCTATTTTAGAATACTAATTCTCAATATTATTCAGTTTGTATTAAATAGTATCATTGGCACATTTGTTTTTGAAAAATGTTATTATGATAACTATATGGATATGAAATGTAGACAACATATTCAAGACAAACAAACAAAAAACTCCTAATCACCATCTCTGTTGCCTTCAGAGAATAAATAACATCAAGCAGCAGGACAAAGTAACCAGCTCAAAAATACAGTGGCATGCTAAACTTTCATCCATGATAAAAACAACCAGTAATAGAAAATATGATTAGTATATGTGCAACAACAAAAAAACACTCATGTCCCAAGCAAGTATTATATTATGACACACTTGTGGAAAGAAGGAGGTCTTGAGTCAGACCAAAAATAAGATTTTGGTTGTTTATCAGACAACCCATGAGAGATATTTCCCATCAGACACAAGGACTAAGGAGAACTGGCAGAATGGGTTACCAGACCAAATATGGATGCTGCATCACTTCAGGAGGAAACGGGAACAAAACTGAAACAGAAGACGCAAGCACAGAGTAAAGGGGACAAAACTGAAACAAAAGACGTAAGCACAGAGAAAAGGGGACAAAACTGAAAGAGAAGACGCAAGCACAGAGAGACTGGACCTTACAATACACACAGTTTGCCATCACTGTGGTCAAATATGCTTGGTGATAGCAGATTAGTACCATCACTCATGAGAAGCTGATCAGGAAAACTCAGCCCCTTTCACAAGCATTACCTGCTTCAAAACAATATCCAAAGACAAGCAAGACCAACATTAACTTACCTACAGATAACATTTTTATGAAAATGGCAAGTATAACAAAATTTTCCATTAAAGTTATATACAACAAAATAATGTAATAAGTGTACCGGCAGCATTTATCACATGCTTGAAGATGGACAGGATCCCAATTTTGATCTTTTCATCTCTGGTTTCCAGTTTGCCTAGCAGAACTCCCACCAATTTACCAGAGAATGCCCTTGCTAAAACACATTAATGCTTCTGGTTAAACATTCTCAAACATGAATAAATTAATGAATAAAACAACTTATTTTGAAATCCAATGAGCAGAAAACTTTTTATTTCAGTTTTTTGTTTAAAAAAATTGATGTTCTATATTTAGACTATTCTGAAATGTTTCTCACATTTTATATAACAATACACAGTTCTGAGTGAAAAAGATTAGGGTGATGTACAAATATGATGGCAATACAAGAAAATGGGAACAGCTACAAACCTCAATAATTCATTATCTCACAGTTAGTTAAAAAAAATATACTAACTTACCATGAAAAAAATTCTATTTCACACGTGAAGTATATATTTTTTTCAAAATTACAAACCTATAATGGCAAATGATCTCAGGAGTTCATTGTGGTTTTTAATACTCAATGGATTTGTGTAGTCCACAGGTTGAAATATCTGAAAACATTTTTAAGAAAACTGTTTATAACAACCAAAGATGAAGAAATGCATTGATCATTACGACAAATAGCCAGGACAAGCAACAGAGACCTAGCAAATGATAAAAAAAAATAAACTGGCAGACTTGTGGCACATGGAGACAAGATCTTCACATAGGATTCTGAAATAGGAAAGATAAGATCTAAAGTAGAGAGAAATCTACATGGTAAATCAGTGATACTGCTATCCAGGTATGGATGCATCAGTAGCAGGCCATCTTGCTCACAACTGAGAGGCCTACAGGAGCGCTGTTAGGGAGGCAAAGTTCCACAAGGGACATGCAAATGAATGAATGAATGAATGAATGGTATCCAGGTGGATCACTGAAAGACTCAGAATGAATCTCAAGAGTGTTCAGGTGTAATAGCTACAATCACTTCCAAAATGCACATTATTCTGTCTGCCTTGGTGTCATGTAACAGTTGTCGCACAGTACATTCGTGAACTCCATTTTCTCAAACTAAGCTCTCTAGAAATATGTTATTAGACCTGCTTAACTTTTCATCAGTAAAATCTCATTATAATGGATTCAAGGGGATTGGCAAACTACTCCACTATATCCAGAAGAAAATATATATAAGGTCCGACAATTAAGTAGTGAGACTAATTCCATAAAAAATAAAATAAACAACAGTTGATGATATAACCTGTATTTTATTCAAAGTAAGCCCCTTGTGCATTGATACAGCGAGTGGCACGATCTAACACACACTGGAACGATCTCTGCAGTTCTTCTGTTGTTCTGGCCCTTAAACTCGATGTTACAGTCCTTTGGATGTCATCAGTATTGTCAAAGAAGCGTCCTTTCAATGGTAACTTTAATTTTGGGAACAGAAAATAATCGCAGGGAGACAAATCTGGGGAATAGGGTGGATGGTTGAGAACACATACTTGTTTTTGGGCCAAAAATTCCTGTACAACTACTGGCTGGTGAGCCAGTGTATTATCATGAAGAAGGAAAAAACTGTCAGGTGTTGAATATTCAGGTCAGACTCAGAGAATCCTTTTCAATAGGTGTTTCAAAATACTTAAACTTTGGCAGTGACAGTCTGTCCCTCTGGAATAAATTCTTTATGAATAACTCCTTTGCTGTCATAGAAGCACACTAACATTGTCTTCACTTTCACTTTTGAAGATGAAATTTGCCTTTTGGTGATGATGATGACTTCCACTGAGCACTTTGGCGTTTAGTTGTGGATAATAGCAGAAAATCCATGTTTCATCCTCTGTAACAATCAAATTTAAGAAATGTTTATTTCTGCGACACATTTTGATGATGTCTTTTGCGTACTAAACACACTGATGTTTTTTGTCATCAGACAATGCATGTACAAACCAGCAAGCAACCTTTTTCTTGCCCAAATCTTCCACTAACATTTTACGAATGGTCTCTTGGTTAACACCAAATTCATCTGCCATTATCCTCACAGTCAAACAACGATCTTCTTGTATCCGTTCTCTGACTTTTGCAATGAGTTCCTCATTAAGAACAGAAATTGGATGTCCATGTCTAGTTGCACTTGTAATCGTTTCCACACCACTTTTGAATTATGAATTCCACTTGAATATCTGTGCACGAGGTAAACAATTATCCCCATAAATTTGTCGCATCAATTCAAATGTCTCAATGGCACTTTTTCAGAGTTTTAAACAGAAGTTAATGTAAGCTTTTTGTTCCATGCTGATTGCGTGACAATGCACCTCTGACTAGGTCAACAAAATGGCTGCTTGTTTGTCGTCTGCTTATCAGGCGGCGATGAAAAGTTGCCAGATCATAGATGAAGGTTACCTCTTTGGATTCCATGCTTTGCTTCATACATGGCATTTTTGTCTTGGCCATAATAAAATCAGTCTCATTACTTAATTGTCAGACCTTGTATATAGGAGTGCAGCTGGGACCTGTGGACCTAGGTCCACTATTACTGAGGCTTCGTTATAAAAGGGGGCCATTATAACAGAATTTTACTGTAATAGCTATCTTTACCAGCATCACGGTCTTAAGACTTACCTTTCTTCTCATATAAAAATTCTCAAAACTGTTGACAGTGGTGCATAACTACATATACTGATGATATTATTATAGTAACAGAAAAGTAAACTATTATTTAGTTATTAACTCTTTCCACTCGCGCGGACCCCATAAGGACCTTTGCGGTTTAGCAATGGCACCCTTGAGAGCCCTATGCGACATCGGAGTTTCTTTCGTTGAAAACATGATGTTACTTTTCATTTAACCAGTTAGAACTCTTCTGGATTAAAAGATAAACTAGTGTTTTAAGCATGGGGGAGTAAAGACGACATTTTTTAGCATAGATAGGGGGTAAAATTCAAGTTTATTTCGAGATTGAGTAGTAGAATGGTCACACCGACCGACTAGATCTAGCTTACTATATGTGTTTCTAGTAGCTGTAGATCTGTTAGATTTATTGGATGTCACAAAAATCCATAAATATTGATTTTTCTGTGTTGAAATTTGAATGAATACGTATTATATATTGGATTATGACACAGCTAAGGTAAGTATAAAGTAGATTTTATTGTTCAGCCCTAAAATTTTGTTAGCGCCAAAAATCGTTCCATCGTTTCACACCAGTTTTTTTCTTTTCTTTGTTTTTTTTTATGATAAATAACTTCATTTATGGAATCTTCATTCATTTCCACTTATTTTAATGTGTGATACACACGTGGTGATCATGGAATTAATTCGGTACAATAACTTTTACACAGGGACCTCTTCTCCAAAATATCAGCGTCGTAAGAAACTAAGGAACATTTTGGAAGTAACGCGGGTGGAAAGAGTTAATGTTGCAGTAATATTAATGAAGGTAGTATAATTATGAAGCAGTGTCAACAGAAAAGAGAATGACAATGAGAGAATGACAATGAAAGAGACTCCTGTAAAGGGAAATATATTACCTGTGCAAACAAGATATTCAGCAAGTTGTCCAGATGTGGCTCGAGGATAAGGTTCCCCTCAATGCACACAGCATCCAGAACCATACATAAACCCTGTAAATCAGTGATGAGATGCCCACATTTACAATTTATACCAAATTTTTGTTTGTGCTGTTCCTAATAAATGATTTACAAATCTCAGAGCAACAGTCTTAGCAAAGCTCCTCAATTTTTAAAATTCAGTTTGACCACAAGCAGCACAAAATCTGGCAGGATGTACAGAAAGAGATTCAAACTACAGCCATTCTCTTACAACTTTTTCTTCTCATATGAACATGAGCTTATTTGGATTTTAAATATTTCTTTCTTTTCCACCCAGATATTAAGATTTTCATCTATTTTTAATTCTTTCATAAGGGCCCTGCTCACAGGTCCTGGTCTTCATGCTTCTCCATCTTAACTCTTCCAAGGCCTTTGGTTGCTGTATCGACCCTTCCGGTTTCCCGATGCTTACCAATGGTCGATCTAGCGATCATTGGTTTGTTTCAATAAAACAACCGGTGTAACATTAAGATTGTACATATTTCGTCCACGATTCCGATGACACTTTTCAAAATGGCGAAAGAGTGCCTAGTTATGAGTGATACCGAGCGAGAAAAAGGACGAGAAACATGGAAATTTTTCAATTTTTGACGACGTAGATAGGGGTATGGACATGGCCTGTGACCACCCCGCTGCTCTTGAATGTATCCCAAGTAGATCTAGACATATTTAAACGACTGGAGAAGTAGTTAGGAGGTTATTTCAGACATTAATTTAGCGAGAATGCAACATAGAATCAGAATATGAGATCAACAAGTAGATCTAGACATCTCAGATGGTAAGTAGTGCATATCTAGACCTAGCCGATGGTAAGCTGGGCACAACCAGTGTCTAAAAATATCACATTACTTCTTTTTTCCTAAAAAAAACTCTGCATTTATGAAATTTTCATACATTTAGTTATACTTTGAAACATAATAAGTACACGGAAGTACATGTAAATACTGTTTTCCATTCCATTTTATAACTATACCCCCTAACATATCAAGACCCGCGCTTTTACTCTAGTAAGCAACTGAAGGTCCCCTTTTCTTATTGTGGCATGGGAAGAGTTAAGAATGATTGCCTTTTTTTTTTTACCCCTTGTAGCCCTTAATCAATTCAGATATTTTTCTGTTTTCCTCTTTTTTTTTCCTTGAGTTTTCCAGTCAGAGAATGTCAGGTTTCCAACTTTGTGTCTTCTCATGATACATCCAAAGAATTTTGATCATCTTTCCCTTAAGGTTTCAGTTTTATTTTTTTTTTTAACCTGAGAACTTCATTTTTCAAACCATCCAAGCATTATTTTACATCTTTATGAAAAATCACACCTCTTGTATAATTTCATCCTATTTTAAATTTTATACTATTAAGAAAATATGATAATTTTATATTGTTATCATCAGTATAATAACTACTGTTCACCTGTGTGATGTGATAAGGTTCTGGGTGACGTTTGTACAAACCAAAGATGCCTTGTAGGATCTTGGGAAGCTGCTCTTGTAGCCTGTCATGGCTCATCACATGTGTCATGTGGCCAACTGCTTCAATGATTGCCAGTCTCAGCTGAAATGATTAGATTAAAAAAAAACAAAAACTCAATTTTTCAGAAGACATGTCTGAAAAGTATATCCTCTGCTACATAACTCACATGAAATCAATCAATCCACCAACAGAATCTTATGTTTAATTTATCTCCAACTGAAAAAAAAACAACCAATCTTTCAACAGAAACATAATTAAATATGTTTTCTGCTTTTACAGAATGATATTTCAATTCTGGCTGTGATACACAGATAAAAACAAAAACTTGGCTGTGATACACAGGTAAAAACAAAGTTAAAGGACTTTTTCTACTTATATTATTTATAGTCTTTCTTAAACACACAAAAATTGTACAAATAAGCTTTACATTTACAAAAAAGATATGCAGTGTAGTGTTTCCAAATGTCAATTACAACAGACAAAGAAAACAAAATGAAGCAAGAACAGAAGATACGACTAAAGACAGAAATTAATAAACAACTTAACTGTGGACATTAAAAAAAAAAAAAAATTAGACCATATAACTTTGTTATACAGATAGTTCCCAATTAACATAATTAATTAAAAAAGTTTTTATGTATGTTGGATTTCAGCTCTCTACCACCCTTGTAACACATGTCTTTGTTTCTTCAGGATATGTTCCCCTAATCCTTAAGCTTCTAGCCTTTGCTTGTATCATAATTTTGCTTAGCGGATCACACTTCCCTATCTGGTCTTCCATGTGCTATGTTAATAGTTTTCCATCTTGTTTTCACACTTCTTTGTTATTATCATTAACTTCATGCCTGCTATTCCTTTCATGCAAGCAGCTTCCTTCACAAAAGTGTTCATAGTTTATGTCGCAAAACTAGTTCATATGGAACTAAGGATAAACTCTCTCCGCCTTCATTCTTTCACATCATCTTAAATTCCATCTCAGAGTTGACTGAAACATGTTTGTGAGTTCTTCATTTTTCTTCCATGTGCATGTTTACCATTGGTCACAGCACAGAATCTGAAAATGTTTGCAAAAATGCAAAAAAAAAAAAACACTTCACTCTATCACTTTACGCACGGAGGGACACGTGAAAACTGAGAAGAGGCAACATCTCACCTTTCTGGGATACACTGGCTTGTGCAAGCATTGACTTGAGCTTCAAACATATTTCAAATGTTTTGCATAAGTGCTTTCTGCAGACTTCATTCATGTTGGAAATCTCTTATATAAATATGGCTTTGTGTTTTCTGTTGACAGCCACTTGTATATATCAGGAGAAAAGCACTGATACTAAGAGATGAGACAAATGTAAAAATCTTTGAGGTGTTGAGATGAGGTTAGATCCAGAAAAGGTTGGGGAACACTGGTCTAGACGCCACTTTGCTTGTACCGAATCAATACGATGGTAATATAGAATTACATCCAAGAGTAAAAATAAAATCTTATTTAAAAAAATTATAAATGTTCTCGAGAAAAATACCTTTGCTTCCTTTGACTGAAGCCAAACATTAAACAGTACATCATATGCTGAAAATATTTCTGCAGAAAATCTATCAGTTGAAACAGTTTTATCTGGTGCTTGGTCCATATTTGCACAGTACTCTAAAATGGCCTCACTGAACTTTGACAAAGCTGAAACAAATCATTGGATGATCCATTCCAGTAAAATAAAAACAATAAATATACAACAATTGAGAAAAAGTTCAGTTTCCCTTTTTTTTTTTTGTTAAAAATCTTTCTTCCATCATTTCAGCAAACTTATTTGACCCTCAAGTCAGAAAAGAAAAAGAAAAAAAAAAAAAAAAGAAATAAGCATGAAAAATATCCAGTGCAGATAAAATATGAATCTCATTTCCTACATATTATATCTTACATCCTTCCCATCCTGTTAAACGTCACATAAAGCTTGCATGGTAGTTTACCAAGTTCTGGTTTCGGCAAGTTTTTCAAACTCATCAAGGGATTTTATGTCTAATAATTTGGCCCCTCTTAACAATGTCCTCTTTAGAGGTTCACGTGGTCAACCTCTTTTTCTTTGGCCTGTTGTTTTCCACTTGATAGATTGTTCTGGGATTCTCTGAATGTTTCTTTTCATCACGTGGCTAATATATATCCATCTCCTTTTTCTGATCACCAGGGAGACAAGTTGTTGTTTGCTCATCTGCCTTATCTCTACATTTGTCTTGAATTTATTCCACCTTATACAAAGTATTTTCCTTTGGCATTTGTTTTGCATCTGTGTAGCGAAGTGGTTAGCGCACTAGTATCTCATGGCAAAGGTTGAGGATTTGAATTCAGCCAGAGGTGCCCCAGTCACCCAGCTGTAGAAATGGGTACCTGACTTCTTCTGGGGTTGGGGAAGGAAAGGCAGCCAAGCATGATGCTGACCGTATCACCCTCTGGTGTGCCGACAGGTCAAGGAAAATATGGGCACTAACACCATATCCCTATGTGCCTCTAAGGCATGATAGGGCTCCTTTACTTTTTTACCTTTACTTTATTTTTTTTTTAAAAGAGTCCAATTGTTTTCTATTTTTTTAGTTCTTTTTCAGCTTTCACATACATAAACA
The DNA here is from genome assembly GCA_009760885.1 of Achatina immaculata. Lineage (NCBI taxonomy): Eukaryota > Metazoa > Mollusca > Gastropoda > Stylommatophora > Achatinidae > Lissachatina > Lissachatina immaculata. Next base: position 66,353,329 of record CM019716.1, on the reverse strand, counting down.
AGAGTGGACATTACATTGAACTGAATAATCCTAGCTTTGTTTTTGTGCTATAACTTTTAAGTGCCATATTTACTAAAGATTTTGAAGCTCAATGCTGCTTTTGCAATTCTAACTTCCCCTCTGGTATATTATTATATTAATATATTAATATAATATAATATAATATAATATAATATATATAATATAATATAATATAATATAATATCTCTCTCTCTGAACCTTAAGTGCCCAGGGCACATAGGGCTTCCGCAAGGGTTTTCCACAAATGCCTGTCATTTACCTTTTTTTCTGCTTTTGCCCAGGTAAGCCCTCTATTGCTCAACATCCTTTCTGTTGTTCTTCTCCATGTCTCTTTTGGTCTACCCTTACTTCTTTTCCCCTGTGGTGTCCATCTTAGTGCTATTTTTGGTAGCGAGTTGTCAGTCATAATTCTATATATACTAGCTAGAAAATCAGGCCTTGTCATATATTTCAAACAGACTGTTATGCGAGCATTTATTTTTTTCTTCATACACTGACAGCTGTGTGTAAAGAGTACTCTAGTGTCTCTTGCATATGGGCAGCTATCTTCAGAGATGATAGTGTGTGTACAGCTTCCAGTGCAGATGTTTTGCATGTAGATCCTGAATGAATTTCTAGACATTACATCTTCATTATCCAACAAATCAAACACAATAATGAAAAGATGAACATCTTAGGCTCAGTAACAAAACAAAAAAAAATTTATCACATGTCTGGTGCAACTTGGACTGGGAATCTGACCACGAGGCAGATGCTTTATCAGACAGTCTTAAGACTCTCATGCCAACCTCATAACAATTAATGCACAAAATCTATAAACCACTGCTGGAAACTATACTTCTCTCACATATTAAAAAAAAAACTATACACAATACTCAAAACTCTATTTTTAAAAATTCGTTATATAGAAAATCCCTCCTTCTTCTTCTTCTTCTTCTTTTGCGTTCGAGGTTGTTGGTCACATCAGACCCTGATCCAGAAGGTCCCTGACTTAGGTAAGTGGATCATTTCACAACCCTACATGTAATTATATAGAAGGTCCCTGACTTAGGTAAGTGGATCATTTCACAACCCTACATGTAATTATATAGAAGGTCCCTGACTTAGGTAAGTGGATCATTTCACAACCCTACATGTAATTATATAGAAGGTCCCTGACTTAGGTAACTGGATCATTTCATAACCCTACATGTAATTATATAGAAGGTCTCTGACTTAGGTAAGTAGGTCATTTCACAACCCTACATGTAATTATACAGAAGGTCCCTGACTTAGATAACTGGATCATTTCATAACCCTACATGTAATTATATAGAAGGTCCCTGACTTAGATAACTGGATCATTTCATAACCCTACATGTAATTCAATTTTTCAGAAACTCAGAACCATGTTTTATTATATACCTTATATGGAAATTTATGCTACCAGTATGTTCAGTAAAATTCCATTGACTATGCACAATATAAATTTGTCCATATGTCAAAGTTACATAAACCTGGGCCCACCTGTACTGTTGGAAACTAATTCTCCTTTATCCTTAGACTTACCTGAAGCAAACACCCATCTCATGTTGTCATACTTGGCCAAACCAAGCATTGGCAGCATTGTTCCCAGAACTGCTGTCAGATGTGGAACCATATCATAAACTGAAAACAGAATGTTCCTAGTTTCAATGGAAAACTTTGACTTCACTCATGAAAATAATACAGGGAACTGATATGCGATGCGTTTATGACATTACAAGACAGGCAACTGTCAGTCAACATAAGAATGTATGAGTATCCGGACATGTGCTCTGTCGCCATGGGTGATAAGCCTTCACTTCCTCAAACCGGTTATCAGAAACAGGCTAAGCCACAACAACTTTATCCGGTCATGAGTTTGAGAACCATAGCATGACATCAACCCATCTTCTCATATATACCTTGGACAACCAGGAAAGACATAACAGCCTTGCTCTGGGCTGGTAGCCCAACTAAGATGGGTACGTTAGGTGCAGACTTCAGTGGGGTGCAGCACTGATCTTTGCTGAGAACAGTTTCATACAGTATAGTTGGCCTTGAAGTTAGCCTTGCCTTAGATGTAAAATAGCCTGACTTACCTCTGATCCTACATCTATGCTGAAATCATAATCATCACTATTTAATGAAAGGATAAATCACTTGAACAGTGGGTGGAAATCTAAAAGAAGCTGAGCGTGAAAACAAAATTCAGGATATTTAAGAGTAATCACTCTATGGAAGTGAATGCTAGACAACCACCAAAACTATAGAAAACAAACTGAATTCCATCCAGACAAAATGTTTACATAGAATTAGATGAATACTTTGGCCAAATACAATAAGAAATAACACTTTGTTGGCAGACATGCAGATCAGGCCACTGACTTTGATTACTGAGGAAAGACACTGCCAATGTTTGGAGCACGTTTTCCAGACGACAGGTGACTCTTTGCCAAAAATAGCACTGAAATGGACACCTAAGGGGAACAGGAGTAGGGGTAGACCAAAGAAGACACGGAGAAGAGCAACAGAGAAGATGATGAAAAACAGAAGGCTCACTTGGGCAAGAGCAGAAAAAAAAAGGCTAAAGGCAGGCACTTGTGGAAGACCCTTGATGAAGCCCCATTTGCCTTGGGCACAAAAAGGTTCAGAGAGAGAGAGAAAAAGAGAAAGAGAAAGCAGGAGAGAGAGAGAGAAAGCATTTGGAGCAAAAAAAAAACAGTTTGAAACTACAAAATAAAAGCAGGGGAAACAGAAAGAACTCTAAAATTAAACCAAATGAAATAATGTAGTCCTGTATGCCACAGAGACACTTCAGAGATATGGTGTTAGTGGCCATATCATCTTTGACAGTAGAGTGTGATGTGGTCAGCACCGTGCTTGGTCAGCTTTCCCTCCTCAACTCTAGAAGGACCAGATACCCACGTGGGTGACTGAGCAGTCTCTAGTCTGACTTGAACCACCAACTACCACGCAGAGATGAGTGTGCTAACCACTACACCACTCAGGTGCCCCAAATTCTTACAATGTCATTATCATCATCACCACATATCGGATAGTCAAGATAAAGATTAATTTCTTCTCAATTTTAGTTTTATTTTTTAATGCTTCTGCGAAATCTACTCTTAGCATACTCCTAGGTCACAGAGGTGCAGTTCCCAACCTGCTTCAGGTCATAGATCCTTGAATCTAATGATATAATTTGCCACAACTTCAGAATCAATGATATAGTTTGGCACAACTTCAGAATCCAATGATATAATTTGCCACAACTCCCTACACTTTACCACCATTCAGTGTTAAAATGTTCACACATTTCTACTATTGTACATAATTTAGCATTATTGATGATCTGTGACTGGAGGCATCAGCAGCAGGGCATCTTGCTTACAACTGAGAGACCTACAGGAGAGATGTTAGGGATGCAAAAGTTCCACAAGGAACATGCAAATGACTGACATAATCTAGACTTGTTGTATGGATTGCTACAAGAAATGTCACAAACCCAAGGCTGAGAACCAATACCAAAAGGTCAAAGTTCAAAAGCTCTAACCAAAATCAGTAATGGTAGCTTCCACTGAATAAGCACCTGATGTCTTCATGCTTGAAAATACACAGAAAATATTGTAGAATTTAGTTTTTTATTTTAGCAGGTTTCATTTTTCATCTCTCAAACAAAGTGTCTGCCACATTTCTGAATTACCATTAGCGGCTGCCAAGTTGCCTATTGTTTGCACAACGAAGAAGTGGGGCAAAACTCCAGGCTGGAATTTTTCCAGCATTTCTCCCATCACTTCGTTACAATACTTGGTTCCCAAGGCAACTAGTATGCCACTTGCTGCTGTTTGCCATTCTGGAGACACTTCCTGGTGAAAGAAAAGGAGCAAAACAGCATTACAGGGGGAAATAAAATAAGACATTAGATGCTCAAAACTTTATAAACTTAATATACATTCACTGGCCCAATGAAGAAACAGATTCACCCTCTTTCAACTTATTTCTAGTGTCATATTCATGGTACTGAAGGCTACACAAATACCTTGTCCCTCGTTCAGTACTCTGAGACATGTTTATACAGTATACTCTGGTATGCCTCACTCTGCAGGTAAATATTCTGTTTTTAATTTAGTCTTTTTTTCAAGAGTCATTTTATAGGCGGACTGATGGTACTTGTCTTTGTTTCCTTTGTTTAAAAAAAACAGCTCATTATCAGCTGCGCTACTGATTATTAGTGACAAACTTCATGTCTTTCAAAAGACATAAAATTATCTCGTAATATTTTGCCTCATTCTATTGTTCAAATATTTACAGAATCAAATGCACAAGAAAACTGTTCATAAACGCTCTCTTCCACAACAACGCTCTCTTCCACAACAACGCTCTCTTCCACAATAACGCTCTCTTCCATAACAATACTCTCTTCCACAACAAAACAAATGGTCACAATATTAAACTCTTGTCCCCACCATCTACCCTGAACTTATCATTCACATCTTAGATTATAATAAGTCAAATTCATGCCCATCTATCTTGAACGTATCACTCATACTTTAGACTGTGATCATTCATACCTTCAGCTGTGATCATTCATACCTTAGATTGTAATCATTCATACCTTCAGCTGTGATTATTCATACCTTAGATTGTAATCATTCATACCTTCAGCTGTGATTATTCATACCTTAGATTGTGATCATTCATACCTTAGATTGTAATCATTCATACCTTCAGCTGTGATCATTCATACCTTAGTTTGTAATCATTCATACCTTAGACTGTGATCACCATACCTTAGACCAGTGGTTCCCAATTAACAAAAGTCCATGACCCCCCCCCCCCCCCCCCGCTGTTTCAAAATCCAGGCCACAGAGGCCAGTAATTTCGTATCTGTATGGTAGCTATGTGCTTTAAATGCAAAATAATTTTTTTTTCTTGAAATGTGGATAACCTTTGAATAAACGCTACACTACACTAAAACACAGTACAAACTTGGTGAATTTTCAGAATGACAATACTGTAGTTCGGAAAAAAATAAACAGCAATTAACACTTCTGGTTGTTGTGACAAATGAACAGAATAAAAAAAGTGTGACAGCTAACTAACCTATATATGGTGAGAGAAATTATGCCTATTTTAATTCCCAACAATGGCTTCTACATCTGGTTTATATTTTTTTAATCTCAAATCTGGATCAATATCACCCAGATTCCTGAGCTTGTTCTTCATGTAGCACTATGTCAAAAACATTTGTTCTCAAAAGTGGAACATAAGGGAACGAGATGCTTCAATGCTTTCTCACCAACCTTCTTATAAAAAATCTTCACTCAGAATTGGTTCAGTCTCCATTCTTTGAATCTTATTTTCACTGAACAATCACAAGAAATCTGCCTCAGAAAGATTTTAAATATTTACTGGCCACAGACAATAAATAATGGAGACCTACTTGCCCGGCGTGAACTATAAGATATGCATGTCATAACAGCAAAAAATGCTGCAAATGGATTGGTCATGTGCTCCGAAGTGATCCCAGCAACACTGTTAAAACACCCATGCGATGGAACTCAGATGAAAAAAGAGAGGGTGACTCAAGGCTACCTGGCGGAGAACTGCTGAAATGGAAACGAATAGCATGCAGCACAGCTGGGGCACAATACAAAGGCTGGCTACAGACCGTGAGAGGTGGAGAGAGAGTGCTGCCATCCTGCAACATACCACATGGTGTACTGGACAGGGATTGTTTGGCTGACTGCCGACCGAGGACATGGATGGATGGATGGAATCACAAGATATGTCAACAACTTCATCTTGCTCTTCCACACAGGATTCACTGAAACATCAGTTGTTAAACATTTCACAGTGAAAATAAAAAAAGAACCTCGAGTTTTTGTCGCAGACCCCCATGGCAGGTTATGTAGACCCCCGGGGGTCCATGGACCACCAATTGGGAACCACTGCCTTAGACCATAGATTTCCAAATGGTGTGCCACAGCACAGTGTTGTTCCAAGAGGGAGCTAAAGGTGCACTGTCTCACTAGCAAAAAAAATATTTTTCACCAATGTACAGTACATTTTTGCTACATCCCTGCCAGGTAGAGAACCACAGCAATTTACCTATTAGTCCTAGTCCAGCATGAGTTGAAATGGCCACTTAAGAGGCTCACAATTCATTTTAAAAAGGATGCCAAGTAATTTAAAATCAATATTTTTTTTCATTTTTCAAAGTATACATATACATATATGTAATTCAAATACTGTCAGTGTAGTGTTTAAACCTTAAAACTGCTAAAATTATGTGGTTATCTGCATGAGAGTCCAGCATTAAGAACACAGGTGTGCCACAACAGAAATTTACATCACCAAGTGTGCCACCATCTGAAAATCACTGTGATTATTCATACCTTAGATTGTGTTAGCTCAGCAGAAGCTTGCTTGATCAAGCTGGTGGCCAACTGAAGATCAATGACCTCCAAAGTCTCTTTCACAATTCTCTCAATGGTATTTAGAATGACAACACGATGCTCTTGAGACAGCTGTAATTTACAAACTGTACATGTACATCTGATAAAAGAATGTATTATATTCTTAACACTGATTATACACAACAGTTTATAAAAATATAAGAACTAAAGAAAATTATTTTAAAAATGATAAAAAAGCAAAGAAAATGATACTAAAAAAATAGAAAATCTATATAAATCTATAAGAAAATTAAAGGGAATAAAGAAAACAAGAATTTTATATGAACAACTGGAAGCATTACAATTATACATATCAAGAATGTACTTGTATTTCAGGGAAATTAAAAGGAGGACATCTATCACTCTTCAAAAAGTAAAACAACTAAAGAATCTGTGGAGAGGAACAGAAAGAACCACAAAAAATAAGATTTTTAAGGGCATGCATCTTTCCCATCGCAACATATGCCTGTGAGACCTGGACACTTAACAAAACAGCTGAGAAACACATAAATACCTTTGAATGTAAATGCTACAGAAGAGTTCTTCAAATATCATGGACACAAAAAAAGAACAAATATATCCATACTGCAAGAACTTAATATTGAAGAAGGCTGACTAGTAAACGGGATTAAACAAAGAAAACTTAAATATTTTGGACACATTGAAACATCATGATAATCTAGAGAAGACCGTCTTGGAAGGATACATAATGGGAAAAAGAAAGAGAGGAAGACCAAGGTGAAGATGGCTGCAAGACATCGTTGATGATCTGCATGGATGTATCAGCAGCAGGGCATCTTGCTTACAACCGAGAGGCCTACAGGAGTGCTGTTAGGGAGGCAAAGTTCCGCAAGGGACACACAAATGACTGACTGACTGACTTGTATTTACAAGTACAAGGAAAATATAATTAAAATTCACTTGACATACACTGGAGAGGATTTGAAAATGAGAACAATCATCAATATATGTATGAAGGTTATACTTTTATGAAGAAATTAATATTATATGCAGTATGCTTGCCACTTGGCAATGCTGATTTATATGATTTAAACCACCAATGGTAAGTTTCTTTCATTAAAGAACAAGACAAGATACTGCAGCCTTGACATAACAAGAGGCATAATATGTTTGCCATATAGAACTACATCTCATACGCAGTTATCAACATTCAACGCACATATAACAAGGAGGACTCAAAATCATAAGGCAGATCAAAAATGATGATACAGGGCAGTCCAACCTAATGACATAATAAAAATTTCACTGAGATGATGGAAACTAGTGATCACCTTTGCTCTCTGATGATGACATAATTATACAACTGATTAAATAAACCATTAAAGCTAACAACATTTATCAGGCAAAATCATTTACTCTCTCTCTCTCTCTGAACCTTAAGTGCCCAGGGCACATGGGGCTTCCGCAAGGGTTTTCCACAAATGCCTGTCCTTCGCCTTTTTTTCTGCTCTTGCCCAGGTGAGCCCTCTATTGCTCAACATCCTTTCTGTTGTTCTTCTCCATGTCTCTTTTGGTCTACCTTTACTTCTGTTCCCTGTGGTGTCCATCTTAGTGCTATTTTTGGTAGTGAGTTATCAGTCATTCGGAACACATGTCCCAACCATCGCCATCGTCTTTCCTCAATAATTGTTGTCAGTGGCTTCATCTGCATTTCTGCTAATAAGATGTTATTTCTTATGGTGTTTGGCCAAAATATTTTTCTAATTCTTCGTAAACATTTAGTCTGGAAAGAATTCAACTTGTTTTCTATGGTTTTGGTGATTTTCCAGCATTCACTTCCATAGAGTAGTACACTTAGAACATTACTCTTAAATATCCTGATTTTCATATTTATGCTTAGTTTTTTTTATTTCCATATATTCTGCAGCATTGCAAAAGCCTGGTTTGCTCTAGTAAGTCTGCTGTTGATGTCCTCTGTGCTGTCTCCATTTTCTACTACTCTGCTGCCAAGGTATACAAATTCGTTGACCTCCTCCACTAACTTGTTATCTACTCTGAGTACATTTCTGTTGTTCACATTTTGCTTCATTAACTTTGTCTTTCCTACGTTGATCTTTAGTCCTATGTTGTTTGCATTCTGAGTTAACTTGTTTATTTTATCTTGCATATCTTTGTGGCTGCTTGTTAGTAGACAAATGTCGTCCACAAAGTCAAGGTCCTCCAGCACTGTGTCAAGGGTCCATTGTAATCCTCTGCGTTTGTCTGATGTTGCCTCCTTCATTAACCAGTCTACTGCCAAGATAAATAATGTTGGTGATAGTACACATCCCTGCTTCACTCCTGTTTGTACCCTAAAGCTGCTGGAGGTATGTTTTCCACAGATCACTTTGCACTGAAAACCCTCGTATAGGGCTTTGATTACATTAACTATCTTATGGGGGAGGCCATACCATCTTAGGATTTTCCACAGTGCATCTCTGTTGACACTGTCAAAGGTTTTCTCAAAATCTATGAATAATGCATATGTTGTGCTATGCCACTCATTTGCCTGTTCTAATATTTGTCTAAGTACAAATATGTGGTCTATGCATGATCTTCCTTTCCTAAATCCTGCCTGCTCTTTCTGAAGTTTTTCCTCAAGTGTTGGTACAATTCTGTTGATGATTATTCTGCAAAATACTTTACTGGTGAGTGGCAGTAGGGTAATGCCTCTCCAGTTCCCGCAATCTCTGAGGTCACCCTTCTTTGGTAGTTTTACTATAAGCCCAGTTTTCCACTCCTCTGGGGCTTTTTCTAGATCCCAAATTTGTTGTAATATCCAGCAAAGTTGTTTTGGTGTTTCTGTTTCTTCTGCTTTCAACATCTCAGCAGTCACTTCATCTTCACCTGGTGCCCTGTCTGATTTTAGCTTCTTTATTGCCTCCTTTACTTCACTTATTGTTATTGGTCCTGTATTGATGTTTAGTTCCGTTTTTGGTTCAGGTATGTCTATTGTTTGTGCTGCTTGTGTTCTGTTTAGTAGGGTGTTAAAGTGTTCCCTCCATCTTTCAATTTTTTCTCTTTCTCCACTGACCAGCTGTCCATTTTGTGTCCTTACTGCACTTTCACATCTTGTGATGAAGTTACCTGTCATCTGCTTTGTGATTTTATATATGGTTTTCATGTCATTTGTATATGCTGCTTTCTCTGCTGTTTCTGCTAAGTTGTCATAATATTGACGTTTATCTTGACGGCATGATTCCTTCACTTCTTTGTCTTTTTGTGCATAATTACTTAAAACTCGTTCTTTAAGCCGTTGTGATTTGGTGTTCAGTAATTTTTTCTTGATTTCTTTTCTTTGCTCTATCTTTTCCCATGTGGTCTCACTTATCCATTCCTCTTTTGCTGTTTCCTGTAGTGTTTTATTGAACTCTAATATGGACATTTCTGCTTCGTCTTGTAGGACACTGAAGCGGTTCTTAAGTACTATTGAGAATTCATTCTTGTTTGCTGGTCTTCAGTTTTCTTGTATCAAAATGTATCTTCTGTGTTCTCCGATTTTGGCTTTCCTTAATTTTAGTTTTATTTTTGCTACCAGAAGGTTGTGATCACTTCCTATATCTGCTCCTTTCCTTGCTCGCACATCTTGTAGTGACCGTTTCCACTTGTTGTTTATTAGTATGTGATCGATTTGGTTTTCTGTGGTTTTATCTGGTGACCTCCAAGTCACCTTATGGATGTTTTTGTGTTGGAAAATTGTCCCTCCGATGGTCATCATGTTTTCTTCACAGAAACTGCACAGTCTTTCTCCATTTTCATTTATTTCTCCGATTCCTTCTCTTCCCATGATTCTTCTTCTATCTTCATTTCCTTCACCTACTTTTGCATTGAAGTCGCCCAAGATGAGTAGCATATCATGCTTGGGTATTGTTTCTACTGTGGCTTGGAGGCTGTTGTAAAAATCTTCTTTTAATTCCTCTTCAGCTGCTTCTGTTGGTGCATAACAAACTATAATAGACAGCTTCGTGAATCTTGAGTTGAACCGTGCATATAATAATCTCTCATTTATTGGGGTCCATTTCAGCAATGCTCTTGATGCTTCTTTTGTTATAATCAATGCTACTCCTCCTTCATGAAGATGTTCTTTACCTGACCATATTATTGTATCTTCTGTGTGCTGTGTTGTTAATTTCCTTCTGCCTTGTCCTGTCCATCTTGCTTCTTGTATTCCTAGTATGTCTAGTTTGTATCTGTGCATTTCCTTGATGGTTTGTGCTAGTTTTCCAGTCTGGTTAAGTGTTCTTACATTCAAATCATTTACTGCATAAACACAATTTTGTCATGTAGACACCATTTATCAAGTGAACACAGATTTACTGCATAAATAAAATATGTCATTTAAACACCATTTATCAGGCAAACATCATTTGTCAGGAAACACCATCTGTAAATATTTCTCAGTGAAACATCATCTTCCAGGTAAATATAATTTTAAAATATTTTTCAGGCAAACGTCACTCATCAGGAAAACTTGTTTATCAGGCAAACACCATTTATCAGGCAAACATAATTTGTCAGGAAACACCATCTATGAGGCTAACACCATTATCAGACAAGCATCATTTACTAGGAAAACAGCACTTATCAATGAAAAACTGTACCTTTGTATGTTTTTTTAAGTAATTATGGCAGGAACTGAGTATTAGATCAGGTTTCTTCCGACCAAGGTCAAAGAGTGCATTTGCAATGACCTCTCTTGTTGATTCATCGCCATCATTGGCTGAATCTATAAGGGCCATGGTCATCTCTATTAAAGATTAGAGGAAAAAATAAACTTTCAGGTTCAAGGTTACACTAAGTTAAATGGTTACAGAGTCAATATAGCTTAATGAAAAATAAACAAACAACTTGAGACTGTCAATAGAATGAAGCTGAATGTTGCTATAACTCCCAGGAACTGTGTGCATGATGTTCTTTGCAGCTGATAATGTAAAGGTGTTGAGAGACTGCATTGTGTTGAATGAGGAGAGAGTTGCAGTGCAGAATATGAGGAAACACTCTGCGAGTCAAAGAATCCAGGCAGCCTCGAGGGAGGAAAGAGACAGCAGCTATTTTTTCAGTCTCTGGTAGGAGCTAAACAAGCAGCTGGGGTAATATACTTCTTTATCAGACTCCGCTACTTGAGAACTACAGTGATTCCTACCCAGTTAGCCAGGCCAAACTTGTTAACAGGGGTATCGACGGAGAGATGAGACAGGGTCTTTGTCTGCAACCTTTTTTTCTTCAACCTTGGCACAAGTATGTCAGCTATGGGTCACTAAATCAGTCAGTGCCTTTACCCGTGCAATAGCTCATTCAGGCAGATCAACTATTCCCATGCAGCCAGCGGCAAGCAGACATTTCACATTATTTAAACATGGACCTAGTGTTCCATGTATTGGTCTGATGTATCATACGTGAATATATATCTGATCTTGATGTATTTTATTACTCTTCTCCTTCAGGAGCCTGCATGCTCAGCTCTGCTGGGTCTTAAGTCTGTTGTATTATTAGATATTATTCTTCTGTGTCTGGCCTAAAAAAGGGCACTGGTTGCATTGTGTCATGATTTTGTTGCTAGGCTGTGATACCAGCACCTTTCACCTAGACACATCCATCTTCAGCATGGCTTACAAGAGAATTTATAAACACCCAGGTTCAAGACATTTTTCATGGGGGTGAAGATGCTGTCTGCTCAGGCAATCTGTGACTCATAGCTGACATGCTAGCATCAGGGTTAGCAAACCATAGCTGACCAAGACCCTATCCCACCTCTCCAATGGTACTTCCAGAAACAGGCCTAGCTTGGCTAATAAGGCAAGGATCACCACAGTCCCCATAGTGGTGAGTCTGCTAAAGAAGTACTGCATGCCCCCTACTTGTTAGCTGCACTCAAGGACTGAAAAAAATGGCTGCCATAACCCGCTGCCACACCAACACGATGTTGTGCCTCAACATCTTCACAGCATCAACTGCAAAGAGCACTAGCTCCCAGTTCCAGGGAGACAGAAGGCAAGACAAGATTTATGACATTCATGCTGATTAACCTTCAAAAACAGAAATTTGTTTCACAAATATTTCTTTTCAATATGCTTGATGGATGCTAGCGCACAAAACTACTGAATACTCTGAAGACTTGAGATAAACTGAGAGGTAAAGTAAAGAAGCTCTGCCTGATTTTGCCTTCATTTTTTTTTTTACCTGTGCATGGTAGATGACCATGAGTTATAAAGTAAACTTTCTTTATTTGTTTCTTTTTTTTTGCAAACTTGAGCCCCAGTATTCAGAGAGTACCAAATGAGGAGCAAATTACATCACAATGCTAACTTAAGATTAGAATAAGAATGAGATTTAGACAGCTTTATCTAGACTTCTATTTGTCTTTCCAAGGTTGACAGTACAGTAGATTTACTTCCAATGTTTTGGAGACATACATCACTAGATGGACACTAGAATGTGAGAGATTAATGTTAAACTGTTGGGGGAACTATCATGTAAAGAATCCATCTTAGATAAGTGACTTTCAACTGTCTATATTATTCCCTTCCCAGCCTTCTGTAAACTTTGCTATTTGTTATGGTTTTAGGTACAACTTTAGCAAACAGCAGCTTGTGCTCAAGTAATTTGTTTACTATTTTTTTTCAAGTCATAGTGGTTCAGAAGTCAGATGTTTTAAAAATAATATATCAGTGCCTCCTCTTGCACTGCAACCCTGCTTGTGTCTGGCCAGGTGAAAGAGTTCATTACTTGAACATTGTCGTGTCTAACAGGCAATCTTATGAACCTCTGCGAAAGACGAGAAGGCTGTACGATTACAGGAATATAAACGGACAATGAAAATAAGCAAGAATCAGATGCTATGTGTATTTCTTACAGAGGATAAAATATTTCCTCAGATTATAATATCAGAGAACTACCTAGTGATCAGCGATACTCAATATTGCACACAACATGGAAGAATACTATTTTCAATGTCATACCATCAACTTGTCCACCAGTGATTCGAACTCCATCCTCTTCGGATCCAGGCATTATCATCAAATTACAAGCTTGTAGCAATATAAAAGTGTTGCACTGGAAAAAGGTGAGAAAAACCTAAATATACACAGTCATGATAGTCATTATCAAGTTTACTATTCCGCCTTCCAAGACAAAATCATGTGATACTACCACTTCCGGGCTAAATATAGACAACCTCATTTTAGAAAGCGAAAATAGACATGGAATCAATTAAGGAAAATATTTAATCCAACACGATCCTCGTCCTTGTTTATCAAGCTTATTTGGGTTCGTGCAATGTGAGCTCAGAAGGACACCGTTGTTTTATTGAACATATCACTGTTGATGTCTAAGAATGTCATTTGATAAATGAAAGTGATATTAGGATAAAATATAAGCAGAATTAAAATAAAGAACTAACAGAATGAGCAATGACGGCTACCTTTTCTTCAATTCGTACAAAAACGTTACACTTGTAAATAGCATTATAAAGAAGCACAACTATTAAATATCATTTCTTTCCGCTTAAAATGGAAGAGCTGTGAATAAAATGTGATGATGCCACCTGGCTCGAGATGATTTTCACCTGTCATTTTAATGGCATTAGCAAAGTTGTAACGCACGAATAGTTTTATGGGTATGGTTCCATGTGACATGTCCTTTCCAGAATGGTGTCCCTATCGCTGCTTCCCTGAATGGAATGCGGTACAACTTTGTAGTCGTTAAGTAATAAAGCTGCTCCTACTGACATTTCGGCGCGAGCCTTTAATCACACAGAAACATACAGGACGAAGAAATAGAGAGAGGAGATAAAGTATAGGTTCACATGAATGCTATGTTTAAAAAAAAAAAAAGATATAAAATGAATAGAGCACTTAGCTGTAACTTGTAAGAAGATGTGGCTTGTTCGAGCTTTTTCAGAAATGGGCATGGTGAAGAGTAGAAAATGTTCAAATGGAGACGTGATGTATGATAGGTGGGTCGTAACTGCGGATGGTGGGTGGGGAAACCGTGGAAGGGAGGGAGAGTGATACAACGTTAACCTAGCCAGGAGAAAGTGAAATAGATTATTATAGGTGGGGTAGAGGAATTGTAATGTGATGCTGTGAGGAGGTCCTATGTGTAACAAGTGAAATTAATTGATTGATCTTTATTTCAAAAGGGTTAAGAATTGGGCACGCAGGCCCGTCTGACATTCTGCCCTTTATCATATATCTTTCACTCTATTTCAGACATTCTACAAATATGCTGTTCATGTAACAAACATAATTAATGTTGGAGCTGAGAGACATAAAATAAAATATAACACTTGCTTTTTGCTCTTATCCATTCACCCAGTACAGATGTAACTACACACATATATAAATGACTACCTATTAAACAAAAATTTCGGGACTATTCAGAATAAATAATTACAGTAACTGTATTCGGTGTCTGTAAGAGCAGTCTAAAATAACTTTTACGTTTTATGTTTCATGAAGGCATGTAGTCGACATTATATAGATATCGGGAAAGTTTGTAGTTGAAGGAAGGAGTATAATTTATATTTTTTATACAAGATAGGAGGGTTGTACGATGAGGTATTCTAAGATATTTCTTAGCTGATGGTTTGTATGTTTTCTCTTCTTTTCATATTTATTTGCCCTGTAAGTTTTTGTCCCACCTAGAACGTTATGGAATATTAAAGAGAGAAAACTCAAATATTTTGGACACATTAAACGTCATGATATTTTAGAGAAGACCGTATTGGAAGGATACATAATGGGAAAAAGAAAAAGAGGAAGACCAAAACGAAGATGGCTGCAAGACATCGTTGACGATCTGCAAACGGATGCAGCAGCAGCAGGCCATCTTGCTCACAACCGAGTGGCCTACAGGAGTGCTGTTTGGGAGGCAAAGTTCCGCAAGGGACATGCAAATGAATGAATGAATGAGAACGTTATGACAGTATGTTCGTTAACTAATAAACACGTCCCTACTTTGTTTTTAAAAGTCTTAGCATTTAGTAGAATTGTAAATAAACTTAACAATTTGTATGATGTCATAAAGATTTGCTGCTCGATATTTTTAGTTCTTTTTTTTTCAGTTTCAGATTTATAATACTGTACACATTTAGTGGTCGTCTTTGTAATGTTATTACATTAAGGTCATTCTCTTCCCTTTCGTACATCAATATTTCAAAAGTTTAAATATTCTCAAAGAAATAAGGATCAAGAAAACAAAAGACTGGCCATATCAAAATACATAACAATATACCAAAGACCATAGTAGAAGTAAAGGCATCAGAAAAAGGAGCGAGAAGTAGACAGAGATGTTGATGAGAAGATAACATACAAGAATGGACAGGGCACTTCCTGACTGGCTACACCATCAAGGCGAGGAATCGAGGAAAATGGATACTCATTACCGCCAAACCTTCGTTCTGAAGATGGCATATGATGATGGTTCTTTTGCATCTTCTTTTTCAGTGTATGTATTTCTGTGAGGAACCACTGAAAGCCATAGTGAAGCAGATCAAGAGGAAAACGTCATACCAATAAGTAATCATATTCAATAAATAATAAACACACAGTTTGTTCAAGTGCATCACAAAAGAACAGAACACGCCGGCAATCCATAATGATCAACATGGATAAGCCACATGATGATGGTAAGAGAAATGCTGGTAAAAATAGTTCTTTCTATTGATACCGCAGTAGGTTGGAATTAACGGATAAGTTGGCGGCGAAGTTTGTTTTGTTTGTGCACGAAGCAGACACCACATACATCTATGTGATTATAGTTGTGAGTATGAAAACTGCGTTCAGTCATTTATCATATTTTTTGCCATGTCTGCGCTATCCAAAATCGATTCAGACATAACATATTACGCAAGACTTCGTAAATTAACCAGCCAAATTCTCCTAAATGTTATGTGTGGCTACACCTATTCGAATGTTTGCCAAGTTATAATGCTTGTCACATTAAGCTTCCTGCCACCAGTCTTCGATCGTTGTAATACACAGCAACGATTAACGTCTTCAAATTTGACATTTGTAGTGATCCATGCAATATGTTTTTTTTTTTGATGACCATTTTGGAGTATGAAGTTGTGTTGTTTAAATTGATATTAATAGCAGCAGCAATAGCAATAGTAATAGTATTAACATTAGTAGTAGCAGCTCCCGCGACAGTAATAGTAGTAGCAGCTGCAGTGACAGTAATAGCAGTACTAGTAGTAGTAGCAGCTGTAGCAACAGTAATAGTAGTAGTAGGGTTTTAGATCCAGTAAAGGAAAAACTTGGACATTTTTCTCAGCCTGATAAACAGTAGCAGACAAGTCCTAAAATCTAAGAATTTTGTCTTAAAATAGCTTCTCCATGGAAAGGATATAAGTTATGCCATACTAATGTTATAGTTCAGCTCAGAAGAACAGAAATTGTTAGTATTTCATATATCTATAATACTTATGTTCAGTGTTTTATACTTTGCATGTACTTTGAAATTAAAATGGCTCCAAATTAATTCATGGGATGTAGAACATTCTTCATATTAGTACAGATATATTTTACTGTTGGATATTTACCTTTGAGATCCTGCACTATCATGCTGTCCTGTGTCTTACTTGTAATATTTATTCCACTTCAAAGGAAGCAATGATAACCATCTTGTTTTAGTATGTGACACCAATTTGCGATATTCTGCATCTACACATTTCACAAAATTTTTTAAGCTGCTTCATTCATACAGTATATATTGAGAAAGACTTGAAGAGTTTAATTATTGTAGTTTCCACATCTACATTTAGAACATCAGATGCTGCCTTTATCATATTATGAAGTATGTGCACAGGCATCCAATACTGAGAAGATTTTCATTTAGTTCACTCTTCAAATGTGTGAACACATTGTTCATATCAGTTCATAAAATTCGTATTTGCTTTGTTGCCACAGAACACAATGCATTTGCCCTTATCAATCTTGTTCTCTTCTAATGCATTAACACAGTAATTGCTTATTTCAGAAGTAGTTTCACTATTTAAAGAAGCCGGTTTAAGCACTTTTATAGTCATACCATTTTTAGGACTAAAGTACTGAACAATCAATGGGAAAATTTTTGTGGTATCATGGTTACTAGTGTCAGTCACAATACCAGAATAGTGGGCATTTGATAAGACATCACATAATTGTTTGGTGGTGTCAGGAGCTAAAATGAATTTTACTTAAGTTCTTCCCAAAGCTACAAGTTTTGGAATCATTAAAAATTTTAGAGTTTAACTCAGTAGTGGAATCCATTGAATTGAACCACATATGATGTTTAATTATGTGATAGCACATTGTCAGCTGGGCGTCTGAATAGTGAAGTGGTTAGTGCACTGGTCTCTCATGATGAAGGTTGGGGGTTCAAATCTGGCCGGAGGCGCCCCAGTCACCCAGCTGTAGAAATGGATACCCAGCTTCATCAGGAGTTGGGGAGGGAAAGGCGACCAGGCATGATACTGATCATATCACCCTCTAGTGTGCTGACAGTTCAAGGAAAATATGGGCACTATCACCATATCTCTGTGTGCCTCTAAGGCACCTTTACATACCCTTACATTGTCAGTTCTGCCATCTGTGTTTATTACTACACAGAAGATTTGAGCACAAAATAACTGTCCAGTCTTTTAGAAGTGCTTGCAGAATGCATATTTTATTTATGTTGTTTGCCTGCTACTTGGTCTTTTATATCCACTCTTCCACCAAGTGCAGTGGCAATGTAAGACTTACACATTTTACATTCTGCTTTATGGTCACCGTTTCTGTAAATATTTTTCCTGAAAGGAACACTTTTTCTTAGGCATTTCAAGAACACATCATGCAATTCACACACACACACATACATATAAAGGACATGAGTTTCTCTCAACACAGATAGTAGTGAAAAAGCACTTATTTTCTTTCCTTCACTAGTCTTAAATCTCAAAGAGGCGACACATTGTCAGTTTTCAGGGCTGTGATGCGAATAATGGTAAAACAGATATTTTCTCACCAGAGCATGTAAAACTTGCAACCACTGTAATCTCAAAACTATAAGACAGTGGCCAGGAAAGATGTCACACTTTAACTGTTGTGCCATACAGATCCTCGTTTTCTTTTGGCGCAAAGCCATGATGACATCACCAGTAGAAAACCTCTCTCCCAAGACAAAAGAATGAAAAAAAAATGACATGAAACTCACCAATTCCACCAACTCCAAATCGGAGACAGGAATAATAAATAAAGTTTCTACAGTTTTGTTGTTTTAAAACGTATGTAGCAGCTCTGCCAGCCTGAAATCGTAGGGGGAGAGAGAGAGAGAGAGAGAGAGAGAAGAACTTGAATGCAGAATTCTTTCATTTGAAAAGAAAAACAAAAATCGGGACAAATGGATGTCCCAAATGCATTTTTGCGGACAGTGAATTTTTTCTTTAAAAACTGGGACTGTTCCAGAAAACCTGGACATCTGGCAACCCTTAATAGTAGCAGCGACAACAGTAATAGTAGTAGTAACAGCAGCAGCAGTAATAGTAGTAGTAGTGACAGCAGCAGTAGTAATAGTAGTAGTAGTGACAGCAGCAGTAGTACCAGCAGCAGCAGCAGTAGTAGAATAGGAGGTGCAGCTGATGTATTGATTTGAGGCCCAGAGGACTGTCCTTTAAGGGAGGCCCAAAGTGGATGAAAACAGAATAGCTTATCAGTATTGTGGGAGAGGGGGGAAGGAGAAATGGTTTTGCACCAGCGTCCAAAATTCCTCACAGATGCTCATAGTAATCTTGTCTTGTCTTTTCTCTTGTCATGTCTTGTTTTGTCATGTCTTGTATTTTGTCTTGTCTTCTCTTGTCACGTCACTTGTCTTGTCATATCACATCTTGTCTTGTCTCTTGTCTTGTCTTTTGATATGTCTTCTCTTGTCTTGTCATGTCTTGTATTGTCTTGTCTCTTGTCATGTCTTGTCTTGTCTTGTATTGTAACTCCCTGGAATGGAGTATCTGCACTCAGTGCTGTGAAGAATGTCACACTACTTTAATTCGTGATGACACTAAACAGGAACCTGATACCAGAATTAAAGATTGTCATAGTTCCCCAGACATAGGAATCTGTGACTGTGAAATATTGTCATCACAGTCATCATCTGAGAGTTTAGAGAATCATTCTCACTTCTACTTTTCAGAACAACAGTAACAAAATCAAGGACCAACAAACACAGATGGTGCATGATCTTTACGTTTTAATAGCAAGTACACTGCCGAGCTTGAGATAGAAAGGAAGTGTTTAGGCAAAACCTATCAAATTAGTCATTCTGTTTTCATGATGTCAGCATTTATTTTCACCCTTTTATTTATGAAGATGTTTTTTGTTTCTTTTATATTCTCTGTGCTTTGAATGCAGGTGATAGTACACCTGCATTGTCAAACTTCTGTCACCTGGCAGTTGCATTCTGGGAAGGATATGAAATATTGAGGACACATGCTTTAGATTGACCATGGGGAGGTCGATGGTTCGAATCTATCCAGATTCAACCCAGTCAGCCACCGGTGTAAATGGGCTTCTTCTGGTGCTGTGGAAGGAAAAGCGGCCAAGCATGATGCTGACCTGTACTCTGGTGTGCCAGCAGGTCAAGGAGGGCGCTAACACATTATCCCCTAGGTGCCTCGATGGCATTATAGGCTTACCTTTACCTTACTAAGACCCTTGCCAGCCTCTGTAACATTGCCGAGACCGCAAGTTCAGAAATCAGACCACAGCCAGTGTAGTTTCTGTTACCTGATAGTACCTCATGTAAAGTCATTTGTAAGTGGTCAGTCCGAGGCTTTGAAAAACCGCACTTTGATTGAGACAGGTAGCCGGTTGAAGGGTCAGCGGTAGCCGGGGATGAAGACCAAGGTCTCCGAGAGAAATTTTAGAAGTCAGGACAGGACTAGTTCTCTTTTCTTTATACAGAAATCGAGGGGTGGGCCGCATCTAAATCACATAGTTTTTAGCAACGGACACGACAGTTATGAAGTAATGTGAAAATCTCATAGTGTCAGCTTTGCATATCGCTGTGTGATGAAACGACATACGTCCTAGACTCTGTGTATTAAGGATGGGCATATGATTGCTCAGCGTGGTTTTGCCGGCCAGCCAGCCAAAACCTTTGCCCCGGGGTGGGGAGGGGGCGTGACTCTGCCAGTAGATATGTATAATAACGTCAGTGTTGACGTAAGAGTGAATAATAAATTAAATTATATGGTTTATACATAGTAAGAATAATTGATGATAATTTCGCAGTGGAAATTATTCAATATTTCTTTGTTGTGCCCCTAGTAGTAGTATGGAAAATTGAGCTTGATGCGCTCCTTTATATGTGAAGTATGCAGTCCGGTGTGACGTGCAAGATGGCGGACGTTTTTTTTTTTTTTTTAACGCTCTCGCCGGTATGCAGAAATCAGCGGAATTCCACTTGATCTGTCACGTATCCTATACTGGGAGTTGGGCATAAGGGTAACAACCTTATCCCGGGACCTATCTAGAGGAGCCTCCAGATGGGAAAAAATATCGTTACGGAAACTCGCAGAGAAACCAACGGAGCATCAGGGATGCCAACTCCGAGGAGCTCATTCGTCGGCCCCAAACATGTGACAAAGATTGGATTCTGGAATGTGAGAATGATGGCAGCACCAATAAAAACTACTCAGGTCATCAAAGAAATGGAGAGATACCATCTAGACTTACTGGGCATCAGCGAAATGCGACGGCCGGAAGCAGGTAAAAGATCGGCGGAAAACGGTAAGTTAATAATACATTCAGGCAGAAACGACGGTAAACATCGAGATGGGGTAGGTATTATTATGTCAAACGTAGCAGCAAAGTGCCTTGTAGAATGGGAACCAGTGAACAGTCATATAATAAGAGCACGATACAGCCTAAGACACGGAAGAATGACAATAATACAGTGTTATGCACCCATGAACGATGCAGATGATGAGGTGAAAGACGACTTCTATCACCAGTTACAACAAATCATTGACAGAGTCCCTGAACACGACATCCTAATTGCTATGGGAGACTTCAACGCTAAGGTAGGGAAAGATAACACCAACATTGGAAAAAGTAATGAGGAAAGAAGGAATTGACATGGTTAATCAGAATGGTGAAAGATTAATTGAAATATATCTAACACAGGGCATGGTCATTGGAGGCACAATATTTCCACACAAAGAGATACATAAAACAACGTGGATATCTCCAGATGATAGAAACCAGATAGATCATTTTTGTATTAGAAAGCAATACAGAACATCTCTGATAGATGTAAGGGCTTATAGGGGTGCAGATGTTAACAGTGATCACAACCTATGCTTAGGGAAAATAAAACTAAAATTGAAAAGTCAACACAAGAAATCAGTACACAGAAAGATAAACAGCCACAGCCTACAAGAAAAGAATACTAACAGTAATTTCAATCAGGAACTTGCCAATCATTCCAAAACACCCAGTGAAGTAGAGGAGATAGGTATCGATGAATTATGGAATTCTTACAGCACAGCCATAATCACAGCAACAAAAGCAAACGTTGGACTGACAAAACCAAATAGAAAAGCATAGATATCAGAAAACACATAGAAGTACATACATGAAAGACGAGCAGCCAAATTAGACATGTTGAATATAAAAACAGATCTTCGAAAAGATATGGCAAAAGCAGCATATAAAGAAGTAGACAAGAAAGTAAAAAGTTCAGCTAGAAGGGATAAAAGAGAATACATAGACAGTATGGCGAAAGAGGCAGAGAAAGCAGCAAAAACAAGAGACAGCAAAACTTTATATAACATACAAAAGAGGCTAACAAGTACCATTACATCTAAAGAAAGACCATTCCTTAGCAAAACTGGAACCCTATTAACATCAGGTAAAGACCAAAAGTAAAGATGGGCTGAACACTTCCAAGAAATACTTAATCGACCACACCTAAAAGAATTTTTAAACCTTGAAACCTACTTACCAGCCCCACAACTAAATGTCAACCTAGATGAAATTGAATTGCATGAAATTGAAACAGCAGTGAATTTAATGGCTAACAAAAAAAGCTGCAGGTGAAGATGAAATAACACCCGAAATGCTAAAAGCTATCAATAGTGACAACATGAGACAACTACAGAGAATGTTTAACAAGATTTGGAAAGAAGAAAAGGTCCTTTCTAAATGGAAAAAAGGAATCATTGTTAAAATACCAAAAAAAGAAAAAAAAAAGGCAACCTTAGTGACTGTAACAATTGGAGAGGAGTAACCTTAATATCAGTTGTGTCAAAAGTATTTTGCATGGTCATTTTGAATAGACAAAGATATAGTGGATACCGCAATGAGTGAAGAACAAGCAGGATTTCGAAAAGGGAGAAGCTGTCTCGACCAGATCTTTACTCTAAGAATAATACTTGAAGAACATATTGAAAAGCAGAAACCATTAATACTGAACTTCATAGACTTTAAAAAAGCATTTGATAGCATATACAGAGATTCATTATGGTGAATTTTAAGTCTGTATGGAATACTCTCTAAAATTGTCAACATCATTAAGGACTTCTACAATGGATATATTTGTGCAGTCAAAACAGAAGAAGGGATGAGTGAATGGTTCCAGATTGAAACAGGCATGAAACAAGGATGTATACTGTCTCCTTTGCTTTTTAGAATTGCAATAGACTTCATAATGAAAAATTGCTGCACAGGTAACACGGGTATTGACTGGGTACATGGGACCCAACTAGAAGATCTTGATTTTGGTGATGACATAACTCTTATCAGTAACAATGCAAGAAAAAACAGATAGCCTGTCTTCACTGGCTAGCAAAATGGGACTTGAAAATAACAAGGACAAAATAAAAATAATGAAAATTCACATTTTCTTCGTTCGCTTCTGCCACCAAAACCGCACTGTGATCCTACTGAATTTACACCTGTGGTCCTCGTTAGGTCCCGTGGTCTCCTGTGTGGTCCCTGAAAGGACCACCCGAGATCCATAAGAGGACCACAGGGGGTTCAGAGTATCACAGGGCTTTAGCCTGTATTCTTGGCGGGTCTCAAAAGCGGGATTGCGTGACACCGTGGTTTTCATTGCACCAGTTTAGTCTAGGGTTAGACTTTCTCACCGGA
Organism: Achatina immaculata; assembly: GCA_009760885.1. Lineage (NCBI taxonomy): Eukaryota > Metazoa > Mollusca > Gastropoda > Stylommatophora > Achatinidae > Lissachatina > Lissachatina immaculata. Next base: position 66,329,736 of record CM019716.1, on the reverse strand, counting down.
AGACCTCGACGTGTTTAGGATATCAGTGCATCCCCGCTGGGTGAGAGGCGGTAGCCCACCCAGGCCAGAGTTGGACCTTCTCACCGGAAAACCTTGACGTGTTTTGAGATACCCGTGTATCACCGCCGGGTGAGAGGTGGTGGCCCATCCAGTCCAGAGTTGGACTTTCTCACCGGAAAACCTCAGCGTGATTAGGATACGCAAACATCCCCGCCGGGTGAGAGGTGGTTGCCTATCTAGACTGCCCTGGTCCAGTGTCTCCGACTTCAGCATTTTGCGGTCGTGGCCGCTACCCTTCCTAGTTGTGACCAGGATGGAGCTTTTGTCCAGGAGGACGAATCCTCGCCACTAGTGACTTCCACCCCTGGGTTGAGCCGGCTTAGGCATATTATCCCAGTATGGGCGTGTTTGGGACGTGACCAACCTCTAGAGCAGAGGTACTGTGACATGCATAGCCTTCAAGATTCACCCATGGTGTGAGCCGGTTTAGGCAAAATTCACCAGTATGGGTGTATATCAGGCGTGACCGACCTCTAGAGCGGAGGTGGCATGACATGTCTAGCCATCAAGTTCCACCCCTGGTGTGTGCTGATTTAGGCATATTTCACCAGTGTAGGTGTATTTCGGATGTGGCCGGCCTCAAGAGCAGAGGTGCCGTGGTATGTATAGCTCTCGTAGCGATACTACTGGACATACCGATTAAACTTCACTTTATCCTTTCCACCACCTTTCCCATCGGCACCACACAGCAACCTTTATTTCTTTTCCGCATTTCTTCCTTGACCGGGAGGAGCTTCACTCCACGCGCGGCATTTGAAGAGTCTCGCCAGCAGTGTCTTAACCTCTGGGACAAGCCGGTTCATGCATTTCACCCGATATGACTGCACTCAAGACGTGGCCGACCTCCAGACCAGAGGTGCCGTGATTTGACTGTTTGCTTCGCTTTATAAAATTTCCATTAATCAAAATGGAAAAATATATGTAGAAGGGACAGATATTGAAGAAGTCAGTCAATTTGCATACCTTGGCAGCTACATAGACTAGGATGGTGATACTAGAAATGAAGTTAGAATTAGAATTGCAAAAGCAGCATCAATCTTCAAGAATCTTGAGAACATATGGAATTCACAAGTTATAAGCACAAAAACCAAGTTAAGACTCATTCATTTATTCATTTGCATGTCTCTTGCGGAACTTTGCCTCCCTAACAGCTCTCCTGTAGGCCTCTCGGTTGTGAGCAAGATGGCCTGCTGCTGCTGCATCCATTTGCAGATCATCAACGATGTCTTGCAGCTATCTTCGCCTTGGTCTTCCTCTCTTTCTTTTTCCCATTATGTACCCTTCCAAGAGAACTCTTCTGTAGCATTTACATTCAAAGGCATTTATGTGTTTCTCAGCTGTTTTGTTAAGTGTCCAGGTCTCACAGGCATATGTTGCGATGGGAAAGATGCATGCTCTTAAAAATCTTATTTTTGTAGTTCTGTCTGTTCCTCTTCACAGATTCTTTAGTTGTTTTACTTTCTGAAGAGCGATAGATGTCCTCCTTTTAATTTCCATCATTGTATCTCCATTATTAGTTATCTGTCGATGGGAAAGATGCATGCCCTTAAAAATCTTATTTTTGTAGTTCTGTCTGTTCCTCTCCACAGATTCTTTAGTTGTTTTACTTTCTGAAGAGCGATAGATGTCCTCCTTTTAATTTCCATCATTGTATCTCCATTATTAGTTAGCTGTGATCCAAGATATTCAAAACTCTCCACTTCTTCCAGTTTTTCCTCATTGATACATATATCAGCTGCCTTGTTTGTTTTGTCAGTTGTCATCAGTTTAGTTTTCTTCGCATTAAGATAGAGGTTTTGCTCTTCGCTGTTCTTACGGACTAACATAATTAGTTTTTCCATTCCTTTTTGTGTTGTGGACAGTAATATTGTGTCATCAGCATATCTAATCTCTGGTATTTCATAACCTCCAATTGTTATCGCACCGTAATATTATTTGTCTACATCTTCTCTAACATTCCTCATTATATTTTCAGTATACATGTTAAATAAGTAAGGCAACAGTATGCACCCCTGATGGACCCCTTGTTTTTTGTCAAACCAAGTTGTTGTTTCACCATTTATTCTTACTGCTGCCTGTTGGTCTAGATACAGCAGTGATGTTAATTGTATCAAATGTATTGGAAATCTCATTTTTTCCATTAATACCCAAAGTTTCTTGTGTTGTACACAATCAAATGCCTTTGAGTAGTCTATAAAGGCTAAATATAGATTCACATTAAACTCTCTGCATTTCTCTATTATATTATTTCTATGGTAAATCATCAGGATGTGATGAGATAACAGCTGAATTTATTAAAGCAGGAGGAAAGGAATGTGGAACAATCTATCATGCAAAATGTAAAAAGATATGGCATTCAGGTATTTGGCCAAAAGAATGGAAAAGTTAAGACTTCAATTCAAATGTAATATCCACCCTCATTTATGCACGTGAAAGCTGGAAAACAACTAAAGAAATAGACAAGAAATTAGACTCTTTTGAAAACAAATGCCTAAGGAAAATACTTGGCATCAAGTGGAACGAATTCAAGAACAATGCAGATATAAGACAGATGACTGAACAACAACCAGTCTCATGGGTGATCAGGAAAAGGATATGGACATATGTTGGCCACATGATGAGAAGAAACGATCAGAGAATCCCAAAACAAGCTGTCAAGTGGAACACAACAGGGCGAAGAAAAAGAGGCAGACCGCGTGAAACTCTGAAGAGGACATTATTAAGAGAGGCCAAATTAACAGGCATAAAATCCCTTGATGAGGTTCAAAGACTCGCCGAAGACAGGAAAAATTGGCGAACTACTTTGCGAGGCCTGTGTGACGTTTAACGGCACGAGAAGGATATAAGATTTCCAGAAGACGGGAAAACCAGTGACATACTTCTCCATTTAACTTCGTGTATTAAGGTTTGCTGAGCTGCAAAGAACGCAAGTTGGCAGGTGTGGAAAGATCTTCATCATCTCAGTCAAATCATAGTTCATAAATTATTTGGACATGTCATGAGATTGAGCAGTTAGAGAACATGACTGTTCTAAGTTTAGAAGTTACTGAATCCAGTGACAAATTTGTCTGTTTTCGCCAGATGTTGGCGGTAAGCAACCCAGTAGCTTCTGTCATAGATCCAACCACTCCAACTTCTTAGGTTGGCCATGTCCGGCAAAGCAAGGGATGCAGTGTTGCTGGTCAGTAAGCCAGAGACGTGGGGGGAAAGTGTATCTGCTCATGCATGGATCTAATCCTAGTCAGGCTCCACACTCCATCAGACATTACCACGTGCAGAAAATGCCCTAGGAGTTTTAGAAAATGAGAGAAGAAAGAGAGCGAGAAGTTAAGGTGTTTCATACTCGCAAAACCTCGTTCTTCGGCCACTGAGCATACATCCCTCTCGTACAGAGAGATTCACCCACAAACCAGTGTCGCGATGCGTGTGACGACTTGCTTCCTGCAGCGTTTCTCTTGTAGATAAACTGCAGAGACGCCTTGGAAAGTTTATGTCACGTATATAATAGCGCCCTAGTGGAGCGCGACCTTTATTGGTGATTTGCATGGTGACTTGAAGTGGTGTGGGCTGGTTCGTCTTATGCTACTCTGTGTTTGAATTGGAGGGTCGCAGAAACTGGAGCTGTTATGTGCTCCGTCGGTCTCCAGAATAACGGCTAGCTTTCCTGTGGTGTTGATTTCGTAGAATTTATGAATGTGTTACTGTTAGTGGTGTGCTTAATACTGTGCGATATTTACTGATTGAACGTGGTCTATTTAGTGATGTGGGGGCACTTAATGCTTGAGAATTGTCATTTTTGTGATTTGCTAAACATTACTGGATATTTAATGCTTGAGAACATTGTGGGATACTTAATGCCTGAGAATTGTCACTCCACCACAGACATGTACCATCTTCTGACTGCAGATACCCCCCCCCCCTTTTTTTTTTTCACCATCTGTAGATTCGAACTAAATCACTTATTATTAGAACTCAGTCATGCATGACACATTTCTCCCCTCATTTTTAGTACCTAATCTCGCATGGTTCTCTCCCCCCCCCCACCTAATCTCGTTTGATTTATTTTCTCGCTTATTCTTAGGACCTAATCTCGCTTGATTTATTTTTTCCCTCATTCTTAGGACCTAATCTCGCTTGATTTATTTTTTCCCTCATTCTTAGGACCTAATCTCGCTTGATTTATTTTCTCGATCATTCTTATGACCTAATCTCGCTTGATTTATTTTTTCCCCTCATTCTTAGGACCTAATCTCGCTTGATTTATTTTTTCCCTCATTCTTAGGACTTAATCTCGCTTAGTATATTTTCTCCCTCATTCTTAGGCCTAACCTAGCATGGTATCTCTCCCCTCCCCCCCCCCAATTCTTATGACCCAATCTAACGATATCCTCTCATCCTCAGCTCTTAGGGCCTAATCTAGCATGACCCCCCCTCCCCCCATTCTTAGGACCTAATCTCACATGGTATATTTCCACCTAACTTTTAGGACCTAATCTCGCTTGGCAATTGTCTTCATCTCGTATATGTAATATTAGGACCGAATTTCGCATATATTTTTCCTTCATTAATAGACAGTCGAATTTGCAGCACAGTTCGACGTGCTCCGCCCCGAATGCAGATATTCTCCGTCTTTTAGGTTGTAATCCTCGACACTAGCGTGCAGAGTACACCTTTCTGTAATCAAGTTGAAAGTAGGACACTTTCAGCTCGTCTCCAGCCTGCAGCGTTCCCCGTGAAGAGACGAGTCACTACTGGTCAAGTCTGCTGGTTTCCAGACTATTGGACAAGTCTGCTAGTTTCCAGACTATTGGACAAACCTGCTAGCTTTCAGACTACTGGTCAAGTCTGCTGGTTTCCAGACTACTGGACAAGTCTTTGCTAGTTTCCAGACCACTGGACAAGTATTTGCTAGTTTTCAAACTACTGGACAAGTCTTTGCTAGTTTCCAGACTACTGGACAAGTCTGCTAGTTTTCAGACTACTGGACAAGTCTTTGCTAGTTTCCAGACCACTGGACAAGTATTTGCTAGTTTTCAGACTACTGGACAAGTCTTTGCTAGTTTCCAGACTACTGGACAAATCTTTGCTAGTTTTCAGACTACTGGACAAGTCTTTGCTAGTTTTCAGACTACTGGACAAGTATTTGCTTGTTTCCAGACTACTGGACAAGTCTTTGCTAGTTTTCAGACTACTGGACACGTCCTTCCTAGTTTTCAGACTACTGGACAAGTATTTGCTTGTTTCCAGACTACTGGACAAGTCTTTGCTAGTTTCCAGACAACCGGACATGTATCGTTTCACCATTGTTTTGACAAGGCTTAAAGTTTATATAGTGTATCTGTAATAGTGGAACTGTATGTGTGGTATATTATGGGGGAAAGTAGTCGGGATATGCGCAATAAAATAACACATTAAGATAAATATTACATTTCTTTAGAACAAAGCACCGATACCTTTTTGTTATTTATACGAGGGTCATACCAACAGCCGTGAGCAAACATTTTTTGAAAAATCAGAAGTTATAGATATAGAAAATATAAATGTATCACCATAAACTGCATCCTTTGCAGTTCATGTAGAAGTCACATGACGTCACCTTCTTGTGTAATGTGACCACACGGAGCAGAAACAGAATGGTGAGTGCTGAAGTTTCGTTTCATCAACGTGCTGTTATTGAGTTACTCGTTAAAGAGGAAATTCCCGCTGCTGAAATTCACCAAAGACTTCAGCTTGCTTATAGAGATGTGTGTATGGGGGCTAGCAGTGTTAGGAGGTGGGTGAAACATTTCAGAGATGGAAACACGAGAATCCAAGATATGCCTCGCAGCAGTCGCCCTCGAACTGCCTCCACTGAACGGAACGTGTAAAGGGCTGACGACATCATTAAAGAAGACAGATGTGTCACAGCTTCTGAAATCTCTGAATAGGACACAATACAGTACATGAAATGATTGAAACCTTAGACAATAGAAAAGTTTGTGCCTGCTGGGTCCCACAGGAGAGAACGTCCAGAAAGCAGTGCGCCTGTGCCGCCGGTCAGCTGAAACGGAATTCTACTGGGAGGGTATTTTCAAACTTGCAGAGCGATGGAAAAAAATGTATTTAGAGAAATAGAGATTATGTTGAAAAGTGAAGAAAAGGACGCAGATTAAGGTGATGCATTTATATTTTCTCTATCTATAAATTCTGATTTTGTTAAAAAAAAAAAGCTCATTTTCGGTATGACCCCCGTATATCATTTGGCAGTATTATGATGCATTTGTTTTTTCAAAGGAACTATTTCAGCAAAGAAACAGTTATATGTGCACATTCGGAAATCAATCCGACATGTAAAGTTATTTTCTTACAAGCTTCAGTCAAGTTTGTTCGCCTTTAGTGGATAATATTAAAGACCGGTAGGATTCATTGTTGAAAGATTTAGCACGCACGGAAAATCGACACCCAAATTGTGTGTATTCGAATATCGCTGTGTTTGGTAATAGCTGATTTAAGCAGACGTGACGGCTTGCAGAAGTGAGACCGGTTGATGGAGGAAGTTTATGATGAGATCTTTTGTGGATTTATATTGCTGAATGCGAACATGTGGTAAGTAGCAGTCAGTCAGTGCTTTTAGTTTCTACATTTTTTTTGTTTACCTTTTTTGTGTGCCATAGGTTTTGAAGACAGATTTGAAGTTGATACCTATCACGATGAGTTTGATGGTGGTAAGGATGTCGTTGATTGATGCTGCTGATATCTATACTGTTAAAAAAAAAAAGATACGCAACAGATACGATGTTGCGATTTAAACTGAAGTTTGCTGATCAGACAAGGGAAAATTGCTTGAAACATTCACTTGGACATCAGCTTCACGTGCTGACCTGAATTGTACTCAGCAGATGATTCATGAGCACAGAAAAGCGACACTAGTCAGAACAGCATTTTTGATAATAACTCATGACACGTTCACGAGAATCCCGTAAAACTTACTGAACATAAAACTCACTACCAATGTTAATGAATGCCTATAAAAGATTAACGTTCCTTGAATCAATTCATTTGAAAATTCAATGCCCAAATATGGCTCATCTCGCTACAGAACAACGTCTCATCATCATTGGACGTTTACAGACTGGACAGTCACAAAATGTAGTGGCCAGACAATTTATTGTGGTTAGAAGCACCATTAGTCGCCTTTGGAGATGATTTCAAGAAACTGCCTCAGTTGCAGACAGACCGCGCAGTGGAAGACCCATAGTCACAACTCCTGCTGAAGACCGCTTCATACGGCATCACCTCATTAATCGATTTGCATCTGCGTTCTCAACAGTCCAGTCAATGACAGCAGCTCGTCGAATTTCATATCAAACGGTTAGGAACCGGCTGCATGACGTAGGTCTGTGGGCTAGAAGACCCTACAGAGGTCCTGTTCTTACGGACCGGCATCGCCAGAACCAACTGCAGTGGGCGAACCAACATCGTCAATGGACCGTTGCGAATGATTGGAGAAGGGTTTGGTTTAGTGATGAATCAGTCTTTCTGCTCCAGCGACACGATAGACGGAGAAAGCGCTACGCCCAGAACTGCGTGGATGAGGCTCCTCCACATGGTGATAGAGGTGTATTGGAGTGGGGGACGATCAACTTCATGGGAAGAATTGACCTGGTGCAAATTGAAGGACGCCTGAATGCCCGGTTCTAAGGACTGTTATTGGCGGAGGTGGGGTGGAGGATATGCTCTCCACTCCAATGGCGTGCGTCTCACATATCCTCTGACAGTCAAGTCGAGCTCCTGGCCTTTTCGTGACAGAACTGTTTAAACTGACAGGAGAAGGGGCGAAAGCGAATATCTAGCTCCTGAAAACCAGGCGCTTCGGGTAGATGAGAGTCGTGTTTAGAAGCTCATCTACCGCTGCTGGCGAGATTCTTCAGCTGCCGTGCGTGAAGTGGGGCTCCTCCCGGCCAGTGAAGAAAGGTGTGAATGGGGTTGTCGCGCGGCACCACTGTGGAAAAGGTGAAAGAAAGGACTAAGCGAAGTAAACAGTAGTCAAATCACGGTACCTTTGATCTGGACGTCGGCCACATCCTAAGTGCACTCATATCGGGCGAAATGCCTAAACCGGCTTAACCCAGAGGTCAAGACATTGCTGGCGAGATTCTTCGGATGCCGCGCGTGGAGTGAAACTCCTCCCGGCCAAGGAAGAAAATGCGGAAAAGCAATTAGAGTTGTTGTGTGGCGCCGATATGAAAAAGTGATGGAAAGGATAAAGTGAAGCTTAATCGGTATGTCCATTAGTCTCACGGCTAGAGCTACTCATACCACATCACCTCTGCTCTAGAGGCCGACCACGTCCGAAATACACTCATACTGGTGAAATATTTCTAAACCGGTTTACACCAGGGGTGAAACTTGACTACACATGTCACGGTATCTTCGCTCTAGAGGTCAGTCACGTCCGATATACACCCATACTGGTGAAATATGCCTAAACCGGCTTACACCAGGGGTGAAACTTGATGACTACGCACGTCACAGTACCTCTGCTCTAGAGGTCGGTCACGTCCTAAACACGCCCATACTGGGATAATATGCCTAAACCGGCTTAACACAGGGGTGAAACTTACTAGTGGCGAGGATTCGTCCTTCTGGACAAAAGCTCCGTCCTGGTCACAACTAGGAAGGTTAGCGGCCACGACCACAAAATGCTGAAATCGGAGACACTGAACCAGGCCAGTCTAGATGGGCAGCCATCTCTCACCCGGCGGTGATGTTTGCGTATCCTAACCACGCTGAGGTTTTCCGGTGAGAAAGTCCAACTCTGGACTGGATGGGCTACCACCTGTCACCCAGCGGTGATACACGGGTATCTCAAAATACGTCGAGGTTTTCCAGTGAGAAAGTCCAACTCTAGCTTGGATGTGCTACCACTTCTCACCTAGCGGGGATATACTGATATCCAAAACACGTCGAGGTTTTCTGGTGAGAAAGTCCAACTCTGGATTAAACTGGTGCAACGAAAACCACGGTTCTGAGATCCAACAAGAATATAGGCTCAAGCCCTGCAAAACTTTGAACCTCTTGTGGTCCTCTCGGGGATCTCATGTGGTCCCCGAGGGGGCGGTCTTGGTGGTAGAAGCGAAGAAGAAGAAGCCTGAATGCCCAACGATTTTCCAACAGGACAACGCTCGACCTCATGTGGCACAACTCACCACCCACTTTCTCGCTGACAACAACGTCCAGACCATTCCGTGGCCATCCATGCCATCAGACGTGAACCCAATAGAACACTTGGGATGAACTCAGCAGACAAGTCCGCCAGCGAGACGTGGCGCCAACCAGTCTCCGACAGTTGTTTTGCACTGCGAAAAGACTGGGCAGCCATCCCACAATAACAAATCCAACGGTTAATCGGATCCATGTCAAGACCATACACCTTACTGAAACGGAGGCCCCAGTCGCAGAGAATAAAAGTCCAAACCAGATTGAATGAGCATCTTTTCACTGTTAAAGTCTTCATGCCAAGATTGAAACATTAATTCCGTAAAATAAAATGTTGATACAAGTTTGAAATTTGGTGTCCATTACGACTACACTAGTGTTGCGTTTCTTTTTCTGAACAGTATAGATAGGCGCCCCAAATCAGATACTGCATGGCGAACTTATATAATCTAAAATGAAGAACCCCCGTGGACACAGGGCCCTCGTGATGAATTGTTTAAGCCGATACAAAACTGTTTCCTCCCTCATCCTGTTTATTTATCTATTCTGTTGTGTCCATCACGGACCCTTCCTTAAAACAAGGGAAACCCTTCGGGCTCCGGAGCAATGCACAGGCTGATTCCCCCTCCCCCCCCCCCTTTTTTTTCTTTTGGCCTTCGTGAAGAGCTATGTTGAGCTGGGCCTAGGGTCAGGTACTGTTGGGCCCCACGTCCAAATACGGAGTTTCCATGAATTTGATTTCTAATACGAAAATGCGGGTGAAAACTGGGCTGCCGAGTCACGGGTACAGCGGTGGCTTTCCCGTCTCCCCTTTTCCGGAAGTGATGTAGTGAAACCAACTTTTTTTTACTTTGCTTTAAAGTACACTCCAGACAGTGAGCATTTGCTTCATATTCTGTAGAGCTAGCTCTTTGTTATTGTATAGAAAAACGTAGTTTGGGGACAGTTGGAAATTTTGCAGTTTTCCTCGGTTCACGAACAGTGCAGGTTGAACATCGAGTTTCCAGACATCTTCAGTTCCTCAGCCGTGCCGAATTAAAAGTACAAATAATGGTAAAAGCCGGCTGTAGAGACATACAATTTATTTTTAAAAAATGAATTGTCACCACAGGGGAATTGCTGTTCCAGTTTTACCTTCGGTTATCGGAGACCCATTTCCATGTCAGTTATTCATTTTCATGATAAGAACCTCACTTCATTTTCTGTACCGACTGTCAAATTCCATAGCGGATATTCTCAGACTGTTTTCTGGTTTGACTGCAAAATTTCATCCTAAACATTCTCAAACTGTTTTCTGTTTTGACTGCTAAATTTCGTCCTGGACATTCTCAGACCGTTTTCTGTTTTGATCGCAAAATTTCGTCGTGGTCATTCCCATACAGTTTTCTATTTGACCTGCTAAATTCAACGTGGGTGGCCGTTTTGTCCAATGCTTTTCTACACAGTACATTTTATACATTTACATCCTTATAAACAAAACACATGTTTCATATTAATCAACGCGAGCAAGTCATCTAGATAAAGATATTTCCGTGGGTAATAGAAAGACCGTTAATCCTGAACTTCATAGATTTTAAGAAGGCATTTGATAGCATACACAGAGAATCATTATGGAGGATTTTAAGTCTATATGGAATACCATCTAAGATTGTCAACATCATTAGTGACCTCTACAATGGATTTGTTTTTGCAGTCAACACAGAAGAAGGAATGAGCAAATGGTTACAGATTGAAACAGGTGTGAAACAAGGATGTATATTATACCTTGCTTTTTGGAATTGCCTTAAACTTCATAATGAACAAATGTTGCAAAGGTAAAACGGGCATTGATTGGGTACATGGGACCCAACTGGAAGATCTTGATTTTGCAGATGATATAATTCATATCAGCGACAATATGAAATCAATGCAAGTAAAAACAGATACCCTGTCTTCAGTGGCTAGTAAAACAGGACTTGAAATTAATAAGGATAAAATAAAAATAATGAAGGTTCTCATTAACGACGAAGGACAGATATACATAGAAGGAACAGCTGTTGAAGAAGTAAACCATTTTGCATATCTCGGCAGCTATATAGACCACAATGGTTACACCAGAAAAGAAGCTATAATTCGAATTGCCAAAGCAGCATTGATCTTCAAGAATCTTGAGAACATATGGCATTCAAAAGTTATAAGCACAAAAACCAAGTTAAGACTGTTCAATTCAAATGTAATATCCACTCTCATTTATGCGTGTGAAAGCTGGAAAACAACTAAAGAAATAGACAAGAAATTCGACTCTTTCGAAAACAAATGCCTAAGGAAAATACTCGTATAAAGTGGAATGAATTCAACGCGGAGATAAGACAGATGCGCAAACAACAACCAGTCTCATGGTTGATCAGAAAAAGAAGATGGACATATGTCGGTCATGTGATGATAAGAAACAATCAGAGAATCCCCAAACAAGCTATCAAATGGAACACAACAGGCCTAAGAAAAAGAGGTCGGTCACGTGAAACTCTAAACACTTTCAGGAGAAGTCATTTCAGTGGGCATAACATCCCTTGATGAGATTGAAAAACTCGCCGAAGACAGGACATCTTGGCGAACTACTATGCAGGACCTATGTGACGTTTAACGGCACGGGGAGGATGTAAGATAGTTTACGGAACTACACGCCCTCCTGTTTAGCCTCGTTGTTGGTTTCTCACAACATACCTGCAGTACTCGTAGCAGATTTCTCAGGCTGTCCTATTGGTGGAGGAGAACTTTTAAAGTTACCTTGCGCGGACGAACGGCGGGAAAATATTTAAAAGTTGACCGAGTGAATAGTGCGCCGTTCTCGTGGGTGTGCAATTGCTTGCCTTGCCAGAGTCTGTAGTTCGAGTCCCAGGTAATTCTCTTGAGATTTTTCTTTCTCTCTCACATATACAGTGCTTTGTCTGCTAATTTTTCCAGTGCTAACCATTCAACACTGTTCTAAATCACTTTACAGCGCGAAAGCTTCGTTGTAAAAATGTGTACCTGAAACCATAAACTGAAAGTACATCGGTGTGAAAACTTTGGTTATTTGTTATTGTTGTCCTGGTAACATAAGACACTTGCAGGAGGTCATGTATATATCTTTGCGTCTGAAATTTGGTACCTCCAGGAGATTGAATTTAAGCGATATAATTTCTGTGTCGTAACCTTGTTTCCTTACCTGGTGTCACGATTGATTTCAGTCGCATTAAAGACTCGACTATTCAAGCACCTGTTTTTTTTTTTAAGAGGTGTAAGATGACCAAGCGAATAGTGCGCTGTTCTCATGGTTAAGCGGCAGCTCACCGCGCCAGAGTCCGTGTTTCGAGTCTTGCCTTTTTTTTTTAAACCTAAAGTACTTTATGTACTGTGTTGTTTTGGTTTTTTTTGCGAATGCTAACCATACAACACTGTTCTAAATCACTTTACAGTACGAAAGCTTCGTTGTTTTTCATTAATAAATGTGTACTTGAAGCAGATGACGGTATGATTCCCTGTCGATAGTGGTTCTTCTGGCGTGTAATGTTCCAGGATGGGGTTTTTACACTTCCAGAAGATCGTAGGCATCAGTTTTCCGATGAAGGACGAAGTTGTGCTAAACTTCTTTGGTTTCGGCGAGGAAGAATGTCACTTATCCTTCCTGGCTAGCTTTGTTTCTGACTGGAGGTAATGTACCCAGCATTCGTCTGCAGTGACTATATGTCGTAAAAAAGCCATCTCCTTCAACTTCAAAACTTCGTTAAAAAGTTTCACTATATCCTTATTACCTTCTTTCATATCGAGGGTCAGTTGTTTTGGACCCATCTTTCGGAGACTTTACGATACTGCAGCACTTCTTGAATGATGTTGTGTGTAGAGCCATGACTGATCTTCAGTTCTTCAATCACCTCATCGTTATCCGCTGTTGTTTTTTTCCCGATATCATTCGTTCTACTTCAGCGTTAGCGAGACTGGCCGGAGCGAGCTGCATCCACCATATTTGATACATCACTTTTAAACTTTCTATGTCATTCATATACCCGCTGAAGCGACACACGCGTACCCTCATACTGCCTTTTCATTCTGCAATGAATATTTACAGGTTATTATCAGATTCATTACCTAAGAACGAAAAACTGTACGCGGTTCTTCTCTCGTGCATGCTTCCAAGGAAGAGGCCATCTTTGATCTTGTCTGCTGACATCATATTTCCAAAACAGCCAACGTGCCTGCACATGCATATATCTAGAGAAGAATGGCATAACATACCTTACTACAACTCGATTTAGGTTTTTCCAGAGCAACATTAAGGTTACTTTTTGACTCGTCCTCGTAGAATGTCTGGAGTAGAATGAAAGTTGCATGATAAAAGTAGAATATGAGACGTACCAGCGTGCCTAATTCTTCATCCGTGTAAAATAATGGTCGATCATTCCGTTCTCTGTATATCTCTCCTGCCATCCCCAAGATTGAAACTAAAGTCATGGCTCATTGTTTAATAAAACTGATTTGTCATAAATACAGAATAGTTAAGTTTGGAACAGAAAGCTTCAGCGAAAAAACACAGTACAGATGAAGCAGAAGCAACGACCGGACACACATTTATACAGACTCATACACCTAAAGTGTTCTTTTTTTTTTGGGGGGGGGGGTACTTGTCCTCCTCCCAGTCATGTCTGTCAGGTGGCCATTTTCGGCGCAGGTTGTCCGTGAATGGCCAAAGACGGCCAGGGACCAAGCATGATACATGTTCTCATGTAACTGAATGCACGCTGTAGACGAGAAAAACTGATACAAACAGCGCAAAACATGACTTTCCATGTACAGATTTTGTGACGCCAGGCGGACAGATATCTCTTGAGTGTAAAAATAAATTGCCAGGTATAAACATTATCTGCACTCTCGATATGAATATCGTCACATTACTCTGCTTATATAATTTAATTACAGCATGTTTGCCCTTCGGTCTGTTGTAATGTAAGCTGTTGGTGGGCTGTCCTAGGCAGCACAAGCAGCTTCTCTCGTGACTGACTGTGTGAAAGTCAATGCGACATCGTATAGCCTGTGTCAGATTTCTGTGGAAATCACCTGCTGGAACTTGCGACAGTATCGATAGGGTAAAGTTTGAAAGCTCAGGACGCAGAATCGGAGTGGATCAGTTAAAACAAGTACATGGGTGGGAAAGGGTCAGTGGGACAGCGGAAAATATAGAAGAGTCTGGGTCTAAGTGGGACAGTAGTAAAACAGAGGAATCTGAGTCGGACAGTAGAAAATATAGAGAAATCTGAGTGGGGCAGTAAAAAAGTACAGAATCATAGTCTGAGTGGGACAGTAGAATCAGAGTCGGAACCTGAGTAGGACAGTAGAAAAATAGAGGAGTCACAGTCTGAGTGGGACAGTAGAAAATATAGAAGAGTTAGAGTGAGTGGGACAGTGAACAAATAGAAGAATCATAGTCTGAGTGGAACAGCAGAAATATAGAGAAGTCGGAGTCCGAGTAAGACAGTAGGAAAATAGGAGTCCGAGTGGAACAGCAGAAAATAGACGAGTCGTAGCCTGAGAGGGGCTTTAGGGTACAAACAGGAGTGAAGCAAGGATATGTACTATCACCAACATTATTTATCTTAGCAGTAGACTGGCTAATGAAGGAGGCAACATCAGACAAATGCAGAGAATTACAATGGACCCTTGACACAGTGCTGGAGGACCTTGACTTTGCGGACGACATTTGTCTGTTATCAAGCAGCCACAAAGATATGCAAGTTAAAATAAACAAGCTAACTCAGAATGCAAACAACATAGGACTAAAGATCAGCGTAAGAAAGACAAAGTTAATGAAGCAAAATGTGAACAACAGAAATGTAGATAGCAAGTTAGTGGAGGAGGTCATTGAATTTGTATATCTTGGTAGTAGAGTAGTAGAAAATGGAGACAGCACAGAGGACATCAACAGCAGACTTGCTAGAGCAAGCCAGGCTTTTGCAGTGCTGCAGACTGTATGGAAATCTAAAAAAACTAAGCATGAATAAAAAAAATCAGGATATTTAAGAGTAATGTTCTAAGTGTACTACTCTATGGAAGTGAATGCTGGAAAATCACCAAAACCATAGAAAACAAGTTGAATTCTTTCCAGACTAAATGTTTACGAAGAATTAGAAAAATATTTTGGCCAAACACCATAAGAAATAACATCTTGTTGGCAGAAATGCAGATGAAGCCACTGACAGCACTTATTGAGGAAAGACGCTGGCGATGGTTGGGACATGTGCTCCGAATGACTGACAACTCGCTACAAAAAAAAAAGCACTAAGATGGACACCACAGGGGAACAAAAGTAAGGGTAGACCAAAAGAGACGTGGAGAAGAACAACAGAGAGGATGTTGAGCAATAAAGGGCTCACCTGGGCAAGAGCAGAAAAAAAGGCAAAGGACAGGCATTTGTGGAAAACCCCCGTGGAAGCCCCATGTGCCCTGGGCACTTAAGGTTCAGAGAGGGAGAGAGAGAGAGAGAGTGAATGGGACAGAAAATATAGAGGAGTCGTAATCTGAATGGGACAGTAGAAAACGTAGACGAGTCGAAGTTTGAGTTAAAGAATATCTGGTGTGGACTCCACAGTCCACGTCCACCCTTATACTAATAGTTACATATTTACAAATTGAGGTCCTGTCTGAATTTCACGGACTAGGCAGTAATGTAACTTTCACATTCTGAACACTCTGTATAATATGTTGATGTAATAATTATCACATAACCGAGACGAAACACTTACTTGAAATTTGCGAGTAGGGTAAGGGAGGTTGTTTTATTGCACTTGCTGATGCCATGAAGTGACAGAAAGTAGCATGTCTGTTATTCTCACTCCCTCCTCCCCACCCCCCCCCCCCTTTCCCACCGGCCCCTGAGACTTAGTTACTGGAGAAAAAGTACAAATCCCCCCCCCCCCCATTAAAAGATCAGTGAAGAAATATCCTCCTACTTGTCTGGAACATAATGATGATGATGATGTTGCAATGTGTCTGCATTAAAAAAAAATAATAATAATGAAATTTCAAATACTCATTATTCAGAATTCACTTCTATGATGTAAATGGCAGGTTCTATGCAGATTTCTCTACCAATATTCTTGCACGGCACGGAAAGCATTGAAAACTTCCTAAACTCATTATTTCAGTGTTTCCGGTAATATCCTATACCATTATGTCTGTTTCTGCGTTATTATCATGTGCCATAATGTTCCGTTGCTTCCTTAATATCCTGTACCGTTATGTTCTACAATCCCATTAATATCCTATAGCATTATGCTCTGCTGACCCGTTAATTTCCTGTAGCAGTATATTTAACATTCTCGCTAATAATATCATGTACTATTATGTTCTATTGCACCTTTAATATTGTGTACCATTATGTTTAACTGTCCTGTGAATATCATATATCATTATGTTCTATTTCTTAGTTAATATTGTGTACCAATATGTTTAACTGCTCCGTTAATATCCTGTACCATTATGTTCTTTTGCTCAGTCAGCGATGTGTACAATTATGTTCTGTTGCTTCGTTAATATCCTTTACTAGTATGTTCTTTTGGTTCGTTAATATCCTGTACTATTATGTTCTTTTGCTTCGTTAATATCATGTATTATTATGTTCTGTTGCTTCGTTAATATCCTGTACTGTTATGTTCTGTTGCTTCGTTAATATCTTGTACTATTATGTTCTGTTCCTCCGTTAATATCCTGTACTATTATGTTCTGTTCCTCCGTTAATATCCTGTACTATTATGTTCTGTTGCTCCGTTAATATCATGTACCATTATGTTCTGTTCCTCCGTTAATATCCTGTGCTATTATGTTCTGTTCCTCCGTTAATATCCTGTACTATTATGTTCTGTTCCTCCGTTAATATCCTGTACTATTATGTTCTGTTCCTCCGTTAATATCCTGTACTATTATGTTCTGTTCCTCCGTTAATATCCTGTACTATTATGTTCTGTTCCTCCGTTAATATCCTGTACTATTATGTTCTGTTGCTCCGTTAATATCCTGTACTGTTATGTTCTATTGCTTCGTTAATATCCTGTACTATTATGTTCTGTTCCTCCGTTAATATCCTGTACTATTATGTTCTGTTCCTCCGTTAATATCCTTTACTATTATGTTCTTTAAAAAAACCATAAAGGTATACATCTCCTGAATTTCACGATGGTGTAGCAGATAATTTAGACATTTTTTTTCTTGAACCGTGGATTTAATAATTACCCCACTCACTCCTTTTACGAGGGGTGATTGATAAGTTCTCGGCATACGGTACAACGGATTATTTGTGGACAAATATTTTGGGTTATTTCTCAACATAATCCTCTTGCAAGTTTATGCACTTAGTCCAGCGATCCTGGAGCATACGGATCCCTTCTTTATAAAAGTCAGCATCTTGTGCCAGTAGAAAGTTGTCTACAGCATGAATGACGTCATCATCCGAAGCAAATTTGCGACCACTGAGCTCATTTTTGAGTTTGGTAAACAGGTAATAGTCCGAATAAGCCAAATCTCGGGAATAAGGAGGATGTTCAAGAAGCTGGAAGCCGCATTCATGAATGGCAGCCATTGCCACCGCCGACTTATGAACTGGAGCATTGCCTTGATGAAAGATGACTCCTCTCGTTAATTTCTCTCGAACCTTTTCATTCAGTTTGACCCGCAGTTGCTTCACAAGATTAGCATAATAGGCCCCGGTGATCGTTCTGCCCTTGTAAAGCACACCTTCTGAATCCCAAAAGATGGAAGCCATTACTTTGCCTACAGACAGAACCACCTTTGCTTTCTTTGGAGTTGGGGATCCATGATGTTTCCACTGCCTTGACTGTTCTTTGGTTTCTGATTGAAAATGATGAACCCAAGTCTCATCCATAGTCACAAATTGCTAAAGAAACTTTTAAGGATCTGCAGAAAAATTACCAAGATTGTCTCTTGACATGCTGAGACGCTGTCGTTTGTGATCAGCTCCAAGAAGTTTCGGGACCCATCAAGCAGAGACCTTTGTCATTTGAAGATCATTATGAATAATGGCATGAATACGTTCCTGGGAGATGCCCAACTCAGTAGCAATGTACCGCTCAGTTAGTCGTCGATCCTTCATTATTGATTCTGCCGGTGGTTTCATCGGCGGTTGCCGTTCTTGCTCTTACTGGAAGGGGATCATCTTCCAGACTCTCCCTTCCATGTTTGAACTGAGCTGCCCATTTTCTTCACTGTGCTGTAAGAAGGGGCACTCTCCCCTAGAGTCTCCACCATATCCTTATGGATTTCCTTAGATGATAAACCCTTGATGCAGAGGTAGCGAATTTTATCAATTTCTACCACCCCTTGCCACTTCAGTAGCCTGTAAAAGAAAATGGTTGCAGTTAATTTCTTGAAACTTGGTGTTTAATCTTACATTAACCTGATCTACAAATGCGCCTAATATCAACTATGTGTTTCAAGTAAGTGTACCTTTTGCCGAGAACTTATCAGTCACCCCTCGTTAGTTTATTTGTTCTTGTTTTGTACTTTGCAGGTGTTTCTCCTTGTAGTTTTATATAATAATTCTTCCTCATTCATATATTTCCAAAGGCGCCAAACTTCATTATTACTCATGCTACAAAGTATAGCAAGATTCCGAATACTGAAATATAACATCGAGCTAATTTTGTTTTATAGATATGAAGCATGGTCCATGAATAAGAGAGTACAGCGAGAAATGGAGGCCATGGAAATGTGGTTCATAAGAAGAATATTGAAGGTACCATGGACAGCTAAAGAAACCAGCGAAGAAGTCTTAAAAGAGGCTGGAGTTAAAAGGCAAATTACAGCAAAGATCAGAGGCAGACAAGCGAGATTTGTAGGACATTTTTTGGGAAGAGGAAAATTGGAACACAGAGTTTGCAACTGGAAAAATTGAAGGAAGAAGAGACAGAAGAAGACAGAGAGAGAGAGAGAAGTTACTGGATGGGCTATCAGTTTGGCTAGGAAGAAAGTCACCGGCGGATCTCATAATCAAGTCTAAAGACAGGGAATTGTGGAGAGAAATGATCGCCTTCGACACGCGGCATGGCACTTGATTGATTGATTGATTAACAAAGTGTATTCTCTGCTGATTTAATAGAGCCCTATTCCAAAATCTAATTTAATTAACACAGCTGATTTAATAGCGCCCTGTTCTAATATCATTATATTCTTGTTCTGAATTTTTACCATTGATTACTATACGTAACTATTTTAATGTCATTTGTAAAATGTATTATTTGATTATTCCCAGTATATTTACGAGTTTCTTTGTACCGAGAGAAAAGTTAGTTCCTTTTCACGATTTGCTTCCAGATTTACTGTGCCCAGAATATCAGTACGCAAAAAGAGGAAGAAGAAACATTTCTAAGCAGTAAATTTAATCTGACATTCAAAGATACCATTGTGTGCTGTAGCGTGGTTTCGCTAGTTCTGGGCTTATTCAATAAATAACCCCCCCCCCCCCCCCAACCACAAAAAAAAAAACAACTGAGGTGTGATGTTAAATTTTAAAAATGTGACAAAGTTGTTGGTCATACAATGAAGGAATTTGTCACGGATAAGTTCCCTGTTAAAGATTTTGCTGTTTCTTCATCATTTTAGTTTGAGAGTCGACATCATAAACCGGACAAATGAGATTCCCCTCTCCTCGTGTCGTCATTCACTGGAGTCATGCGCAGTCTCGCACGTTCACTTACTGTACTCGTTCACCCTAAGCTAGCCCACCTTCCCCCATTCCTGTGGTTATCGTTCTGCCTTCTGCGTCACATCCGTTTGTCCTTTATGCTCCTCTAAGATCGTCTACCCACCGCGTTATTTTAAGATGGCAGATGCAGATCTGGACAGGATGGGAGAACGGAAATGTCTGGGTGCAGGATAGGGGCAGTAATGCAGTGGAGATATAAGCTAACATCAGTTTGTTTTTTTTTTTGTCATTCCATTTTCTCTGTTGCTCCTGTTCCCATCGGCCCTGATCTGTGAACCGTTCTTTGTTGTGGAGCGGATGCCGTGATGATGGCGAATCGCGGTCATCTGTTCTTTCTTGTCGAAGTCTGAACACCTCAACCCTGAATTACGTTGTTTTACGCTCGTTCCATTCCAAGGCTGGAATTGAAGGATACGTGCAGGTATCATCATCATCATCATCGTTGCTGTCTACCCTGCACCGAGTAAATTGAAATTAATCTAGTGGACAAGATGTCCATATGTAAAACACTACTTTACTGCTTTTATCTGTAAATTTTGTTTGCTTTTTATTTTAAAATTCAGTTTTATTTTTTCTTGGTGTGTGTGTGTGTGTGTGGGGGGGGGGCAGAAAAGAGGAGACACCCAGTTAGTTAAAGAGTGCATATAGTCCATACAGAGGAAACTGTCGCAGTCAGGTACAGTCACATTTCTGTATTCTGGAAGTGAAAATGCTACAGTATACACATGCTGTGTTTTGGTGATATGTCCAGGAGAGACGACTATAAAAGGAGGTAAATGGAAGCTTATTTTGCTGAGAAGTTTTATCACGAATGATTCTTATTAGTATTTCATTAGCATAATTCTCAGTGTGCGCGACATTAATATCCAGTCTGCTTCCACGTATATCGCTTGTCTTTTAGTCTGTTTGCACTTGTGTCTCTTGTTTTTCAGTTTATCTCTTGTCTTTCAGCTTGTTCTTGTGTCTCTTGACTTCCTGTCTGTTTGCACTTGTATTTCTCGTCTTCTAGCCTGTTTGCACCAATATATATCAATGACTTAATATGAAGTAACTACCAGCTCCTGACTTGAGTTTTGCAATAGCTGTCAAGTAATAAATTATCAGTATACAATTTTCTAACAAGATTGAGGATGTGAATGTACAGATTGATAAAATAACATTCATACTGTATATCTAATGGTCTAGGAAAGTCTTGACAATTAATTAATGAACATGGTGAAAAATTGCTGCCATTATTTCAGTATCGCGGACTGATAACAAAATATGGTCATCTAAGAACATCAAAACAAGAACCAAACTTAGGCTTTTCAATATAAACGTAAAGACTGTCCTACTATATGGTGCAGAGACATGGGTTATGACCAAGACAATACAACAGAGGATACAAACATTCATGAACTACTGCTTGAGGAGGATTTTAAACATTAAATGGCAGGACAAGACCAGGAACGAGGAGGTCTGGAAAAGGGCAGAACAAGTACATATGAACCTACAAATCATGCTTAGGAAATAGAGGTGGATTGGCCACACTCTGAAGAAATCCGACATCACCATAGCAAGACAGGCACTGACATGGAATCCTCAAGGAAATAGAAAACAAAGAAGACCTAGACTTACCTGGAGAAGAGAAATTATGACAGTGCTCAGAGACAAGGGATACACATGGAAGGAAGCAGAGAATAATTCCAAGAACAGGGATGACTGGAGAGCCTTTATCCGTGGCCTATGCTCTCAAGGGAGTGAAAGACGATGATGACGACGACGGCGGCGGCGGTGGACTGATTATTGTGGGAGCAGTAGTTGCCAGTCTGTTAGCGAATTTTACTGTCTGTAGCTTTTGGACTGGCCCAGGTTCAGTATTTACACATACAGTTAGGTTAGCTGTAGGCGTCAGATCGACCCTCACTGCGCACAATCGAATGTTCCTAGCATTGGATGATAGCGAAGGTAATGTGTTATTTCTTTCACCTTGCTTTCCAGTCGCGGTACTTGAATGGTCGGCTAACGGTGTGTAACCTTGCCATGTCAGTGCTAGTGGGTTAAGCTCTTCATTTAGGGGCCGCTATTAACACAGCATAGGCTGCCTACAGATATGCAAACAGCTCGCTCGCTCCCTCTCTCTCTTTTCTGTCGCTTTCCCTCCCTCTTTCATTCTCTCTCCCTCTTTCATTCTCTCACTTCCTCTCTTTCTCTCTCTTCTCTTCTCTGTCACATTCCCTCCCTCTTTCACTCTATCTCTTCCCCTCTTTTACTCTCTGTCTATGTTCTTTTCAAACACAGCGGTTCCATCAGGGTGGAGCTAGACCTTACACCACCACTCCATAGGTCCTGGAATTCCTGCATTCCAAGTTCCAGCATCGCATTAGTGTCCAATTGTTTCCCACAGCAATTTCAGTGTAGATTCTCTTGACCACCGTGTAGTCCAGATTTAAACCTATGTGATAACTTCCTCTTGAATTATATGAGGGACAAAGTATTCAGCAGTGCTGTCCGAAATCAGACTAAAGAAGAGGATCACGGACAGTTATGCGCACATCACACGAGAAATGCTCACCCGTGCTGTACAGAACTTTGTATTACATCTCCAAGCGGTTCTAGAGTCCCAGGGGGCTCATATCGAGCATGTTATCCACAAAGCTTCCCATATGTGAAATTTGAATCCTTGTTTGTTACTTTGACGCAGTTTTCCTATAACTAAATTCGCTTTCGTCAGTGTACTGTTAAGTTGAAGTCGGCAAAAGTTAACTGAAACACACTGTTATTTAACTTTCATGTTTTATTAGCACATGAGATAATATTTCGAATTTTCGTCTTGGCTTACTGCTTTTTGTTTTCAGCTGTGTCTGGAGAACTATGTCAGGAGGACAGCGAACAAGTTTTATTTTATACGAACAGGGAGAGAACAGACAAGAAAAGGGGAGGAGGGGAGGGAGGAAGTAGTATGAATGACCGCATCATTATGAAAGCTGAGAAGTGAATGTAAGACGAGCCCCCGTGCGTAATCTGAATTATTTCTTCCTATGAACTGAGTCAGTGGTCCTCATACTGATGTCCATGGACCCTTGTAGGACTTCGAAGGATATGCGATGCCTTGATATGAAGAATATTAGAAATATGTGAAGGCTTAAACATGTGGTGAGAGAGTAGGGGAGGAGTGAATTATCATTGTCTTCCTTGGTTGCAACATGAAACAGTTTGGGAAGCATTATCTGAGCAAAAATATGACAGTATATTGTTTCGCTTTTTGTGTAGCGTCTGCTTAAACAGATGGCACAAACTCCTGTTCCTATCTTTTCTAAGCTGACCATCTCACTTCCTTTCAAGTTTTCATAACCTTCCTTTCCGTATTATGGATATGATTTTGACCTCTGTGCCCCCCCCCCCCCAAAGTTAAGGATCCAGATGTCTTCCTTCTCATATCCATGCTTTGTGTTGTATCTGTTTAAACTGCTTCACATTTCTTATCAATGACCGTCTGACTTCTGTGACTTGGAAAAAGTATTGTATGATGTACAGATGTCTGAACCTTGAAGAAAGGGTCTTAGTTTCGTGCACGGACATCAGTGTATGTCGAAAACTAATGTATTCATGTTTTATAGATGCAGATTATGAATGGAGTTGTGCATTTGTGTTGGTTTTATCTTTCCTAATTTTATCCATCTAGATATTTGACTTCGCCCACTAATATCATTTGCGCGTTCTAAACTTTAATTTGGCATTTATTCTCATAATAATAGCTTTCTTGACATGATTATGTCAGCACACCACAACTTACTTCACACGCCTATCTGTATTCACACATACGTGTCATTGCTTCAGTCTACTATTATACAAGCTCGTTTTTTCCCCCCGAAAGCTTGGGGGGAGGGGGGTTCCTTCGCTCCTCCAATCCTAGTATTAATGTGTTTATGCTTAGGAATAATCAAGTTCTGTTCTCGTAATGTTTTCTAAACAACGAATCCGTTGTACTGTTCTTTGTTTTCAACATGTTATATAACTGTTTTCCAGTCGATGTGTTTTTTATGCTTTGTTTTTGCAGACGAAATTTTTAAAAAATCACTATAGCTTTAATTTTCGTTTTTTTCAGTTTCTTATGCAGTCGTTTTCCTGAGTATGTTTTGTTATTTCTATGCTGCTTTCAGGAAATGTTTATAGTTATCGTACTGAGTTTTTGTGCTTCTTCCATTAGTCTATCCCTGACGATATTCCTGATCTCTCACTATTTCTTATACCGTTTTGTTTTTTTAAAAATCCACATTTGTTCTCTTCTTTCGGGTTCCGTGATACATGTCAGTTCTAAAACGGAAGGTTTTGTCTGTCTCCAGACTTGTCAGTCTTGGAAGTTTGAAAATTTTGTCTGACATCACTGGAAATAGTCTGTTTCTCATCATCGCGCTTTGTGGTTCGGTCATTGCATGGACGTTAGTGTTTATTATGGTGATTTTAGAGTACATTGTGATGTTTTATTTCCCGTAGAGTGTGTGTTGTAGTTAAAGTGCTTGTTCAGCATTTTCGGAGGACAACGTGAGAGTTCTAATCACTCGTGATTGCAATTTGATCTTTCAGGCCGTCCTACTTGGGTCGGGCGATGGAACTGTCGCGTGACAATTGTGCCAGGCCAGTTGTTTATTGGATTTGAAGGTCAACAACAGGCAGATGTTCTTAGTTTAGATAAAAATGTATGGTTTTCTTAAGTGCTTTCTTTTCTGTTTATTATGGGGAGAAAGGAAACAATTGGACCCGATTGCGTTAATAATGATGGTGATAATAATAATAGTGGCGAAGTTGTTAGTACACTCATGATTGTGACGGGTGATTCGATTCAGGACTAGGCCCTGGTCAGCGCAGCTTGAAAAAAAAAAAACAACGGTGCTGTTGGGGGAAAATATTGCTATCAGACGTGATAAGACCACATCATTCTTAATAGTTCGCGTTTGTGCCTCTTGTTTAGATGGGAGATAGTCCAGGCTTGCCAAGAGGTAGACTGAAGTGAAGTAGAGTGCAGTAAAGCTGCCACATTCAGTAGATGAGACTGAAGTGAAGTCCAGTGCAGTAAAGCTGCCACATTAGTAGATGTTACTTGAGAATGTGGCACGAGTAACATAACAAGCACGTTGTCACACAAGCAAAGGTCGTCAAGATCATCAAGCATCAACATCAAATATCTGTCCACCTGCGTGTTTAATTATATCTATCGAGATGCCGTCCATCAACCTTTCTGTCCGCCAGTCGGTCTCTTGTTGTGCGTATATCAGTGTGACAGCCTGTTATTATCATCACACAGGTCACGACATTGACGCAGCGTAATTTGAACCCGGTACCTATATCAGAGAAAAATATACAGTGATTGTTACAGATTACAGGTCACGTAAAGTTTACCGTGCCTGCGAGTTTCTTGACTTGCTGCCGTGACTTGGCGCTTGTCCTAGCATGTTTTGGAGTTATCGCGGATCCTGTGTGTTCTACAGCCGGAAGAAATGTGGTCATTCTGTGGAATTATAGAACACTGGTGAAAATCGGTCAGACGCAAGCATCAGAAATCAAAACTCTCGCAGATACATAAGTCACATCAAAGTCACAGAGCAAGTATATTGATACTTTCTTCGCACCAGTATCAACGAGGCATACAATGAGGCCAGCATCCTTGTAGTTTCAAAGAATAATGTACTTTAGAAAAAATATAGTTGATTTCTGGAGACATCATTTTTATTTTTCATTCATTTTTTAACCCTATCATTAAAAAAAAAACGATTGCGCACACGTGCACGGCTTTACCTAGTCTCGTTTCTGTTGCGAGTATCACGTGATAAGACAACTATAATAGTCGATTGCTTAAATCAGTACTTTTTTTATGAAATCTTCGTGTTGGTTTTCATCACGTGGTTTAAGTCAGTGGTTCCAACTTTTTATATCCAAGGGCCCCATTTCCTACCACATTTAAGTAGTTGACCATTAGCTTATATTCATTATCGCGGCACTACAAGTATTAGCCCTTAATTGTTTTTATTCAACAGGTGGCACTTAATACCAAATTGATAACGCAGCTACGAACAACCAGTTAATGGTTCGCGGACCACAGGCGTAGTCAATTTTTTGATTGAGAGCAGAGTACTACGTTCAAGCCTCTGTCATTGTTTGTGATATTTTTATTGTATCTCCTAAACATCATTTATCATTTGTTTTATTAAAAAAAACATATTCGCGCATATTTTCTTCTCCCCATTCTATTCTTTGATTCCGGGTCGCAGCACATGCTTCCCCTCCCCTCTTTGTTTCCATACGCTTATTGTTCTTTTTTTAATGTTTTATGTTGTTCGAATGAGTTTCCATACCCACTGTAACAAGATTATTATTATTATTATTAATTATTATTATTATTTAAATGTAGGTTTCTGCCCCCTCCATTCACATAAACATCGATAAACTGACTAACGGTTTAACGTTCGTGTCAGCCCTGTTCAGTATTCTTTCCTGCTGTCCATAGGCCAAATCTCCACTCGTGACGGACAAGCTGGTATGCGGCCCCTGTACAGCCCATTCTTGATGTACTTGCTTTGGTCCTATCATTATTGCCACGATGGAGGCCAGACGTGGGCCCAGCACACGGCTGTTTCAGCTTTGTCAGATGTGGCCCCTGCTGCCATTGGTACTGCTGCTTTTGTTGTCTCCGTTGATGGCCGTCCTTGGTAAAGATGGAAACGATAGGTGTTCCATGAAAACAGTTCGTAAGTACAGAAAACTATATTTGGTCATCGTTCACATTGCTCTCTCACCTTCCTGAAGCATTTAAAATGCATAAACTGTTTAAAAAAAGTGGAAACAGCTTTATTAATTAACGAGCATACAGTTGTGACGTTTCACTGTGAACCTTAATCATACAAAAACACACAGGATGAAGAAATAGACAAAGAAGATAAAATATGAATTCACAGGAATGCTACGTAAAAAGTAGGAATGGAAAAAAATGGAATAAATAAAATAAATGGAGCACCTAGCTGTGGCTTGTAAGAGGCTGTGTCTAGAAATGCGCATGGTGGAGTGTTGAGAATGTTTGTAAGAGGCTGTCTCTTGAAATGCGTACGGTGGAGTATTGAGAATGCTTGTAAGAGGCTGTCTCCAGAAATGCACATGGTGGAGTGTTGAGAATATTTAAATGGAGACTTATGTTGTGTGATACGTGGGTCATAAAGGGATGTGGAGGGGGGGGGAGACAGAGACTGCAGAAAGGGGAGAGTGATATAATGGTAATCTAGCTGGGAGAAGGTGGAATAGGTTATTGCACTTGGAGTAGAGGGGTTGTAATCTGATGCCATGAGGAGGTTTTGAAATATGTGGAGCAAGTGAGAAAGGAGTGGAACTCGATGCAGAGGGAATATGCTTGTAGGAGAAGGGAATGTTAGATGTAGCTGAATTGTAAGTTCAAACCATGTGGTTCCAGTGACCTGTATTCCTGAATGTAGCAGTTCTCAAGTGTTAGGTGGCTTCTGTCATTGGCGTGGCATTGTTTGGTGGGTATTACCAGAAAATCAGATTGGATAGGCGCCTGTGTCGGGATAACTCGGACTTTATGGATCAATCCAACAAATTAATAGAAAGTTTTTTTGTCATCGCCACTATCCAGAATGTGTCCTTTGGAAGGCATTTAGCTGTTTCCAACCAGTGAGCCGTGAAGAGGCATTCAGGAAAAAAACCCTCTAACCTCATCCGGCAGAATCAAACTAGCTTTCATTTCACCCACATGATTAGATGGTTAAGAAAATTCTTAATCGCCATCTGCCACTAATCTAACTCGACCCCTATTAGCATACAAATGAGAACCATATCTTAAGAACATCCTCGTCCACAGTCACCTGAAATGGAATCTTGCATATGTTGGCACCAGAAAATGTAACTGCCCTCGCTGTGTTACCTGCCCTATAGTCTGGAAAATGAAAACGATCTCCTATCCCAAAAACTATCCTCTCTCTCCATGAGGGATTCATATGCAAGTCTCATAATGTGATATATGCTATCATATGCAGAAGATGCAGGATAACCTATATTGATGAAACTGGTCTCAGATTAGATGACCACATGCAAAAATATCTGTTTGATATCACCCATCATGCTTCGAAACCAGTCCCTAATCATTTCAATGGCTTCGACCACAGAGGCAAATCTAATTTTCTGATAACAGCCATCAAACAATGCCACTCCGATGATAGAAGCCACCTAATGCTTGAGAAATGCTACATTCAGGATTATAGGACACTGGAACCACATGGTTTGAACTTGCAATTCAGTTACATCTAACATTCCTCTCTCCCACAAGCATATTCCCTCTGCACCTCACTTGCTGCACATATTTCAAAACCTCTTCATGGCATCAGATTACAACTCCTCTACTCTAAGTGCAATCACCTATTCCACTTCTCCAAGCTAGATTACCATTATACTACTCTCTCCCCTTTCTACAGTCTCCCCCCTCCCCCACATGCCTTTATGACCCACCTGTCACACAACACGTCTCCATTTAAACATTCTCAACACTCTACCTTGTGCATTTTTAGACGCAGCTTCTTACAAGCCACAGCTAAGTGCTCCATTTATTTTATTTATTCTATTTTTTCCATTCCTACTTTTTACGTAGCATTCCTGTGAATTCATGTTTTATCTTCTTTGTCTATTTCTTCATCCTGTGTGTTTTTGTATGATTAAGGTTCACAGTGAAACGTCACAACTGTATGCTCGTTAATTAATAAAGCTGTTTCCACTTTTTTCATAGTTCATACATTTTGTTATCAGTATGATAACCCGTAGCTGATATGCTGGCATCAGGGTTAGCGAACCATAGCTGACCAAGACCCTGTCCCACCTCTCCGTGGTACCCCCAGTAACAGGCCTAGCCTGGCTAATGGGGCAGGGATTGCCAAAGTCCCGTGTTGGTGAAGTCTGCTGCACACCCCATGCTTTTTAGCTGTACCCCGGGACTGAAAAAATAGCTGCCATAACCTGCTCCTACACTGATATGATGCTGTGCCTCAACACTTCTAAAGCATCGGCTGTGAAGAACAGCTCACAGTTATGGGGAGATTGCACAAACAAACAGATCACAGCTTTACTGCAGTGGCTTTGCATATAGTTATATACTTAGTTGTGTATACTTATACACTAATTATTTGTGTGTTCCTGAAGCATTTGTGCTATTTCTTCATTTTGGGCATTTTATTTTAAAACATTGATGTACTTCATTTAAAAGAAAAACTATTTTGTGAGTTCTTGTTCCTGTTTTTTTTTTTCTTTCTAACAACAAAAGTAATAAGGAGTACGAATAAGAATTAGTTCCTTGAACTTGTAATGAGGAGACATCAGCAAGAGAATCTGTGATCACTAGAAAACACACCAGGGAGAAAGAAGGAGAGATAGGCAGAGAATGAAATATCAAGATAGGCTGATCAAGTGGTGCAGAAGAAGAAAAGACTACAAATCTGATTTCAAATACCAAGGACTGCTTGAAATGGAGATGCATAGTAATGATGATGTAGATGATGATATTTTAGTTCGTTTTTGTTTTTTTTTTTTGTTCTAAATATTGTTATTTTGACTGTTCATTTTTAAAGGTCTTTTTTTTCTTGTTTGTTTTGTTTTAAATATTGTGTTCATTTTGAAGTCTTTAAAATATTTGTATTGTTTATAATTTTCAATATTTTCATTATATGAGCTGCTTTTATATGTTCATTTTCGGTTTGCTTTAAAAAAAATCATATTTCATCTTGTGAAATTTTCAAACCTTTTATTTACATGCACAGCACAAATCATATTGTTTCATCATATGTAAATATTTAGAGCTTTTGTTTACATACACAGCACACAGATCATATTGTTTCATCATATGTAAATATTTAAAGCTTTCGTTTACATACACAGCACATTGTTTGGGAAGTATTCTGACAAGTAATTTCTGTTTACATACAAAGCACATTGATTGGGAAGTATTCTGACAAGTAATTTCTGTTTACATACAAAGCACATTGATTGGGAAATATTCTGACAAGTAATTTCTGTTTACATACAAAGCACATTGTTTGGGAAGTATTCTGACAAGTAATTTCTGCCTGCCATCGTTGCTTACTTTTGTGTAGTCTCAGCATCTGTCAGTGTTTTATCACATCTCACTTTTCTTACCATTTATGTCTGACTTACACCTTATGTCACTTTTTTCTCTTCATTAATCACAGGCATATACCGTATGTCACTATTTTCTCTCCGCTAATCACAGACATATGCCACATGTCACTGTTTTCTCACCATTATCACAGATGTATACCTTTTGTCACTTCTTCTCATCTTTTATAAGAGACATATACCTTATGTTACTGTTTTCTCATCATTTATCACAGATGTATAACATGCCAGTGCATTCTTACCATTTATCATAGACATGCCATATGTCACTGTTTTCTCACCATTTATCACAGACATTTACCATATGTCAATGTTTTCTCACCATTTATACCTTATTTATACCTTTTATCACTGTCATTTGACATTGTCTTGTGTGAACAGGTCAATATCCCCAACAAGCCCACTATTTCTACTATAATGGTCAGCACCTGCCCATCATTATTGAGGACAGTAACCGCATATCAAATCTCATCACAAATAGGATACTTAAGATACTCTTGGAGGTATGATGTCATCATGTACCATTGATGTCACAGATTTTTTACCTTTGTTTAGCCACAGAATGCTGTTTCAGGTGACTCTTTTCTTCATCATGGCCAGTAATTCAGAGTTGATCAAGACCTTACCTCACTGTCTCTCATCCATTTTAAAAATAGTTCATATTTTAATCCAAACTTTTTCAGTACTTACTTGGCTGCAGTTAAATGCCTCCTTTAAAAAAACAAAACTATACACATCTCATATTATTGATTTGTCAGACATCAGGTTCTGTTGTAAAAGAGCAGTGTTCAGTAGCTGATAGTTTGCTTAGAAGTTATCTTGGAGAATGTGAAAGAATGTGATGTGACAAGAACTGCATAGAAATTTTTTTTTATTAGTTGCCTCCCATTGTAGCTAATTATTCTTAGAGATGTTCTTTATGTGATTTATGTACTTGTACTTAATCAGATGTGTGGTAAGAATGAAAGATAAGTGATACAGGGCAGAATGTCTGGTGGGCCTGCATTGCCAATTCTTCACCCTTTGAAAATAAAGGTTGTTTGTTCATTCATCCCTTAAGTGGACAGTGTCAGATTTATCAACAAAGGAAGCAAGGATTTTCATGATGGAGCTTTCTGAGAAGCTTATCATTATAGCTTAGGCTTCAGACTATATTTTTTCTGTATATGCCCCAGAAAATGAAGAAAAGTCAATTTACTGTTACCATCTGTCACCAGAAATATGATCATCACTTGAAGTAGTATTTCTTGCCACATGACCTTTTTGCTTGACTATGCTGCTTATTTGGATTTTTTTAAAAATCATATTTTGAGTTTTCCTCATCAGTGAATTTCTTTCAATTTTCCTTGTCTGAGAAGTTGTACAGTGTAGTATGTTTGAATGTTTTTGTTTATTAGTGTCAAAACTGAGCCATAATATATAGTATGCCACAATCTTCATATTTTATATTCACTTCACAAAACATGATTCTTTACAGTTGTTTGATAAATGAACTACATTGTTGTCTGCTAATCATGTAAGAAACTGGAATTTGTATGTCAAATCAGGTTCCATTGAACCAGTGCAAACATCTCAAGGTGTCGTAATATTATAGTCCTAGGAGGCATGCTCCAAATAGTCTGGGGTGGTTGTATTATTACAAGCAGTTTGATCTGCTTTGCCACATTTCAGTTTTGTTCACAGATTTCAGTGTGTGCAGTTTTTTAATGACAGATGATGACATTCTTTCTGTCTAGTAGATGTTAGTCATTATGTAATTGTTGTGATTTTCTTCATGTGATATATGATCATGGCACTTGATTGCAGCTTAGTAGCAATGTGTTTGTTCTGAATAGCCAGTCAGTATTCTTATTACTTGTTAATACTTATTAATATAATACTTGTTAATACTTATTAAACTATCAAGACAAGCAGGAAAGTTTCAGACATGACTGAGTTATCCATGTCATAAGTACCATTTATTGGTAGGATTCATATCTGTTTCAGTGGGTTAACATGTGAGATATATTCCAAATCTCTCTTGAATGTCAGATAAGAAAAGTACCTTTATTCTCCTGTCTTTGATGCGATGATTGAAAGCTGTATTCATATCTGACCTTACAGTGAGAAGGGAAACAATCTGGAGTGGTCTGCTTGTGCCTATGCTTGTTATCTGTTCTTGTAGCATTTCTGTGATGTCTTTCTCAATAGTTTGCTCAGTTTTGACAATGTTAACATTTTTTTGTTATTTCACCATGAGCAGATGTAGATTTTGGCATTTGATAACAGATCAGACATAGATTTTGGCATTTGATAACGGATCAGACATAGATTTTGGCATTTGATAATGGATCAGACATAGATTTTGGCATTTGATAACTGATCAGACATAGATTTTGGCATTTGATAACTGATGTCAAAACTTGACAACACCTGCTTGTTGTAAATATGAATACTTTCATTGATACTTTTTTGGTCCCCTTGTGTTATCCACTGTTAATGGACAGTTTACTGGTTCTCTAAAAGTGTGTTGGAGGGTTTGTTTGATCATTAGAGCAGATTTGTTATTTTGCATTTTTTACACATGGGCATTCTTTCATCACTATATTTTCTATATATTTGTTGTGTGTCAAAGATTCTGTATTTATAAATTTATAAATATTTCAGAAGCTTTGTAACTGAACCATCATGATCTTTTACCTGTTCATGTCACATGACCAGATGTTGTGTTTACTGAGATAGTTAAAGGCCCAGATAATGTTCTTATTAAATGCAAGTTTTTTTTTTAACAAATAACAGAATATAGCTGGTTATGATCGTGTGGAGATTCAACACTGTCAGATTTATGACAACCAGAATATCACTGCACTTCTGGACAGAGTTTCTGGGAGGACTTCGTCCAGGTAGGTCTTGACAGGATGATACCAAATCTAAATAATAAGTCCCGTTTCTGACCAGAAATTTTTATTATGAACTGAGGTAACACTCAGAACTGACATTTGTCTTCAATGTCAGTGGATTATAAAAGTTAAATATACTAATCTCAATGTACTGTAGTTAAGTGGTTGCTGTGGCACCACATAAAGGATATAAGGATTTGAATAAAGTCCACTAAAGGAAGTAAGGAAGGCCATCACAACTTGATACCTTATTTCTAAAAACTTCACCATCACATTCAGTTTCCCAGAATTTTCAGTTCACACTTACAGGATAGTGTTAAAATGGTGGAGGCATTAGAGAACTAAAGTAGTGGTTCTCAGACTAGGGCCATAATGGGTCAAGTGGGGGCCCACAGAGCAGATCTAAAGTAATGTAAAATGCCAGAACCGTGTGAAGATTTTAAATTTATTTCCAAGTAGGGAGGTGGAAGAGAGAAGAGTGTATAGGGCCACATATTATCTTCAGCTTTGGGGATGCTCACTCTGAATGGGTTATGGAACTTTGGTCTAGAGCTGTATAAAACTGGATTATAAAATATTTCTAAATATTGATGGGAGCAGTTAAGGAGAGAGAAGGAATTACTGAATGTGCTGCTTTCTAATACACTATGAGTTAAAAACATTACAGAAAAGATATTATCGATGTATGTTAACAGAGTAACTGGACAGATTACAGATTACTACAAAAAGATTTTATAGAAGGAAATAATACTACATCATTTTTAAGAAATCTTCCATAAAGGACACAGTGTCAGTTCTGCAGCAACATAAAAAACAGAATAGTTTGCCACATGCTAGCTTTCATATCTTCACGAAGACCTAGTACATGTTGTATATTAAGACAATACATTTCATTATATTTATTGTTTCATGTAAGCAGGGCAGAATTTGATAAAAAAAATGAATTTAAAAAAAATTCACATTTTCTGTGTAGCCACTGTCAGCCCCCACAACCAAAGCCAGGATCAATCCCAGATGTAATGATCAACCTAGAATCTTGGATGGTTGCTGGTTTCAACAAGGCCTCATGGTTAGATACAGGAGAGTTGGTGGATGCTGGACCTTTGGGGCCACAAGGAAGGTATACTGCTAAGTCATATCTACATTTGTTGTGCTAGCTGATAATTGTACTGTATAAAAGTAAGCTATAAATTGTCACAAAAATTGATTGGAGAAGAAATTATTATTTTAACCATGTCAAATTTTACCTTTCCTAGAGAACAGCCTAACCGTAAAAAAATCAAACACGTGATACTTACTACTGAAAATACCATGACACATCTTCTGAACCACGTCTTTCTGTAGATTTATGAGTGGGCAATGAAACAACACAGACGTGCAACCTTACCTATACTTTCACTGTACAAGATAGTGAAGGCTCAGTGGTCACATAAACCAACTTAGAATTTTATGTAGATTTCACATTAGACATGGGTACTTTTTTCCCTTGTGTGCAGTTTGCAAGTAGTGTGCTGTAAAAGGATCATATTTCAGCAAAATCTAATAGATAGGAACATCTTCTTGGTGGTAGAATGGTCAGTGTTCCGAGCACAATTTAAGCTTTATGTTATAAATGACTGTGCTTCATGACTTCTGACTTATAATGATTAGCATATTACAGACGTTGTTTCTAACTTAAGTTTAAGCAAGAGTGTTTGTGGAACTTTGTAAGCATCATTTTCCTGAACATCTTCTCTTGTATCTGCTTCTACCAATATTTGATTGGTATAAGTGACCACAATAACCACAAACATTGTGTATTTTGCAAGGTCTGGTTTCTTTGTGCAATGTCATTTTTCTTAAAGTTTTCCATTATTTTATTCTCAGGTGACAGACTCATCTTTTATATATATGTATTTTCTAACCATAACTGTGGTGACACCAGACCATTAGCAAGATATTGTGTATGTAAGAAAGATCATCATAAATCTACAGCCATGGAACATCCATACATTGAATACCAACAGGAAAAAAAAAAAAGAGAACATTGTCAGGAAATGCACCAGTTGAACCTCGGCATGTTAGGACTGTGTGAGACTAGAAGACCATGTTTATGAGAAAAGGAGGTACAAGTCATACAAGTTTCCATTTAGGGAGAGAATCCAGGGAAAGTGTGGAAGTGATCATAGACAAGAATTTTTCTAATACTGTTGAAAACACTGGGAAATATTAGATAGAGTTCTGCTAGTCACATTTTATGGTAAGCCTATCATTAACATCATACAGGGTTATGCCCCAAAAGCAGATAGCTCAGAAGAGGAGGTGGAGGAATATTATAGTCATTTGGGCAGTGCAAAGAAGCAGTGCAAAAAATCTAAACTTGTAATAATGGGAGATTTCAGTGCTGAAGTAGGAAACCAACCAAAGGATCATGTAGTAGGAGGCTGTGGTCTTCTGAAATGTGATGATTTACAGGAGACAGACTCGTAGGATGGGAAAAAAGTCATTGACAGTACATAGCACCGGCAACATCCACAAAGTCTATATGCCTGGCTAAAACCAGACTGTACTACCTGAAACCAGATATATTCTTATTGACAGAAGATTTAAAAAATGTTCTCCAGGTGACTAAAGTGGCCTTAAGAGCAGGTTGCCATGATGTCCACAGATCAGTAACACCAAAGTTAAAGTTAAAATTGAAGATAGTTAAAATAATGACCAGAAACTCTTAAACTATTTCTGATAATGTTAGGAACAGATACAGAAATGAAAGAGAAATTCAATGTAGAAGTTGAAAGTAGAATTGACTACGCACTATCAGACTGTGAAATATTATTTCAAGATCAGTCCACTAAGCTTTGGAGGCATCAGTACCAAAAGCACAGAGACAGGCCAAGAGAAAGTGGAAGACATGATAGTCTAGAAATGATGGAGAAGAGAAGAAAGAACAAAAATAACCAAGCAGTGTAGAAAGAGATTAACAAAAAAATAAGAAGGTGTTGCAAGGAAGAGAAAGGTGGCTTTTGTGTGATGAGACAGAAAAACATGAATAATGGCAAAGAATTTCATTTTTTTTAAAAATGTTAAAACTCTGTGGAAAAAGCTCTGGCTACTTGAAAACAGAGGATAATAAAGTTATTATGGAAAAAGGATGAAATCATGGAGAAATGGTCAGAGTATGTGAGAAACCTGTATAATGGCCAGAGAAATGAGCAATTCAGCATAAGCATGAATAATGAAGGACAATGACTGTTTGAAATGGGAGTAAAAAATGCACTCAAATGCAGGTAGGGAAGGCAGCAGCAACAGATAACAAGAGAAATGTTGGATGATATTGGCATAGAAAAAGTAACAAGTATTTCATGTTAAGGATCTGTGATACAGGACATATGGCATCAGATCTGTCCAAATCAGTTTTCATTGCAGTTCCAAAGAAAGCTGGAACAGTATGATCAGCACTGCACAGTCAGTTTCATCAGCCATATTACAAAAATGCTAATAATAATTATTACTTTGAGAATACAGTAATAAGAATTATTACTTTGAGAATATGGTGATAAGAATTATTGCTTTAAGAATACACAATAAGATAAAAATTGAAATCACAAAAGAACAATGTAGTTTTATTTTTGTTGTTGTTAAAGGGAAAAGCATGTGCAATGCAATTTTTGTATTAAGAACTATAACAGAATGATTTCTAAACAAAGATTTATATTTGTTTTATTTATTATATAGAAGCTTTTGATATTGATACATATGCTAGAGAAACATAGATGATAAAGATGTGAGAATTATTAAGAATATGTGGCAAAACCAAATAGCAGCAATAAGAGTGAGAAATGACAGATGAGTATCAGGATATAAAATGAGTAAAGACAAGGGTGTATTCTGTCACCTGATCTATTCTTATTATGCAGTGAAAACATGAGAGGCATTACCAACTTGAAAGTTATAAAAATAGGAGGCCGTAATATCAGCAGAGATATGCAGATGACATTGTTCTAATATCTGAAAGTGAAAGCAGTTTGCAGAAACTGGTGAACAAGATAATTAAAAAGAGCAATAAAAGATGGTAACAGCTAAACAACAAGACATAAACAGTAGTAGTATGAAAAAGAGTAAATATACCAAAGTGCAATATCTTTCAAATGGGAAGACACTGGATACATTGAGCCACCTCAAAACAACAACAGATGGCAAGTGCACAAATGAAATAAAATCACAAAAAGGTACAGCAAAAACAGCTTTGTGACATGAAGAAGGTATTTTTAAAAATAAGATGTCCCTAAAAGTGAAGAAAAGAGTATGACAGTGTCATATAGAACCAGTAATGTTGTTAAACTTGGACAGTTAGCAAAAGATGATAAAGAAGCTGGGAGCAACAGTGACATGATTTTGGAGAAAGATGCAGCAGATAGCCTGGACAGACAGAAAAACCAGAAAGGTCCTCAGAGAAGGTTCAGAACAATGGAAACTATTAAAAATTATAAAAAAAAATAACAGTCAAAATTTTTTGGATATGTCTTGAGATGACAGAAGTTACAGAACTTAATAAAGACTGGAAAATTCAAGGCAAAAAATGTTGAGGAAGGCCAAGAGAAGAATATCTCAGTGAACTGACATAGTAGCAAGGGAAAAGAAAAGCATTTGAATTGATCAGAAACACCAAGGATCAGCCAAGAAGGAGAAGCATTATCACCTGTTCTGTCCAATAATAGCCATAATTGTGGACCCAAGCTGCTCATTTGCATGTGTTGGCTGTCTGTGTGGAATATCTTGTGGGACAGTCTTCATTTGATGGAGCAGTTTTCAATAGAACAGTTATTATGTGAAGACTTTATCCCTGTATGTCAACTTTATTGATGTTTCTACATCTGACAGTTTTCACTACTTAGTTTTATAAACCACTACTTAGTTTTGTTAATTGAAGATTAAAATACTTTTGATTCTGTTCTCATATTTTCAGGATGGGATGGTATCTTCCTGCTTCCACAGTACGTGAGTTCTGGTCAAAAGGACAGACAGTGGTTGACCATTGGAGAGCACTTCAACTTCCAAGAGTCACCCGTCGTTTCTCATGGTGGGGAAAGAAAGAACTGGAACAGATAAAGACAAATTATAAATACAAAGCCTTCAAGAACCCAAAATGTCAGGAGAATAACAAAGGCTTCAGACGAAACTGTGCAACTCTGTTTGCATCATTTTATGGTAATGTAAGGTTGTCTTAATTATTTCAGCAAGTATTCTTGTATCAGGAGTAGTGTTTAGCTGTTATATTGGGTAGATTGATAACCAGATAAGCTCTTCTTTCTAGTTTTATTCTGTGGACAATGATCACATTAACCAGCAATTACTGGTAAACTGTGGATTTGAAAAAAGATACAAATTGAAATTTTTGGAGGTTGTCAGTTCCTGTAACTGGTTTATATTGTCAATTTTTGGAGAATAATCAGGCTAGCAGGCTAATGATGCTCAATTTGCATGGAGGATAATCAGCCAGTTTTGAGTTTGGTTCAGCACATAAGCATTTTATGAAGATTAAATCTTGCCACAAATAAGAAAGAAATTTCACACAGACATTTATTTTCTGGTTGGGGTGCATGCTGGTGGTGTGTTAGCATTTATTATAGGGTGGTCAGGAGAGGAGATGGACGTATGTTGGTCATGTGATGAGAAGAAATGATCAGAGAATCCCAGAACAAGCTTTCAAGTGGAACACAACAGGCTGAAGAAAGAAAGGCAGACCGTGTGAAACTCTGAAGAGGACATTGTTAAGAGAGGCCAAATTAATAGGCATAAAATCCCTTGATGAGGTTGAAAGACTCGCTGAAAACAGGAAAAATTGGCGAACTACCTTGCGAGCCCTATGTGATGTTTAACGGCATGGGAAAGATATAAGATTTATTTTCTGCTGATGTTTATAAAATGAATTTAATTATACATTTAAAAAAAGGTACAAAGTACCAAATTTTGTGTTGAGAGAATTAGTATTTCGGTAAGTTCTTCATGGAAAGTGAAAGACAGGTACACTTGTAATGGTTTCAGAAAGATGCTATCAACCATCACTGGTGAAGAGAAGATTGCAAGTAGCTTACCTAACTTGGTTCATGTCATGTTCATATTGTGAAATTAAATGGAGACAGCCTTACATGTAATGAGTGAATTTCAAAGTGTGATGTAGCCCTACCATGCCATAAAGATACTAGGAGAATGGTGTCAGTACACATATTTTTCTTGGCCCGATAGCACATTAGAGTGCAGTGTGGTCAGCACTTGGGTGCTTTTCCTTCCCCATGTCCAGAAGAAAACAGGCACCATTTCTACAACTGAGTGACTGGAGCGCTTCCAGCTAGTCTTGAACTACTGACCTCCACGCAAGAGATCAACATGGTATCCCTACACCATTCAGGTGCCCAGAGCGTGAGATGACTGACATGTTGCTAGCTCTTACTTGAACCTGGCTTCAGTCTAGGGAGAAAAAAAATACAGCCACTGTCTGCATTTGTTCATATAAGAGCAAGTTAAAGGAAGGTGCTAGAGTGTTTTTTGAACCTCAAGAATACATTGAGCTTCAGGCTTGTGTGAAGTTCTCACTTTAATAGGTTACATAGAGAGAGATGTCATAGATCACAAATCTAGTAGCTGTCATCAAATGCTTCAGACCTAATTGTGTAAAGTCTTCAACTCAGTAGGTTGCAAAGACAGAGAAGACAGATATACCATAGAACCTTTTCCTTTTCTAGTTTGAGAACATAGAGACCATTGTCTCTACTTGCCAAGTTGTAGAGAAGTGAAAAGAAGAAAAAGCATAGGCCTTTCACACCATAGAATTACTTAGAATTATGGTGTCAGCGTCCATGTTTTACTTGATCTGACGCTAGAGGATGCTGTGTTTAGTATCGCACCTGACCGTCTTTTTGTCTCCAGCTTCAGAGGAACAAGGTACGCATTTCTTAGCTTGGGAACTGGGGCACCTCTGGCCAGACTTAAACCAGCAGCATCCAAGTGAGGGATGAGCACACTAACCACTACACCACTCAGGCACACTGTAAAGAAGTGCTGGAAGACATACATATACATTTGTTTGTCTTTTAGATTGCAAGATTGGAAATTCATGTGAACAGTACAATCTTTATTTCAATGCAGGTGTAGATTCTGGCACTCTTCAGTATCAGATTGAAAGTCTTGACCTCTATGTGGACATTGTATGGCTAGAAGACCATCTGGCTCATTTCATCAATGAAGTATTGAATTCTAGTCAGCCAGTCGTCTTCTTCAGCTGGCATCCTGATACACTTGTTGCCTCGGGGCAGTTCACCAGGATCAATTTCCCAGAAACGCACACACAGCACACAAATGTAGGTAGTGTTTAGATCATTTTAAAGTTTGGACACAGAGCCTAAGCATATTGTCCTCATTCTGATGATGTAGGATGTAAGTTCAAATTCAGTCAATTTTTTTCTTCATTAGAATTCTAAAGTAAGAATCCACTGAATTGCCTCCACTGTTGTATACAGCTGCTGAAGGTTTAAAAAAAAAAGAAGCCAGTCTTGTAAATCATATGTCATCAGAAGTATATATGAAAATATGTTTGATAAAATTATCACAGCTGCACAATGCTACTATAATTTATGACAGTAAATTATTTAATTCAAATCTTAATCCACAATGAATCATTCAGTTCAAATCTTAACCTACAGTGAATCATTATGAATAGCTTTTTGAAAAATTAAAAATAAAATAACTGTAGTCATATGGTTTAGTTCCATGGTTGAGAGTTCATAAAATTAAAATGTTTCAAATGTTAAAAATGTTCACCACCTCATCCATCCACTGGTAAAACATTACAACAGAGATTTTTAATTAGAAAAAAATGTTCACCTGTCTTGGGTTTTGTTTAGTAGGTTCTGAGTTAAGATGTCCAGCCAGCAGGTATGTCAGTGGTTCCCAGACTGATACATGGACTCTTCAGCCACTTCTGATCACTGAACTGGAAGTTTAAGGGAGTGGAACCAGCTCAGAAGGAGATCTAAAATACTGTTTATATTTTTGTTGTATAACATGGGTATTTTAAAAGTGGATAATTATATACTGAAGCTTTCTCCAAAGAGTAATGCATCCAAGGCATCATCATCAGATAGGATGAAGATAAACTAGGCCATGGGTGGTTAGTCTTGTCTTCAGGAATGGATCATCCAGAGTCAGAAGTGATGACAGAAGCAACTGTTACTACTGCTGCTTGTATATATTGAAGATTTTATTGTTTCTTGGTATAAATATTGATGCTTGACTTCCCATAGTAACATTTAAGCCTGTTATATGACTAAATATCTTTTACTGCATTGTGCAGTGTGTAATAATACTGGTATATTGACTGTGTCTCAGGTGCCTAGAGACTGTGATTTTCCAGTGAACCAACTGACCAAAGTTGTGTGGGGGCCAGTGAAAGTTGCTGCTCCAGAAGCTTTCCATATTATCTCAAAGATGAGCTTCTCTGACTTTGAATATGACCAGTTAATAGCCAGTGCTTCACAGCATCCAGATTTGTCACTGACCCAGATTGCGTGCCAGTGGGTGCAGAACAATGAGCAGAAATGGGAAAAATGGCTGCCAACTAGTCTGATGGAGAAACCCAAGATTTACCTTGGTGGATTGTTCCCACTGTCAGGCAAAACTTGGTCTCAGCCAGGATTAGTGGAAGGTAAAAGAATTAATTAAGATTTAGATGGTGAGAAAGGGATGAATGGAAAAAGACAAGGCTGTGAATGCTATATATATATATATTTTCATATATACAGTATGCACACGCATATTGAAAACAAAATACTAAAAAGAAAATGTAACAGTACCTGACTGACTGGAAGAAAAAAATAAATTACTACATGAATTTGTTCTGTATGACAGGTGCAAGGCTAGCTTTAGACCTGGTCAATCAAGATAAGAATACACTGCCCAGTCATACACTGGAACTTTTGGTCTACGACACCCAGTGTGAATATGATGTGGCCATGAATCACTTCATCTCTCTAGTGCAGAGAAGAACACCGCCTGTAGCTGGTATACTAGGTATAGTTTACTGTTTCATTTTTCTTATGTATCATTTCATATTCCTAGACCAGAAGAGAACACCATGTATAAGTGGTATGCTAAGTATGCTTGACTGCAATGTATTTCTTATATGTCATTCCATGCTCCTAGTCCAGAATGGAACATCCATAACTTGCACACTGGATATAATTTACTGCTGTACTTTGTATCATTTCATCTCTCTAGTACAGAAGAAAACACCACCAAGAACTAATATAATAGCCATAGTATGCTGCTGGGTTTTTTTTTCATATATAATATGTCATAATATAACAGTAGAAGAAATAGAGGCACTAGAGGAGACAGGAATAAAAATAATAACCAAGTTACTGAATGACATTTACAACAGTGGTTATATGCCCAGTGACCTGATTAAATCCACATTTATAGCACTACCAAAGAAACCAGGTGCAAAGGAGTGTGACAACCACCGGACTATCAGCCTCTCATGTCACATAACGAAGCTACTTCTGAGAATAATTATGAGAAGAACAAGGAAAAAGATAAAAATGGAAATAGCAGATGAACAGTTTGGACTTGTTGAAGGAAAGGGAACACACAATGCCATTTATGCTTTACGAACACTAACAGAAAGAGCTTTAGAAGTACAGAAAGATCTCTACTTATGCTTCATTGATTACACCAAGGCATTTGACAAGGTGAAACATAATGAAATTATTAAAATGCTTGAAGACACCAATATAGACGGCAAAGACCTGAGGATTGTAAAACATCTATACTGGCAGCAAGAAGCAGCAGTTCGAGTTGAAAATAGAATTGGAAAATATCAACCTATAAAACAAGGGGTGCGACAAGGATGTGTACTATCTCCAGACCTTTTTCTCTGTATAGCGAGAATATTCTAAGAACAATCATCACAGAACCAGGCATAAAAATTGGAGGATACAATATTAACAACCTTCGGTATGCTGACGACACAGTACTGATAGCTGAGAACCAACAAGACCTGCAAAATCTCTTGGATAAAGTCGTCAAAGAAAGTGAACAGAAAGGCCTTACTTTGAACATCAAAAAGACAGAGACTATGGTTATATCTAAGAAACAGAATCCACCAGCATGCAGTATAAAATTAAACGGAACTATTCTAAAGCAGGTGCAGAAATTCAAATACCTTGGAGCAGTAATAACTTCAGATGGGAAATACAGAACAGAAATTAGGAACAGAATAGGCCAAGCAAAGACTGCATTTCAGAGAATGAGAAACATATTAACCAACACATCCTTATCAATGAATGTTAGAAAACGAGTCCTAAAATGCTATATTGAACCTATCTTGTTATATGGAAGTGAATCATGGACAATAGGCAAGTCTGCACAAAAATCATTGGAAGCAGCAGAAATGTGGTTTATTAGAAGAATGTTGCAAATCTCCTGGACAGCAAAAATAACTAATGAAGAATGTATGAGAAGAGCTGGAGAGACAAAAAAAACCTTGTCAAAAAGATAAGAGAGAGACAATGTACTTTCATAGGACATGCAATGAGAAGAAGGGGCATTGAAAATATTATAACAACAGGAAAAATAAAAGGAAGAAGATCAAGAGGAAGGCCAAGAGAAATGATACTGGACAGTCTGATGGGATAGTGTGAGAGGAGATCACCAACTGAGCTGATGGCCTGCATGAAGGATCGGATACTCTGGAGAAGCATAATAGCCAATGCCAGTCGGCACGGCACATGATGATGATGATGAATATGTCATGTTCCTATTTCAGAAGAGAACTCCATCCATAATAACAAATATGCTAGATATAGGTTGCTGCTATATTGTGTAGGTTAACCAAAAAAACTGGCAGAATCCTGACATAGCACAATATCGGTGTCAGTTTGGCACAGAGTATATCAAATTGGTGGACTGTATTGTTAGATAAAATTAATATGCACTTATAAAACACAGGTAATGTTATTTACTGCAGTACTGGGTTCTGTCAGTGTGTGGAGCGTGTAGTTTTGTGTTTATGAGTATGGCTAGATTCATGATTTGTTCTTCTTTGTGTTGTGGCACCTAGAAAGAAAAGGAATTAAAAAGTCAGTTTTTATGAATCACACAGTGAGAGGGATCATACTAAAGACATCTTGAAAAGAGACAGAAGAGATATAAGAAGAAGAGCACTTGACCAGGGTCAGCAGCTGCTGGTAAGAAGCATCAGAGACTAATACATTTGAAAAGGCCTGATGTTTATTTAGGTCAGCACAGGATGATGATTTTTTTTTACAGCTAGTCTTCCTTATATGTTGTTTGGTTAACTTGCAAACAATTTTTACCTAATTATACACATGTTTACACAGTGAGACTTGTGCTAACAATGGAAAGTTTTTAGCATATTCTCTTGTGATTATGCTGGCAAAGACGTTTCACCAGCACTAGTTATCTTGTATATGTTTCCTGTAAGGGTACTCAGGCCAA
This sequence comes from Achatina immaculata, assembly GCA_009760885.1. Lineage (NCBI taxonomy): Eukaryota > Metazoa > Mollusca > Gastropoda > Stylommatophora > Achatinidae > Lissachatina > Lissachatina immaculata. Next base: position 66,285,213 of record CM019716.1, on the reverse strand, counting down.
TTTTGTTAGTGTTTCTGTGATTAGCTACTCTTGTTTAGAATATTTTTTTAAAGCTGAAGTCCATCATTTTTGTTTGGCTATAGGAACAGGGTGCTCAGACCCAGCTGAAAGGATTGCTGCACTGTCCAAGCACTTCAACATGATGATGATCAGCTACGGAGCAGAAGCCCAAGATCTCTCTGACACACAGAAATACCCATACTTTTTTAGGACAATACCACCTACACAGCTTTATATGTAAGCCTCATATGAAAGTTGACAGAAAACTTGCATAATGGATAGGATACATTGATTCCTAGAATTTGTTTCTAGGCTTTTTGCTGCTGCTGCTGCTGCTAAGGCTGGGTAATATTTTAGGGCGTCCATTTGATTGTAAAACTACTATTTAAATAACATTTTTTAAAAATGGCTCAGGAAATGCTGGATTGAAAAGAGAAAGGAACATTTTAATGAAAAAGCAGACATTGTAGTAAAACTGAAACAGGGTAGGCTGAAATTATCTAATTTGTTCTCATTTACTCTTTTAACAATTCAGGCTATGAAAGAAAGAAACAAAAGCAGGATGCAAAAAAATGCAATAAGTAAACAGTTTTTAGAGTTTGAAAAACATTTTTTATAGAAAATGTAATGTACAAAGTGTGTCATATAAGTAATGAGACTGATTCTATAAAATTTGATTTGTTCAAGATATACTTACAAATACTTAAAATTCCTTGAAATAACATCCTGGAGCATCAGTACACCATTGTCAGCGGTTCTGCCACACGTTGTAGCTCGTCTGGAAGTATTGAACAGGGATCTCCTTCAAAGCACTCGTCATGGCAGCTTGCACATCATTAACAGTCCCAAAATGGTGGCCTTTCAAGCTTGATTTGAGCCTGGGGAACAAAAAGAAGTCAGCTGGGGCCACATCTGGGCTGTAGGGAGGTTGGCACAGCATTGCCACAGTTTGTTTCACCAGAAACTCTCTCACTAGCAGCGATGCATGGCTTGGCACGTTGTTGTGGTAAAGAACCCAGGTGTTGGCGATCTCTGGGCGGACGTGCGCGACTCTGTTCTTCAGCTGTTGATGCACTTCCGTGTAAAATGCTACGTTGACCATTTGTCCAGGTGGTACGAACTCCTTATGAACAACACCTTTAGAGTCGAAAAAGACAATAAGCATCGATTTCATCTTCAGTTCTTACTTTGTTGAACATCTTGTTCCACCGAAACACTTGTGCTTTCGATAAAGCATCCTTCCCGTAGGCTTTGTATCATAGCAAGTGTCTCAGTTGCAGATTTTTCAAGTTTAACACAAAACTTTATCACTGCATGACACTCCTCTGCATTTTGACCATTATGTGATACAGCTGTCCACTTCGCAAGCTATATGCACTCTGTAAAAGCTCAGAGCCAGATGACGAGATATAGAGCCTTTACCTAACATCCCACACTAACCTTCAGGCCCAGAGAATTGTTCTCCCCCCTCCCCCGGCCCTGCTGATTGGCTGATTAAAATGTCTCATTACATACCAGACACACATTGTACATTTCTTTTTTATCTTAAAAAATATGATTTATATCCTTATCAGGTACTTTAATAGGGTATGTAGCACCCTCCTGGGAACTTGTGTGAGTATTTAAACTGATTAATAACAGTACACTTTTTTCAAATTGCCAGAAAAAAGTGATGGAAAGATCAATCATAGCTTCTTACAATATCTTTGTATCTCATTTTGGGTCGGACACAGTATGTGCAATAAAGGATAAAAAAAAAATGTTAGAACGGTTTAATAATGCAGTTATTTAATATCCCCTGCCAGGCATGTTTACCCCGACCTGTTTCAAGAGATGGGTTGGAGTTTGGTAGGAGCTCTTGCTGAAGGTGGCCAGGAACTCCCAGAATATCACCTGACACTGCAGGATAGACTTCAGGTTCATGGGATATCTCTGATTGTTAGACGGAAGTTTCTTAACAACACGCGCACTCCAGACATTCATCAGGTATGTTGGTTCAGACTCAGAATGTTATACACTGTAGAATGTCCACACAGGAGAGGGCTCCACACTCTAACATAACCTTAATGGAGATCATCAACTGCAGGCTTGAGTTATAGTAGCTAAAATTATCAGCTGCAAGCTTGAGTTATAGTAGCTAAAATTATCAGCTGCAGGCTTGAGTTATAGTAGCTAAAATTATCAGCTGCAAGCTTGAGTTATAGTAGCTAAAATTATCAGCTGCAGGCTTGAGTTATAGCAGCTAAGATTATCAACTGTAAACTGGGGTTATAGGAGCTAAGATATCAACTATAAGCTAGGGCTATAATAGTTAAGATTATCAACTGTAAACTGGAGTTACATTAGCTAGGATTATCAGCTTTAAACTAGAGTTATAGTAGCTAAGATTATCAGCTGTAAACTGGAGTTACATTAGCTAGGATTATCAGCTTTAAACTAGAGTTATAGTAGCTAAGATTATCAGCTGTAAACTGGAGTTACAGTAGCTAGGATTATCAACTTTAAACTGGAGTTATAGTAGCTAAGATTATCAGCTGTAAACTGGAGTTACAGTAGCTAATACCTAAGATGAGGATCTTGAACATGGTCATTGAGTTTGACAGAGAGTGGCAACAGTAATTCCAGTTTCAATGCCATGAAGGCATATTGGGGAATATGGTGTTAAGCCCGTATTTTTCCATAACCTTCGATACATGAAAGTGTGATGTGGTCAGCATCACACTTGGCTGCTTTACCTTCCCAGATTTCTCTGGTGGCCATGTTTAGAGAGTGGCAATTTTTAATTCCTGAAATGGTGTTAAACTGAAAATATGTCAGCATAAAAAAGTGACCTGTCAAAAGAAACAGTTTTTGGAAATACTACTGGAAGTGTAAGAAAACATGCCAAGGGCAGTTTATTGATCTGATTACTATGAGAGGACAAGACACTGAAAGAAAATCTTGTGGAAAATAAGATAGAAAAGATATTAGTGAGTCACAGAAAGCTGGCTGAGGACAAGTTTATAATAAAGGATGTTTGTCAGTGCTTATTCTCCACAGTATGTTCAGAAGAAGCAGTGCACTTATACACTTCATTATGAGATCTCAGTTTTTTCCCCATATTTCATTATATTCCTGCATTGGGTTTTCATTTGACTGTTGCAGATCTTGAAAGAGTTTAAATCACAGAATGTGAGAGTAATCATTGCTGATGTGTTCAGCAATGTTGCCAGGGAAGTCATGTGTGAAGCTTACAAACAGGCAAGTGATTGTTTTTGTTGTATTTATGTTCTTCATACTACCTTCATCTATCTCAGGCTACAGTCAGTACACACAAAAATAAATGATAATAATGAACATTTTTGGATTGTGTCATTTGACAATCTAGTGAAACTTATTTTGAAACAGATCATTTAGAGCATCCATTTGTCAGCATTTTGCTGCTTTCTGATTAGAAAATAAGCATTTCACAATTCACTGTAGAGCTGTGACAACAGTTTCAGATGCAAATGCTGGTCTCTCTTATTTCAGGGAATGACAGCACATGACGGCTATGTGTGGTTCTTACCATCGTGGTACCCCAAAGACTGGTTTGATGTAGAGTATTATAACAATGAACCCAACCATCATGAAACTAATTCACATCGAGAAAATGTGCCTTGTACTACAGCCCAAGTTGAACATGCTGCCGAAGGTCATTTTGTTCTAGTGAAAGCTTTCACTGGGCCACCCGACACTGAAGTGGCGGGGGGGATTACTGTGAAGCAGTACACAGAGTTGTATGCTCGGAGGTGTGCAAATGCAGTGAGTTTCATGTTTCATTTCCTTAAATTATTTTATTCACTTCATGGATCATAATCTGGAATGTGAGCATTTTGGGCATAAAAAAAGTCTTACCAAACAAGAATCATCAGATTTTCTTATAACATTGTATGAAATTAGTTTCACATTTTTAACTGCAGGAACGCAGTGAGCTATTCAGCATACATTTAATTCATCATGTACCATGCCCATAGTTGCTCACTGGAATGTCCAGTTTGCTCATTACTCATCTTCAGCACCCTTTTTTTTCATTTCTCATACAATCACACTGTACAAGGAGATTGGTTTTCTTCATAAATCCCATATTCAGCAGGAGTTCTGCATGCATATCCCATTCATTCTCTTATCCTGGAGCCAGTTTGAGCTCTTAAGTCTGTAAAGAGAGCAGGTTTGCAGGATGTGTTCTGGAGTATTGAGACTTTTCTGTTGTCACCAGAAGAAGCAGTCTACTGTTTATCCTTAGAATGCTACTAATTTTTACTGTTGTCATCTTCTTGCTTTTTTGCCCTCTTGTGTCCTTCCAAAATGGTTTTTTAGTGTATTAATATATTCTCATATAGTTTGCAAAATATTGAAAATTAATCAAAATATTCAAGAAAAGCAATGAAAATTCTTTGGACATGTCATGAGGAAGACTCAAGGTAGAGAACCTTGTCATCTCTGGAAAACTCAAGAGAAAAAGAAAGAGAGGGATACCAAGAGAAAAATGAATGAATGAGCCAGTCAGGTAGTGCTGGAAAGGAAAAGCAGTCAGTTTGATTAGAAGTGACGAAGATTCCACAAAAATGGAGAAACATTGCATGGCAGATGATGATGATGATGTACATTTTAATATGCTCAAAATACTTTATCTAATTTATATGTTGTTCAGATATTTTTAAAATAAAAAAAATTCCATTCCATTTCTGTCATTCAGTCTTATAAATGCTTCAGAATGAGCTTGTTTATTCAGCAAGAGAAATAAGTTCAGTAACTGCAGCATCCTAAAACATTTAATCAGAATGAAATTGCATCATCATCATCACATTCCTTGAAAATATTGTTTCTACTCCTAGGATGTTGATGAAAGTGATTTTGCCAGCTTTGTGTATGATGCTGTTTGGGTTTATGCTAAAGGCTTGGACTCTCTGCTACAACAAAACCAGGGTGCTTTGGAAACAATCAGCACTGAAGCAACAGCAAAGTAAATACATCTTTCTGTGCAACAAACTTTTGTGTGCATTATTTGGTACTTGTAGTATTATCAGACCTGGCAACCTAATCACTCTGTCCATCATCTAGTGGCCATTTATCTTCCTAATGGTTGTCAGTAATTTAAAAAGAAATTTTAATTTAAAAGGAGATGGACATATGTCAGTCAGTGATGAGAAGAAATAGTCAGAGAATCCCAAAACAAACTATCAAGTGGAACACAACAGGCCGAAGCAAAAGAGATCGGTCACGTGAAACTGTAAAGAGGACACTGTTAAGAGAGGTCAAATTAGTAGGCATAAAATCCCTTGATGAGGTTGAAAAGCTCACCGAAGACGGGAAAACTTTGCAAACTACCATGCAAGCCCTGTGTGACGTTTAACGGCAAGGAAAGGTTTACGATGTAAGTCAGTAATTTTAGGTTTCTTTTGTTTTGGTGCTCACATTTTTCTCCTTTTCATGCCAGTTTTTGTCTTTCCAATCTCACAATACCTAATTATAAGTTAAGACCTAGACTTACCTAGAGGAGAGAAGTTATGACAGTGCTCAGAGACAAGGGATGCACATGGAAGGAAGCAGAGAATAGTTCCAAGAACAGGGATGACTGGAGAGCCTTTATCCATGGCCTATTTTCTCAAGGGAGTGAAAAGCAGTGATGATGATGTCTTCTCTCCCTCCATCCATCCCCCACCCAGATCCCCTGCACACGCAAGCACTTGTCATTTGAGTAGTCATTTTAAAAATATTTTTCATTGCTTCTCCTGTTTGTCATCCTGTGGGTACCTTTAAATATTTCACCCAAACTCATTGTTTAGCATGACCAGAGACATCTTATAACTGGTGGTCATGTCTGTTGCATAATAAACAGTCCAGATATGTCTCCATCAAAATTGGTGCTTTTGATTACACAATCTAAATATGTCGATGGTGAACAGAGAAGGTGATGGTAAAAAATCTTTCATTAATATCATGGTTTGTCATCTGTGCTAGAAATTCAAAGAGATAGGTTACAAAGTAAATTTTTTTTGTTAATGGACTTTCCACTGGATATAAGTCACCTAACATGGAACTGACTTTAATATAAATATCATTTATTTTTCCCCCCTTAAATACATTACAGCTAAGTGTATATTTGACTCTAGTGTGTATCAGCTTGCAGGCTGATATTCTCTGCTGTCAGTTTCATAACATGTCAGGCAAGCTTACATACATCTGGCATGACTGAGATGTGGCAGTGCTGGGCCCCAACCTGGGCCCTCTCAGTTTGCTATTGTTGGACAACACCCTTCACATATGTTTGCTTATTGGAATTTTTTTTATTTAGCTCAACCCTAGGAACCCTATCGTGTAGCTGGTGATGTTAGCTTTTATATAGATTTACATTTTAACTTCAAATTTGAATCTTTGAAATCCAGAACAAAACCATATAGTTTATTTGTAAGTTTTTGTGAAACTTTCTGCACAACTCACTTTAAGAAAAGAGTTAGTGACTTAATATTAAAATTTCAGAGCTTTCAGGGCAGCTATCAGCAAACTGAGCTTCAGTGGAGTTTCTGGTTGGATTGAGTTTGATGGCAGTGACCGACATGGTGATCTTGTTATCTACCAGGTGTTTTCTAATGAGTCCCTTGTGATAGGCCAGTACTCTCCAAGTTCTGATTCAGCAGGTAGTGAGTCAGTGCTAAATCTGAACAGAAGCAAGATCCGCTGGTTGTCACCACAAGGAGCTGTCTTGAATGAAGTAGAGAGCTGTGAGTGAGACTTGTATTTTATGTGTTTTTCATTATGTTTCAGTTTTGCAAGCAAATTCTTGCATCATGATGATGATGATGTTGATGATGATGATGTGCTAATTTTTTTATTCTTTTCAATATCTTTATTTTTTTTCCTCCATAGCTTTTAGATTTTTTCCCTCTCAAACATAGGCTTGCTGTATATATTGGTATATATTTGTGTATTTTTATATTTGTGTATTTTGTTTGTCAAACATAGAGCCATGACATACAGTGATGTGTATCTGTGTATTTTTTTTCTCATGGCAGAGTAGAGAAGTGGTTACTAAAATGTATAAACTAGGAAAAAAAGTAGGAACATCTTTATTACTTAATGAGTACACAGTTGTGACGTTTTGGCGTGAGCCGAATACAAAAACATACAGGACAAAGAAATAAGAGGAGATAAAATATAAATTCACATGAGTGCTATGTTAAAAAAAAATAATAATAATAAAATTAAATAAAATGAATAGACCACTCAGCTGTAACTTGTAAGAAGGTGTGGCTTGTCCGACGCTGTGTGTCAGAAATACACATGGTGGAGTGTAGAGAGTATTTAAATAAAGACTTGTGATGTGTGATTGGTGGGTTGTAACTGAAGGTGGTGGGTGGGGAAACCGTGGAGGGGAAAGAGAGTGATACAGTGGTAGGCTAGCCAGGAGAAGGTGAAATTTGTGATTATAGTTGGGGTAGAGGAGTTGTAATGTGATGCTGTGAAGAGGTTCTGAGCTATGTGTGACAAGTGAGAGAGGAGTGGAACTTAGTGGGGAGGGATTATGATTGTGGAAGAGGAGAATATTAGGTGTAGCTGAATAACGAGTTCAAACCATGTGGTTCCAGCATCCCGTATTCTTGAATGTGGCGGTTCTCAAGTGCTGGGCAGCTTGTGTCATCTGCGTGACACTGTTTGATGGCTGTTACCAGAAATTCAAATTTGCCTCTGGGTTTTCGCTGCTGGCGAGATCTTCAGCTGCCGTGCGTGGAGCGGTGCTCCTCCCGGCCAATGAAGAAATTTGCAAATGAGGTTGCCGCGCAGCATCACTGCGGAAAAGGTGGTAGAAAGGATAAAGCGAAGCAAACAGTCAAATCACGGCACCTCTGGTCTGGAGGTCGGCCACGTCCTGAGTGCAGTCATATCGGGTGAAATGCATGAACCGGCTTGTCCCAGAGGTTAAGACGCTGCTGGCGAGACTCTTCAAATGCCGCGCGTGGAGTGAAGCTCCTCCCGGTTAAGGAAGTAAATGCGGAAAAGAAATAAAGGTTGCTGTGCGGAGCCGATGGGAAAAGGTGGTGGAAAGTGAAGTTTAACCGGTATGTCCAGTAGTATCGCTACGAGAGCTATACCACGGCACCTCTGCTCTAGAGGCCGCCCACATCCGAAATACACCTACGCTGGTGAAATATGCCTAAACGGGCACACACCAGGGGTGGAACTTGATGGCTAGACATGTCATGCCACCTCCGCTCTAGAGGTCGGTAACGCCTGATAAACACCCATACTGGTGAATTTTGCCTAAACCGGCTCACACCAGGGGTGAATCTTGAAGGCTACGCATGTCACAGTACCTCTGCCCTAGAGGTCGGTCCCGTCCCAAACACGCCCATACTGGGATAATGCCTAAACCGGCTCAACCCAGGGGTAGAAGTCACTAGTGGCGAGGATTCGTCCTCCTGGACAAAAGCTCCATCCTGGTCACAACTAGGAAGGGTAGCGGCCACGACCGCAAAATGCTGAAGCCGGAGACACTGGACCAGGGAAGTCTAGATAGGCAACCACCTCTCACCCGGCGGGGATGTTTGCGTATCCTAATCACGCTGAGGTTTTCCGGTGAGAAAGTCCAACCCTGGACTGGATGGGCAACCACCTCTCACCCGGCGGTGATACACGGGTATCTCAAAACACGTCGAGGTTTTCCGGTGAGAAAGTCCAACTCTGGCCTAGGTGGGCTACCGCCTCACACCCAGCAGGGATGCACTGATATTCTAAACACGTCGAGGTCTTCCGGTGAGAAAGTCCAACCCTAGACTAAACTGGTGCAATGAAAACCACGGTGTCACGCAATCCCGCTTCCGAGACCCACCAAGAATACTGGCTAAAGCACAGTGATACTCTGAACCCCTTGTGGTCCTCTCATGGATCTCGTGTGGTCTATTTTGGACCACACAGGGGACCACGGGACCTAACGAGGACCACAGGCGTGAATTCAGTAGGTTCACAGTGCGGTTTTTGGTGGTAGAAGTGAACGAAGAAGAAGAAGAAGAAGCCTCTGGGTTTGGGTCCACTGAAATGATTTGAGAATGGTTTTGAAGCATTCTGGGTGATATCGTACAGATGTTTTTGCATGCTGTCCCCTAATCTGAGGCCAGTTTCACCAATGTAAGTTATTCTGCATCTTTTGCATACAATGACATATATCACATTCCTCAAAGTCTCCATTTAAATACTCTCTACACTCCACCATGCACATTTCTGACACACAGCATTGAACAAGCCACAGCTTCTTACAAATTATAGCTAAGTGCTCTATTCATTTTATTTGATTTGTTTGTTTTTTTTTAACATAGCATTCATGTGAATTTATATGAAGGGCGTTCAGAAAGTAATGCACCATATTGTTTTTCTCAGGAGCTGTTTATTAAAAAAGCATGAAATTTATACACAATATACATGGATATGTCATATAAACATCGGTATTATTCAACATAATTCCCATCAACTTGTACGGCTTTACAAGTGCATATATTCCTAACCAGTACCAGATTTTGTCTTGATTATATAGCCATTTTTTGCTGCATGAATCACTCCTTTGTCATCTTCAAATCTTATCCCTTGGAGTGCATCTTTAAGTGGACCAAACAGATGGAAATTAGAGGGTGCCAAATCAGGAGTATTTAGTGGATGGGGTAGTACAATCTAACCCAATTTGGTGATTGGTTCACGTATTGCCAGACTTGTGTGAGGGCGTGCATTGTTGTGAAGAAGAAGCAGTTTTGCTGGATTCTTGTGTGGCCACACTCTGCGAAAATGTTGATCGAGTTTTTTCAATGTCTTAATGTAAACTTGCAAATTGGTTGTCTCTCCTCTTGGGATAACATCCACAAGAATCACACCTTCAATGTCCCAAAAGACAGTGATCATGATCTTTCCAGCTGAAGGAGTTGTCTTGAATTTCTTTCTTCGTGATAATTGCGGATGATGCCACTCCATTGGCTGTCTTTTTGTCTCAGGTTCAAAATTATGTACTCAGGTTTTGTCACCTGTTACAGTCTTAGCCAAAAAGTTCTTTCCCTCAACATTGAAACACTCCAACAGTTCAGAAGAAATTGCTTTCCTTTGCAATCAGTGGTCATTTGTGAGACTTCGAGGAACCCATCTTGCGCAAACCATAGAAAATCCTAGAGCTTTTATAACTGGATTTGCACTACCATTGCTGACTGACAGCTTTAAGGCCAATTGTTGAGTAGTGATATGCCTCTCAGTAAGAATAATGTCCTCAGCGCATTTCAACACTTCTGCCTTGGTGGCTGTGACAGGACATCCACAGTGTGGCTGATCATGCAACTCCTTATCTCCAATTATTGATTCTTTTATTCTCTGAACCCAGCGCCTGACTGTACTCCTGTCAACTGAAAAACTTCCATACACATCACACAAACGCTTGTGAATGTTCACAACAGTTTCCTTCTCTGCAACGAGAAATTCTATCACAATTCGCTACTTATACCGCAAATTGCAAATACGCTCCATTTCAACAGTTAGGCCAGCCATATTCTTTGGCTGGTTGCGGCGCAATTTGGTTCACACAGTCAGCACATGCCATATTTAAAGTGTGCAAAATTTCATGCTTCTATCTTCATTATTAGCTGGAAAAAAAAAGATGTGCATTACTTTCTGAACGCCCCTCGTATTTTATCTCCTCTCTGTATTTCTTTGTCCTATATGTTTTTGTATGATTAAGGCTCACACCAAAACATCACAACTGTGTACTCGTTAAGTAATAAAGTTGTTCCTACATTCTTTTCCAAGTTTATATATTTTGGTATCGCAGCTTTACTGCAGTGGCTCCGTGTATAGCTATATACTCATACACTAATTAGAAGTGGTTATTGTATATTATAGTGATTGGCTGCTTAATTCTAGATTCTGGCACTGTTGTCAACCAAACTGTAAAAATGGATGTTATGAGCTGGGGAAGGAAGGGAGTCTAGGCATGATATTGAATACCTTACTTTTAAATGTCTAACGGATCAAGGAAAGTACACATACTAAACACTATCATCGTTATATATATGTTCTCAATAGCATGGAATAGGTTGTTTTTTTTTATTTGGTCAATTTCTTCTGAAACACTGACGATGATATACACAGTATGTTGTCAATGTCTCATCATGCAGGGATGTGTTTACTAGCGGTTGCATTTTTTTTTCTTCTGAAACACTGACGATGATATACACAGTATGTTTTCAATGTCACACCTTGCAGGGATGTGTTTACTAGAGGTTGCCTTTTTGTGTTGTCATTTTCTTGTGAAACACTGACAGTTGTATATACAGTATGTTTTCAGTGCAGTCTTGCAGGGCTGTGTTTACTAGAGGTTTTTTTTTTTTGATGCAGTTATATAAAATGAATCCAAGGCATATCATTCACCTTAATAAACCACTTTGCATCTCCTTCCAGCTGAAGTTGTAGAAATGAATACCCTGCTGCTTCTGGAGCCTGGGAAGAAAAGGTGGTCAGACATGTTGCTGACTACATCACCCGCTAGTGTGCCATCAAGTGAAGGAAAATATTAACACTTAGTACCATATATTTAACTGCCACAGAGGCATGGCAGAACTACATTTGGCCCTCCTTTCCTCAAATACCTGAGCACCTAATGAGTTTTACAATGTTTATCTTGTTTTATAAATAATTTCCCATTACTGCTTTTTATATTCAATAGTGGTAGAAGAGTGTCCAATTGATGGCTTCCGAGCCATGCTTGGTGTTAGCTGCACAATTGCGCATGTCATAGTGATTGTGTTTGTCTTCTTCGGCTTCATCATCATATTGATAGTAGTCCTTGTTTTCATGAAATACAAGTAAGTTGTTCATGTGCCATATATGTACGTTTTGTCCTGCATATTTTTAACAGATTTACTAATGTTCATTTATAAGGAATAATCAGCACAATTTGGACAGAAAAAAGCAAGGAAGAAAATTGAAAATGGAAAGGAAATATAAGCTTTTGGTTTATCTGTCACTTCTCAGAGAACTTACTTTTTGCCTGGCTGTCTGTGATATATGCTACATCTTTCTAAAAAAAATGTCTCTGTTGCTTCCAGTTTCTGTTCTATCTGTTTTTGTGCAGGTCTCACAGAGGCATAGAGTAACATTGGATGCATGTTTTGTAATAATGAATAACTAGTAGCAACACTCGAATATGGCATGACAGCCTGGGCCACAGCCTTCAACACAAACACCGCTCGCCTAACAAAAGTGCAAAACACTGGCCTGCGGCTGATCACAGGAGGAATGAAGAGCACTCCCATCACGGAGATGGAGAAATACATGCAAATTCAACCTCTTGAGGTCAGGCGCAAAGAAAAACTAATGATCCACAAACAAAGTTAACACACCTGACAGCCCACCCTGTGAACAAAAGAATTCAGGAGTCCAAAAAAAAAACAGACTGAAAAGAACCAGCTTCAACCATCTGACAACAAAACTGCAACAACACTATAAAAACCTCCTTCCCACCTATCACAAAGAAATTGAACCACTCCAAATTGTGGAGGAGCACAGTCACTGTGAAAAGATAACAGTTCTCACAGAGGTACCAGGCATACACAGAAAGGACTACCTAACAAAACTTCAGGAGAAGACACTGACCCAGGAGCTGATTGACAGCAAATACAACCCAGCTGAATGGACACATGTGTACACAGATGGGTCTGCAGAAAAAAGCAGTTAAAAATGGAGGTGGGAGTGTTTACATAAGATACACAGATGGGAGACAAACCAAAAAAGGCCTTCGGGACGAGAAAGATCTCCTCCAACTACAGGGCAGAAACAACACCCCTCCTCAAAGCCTTCAAAATACTTAAAACAGAAAACCAACACCCACCACACAAAACAGCCTTCTTCACAGTCCACAGGGCACTTCTAGAATCTCTAAAAACAACAAACAACCCACAGCAAACATACAGGAAATCACAACAGAACTGAAACACCTTACACTGTCAACAACTGTGGCCCTACAGTGGGTACCATCCCACTGTGGAATAGCTGGCAATGAAATATCTGACACTCTGTCTAAAGCTGGAAGCAATCAAGATCAAACAAATCAAGAAAACCAAGAAGCAAAAACTATAATCCATAACCAGTGCAGATCTGAATGGAAAAAGCAACTGAAATGCAACAATAAACCAGATCCAATACACCAGCTACAAAGTTATCAGCAAACCATCCTCTTCCGCCTAAGGACAGGCCACTGCAAACTACTAAACCACCTACATTGACTTAAAATGTCTCACACAGACGAGTGTTCATGTGGCAGTGGCCCGACTCCAGAACATATCCTTCAATAGTGCCCAAGCCATGCAGACCTGGCCAGAGGACACAAGTTTGGGGTAAAAGCATTGGGGCTCCATATCAGGATCTGGAGAGGATTGCGGGCTTTGCCATGTTGACAGGGATCAGGATCTAATGTGACCAACAACCTTGAACGCAGAAGAAAAAGAAGAACTAGTGACGTATGGTGTAAATATTTTTAGATATGAAGGCACATTGGAAGTAAAATGTGGCCATTTTTTTTTTAAGTTAAAAAATGTAACTTAGCATAAACATGTTCAAAGTAGATGGTTCATCATCATCAGCTTTCATAGGTCAGTGAAAGAGAAGGGAATTAAGAAAATGTGAGAAACTAAAATGAGAGATAGTGGTTGTCAGCCATGAAAAACTAAACAAAAAAACTAAGGATAGGTGCAATCTATTGAAAGCAAATCTGAAGCAGGAAATGGCAGTGAAAATAAGTAAAGATGAACAGTGAAACGCAGATGTTGAAACTGTGAAGTACAGAGGGGCTTGATGTGGAAAATACTGCACAAAATAGCTTATACTAGGAAAGACAACAGTAATCTCTGCTTAAATGTCAGTATCTAAAACTGATCTTATTGTCTTTTTTTTTTTCAATTATTAACTTGCAAAATTCATCACTGACTGTGTACTCTAAGATATAATAAATGTTTGTCTCTGTTATAATTTTATTTATAACTTTCAGTTCTGAGTGCCCAGTTGTTCGCGATAGGACGTGTAATTTCTCGCTCCTGATTTTTCAAATATTTTGTGTGTTATTTCAAATACTTGGACAATGATACTTATATTGTTGGATTTCTGAAGAAACTGTGTTTTCATTGGGTTATGAAAATTATTCAAAATATGTGAATTTGTGGAGTTATTTCATAAAATTGCGGTAAGACATTCTTTCTCTAAGATCATAGTGGTCACCAGTTTTCACCACCATTTCTCGATAGGCCACGCGGTCTGCCCAGTGTCAGCCAGAATGTTTTGTTTGCTTAATCTGGACGTTATGTAACAATGATAGAATGCGGGACAGAAGGTTTAATCTGTGAGGTGACGAACAAGCCCAGCCGGCGGGATGGTCTCCGGTCTACCACAACAAAGAACTATAGCCTAAACAAACACAAAGCCGTGGGAACAAAGCTAAAGAAATGCAGTAACCCACCAGGCTTAACAATAAAATACACCAACGAGGGACAATGTGTCGTTGTGACATGCCACAACACACTTCAATACGAGTCCCTGAGGCAAGCTCTTAGGAAGGGCTATCAAGCAGAAAGAGAGGAGAGATATGACAAGCTAGGCGCTAATGTTGAGGACATCATAAAAACCCCAGTCCTCACAGTTCATCTTTACCACACCAAGAACAAAGTGATGGTACAAGGTGACGCCGAGGCCGTTGAATCCTGGCTAACAAAACAGTTTATGGAGCTGCAAGAAGGAGACATAAACACAGTCAAGGAAGTGATGGCCAGTCAGCTCCCTCTAGAAGATAACTCAGATGAACTAAACACATCACTTACAAACATGGCCGAAAGTTTTGCAAGTCCTATAAAGAAGACTATTGACATAGTCGACGATATAATGGAAATCATGACAGCAGAAGAGTCTGTGCCAGAAAATGCTGTTATTATCACCAGCAAAGAAACCTCCAGCAAACATGATTACCACCAACAATTGCTACAGAAGAACCAATAATCACAGATACTGCTGGAGAACAAGGAGCAACAGTTTCTACTGAGAAAGCTCCACTGTCTTCAGACACCTTTACTCATAAAGAAAACCCAGCTAACAGTTCTAGCGAAAATGACGTAATAACGGAACCAAACTCCGAAAAATCTTTGGAGAGCAATGTACCAAGACTTAGTGAGACTGTTAGTTCTCATCAAGCTGTTGGTACAGGAACAAAACTACCTACTTGTCTCTGTGGCCATGACTTCGCAGAAGTTATTAAAGACTTCGTGAAAATACTCATCAGTGACATGAAGTCCGAAGTTGTAAAGTCACTCAGTCAGGAGAATGATAATATCAGAAAAGAAGTTGAACAGCTGAGAGAAGAAAATACCAAGCTGAAGCTTCTCATTGAATCAGCGAACAGCGAAAACCGCAGTAGTAGAAAACTACAGAAAAACATCCAGACAGAAACTGGTAGTCACAGTCAGTCAGTGGCTGCTAGTCAAACTAATCTCAACATGAAGCCGAAGGCTCAGCCATCGTCGCCAGCCGGTGTAAACAAACTTCACAAGAAAAACAACCAACAAAAACAGAGTGAAGTCAGTGAAACTTTACCAGGTGAGCAAGACCAGCATATCACAAAATACGAGTACCCCATCGAGGTCAAGATCACCAACAGATTCGACGCTCTACAACAAAGCTCTGTACCAGATACTCAGCAGACAGACAGGACGCAACAATCATCTCAGTCAAACAACGCATCCCACCTCCAGTCACAATCTAACCATAAACAACGTGAACGAAATACGCAGCAAATTCCCATTCACAAAATCACGGACAGCACAACACATTTAATAATTGGGGACTCTCTGCTAAAGGGCGTGTATAGCGAGCGGATGTCCATAGCAGACGAAGACATTGTCTCAGTAGTTGCAGTACCGGGAGCTGGTATTGCGAAACTAACGCAAACACTGAGAAGTTTTAATACAGACCAGGGCGTGAGGAAAATCTCCGTACATGTTGGCATAAATGACAGCATGAATGGCCAGAACATCAGACGTTCCGACATGCAGGCTTTGACTTCCGCCATCAAGGAAAAGTATCCGACTGCAGCAATCTTCCTATCTTCCATCATTCCACCCTGCTCCGGTCCTGGACGCCGCCTGGTAGACATCAACAACAAGGCACTTCAGTCATACTGTCGTGTTAACAACATTGTCTTCATAGACCACACTGTGTTCTTCATCTCAGCCTCTGGTGCCCCGAAGAAACGGATGTACAGGGACTCATACATACATCAAAACTTGGTACCAGCATCCTTGCCAAAAATCTAAAGTTTCCAGAACGTACACTACAGAAAGACGTGGTACAGTTGGATGTCCACAAACAACACCCACGTCCAACAAAAAACCCCCATAAAGCCAGCTCTACTCCGAGCACTAAAACCAAAGGGACCTCCATATCTACACCACCTGTTCCACAGCAAACCACCGACTATGACACACTGTTTCCACCCTTACCCTCACGTCAGCCTCAGACGGTCAGACGAGCTGATACGAGCGTCAACAACGTCAGGATTCTTCCTCCGTCGCACAGCTCATTGGAAGAGCTCAACACACAAGCACGTTCCATGCAACATCCTCAAAGAAATCTGGAGCTGCAGTATTTGCTGCAATTCAGCCCTGCAGCATTGAGTCATGCCTATATGTTATCTCTGCATAATTCACATGGCATGGTACCTTACAGACACCACATGCCTTAAACTGATGGCAGTATCATCGTAATCCATCACAAACTGTAACCTTCAACCCGCAATGTCGAAAAAGAATTGTTCGGCAAGACATAGTGACTGATATTTTCATTCTTACGTTTATTTAGAATTTTTACATTTTATTATTGCATTTTATTTCTTGCCCCTTCTTTTGTATCTATTTTTCTAATTCTTGTCAACTTTCTATAGGTCGTTGCAGTTTGTGAGTTGTATCTGTGTGTGTGTGTGTGTGAGAACTATATACTTAATTACTTAACTTGTTAGTGAATTCACATATTTCAGCATTTAATTATTCAGTAGTTAGACGCGTCTCTCTTTCAGCTTCCAATTATTTCAGCTAGTGAGTTGTGTACCAGTTGAAAGTGTGTCTCTGTGTAGTATTTAAAAGTTTATTTACCTCAGTATTAAGTATCATAATAGGAATTATTTTCAAACCAGTAACAGGAGACAGGAAAATAAAATGACCCCACCTACCGAAAAATGGTTACATAAGGAAGGACTTCGATTAGGCCATCTGAATGTATATCACCTATTAGGTAAAATTCCTGAAGTAACACACATATTACATCAAAATTTCCACATTTTTGGCTTCTCTGAAAGCCGTTTAAATAGGAACATAACCGATGAAGATATTAGAATTAACGGTTTTAACCTGATCCGGCGTGACCCAACCAGGAAACTAGAAACGGGTCTAGTAATGTATGTCTCCACAGCTATCCAGTTTAGTCGTAGAGAAGACCTCGAATCATCAGAGGTAGAGTGTATTTGGGTGGAAGTTAAAATGCCAAACCAGAGTCCATTAATTATTGGACTTTTGTACCGTAATCCAAATGCATCATCTCTGTGGTACGATCACTTCACGACTATGATGGATGAGGTTTCAACCTTTAGGTTCAAAGATATTATCATTCTTGGAGACTTCAACATAGATCTAACACAATCACATCTAACTTGGAGCAATATTATATTATCCTATAATCTTTGCCAAATTGTCACCAAACCTACCAGAGTAACAGAAGTATCATCCACATTATTAGATCATATATATGTAGCCCAACCAGAAAACATCATTGAATGTAACATCCCTCATACTTCGTTAAGCGATCATTACCCAGTCTGCTGTACGTGGACAAGAAAGGGGTATAAACTTCCTAAACACAATCACATCAGTATGAAATTTAGGAGCTTCAGAAAATTTAACCTAGAATTATTCCTTAATGATTTGCAAGAATCTTCACTTACACACGTGTACCAACTAACTGACCCTGATGAGGCAATAGAATATTGGCTGAAGATCTTCAGAGATATATTAGACAAACATGTTCCCATGAAAGAGATGAGAGTAAAACACCAGACGAAGTCACCTTGGATAACACCTGAAATACTACAATTCATGAGAGAACGTGATCGGGCGCACAAAATCAAGGACTTTATGACCTACCGCTCACTCAGAAACAAAGTTCAATACTTAATAAGACAAGAGAAAAAAAATTACTTCAGGAATCTAATACAGAATAAATCAGACAGTAAATCAATTTGGAAAGCCATAAATACCCTATCAAATAAAAGAAAAGAATTTGATTCTCACGCCATCAATCGTACATACACTAGCGCACATATCAGTACACATTTCAGAGAAGAAATCAACGTTCTTAAATCATCAGTATCAGCTGCTGTATGCGACTTACATGAACTACAAACATTCCTGGACAGCAGATGTACTGATTTTAAACAGTTACACATTCCATTCTTAACAGTCAGTGAAGTTCACAGTTATCTCTTAACCTTAAAAAACAACAATACAACTGGGCTTGATGATATTAGTAATAAGATCTTACGTTATGCTGCACCTGTCATTTCACATACACTAACATATATTTACAACCAGTGCATTGCAAAATGTTATTTTCCTGAGGCTTTTAAAACTGCTAAGGTGTATCCTCGCTTTAAATCTGGCTCATCTAACAATCTTACCAACTATAGACCAATATCCATATTATCGTCATTATCAAAACCACTCGAAAAACACATACACAAAATAACTCTACGACACATGCAAGAGAACAATTTACTCATAGACAGTCAGTCAGGCTTTAGACCCAATCATTCCTGCCACACAGCTCTTACCAAAATGACAGAAAACTGGTTAGTAAACATAAATGACAACAGACTATGTGGTGCCATTTTTGTCGACTTTAAAAAGGCATTTGATATGATTGACCACGATATTCTTGTAAGAAAAATAAAGACTTATAGACTGCACCCTGACCTAATAAAATTAATTGCATCGTTTCTGTCAGACAGACAACAGGTAGTATTCTTCAACAATTCTCTATCAAATTCTGCTAAAGTTGACACTGGTGTTCCGCAAGGTTCTATTCTAGGCCCGTTGCTCTTTGCTATCTATATCAATGATCTTCCACTTCATCTTAAACACTCTTCTTGTGACCTTTTTGCCGATGATTGCACAATCTACACCAGTGACTACGATTGTGTTAATCTAGAATCAACTCTTCAGGTCGAGTTATACAATTTAATTGGATGGAGCAAAAATAATGGCATGATTATAAACACCGATAAAACAAAATCAATGCTCATAACAACAAGACAGAAACTACAAAACGCAACAAAAACAACACTTCGGCTCTGTACAGAAACATCACAGATAGAAAACGTTAGCGAGCACAAAACACTAGGTCTTATTATTGACCAACATCTGACCTGGAACTCTCATGTGCAATGTCTAACAAAACTCATCGCACAAAAAGTATACCAATTAGCTAAAATTAAGCACTTCATAGATCAAGACACTAGGAAGACATACTACATAGCTCATATACAAACACATTTAGATTACTGCTCAACAGTTTGGGATGGTTGCTCAGTGTCAAATACAAAAAGGCTTTGCTCTCTCCAAAAGCGAGCAGTAAAGCTTATTAGTGACAAAGATCAAGCACAATCAACTAATCATCACAAACGTATCAAAATACTACCTCTTAAGAACAGGTTCCTCTTCAACAAGGCCAAGTTAGTACATCAAATTCTTTCACGGCATGCCCCGCCTTATCTATGGAACCTGTTTAAATTTAACCCAAAGTGCAGCCAACGCTTGAACAACATATGTCTTCCAAAACCTAGACTTGATCTTTACAAGAAAAGCTTTAGTTATTCTGCTGCTCATCTTTGGAATATCCTCCCATCCTATATAAAAAATATAAATTATACTCCTTCCTACAACTACAAGCTTTCCCAATATCTATTTGATGTCGACTACATGCCTCCATGAATTATAAAACTTAAAAGTTATCTTAAGCTGCTCTTACAGACACCGAATACAATTAATTGTTTTCTGAATAGTCCCGAAAATTTTGTTTAGTAGATAGTCATTTATAATGTATATAGTTATTTCTGTACTGAGTGAATGTGTAAGAGCGAAACGTAAATGTTATATTTTATTTTATGTCTCTCAGCTTCAATGTTAGTTATGTTTGTTATATGAACAGCATATTTGTAGAATGTCTGGAATAGAGTGAAAGATGTATGATAAAGGGCAGAATGTCAGACGGGCCTGCGTGCCCAATTCTTAACCCTTTTGAAATAAAGATCAATCAATCAATCAATCAATCATTATGTGTTTCACCACTTCATTTTATCTCGTTGCTGTTTCCAGGTTAATTTTTAGTCTGTACTTATATTTCTGTTCAGATGTGATGCAAAAATCAGAAAGTTCAAGGAAGCTCATGAGAGAATTAAAGAACTTGGTCTCCTCAATGAGAAATATTCAGCCATACTCACTGTTGATGACTGGGAAATACCCCGAAAAGATATTGTGCTGAACCGAGAGCTTGGAGAAGGAGCGTTTGGTGGGTTTTCTAATTTTTCAACAGCTGTTTCTGTACGGTCCATTCTGGCTGTGTTAGGACTGGATGTTTATACATAGTAATTTGACATAGTTTTCTTTATATGTAGCGTATTATTTCAGAGTGTCAGTGGCACATTGTGTTTTATGAGATTTATGTTCACCAGAGGAGTGCACAGTTTTCATTTTGCTGAGATGTTTATTAAAATCATAGAGATGACCATCAGCAGTTTAGCTATCTTACTTTCTGAAGCTGTCAGTTTTCATTTTGTTGAGATGTTTATTAAAATTATAGAGATGACCATCAGCAGTTAAGCTATCTTACTTTCTGAAACTATCAGTTTTCATTTTGTTGAGATGTTTATTAAAATTATAGAGATGACCATCAGCAGTTAAGCTATCTTACTTTCTGAAGCTATCAGTTTTCATTTTGTTGAGATGTTTATTCAAATTATAGAGATGACCATCAGCAGTTAAGCTATCGTACTTTCTGAAGCTATCAGTTTTCATTTTGTTGAGATGTTTATTCAAATTATAGAGATGACCATCAGCAGTTAAGCTATCTTACTTTCTGAAGCTGTCAGTTTTCATTTTGTTGAGATGTTTATTCAAATTATAGAGATGACCATCAGCAGTTAAGCTATCTTACTTTCTGAAACTGTCCTTTGCAGGCAAGGACAACATTCGTTAAAAAAGAAGCAGTGATTTCAGTTGGAAGGAAAGGGTGTGTTTTTTTTTTTCTCCTAAATCGATTACTTTTCATCTAGCAGTTTTGTTCCATGTTATGAAAGATGATGATGTTATTGGAAATAACCGGGTGGCTGTGTTAGGTATGCCAGTCTGTCACCTCAGACTCCCTTTGTTTATTTTCTGCTCACTCACCCCCATCATAAATGACATATTTCTGGAGACTCCAGCTTCATTTCTGTAACTTTGACCCCAAATCCACACACCTGGGAAATAGTAATGTGTTGGGCTCCTCAGTAGAAGCAAGTTGGTTATTTTGTTATTATTTGAATGTTTCACTCCACAGGAACTGTTATGGGTGGAGAAATGTACAGAGAAAAAGAAGGCTGGGTTGCTGTGGCAGTGAAGACTCTGAAACTGCACCACACAATGGAAGAGAAGGTAAAACTATCAAGTAGCCACCACACCATAATATACACATCTCTCTAACTATATATATATTTTACTAAGTTTGTAAATAGACTGTATAACCACAACAAAAACAGTATCACTTGTATTTAATAAACAAACAGTCAGTGTAATAAACTATACTTCTGTTGACTACTTTACTTAACTCTTCCCAGGCCCAGAAAAAAAAACGCGGACGTTCCCATCAGTGCCACACAAAAAGTGCGGGTCTTGATATGTATAGGGGGTATAGTTGTAAAAGTGAATGTACAAAGTATTTCCACTTTAAAATTATACATATTATGCATGAAAATAGTTGTAAATGTAAGATTTCATAAATTAAAGAGTTTTTTCTTAGGAAAAAAGAAATAGTGTGATGATTTTAGCTGATAATTGTGTAGTGCTTGCCATCGGCAATGCCAGATGTACAATATTTACCATCGGCGATTTCCAGATCTACTTAAATTTTCATCCGATCTCATTGTGTGGTGCCATTCTCACTAAAATAGTGTCTGAAATAACATCTAACTACTTCTCCAGTCCATTTAATAGGCCTAGATGTACTTGGGGTACATTCAGGAACAGTGGTCGGGTCATAGGACGTGTCCTTATGCCTCAGAAATCACAATAAATACTGAAATTTCTCTGTTAACACATCGATTTTGCTCGATTGTTAGCCATGCTTTGATTTGAACTATGAAAGGTCACCAGACAAGCGCAGATAAATCGTGTACAATCAAAAGTTTTACAGTAGTTTTACGTTGCAACAAAACAAAATCGCTATAACGTGGATGGCAGTCACTAGACTAACAGGAAGTTATCACAATATCGACTATGGCAGTCGAAGAGTTAAGAGAACATGAAAGTACAGGAAGCTACACAAACTGTCATGATGATTGCCAAACCCACATAGAAAGGGAGCAGGGCATTATTTTAAATAAGAATGGTGGAGTCTTTGTCCACAATGACTTGTCTTCTTGAGCTGTGAACAGAGAATTAAGATTCTGTTTTCCTTATGGTTTCGAATTTAGTGTTTGATGTTTTGCAGCTTCTGAGGGTTTTCCCCCCTGACTGTCAAGGTCACCTTTCTCTAAAACTACATCACCTTCCAATTTCTGAATCATCTATGTTTTTTCTCAAGTCTCATAGTGACATAAAGAAGTGGTTTCCAAACTTTTATGGACTTGTTTCTCAGTCAACATCCCTTCTGTGTCTCCCCCTCCCCAATTTTTTTTCTTTTTTAGCTCAGTAGGTTCTACTGTTTTCTGCCACTTCCACACACACATACCAACACACCCTCCCCCACACCCATTTTGGAAACCACTGGCTTAGAGTAATATTGGCTGCATATAGTACATAATACTCTTTTTTTCTAGTCATTAAAAACATGGTACACTGATTTGATTGTCAGGTAATGTTACATTTCTTATTCAGCTTAAAGTTTCTGTAGTGTTTTTTTTCTTCTCTTTCCCTAGTTGGACTTCTTCAGTGAGGTAGACATGATGAAATGCTTTAAGCATGAGAACATAGTCAAACTGTTGGGAGTATGTACTCGTAAGGAACCAATCTATGCTGTCATGGAGTTTTTGTTGCATGGTGGGTGCTATGTGAGCTTAATGCCATATGTTCACTCATAAACCTGCAGTTTTAGCTTAATTCAATATCTTTGTGATTAATAGCCAGCACTCAGTGATATGGAGAGCACTTGGCACTTGAGTGTTGAAGTCTGTCATGGTGGTGATTGATATTCTGTGCTGTCTGGAGGCTCCCCTGATAACCAAGCTAAGGACATGAGTAGCTGGCCCCAGCTGGAGCTGAAGAAGAGAAAACACAACTGGCTTCATCACTATCTAAAATGCTGATAGATCAAGACTAATATAACCACTGATCCTATATTCTTTATATATATATATTATAAACAGTTAATTATTGGAAAACTGACATTTAGAAATATTACAAGACTGTAGAAATACACAGGACATATCAAAAAGTATAAAAATGTACTGGAAAATATTTTTTTTTTTAAAAAGTTAGTACAGGTTAGACAAAACCTGGAACTGAACAGGACTTAGTTGCAGCACTATGTGACTAGAGATTGAGTGTAAAAGACCCCAGAGTTCACCTAGCCTCTTAAAAATGGGTACCAGAGAAATGGAAAAGTAAATGTGCCAAAGGTCTTGAAATATGTATCCCCAATATGCCTTAATAGTACGGAAGCAGAAATTTTGTCTTTTACCTTTTTTTTTCCCCCACATGACTAGAGATAGAGTGTGCTGGAGAGCTAATGTAAGTAACTGGTTAGATAGCACAGGATGATACTGCGCTGCATAGCTCAATTTATGGTTCCTTATTGTACAGTAACATATTTACTTAGCTGTGTCAGGATGATGGGGTTTTTTTGTGTGTGTGTTTTCTTTCTGGTTACATAATTTATTGCATGAACATTCTCTGCCTGATTATCTTTCTTATTATCTTTCTCTCTTTTGTCATAAATATTCAGTTTCATGAAGGAAGTTTTTACTTCAAATTTTACGTAAATTAAAAGCAGAAATCCTAATTGATTATAGTAAATTCCAGCGTCATTGTTTCTTAAAATTCAAGTTTCACTTCACATGTTTTACACTTGTTACTTTCTTGTCCTCAACAGGTGACCTGAAGACATACTTGCTGTCTCGTAGAAGCCTGGTTGGTCAAGGTGTAAAGGAAGCAGAAGATGTTAAGGCAGAAAACTTGACCAAGATGGCAGTGGACGTTGCACAGGGGCTGAGTTACCTGCACAGTCTTAAATATGTACACAGGTGGGATACAATGAGCTGTAAGATATTGTATGTGGTTTCCAAAATGGTGAACAAATAGTTCATTCATTTTCTTACAAAGCAAGGGCATCTGTTTTATAATCTGGTGTGATTTGGCTGTTTTATTTGGCTTATTTTGTTTGACATTTCTTCTATATTCTACTCAGCAAGTGACATTTGATTACAGCAGACGCCGTTGTGTAACTGCCATAACCTGGAACTAGGACCCGGGTGACCAAGAGCAAGGGAGGGTGACCCGAAAAAGGGAGGGTGACCCAGGTGACCAAGAGCAAGGGAGGGTGACCCGAAAAAGGGAGGGTGACCCAGGTGACCAAGAGCAAGGGAGGGTGACCAGAATAAAGTCCCAATATCAAATACTGTATCACTGCTTGCTTCATGTAATGTCCCACATTCATTTAATATAACTGCAAGTTTCAGACTGCTAGTGGCAATAAAAGGATGGACAAAGATTTAGAGAATTCGTGTTTATGTATTTTTTATATTTTAAACAGAGACTTGGCTTGCCGTAACTGTCTTGTCCATGCCAACAAGACAGTCAAGATCGGTGATTTTGGAATGACAAGACACATTTCAAGCGTTGACTACTACAGGTTTAGTCGAAAAGGTGAGGATGAGACTGAATTTTTAGCCTTTTTTTTTCTCATTCACTGTTGTTATATTTTGTTGTTGTTGTTTGCTGCTTTTGTTGTGGAACCTTCTTGTTGCTGTAGACTTTAATTTTTTAGTGCTAAAACTCTAACAATCATAAAACAGTTATTGAATTGGAAACTGGGTCATTTATAGATGCTTAATGAAAGTCCTTGATTTCAGCATAAAAACAAGCTTCTTGGCAACCTCCATGACCTTGATCTCTGCCTTTTTGGCCTTCAGAAAAAGTTCAGCCTGCTTCTAGGAGCATATCAAAGCGACAGGATAGTGTCTTTACCAGTTCTAGTTTACTGATTGATAACTGTCATTCCATTAACGTTATTCATAGTTCTCCGTCATATTTTGTACATTGTAAGAGCTCAGTAATGTAGTACACCATTCTGGATTTGTTGAATATACAGTGATTGTTTTTCTTATTTGTTTACATTCATAGCCTGTATCTGCAGTTCTTCCACTTAGTTAAATTGAATATTGTTTTTCCATGTAGTTCCTGTATAGAACAGTTTAACTTGGGGCTCTTGTGTTGTTATGCTGATACAGATGATTGACCTGCATGCTGTTATAAGAGTATTCATAGAATCTAGTTAAAGGTATTTCTAGAAATAACTGTTAAACCTACAAGCTGTATGTTTGTATCACTGGCACAGTTTTTGTTTTCCACTGTTTAGGAATGCTCCCAGTGAGATGGATGGCACCTGAAGCACTTAAAGATGGAATTTATTCAGCTAAAACTGATATTTGGTCATATGGTGTTCTTGTGTTTGAGATTGTGACCTTTGGCAGCTTCCCTTACCAGGGTCTGTCTAATAAGGAAGTGTTGGACTATGTGACCAAGGGGAATCATCTTATGCTGCCTGAGAAGTGCCCAGTTGCTCTGTAAGTTTATGGCCATTGTGATGTTCTGTACTATAGCAGTGGAGGTAGATTGTGAGCAGTGTTATGTACTGTAGGAATGGAGTGGAGGGAAATTTTGGCCAGTGTAATATACTGTAGGAGTAGAGGTTAAATGTGGACATAATGTAGTGTATTGTTTTAGTGAAATGAAGGCAAAATGTGTGCAGTGTGTAGTGTAATGTATTAGTGGAGCAGTTGAAACTTGTGTGTAGCGTAATGTATTAGTGTAGTATTGGAAAATTGTAGTGTGTACTGTATCAGTAGAATTGAGAGAAAGTATGGGGGGGGGGTGGGGTGGTAAATTTTAACACTAAAAACAATTGGACTGTGTGAAAGACATTGGTTAAAATGTTGGCTCCTATGGCAAAGGGGCTGAATTTTTTTAATCCAGCTGAAACGAGTATGTCACATTTTTAAAATGAACATTTGTGAACACAAAAGTGAGGCTGAGAGCAGGAACATCATTACAGGAAGCTGAGCTGTGAGAGCAGGCATGTCATTACAAGAAGCTTAGCTGTGAGAGCAGGAACATCATTACAGGAAGCTGAGCTGTGAGAGCAGGCATGTCATTACAAGAAGCTTAGCTGTGAGAGCAGGAACATCATTACAGGAAGCTGAGCTGTGAGAGCAGGCATGTCATTACAAGAAGCTTAGCTGTGAGAGCAGGAACATCATTATAGGAAGCTGAGCTGTGAGAGCAGGCATGTCATTACAAGAAGCCTAGCTGTGAGAGCAGGAACATCATTATAGGAAGCTGAGCTGTGAGAGCAGGCATGTCATTACAAGAAGCTTAGCTGTGAGAGCAGGAACATCATCATAGGAAGCTGAGCTGTGAGAGCAGGCATGTCATTACAAGAAGCTTAGCTGTGAGAGCAGGAACATCATTATAGGAAGCTGAACTGTGAGAGCAGGAACATCATTATAGGAAGCTGAGCTGTGAGAGAGCAGGCATGTCATTACAAGAAGCTGAACTGTGAGAGCAGGAACATCATTATAGGAAGCTGAACTGTGAGAGCAGGAACATCATTATAGGAAGCTGAGCTGTGAGAGCAGGAACATCATTATAGGAAGCTGAACTGTGAGAGCAGGAACATCATTATAGGAAGCTGAACTGTGAGAGCAGGAACATCATTATAGGAAGCTGAACTGTGAGAGCAGGCATGTCATTACAAGAAGCTGAGCTGTGAGATCAGGCATGTCAGTACAAGAAGCTAAAATGTATAAACTAGGAAAAAGTAGGAACAGCATTATTACTTAACGACCACAGAGTTGTGATGTTTCGGCCTTGAGCTTTAATCATACAAACATAAATAGGACAAAGAATTAGAGATAGGAGATAAAGTATAGATTCACATTAATACTATATTTAAAAAAATAAATAAATAAAATGAATAGAGCACTTAGCTTGAAACAACTGAAAACTTCCGAATTTCAATCAGAAATACGCCCGTTGCTACGTTCAAGAGTAGTTCGTTCAGAAATGTGCTGAAATGCACATGGTGGAATGTAGAGAATGTTTAAATAGAGACTTGTGATGTGTGATAAGTGGATCGTAACTACTGGTGGTGGTTGGGGAATCTATTAAGGGAAAGTGATTGATACAGTGGCAACCTAGCTAGGAGAAGGTGAAATAAATGGTTATGGTTGGAGTAGAGGGGTTGTAATGCAGTGATTTGAGGAGGTTCTGAACTATGTGTAACAAGTGAAAAGAGCTTAGTGGAGAGGGATTATGATTGTGGAGGAGGAGAATGTTATGTGTAGCTGAATAACGAGTTCAAACCATGTGGTTCTAGCATCTCACAGTCCTGAATGTAGTGGTTCTCAAGTGCTGGGCAGCTTGTGTCATCTGCATTACATTGTTTGATGGCTGTTACTAGAAAATCAGATTTCCCTCTGTTGTTGGGGCCATTGAAAGAAGCTGAGCTGTGAGAGCAGGTACATCACTACAGTAAGCTGAGTTCTACCAGAATTAAGACTGGACATCTGACACAGTGAAGTACGATACTGTGAATGATATAAAAAGTAAGAGAAGCCATATCTGTGAGGTGCTCACTTGGGCAAGAGTGGAAAGGAAGGCAAAGGACAGGCATTTGTGGAAAACCCTTGCAGAAGCCCCATGTCCCTTGGGCACTTAAGGTTCAGAGAAGGAGAGAGAGAGAGATATCTGCGAGGAACAGTTTGGATCTAATTGTTTCCATCAGGATCTGTTTAATCCCTGTCTTGCCACCTAGATCCATAAGTGCTGCTTGTGTTGGTGGTGATGATGGATCCTCCTGTTGTTAGGATTAAAAGCTCTTGGTAGCTGAAGCTATAGTGCAGAACTTGGACTGTCCTTTGCAGTTCTTCATCATATGAATATAGTCAGTTTAAATTATAGGGTGTCAGGGAAGCAGTCTAGTTTCATAGTGTGTCTAGTTTTGGAATATGACCTTCATATGGCAGTAACATCATCAAGAGATGGATAAGAGGCAGTTTGGGCAGGTGTGCTGTGAGGCCGAAAGCAGAGCGAGCTGGAAATATGATGTGGCATACCTTCTCTGTGAAGACTGAACAGAATGACAAGATAAAGCACCTTCTTCTTTCTCACTAGAACTCTGAGCTGATGTTATTTCCAACTGATGAAGATACTTCTTCTTCTTCTTCTTCGTTCGCAAATGAAGATACTGAGCCACAGCGTCCTGTTGGTGTGGGAGCGGGTTACAGCAGCTTTTATTTCAGTCCTTGAGTGAAGCTAAAAAGCAGCTCCACCACCAGTAGGGACTGTGGTGATCCCTGCCGTTAGCCAGTCTGTGCTATTTATTAGGGGTACTAAGAGGTCAGCTAGGGGTTGCTGACTTCCAACTTAGCCAGCATCTTCATCCCTCTCCTCCCCAACCACCAGCATAAGGTGGTCATGAGTTCATGGACTCATGGTAAGATGTAAAATAGGAGCTTCAATTACTTTATTTGATTGTAGCTTTTTTTTTTCTCTCGTGCACATAATAGATACGTTTTGTCTTTATAGATATCCATTATTCTTGATGACAAATAACAAAAATTGTGTTTGAATACACAGGAAATCCTTCATACACTGGTGCATGTCTGTAGATCCTGGCTATCGACCTGGCCTAGATGATATTTTAAGCTACCTCAACTACAGCCCAGCCTTCCTGACCCCATGCCTTGACGTGCCTGCCACAAGTGTTGTGCACGAAGACACAGATTCTCTGGAGATGCACTTACCCAGTGCAACACTGGCTGCTTTATCTGTTCAGAATACAACAACCTCAATGCCAGCAGCTTTTTTCTCACAGTCCAATCAGAGACATCACAGCTGGCAGGAAAAACTAAAATACAAACGAAAGACATTCTCAGTGCCTGGTCTTGCTTCTTTAAGTAAATCGGCAAAATCATCATTTACTAATCGGTCTCCAGTTTCCTCATCAAGGTCTTCATCCCTCTGTTCTGCTAATATGCATAGCAGTAGCATATGTGGGCTTCCATCTTGTGGAATCATAGGTGGGTGGGCCATTGGATCATCTGGAGATGTGGTTTGTGGTGATGGTGGTGACAGGACAAAGTGTGAAGGTCAAGACCTCAAGGATCAAGGAACTCCCAAATCTGAGAGAAAATATGACAGACATGAAGTAGTTTGTGACGTGGACATTGAAGTGTATAATACAGAGCATAGGACGTCGCTGGGATCGGATCATAGACGATGCTCCTACACGGCCGGCAGTGACAAGGAAGATTTGAGCAGTGGCTATGTCAGTCAGAATTCCAAGGGAGAGTCCAAGCAGATATGTCAGACAGTTACCTCATTGTGATTCTAGTTTCATTGTTTCTTATGCTATGTCACCTGGGGCTCTTGTCAGCAGATTTGACTTCCAGCTGTTGTCAGCCAGGGCCTCTCCTAAAAAGTGCAGCCCTTGTTCCTGTCCAGGGAGAGAACAAAACTATGTTGCTTTAGTTAATAACATCATAACTCCATGTTATATACATTTATGTTTTGATATTATTACTGAATAGAGCATGGGTGATAAAATATATCCACACACTGTCTGAACTCTTTCAGATCAAAGAAATCCCATGAATGTATTATATAGATGGAAAAATAATTATTGTGAAATGAGAATATAAATCCATTGCCACCTTATTAGCTTTTTGTGTCTTTCCCTCTTGGTCTTTGTTGTGTTGGGAGTAGAAGTGGTGTGGACATGGTGGCCACAAGAATGTCATCAGAGACCAGAGCTGATTTTACAGTTGTTTGTAACAAAATTTACAAAGTTTTTCTTTCAGTAAGCAGGTTGTGGATTTGTTGTTGCTTTTCTACATTTTAAATTATCATGATGTTTTGGCCGGTTGTATTTTACACTTTTTTTATTGATTGGCAGATGTTTGCTGTAGCTATGGTTGTGTTTTAGTCAGTTAGAATTTTACTGCACAAACTGACAAACTACAGTGTATCTAGAAAATTTGATTAAATGCTGCCAACATTTCTGAATGAAATAGAGAAGTAACAATTCTTAATTGTGTTGTTTTTATGTCATCTTCATATCATTTTTTGTTCCAGCACATTTTATATTGTTGATTGCTTCCACAGTTTTCTTTTGTTGGTTCTATCATCAACTCTTTTTTGTGGGATTATGTTGTCAGGGGAGCGGTAGAGCAGGAAACCTGACAGTGCCGTATTAGTTTGTTGATTTTTTTCCTTAAAATGAAACTAGATCATGGCTTGCTGCTCTTGCTGGCAATTAATCTGAATAATGAAGAGAGATCTGGCTGGGCCTGAATATACAGTGTATCATGGCATCTTTGGTTTAAAACCAAGAACTTATTCTAAACAGTCCCAGTTTCTGGAGATGAAAGTGTGATACAGCATAATAGCAGAACTTGAGAATCAGTCAAGACACAGGCACACTGACAAGTGAATGGTAGTCATGTGATCTTTTTTGTTTTTGTTTTTGAGAGGTGGGGGATGCAGCACAGGCTTAATTCATTCCACTGAAGTAATAAAACATACATGAACAATACATATGTAAACATCAGAGAATTACATTTTAAAATGTCAGAATTTTTGTACATGATTTGTGCTATTTATCAGGTACTATGGTCATAGCTTACTTTTGTTATGCATGATTGTATAAGCAGATGACTAATGTGTACATAATTTACGTGGATTATTTTAAATGTGATATGGTGCTTGTCAGCTGTGCACATATTTCACTGTTTTAACAGAAATGTTGGATAGCTTTGCAAGGTTTTCATTCAGTAAAAGCAGCTAGTTATGAGCGGTGGAGAAAAAAGTGCATGTACATGTAGAATATGAGAGAATGAACAAACAGTCTTTATTTGCAAAGAGTGAAAAATTGGGTATACAGACCTATCTGACATTCTGTCACTTGTTACACAATTTCCATCCTGTTCCTAACATTCTACATCATTTAGAGAGGCAAGTACACTATGTGAGATCAGACAACTTGGAAATCATTCTCATGTGCCCCTCTTCCTAAAATTATGAGTACCTTTGCCCCCTTTTTTAAACAGTTTGATGATGCCAGCAGATTGTTTTTTTAAAGGTAATTCCGCTGTAAAAAAGCCTTATTACAAATGTAGCCAGAAGCCAAACACTTAGTTTATATTACATTTATGATAGTGGTTTACAGAGGAACTGTGCATGTCCTGCATATACAAGCACAGTTTTTAGCTGTCCAGTCTTATGACTCATGGTATATATTTACATCTTTTATTTCAGGCAAGCCATTGAACAGTTTAGCAGTGAATTTATTCCTAACATGAAGTCGACATTCACGTATCCTAGTCTCTTACAAATTCTCTTTTTTTTTGTTGAAGTAAAGCAAATCACAGTTGTGGTTTCCATTTTTAGCCTTGCTGGTGGCTGTAGAGAAAACTCGTATTAGTGTATCATAGCATTCCATATTTCCTCTTTTTTAAAAGTTTTGTTTTGTGATAGGTATACAGCAAGCAGCGTTACTTTAGTTGCTGATTGTTCACATTGCAAGTACTCAGAAATTGTAAAGTAACTGTTTCAGAAATGGAACTTTATAGCAACATCATTACCATAATCACCATCCTGTGCTGTCTCCACATAGGTTGGCTACAGGGACTCTCTGGTTCTTCTGTTCCACAGGTTTAATATAGCACTTTACAAAATTTCTGCTTTCAGCTTAAATCCACATTGAAGGTTATGTTTCTAAAGTCAAAACCAAAACAGAAGGCTTTACCTTAGCACACTCTCTGATTACTAAGTTGTTTTTATTAATTCCTTCGCCACAGCTTCAGCTGTCTAGAGCTAGTTCATAGCTTTGGAATGGTCGCTGCAATAAATTATTTTTTTACAAACATTATAAAATCAAGCCATGTTGCCTTTTTTAAAAGAGATTTTACCATATGCTGTTCTAGCGTTTAGTAAATCCTTGTAGGACTTTTTTTTACATTTTTTTCTCATGAAATTCAGAGTAAATTCACACTGAAAATTGTATTTTATTATTATCTGTATAAGTAGACTGAGTTACTGAAGACATGAGTGAGGGGATGGGAAACATTTCTTTAGAGTTCAGTCTTATATTTTTTGTGTTTCTGAGTTGGTATTCTCTAATAAATTTGATCCATCCATGAGTTCATCTACAATTTTCTGAGCAAATCCAAAACCAGTGATTTCACATTACATTTTTTTGTGAGAAGTAGTAATAGTGTGTGCCTGCAGTTGTACGCTGAGTTGTTCAGTTTTCATGTGCAGAAAAAAAGAAGAAAGTTTGTTTAGAAACTCAATATCACATATGAATGATTTGCAAAAATAAGTTTATTAAAAACATTTGATGACTAAATTTAGGAAAAACGAGTCATTTCAGATTTGAATGAAATCTTTTAATACATTTGCTGATTTGGAGTATTTTTCCTTTATCGTCAGATCAGTGTTCTGTGTCTGTAATTGTTCTCAGTGCTGTTTGAGAGTGATGACATGAGTCAGAAATTTTGTTCATGAAAAGTGGAATTTTGTTCATTATGTAAATACACATTCTAGATCTCATGGAAGTTTGTATTCATTTTTATCAAAGAAGTCAAATTTCTTAGAAGCATCCATCTCGTTGACTAGAAATCACATTCTCCATTTCTGTAGGAGATTGTATGTGACCATTACATGTATCATATCCAGCTTTTAGTTTTTTTTCTTTCATTCCAAGTTTTTAAAATATTGATTTTGATCATAACATTTGTTAATTTGATTGATTCCCCCTAATTATTGTTGTAGTATCAAACAGTTTAATAGCAAATAGTTCCTTGCAGCTGAAATATAAGTGAATGAGACAGCACATTTTGTGTATTATGTAGGTACAAATAACATTCCATCAAATTAACCATTTCTTTGTTGTTTAATGGTAGAGAATTTTACATATAAGGAATTTATTAAATGTTTAAAAGTTTTCTTTTAATGATAATGAATGTTTTGTATTGTTTATATAGTTTTATATTAAAGTGTTAGATTTTTGGTAAATATTGAGCATGAGAAAAGCTCACTCAGGTGAACATCTTTTACACTGAAGGTTACTTGTGCAGATCTAGGATAATAAAGTGATACAAATCTGAGCTGCTGGAAGTGGATTGTCCATGTAGGGTACATTAAGAAAACAGGTGACTAGAACAAAGCATGGATCCAGTGACACAACTTCAAACTGCAACAAAGACAAGAGCAGAGATTTTTTTTTAATTAAAATCCCAGTTTTAGAAAACTTTGAGACTTGATGAGACTGATTAATTTTGTTTGTTTGTTTCACTTATTTTAGACTCTGGCAAAGACCCTTGTCATAGACTTGAATTTCATGTGAGTCATATCCCTCTTTATTTTTTGACATTTGTGTGTGCAGGACTTTGTGATTTGTGTCTCATAGGATTGATGATGATGATTAATAATCCAAATGCTTTGCTTTTACCTCAGCATAATAATATGGGACATTCTGTTAAATTGCAGTTTCTTCCAGTCTTACAGTTAGCAAAATCCATTTTCATCATCCATAATGAATCCAGTACATGTACAGTGCAGCAATTTTATATACAGTAATATTTGCAGCTAACTGTATTATAAGTTCAGATTTATGTAAATAATACCTTGTGTCTGTTTTTTTGCACATGTACAATTTATGTTAATTATTTATTTTTTTATAGTACATGAAAATTCATATCTCTCTATCTTATCCTTAGTCATCATTGGATACCTAGCGTGGCATATCATGACTGGTAATGTCTTGTTAAAAGAAGATATTACAAAGAAAAATAAAGACATAATCAGGATACAGAGTGAATAAATTAAGCCACAAGAGGAACTATACATCATACACCAAAGCATCACTCAGGTATAAAAGAAAAATGAGGAGAAGAGAAATAACATTCAAGTGGCTTAAATTCCAGCTCTTTTTTTTTATTATTGCTGCATATATTTATTTATGTTGTTTGAGCCATTTGTTCAGTTTAATGTTCTGGGGTTTTAGCTAAAACCTGCTCTCACTTTGTAAGAGTTGTAAAGTGGATTTAAAAATGACTTAAAATGTAAACTTGCTGTGGAAATCTGTGAAAATGTGAAAGCACTCTCTTCTCTTGAAAGAATTATGTTCATCGAAAGTGAATCAGCACGTTCATTTCTTAATGTTCTCATTCTCTTTACCTGGAACTGCAAGCAGAATATTCTTTGCAGCTGCCATGGTGAAGGTATACAGTCACAAGCAGAATGTGGGTTCCATCTGCCTCATTGTGTATCTGGAATGAGGCTTCTCAGAAAACTCCATCTCCTTGAGGACCATAACAGTCCCTACCCCATTGGTCAGGCTGAGCCTGTTACTAGAAGCACCAGCAGATAGGTGGTACAGGGTCTTGGTCAGCTATATTTTTCTGACCCTGACAACAGTACCATTAATCTAATACTATCAATTCTCTCCCCTTTTTTCCCTATAAGTTATGAGTACTTAACAAATTTAAGAAAAAAAATTAGAAGCACTATATGACTGAGGTTAAATTTATCACATTCCTTTTAACCATCACTGTCATTAACAGTCAGCATTTCCAATGAGCATTTTTGTTCTTAGATTTCATGTATATGAACTAAGATGTCAACCATAAATATTTTTTGTATATAGGAGGGGAAGTCACTAAGTAACTCACAAATGCCTGTTACAAAAAAAACTAAATGCGACAGTAAGTTGAAAACTTTAAATTTTTTAACATACATTATTCCCCTATTTCTCAACGTAATCACCACCAACATTGATACATTTGTCCCATCGTGTAATCAGTGATGCAGTACCCATGGTGTAAAAATCAGGAGTCCGATTTCTGAACCATTTTTTTACTTCTGTTTCCACCTCTTCATCACTCGAGAATCTTCTCCCGCCAAGGTGGTTTTTCAGTGGACCAAACAGGTGAAAATCACTTGGAGCTAAGTCAGGACGATAGGGTCGATGATCAAGAACTTCCCAACCCGACTGGCTAATTTTCTCTTGGGTTAACCGAGCCGTATGTGGTCTGGTATTGTCATGAAGGAAAATCACACCTCTAGTCAGCAGACCAGGACATTTTCTTCGAATTGCATCCCATAGCATCGACAGAACTTCACAGTACGATACAGAATTCACACTGTCACCATACTTCTGGAACTTGGTTAACAACACACCTTGATAATCCCAGAACACTATCAGCATAACCTTCCCCGCAGAAGGCATAATCTTGAATTTTTTTGCACATGGTGATGACGGGTGTTTCCATTGCATTGAGGCACGCTTTGATTTGGGTTGATAGTGGTGCACCCAAGATTCATCTCCAGTAATAATCCTTTGGTGCATGTCTTCACCTTCATATACATAATGACAGAGATGCTGCAATGACAAACCAAATCTGTTCATGTTGTGTCCATCATTCAGATCTCTGTGTACCCATTGTGAGCAAACTTTGCGAAAATTCAGTTGTTCATGCATTATTCTGTAGGCTAAGCCATGTGAACATCCAATTGCAGTTGCTACACTGTCTGTCATTACTCGTCTCTCAGCTCTGATAATCTCATTCACACGTTGCGCAGTCACTTCTGTTGCAGTCTGAACAGGACGGCCAAGTTGGACTTTTTCAACAATTTCGGTGTGTCCCTGAGAAAATTCTTTTACCCAGTTATGGACCGCTTTACATGATAAACACTTTTCAACATAGACCATAATCATTTCCTTATGAATGTCCTCAACTGAATGTCCTTTAACCCACAAAAATCGCACTACACTTCTCTGTTCTTCTTTGGTACACATTAACAGTTGGGTAGCCATTTTGTTTTTGCTTTGTTAATGCTTGCATAACTCCCAGCGCCCCCTACATACAACTATTATAAAGTTGGGTGATGGTACTATCTAAAGATATATTTAAATACTACCTGATAACTGCCACTGATAGAATATTTCAATTTGTGAGTTACTTAGTGACTTCCCCTCATATTTTCTACAAAATTCTTTTCTTTGAGATCACCATCATACATTTTCATCTCAAAGAAAATGTTACATTACATTACCATCAGTGGCACAAATCGGAAACAAGTTGATAGATTCAAGTACTTAGGAACTATTATAACAACTGATGGGAAATGTCACAACGAAATAAAAAGCCAAGTCAGCATTCCAGACAATGAGGCAGATCTTGTGCAACAGATCCATATCAATGGAAACAAGATTCTGAGTACTTAAATGTTACATCGAGCCAATTTTGTTTTATGGGTGTGAAGCATGGTCTGTGAATAAGAGAGTACAGCGAGAAATGGAGGCCATGGAGATGTGGTTTATAAGAAGGATGTTGAAGGTACTATGGACAGCCAAGAAAACCAATGAAGAAGTCTTAAGAAAGGCTGGAGTTGAAAAGTAAATTATAGCAAAGATCAGAGGCAGACATGCGAGATTTATAGGTCATTTTCTGAGAAGAGGAAAATTAGAATACATTGTGGCAAGTGTAAAAATTGAGGGAAGAGGAAGACAGAGAGAGAAGTTACTGGATGGGCTATCAGTGTGGCTAGGAAGAAAGTCACCGGCGGTTCTCATAATCAAGTCTAAAGACAGTGAATTGTGGAGAGAAGTGATCGCCTACACCATGCGCCACAGCACTTGAATGAATGAGTATACAAAATGTTTAATGTATGTCATGTATTGAGGCGAAGCAAGTTTACCATTCACCAGAATCCTGATGTTTCACATCGCAACATTTAAGTTGTTGACATGATAAACTTATATATAAAATAAAATGATTCAAGTTGTCTGGATATGTATATTCTAAATTTATGTAAGGGTTTTATTTATGTGCACTTGATAGTTGCTAAAGTGGCTGTCTTTTGTGTATGCTAGACATATTGAGTTGTCTTTTCCTGTGTGTGTAAGAATTTTGGAAGTGCTGTGTTTCTGTCTACATCAAATTAATGAAATGTAGTGTATTTATGTGTACATCAGATTAGTGAAATGTAGTGTATTTCTGTGTATGTCAGATTAGTGAAATGTAGTGTATTTCTGTGTATGTTAGATTTATGAAATGTGGTGTATTTCTGTGTACATTAGATTTATGAAATTTGATGTATTTCTGTGTATGTTAGATTTATGAAATGTGTATTTCTGTGTATGTTAGATTTATGAAATGTGTATTTCTGTGTATGTTAGATTTATGAAATGTAGTGTATTTCTGTGGTCATTAGAATTACAGAATACAGTATGTTTCTGTGTACATTAGAACTGTTATATGCTTTTATGTATCCTCTGAGGTTACTTACATTTCTTTGTTCATTTGAAAGAAAATAATAAATTGTCAGCAGATAGTTACATTCCAGGTTTGGTAGACTATATTCTTACATATGTTACATGGCAATGATGTTGAAGTGATTGTACGTGTGTTTGGTTCATTAAGATTGAAATAATGGGTTAGCTTTGGAAAGTTTGTAGTGGTGTTGTTCTGTGGTCATCTTGTTGTGTAGACTTTTTTTTAATCACAGACAATTCAGAACTTAATAATTCCCTTTTATGAATTCATAGAAGATTATTTCATGATTTTATGATCATTTTATGATTTGTGATAATGCATGAAGTTTTACTGAGTAAAACAAGAAATAACCTTGTGAAAAATAAAAACATTAGACCATACTGGTGTCCAAGAGATATTGTTGTCCAGGTGACTCTCTCTTTCTTTCGAATTTTGTTTATCTAAACTGTCATGAAACTCATTCACTGCTATCACTTCTCTCCTATACCTGTTTGTTCACAATAGAAATTTGTAAGTATTTGTTTTTGGGAGACTTTTATTAAATGAAGACATTGCATAAAAACATAAGCCATGATAGCAGTGGCATACAGAGTCCACATTATAAAACTAAATGTCAGTTCTGGTCACAGTCCAGCTCTTGACCCAACAGCTTGAGTGGCAGTAGAATCAGGAGAAAACTCTACACTTTTCCCTGGCAGCAAAGTTCCAGATTTAACATGGCCTGGAATTTAACACTGTAAGAGAAGAAACTTCAGTGGCCAGAAGGAGAGGCCAAATTTTTATTTGTTTTGTTGCAAGCCATTGCATGATGTTTGAGTTTTTGGCTCTCATTTCTTGTAATAAGTGGGAATACAAATGAACGTATACAATTTCTCTTGTAGAGAAAGGATGAAAAACTGAACAAGTATGAAATTCAGTATAGGGAAAGAGAGGAAAAGGAACAGTTACAAAATCTCATGTTGAAAAAAGGGTGGATAACTGAACAAGCACAAAATCCAATGTTTGGAGAGGATGAGAAACTGAACAAGTACAAAATCTCATGCTTGGAGAGGATGAAAAACTGAACAAGCACAAAAACTCATGTTTGGAGAGGATGAAGAAACTGAACAAGTACAAAAACTCATGTTTGGAGAGGGTGAAAAGCTGACGAAGTACAAAATCTCATATTTGGAGGGGGTGAAAAGCTGATCATGTACAAAATTCATGTAAAGAGTGGAAAACTGAAGTTCAGATTTTTTCTGAATAAATTTGGGATATGATCCATCAGAATTAGAACTGCAAAAGCAGCATTGACCTTCAAGAACTTTGAGAACTTTTTTAACACTTCAAAGTTATTAGTACAAAAAACAAGCTAAGATTATTCAATTCAAATGTAATATCCACCCTCATTTATGGATGTGAAAGCTAGAAAACAACTTAAGAAATAGACAAGAAATTAGTCTTTTTTTTTTTTAAACAAATCCCTAAGGAAAATACTCTGTATCTTCTTCGTTCCCTTATACCACCAAGACCACCCCGTGATCCAACTGAATTTACTCCTGTGGTCCTCGATAGGTCCCGTGGTCCCCGAAAGGACCACATGAGAGGACCACAAGAGGTTCAGAGTATCGCAGGGCTTGAGCCTGTATTCTTGGTGGGTCTCAGAAGCGGTAGTGCGCGCCACCGTGGTTTTCCTTGTACCAGTTTAGTCTAGAGTTGGACATTCTCACCAGAAGACATCGACGTGTTTTGGATATCAGTGTATCCCAGCTGGGTGAGAGGTGGTAGCTCATCCAGTCCAGCGTTGGACTTTCTCACCGGAAAACCTCAGCGTGATTAGGATACGCATACATCCCCGCCGGGTGAGAGGTGGTTGCCTATCTAGACTGCACTGGCCCAGTGTCTCCAACTTCAACATTTTGTGGTCGTGGCCGCTACCCTTCCTAGTTGTGACCAGGACGGAGCTTTTGTCCAGGAGGACGAATCCTCGCCACAAGTAAGTTCCCCCCCTCCCGGGTTGAGGCGTTTTATGCATATTTATCCCAGTATGGGGGTGTTTAGGACATGGCCGACCTCTAGAGCGAAGGTACCGTGACATGCGTAGCCATAAAATTTCACCCCTGGTTTAAGCTGGTTTAGGCATATTTTACCAGTATGGGTGTATTTCGGACGTGGCCGGCCTCTAGAGTAGAGGCGCCTTGGTATAGGTAGCCGCGAGACCACACCGACTAAGCTTCACTTTATCATTTCCATCACCTTTTCATATCGGCGCCCCACGGCAACCCTAGTTTCTTTTTCGCATTTTCCTCCTTGCCCGAGAGGAGTTTCACTCCACGCGCGGCATCCGAAGAGTCTCGCCAGCAGTGTAATACTCTGTATAAAGTGGAATGAATTTAAGAACAATGCAGAGATAAGGCTCATGAATGGACAACAACTTGTCTCATGGGTGATCAAGAAAAGGAGATGGACATATGTCAGTCATGTGATGAGAAGAAACAGAGAATCCCAAAACAAGCTATCAAGTGGAACACAACAGGCCGAAGAAAAAGAGATCAACCATGTGAAACTCTGAAGAGGATATTATTAAGAGAGGCCAAATTAGTAGGCATAAAATCCCTTGATGAGGTTGAAAAGCTCGCTGAAAACAGAAAAACTTAGAGAATTACCATGTGAGCCCTATGTGACTTTTAACGCCACGGGAAGAATGTAAAATGATCCATCAGGTATGTTAATTTGTGGGAACTATTGGTATTGCTCCATTGTTATTGTTTTGTTGACAATAGACATTTATATTCAGATGGTTTTTAGTTTATAAAACTAAATGCGTAAATATACACCAAGCCACTGGACAAGCTGATATAAAAAATATTAGGGTACAAGTACTTCAAACAAAAGTAGAAACAGCTTTATTCGTTAACAAGCACACAGTTGTAACATTTCAGTTACCAAAATGTTATTAATAACTAAATAAAATACTTTTTGTTTTAAGTAGTTTAATACAGACATGTACACTAAACTTACTAGATGGGTGCCCTAAGGTTTTTTTTTCTGGTTACATCTTAAAATTAACCAGAATCTACTCTAAGAGATCATTTCAGTAACCAGATCTGTAGAGGACAATCAACAGTCTTTAGCATGTGAAAAAGACACACCATTCTCAACAGAAACATAGAACATCGTCTCTATTGCTTAATCACAAAGGACAAAAATAAAAGAGCATAAAAACATACACAACGATACTGACTGAATTGCTTTATTGGAACAATATTATTGTTGTTATGAACCCAGCTGTACATGGATTCTTGTCACGTAGGTAAATGTCATTAACCAGGTCATGAAGGAAGAGACATGGATCTGATATCCCCGAAGACTGAACAAAAATGTGGTTTATGGTTTTATATTGGTGGAAACGAGAGTTGTGACCATCCTACTGACGTTCTTGTTTTGTGATGCATGTGAAGTTTGTCGTCAAAATACTGTGGTTGTGACCATAATCTATTGACGTTCTTGTTTTGTGGTGCATGTGAAGTTTGTCGTCAAAATGCTGTGGTTCAGTCCTTTTTCGGACAGATGACGTTATCGTCTGGGAAAGATGCTGTCATATATTATGGAAGTCTCTCGTCGTATCCTATTGACGTTCACACTGTTTATGAAAGTTCCATAGTAATATGTACCAAAACCGAGAAAAGTATTCAGAGAGGACGGCCACAAATGAAGGGAGGGAATGCTATTATCATCATAAACTGCTACCACTTTCAGCGGCGGGTACTTTGGCTTCAGTCTGGCTACCCCCGTCTACAGAGTAGGACAGCTTT
Organism: Achatina immaculata; assembly: GCA_009760885.1. NCBI lineage: Eukaryota > Metazoa > Mollusca > Gastropoda > Stylommatophora > Achatinidae > Lissachatina > Lissachatina immaculata. The sequence continues at coordinate 66,243,534 of CM019716.1, read as the reverse complement.
TATCGCAACCAGTAACAAGTTAATTTGATTTAAAAGTATTTTAAGCGTCGCATTACATGCGTCCGTGTGAAATAATGCAGCAGAGGACGGAAGTTTCGCCAGACATGTAGTCAGAGTACCGCGGCATGGACAATATCAATGTTACTTACTGTTGACGTCTGTGATTTCATGTTATTATTATTATTATTGTTCTGTATAGTTTTTTTCATGTTTCATTCACAGTATTTTGTAGTTGAACAATTATAAATCTGCACAAATAGGAAGAAAATCAAACCCTGAGGCTTACACACAGTAAAGTAATAGTACACAATATTGTATGATTAGACCTAGGGGAAAAATCATAAACAATGCACTTTAAAAATCATAAACAATGCACTTTAAAAATCATAAACAATGCACTTTAAAAATCATAAACAATGCACTTTAAAAATAATAAACAATGCACTTTAAAAAATCATAAACAATGCACTTTAAAAATCATAATGCACTTTAAAAATCGTAAACAGTGCACTTTAAAAATCATAAACAATGCACTTTTAGACTTGAGAGAAAGAAAAGTCCGGAACTTGAACCACGTGCTCTGGTAGGACGATCAGCTGACTAGACATGAGAGAACATCGCATTAATCAGCTTAGCCATCTAATTAAGGAGAGCCAAAATCGGAGAACACAGAAAGATACATTTTGATACAAGAAAACTGATAGACCAGCAAACAAGAAATGAATTCTCAATAGTACTTAAGAACCGCTTCAGTGTCCTACAAGACGAAGCAGAAATGTCCATATTAGAGTTCAATAAAACACTACAGGAAACAGCAAAAGAGGTGCTGGGATATCGGAAAAGGAGAAAAGAGGAATGGATAAGCGAGACCACATGGGAAAAGATAGAGCAAAGAAAAGAAATCAAGAAAAAATTACTGAACACCAAATCACAACGGCTTAAAGAACAAGTTTTAAGTAATTATGCACAAAAAGACAAAGAAGTAAAGGAATCATGCCATCAAGATAAACGTCAGTATTATGACAACTTAGCAGAAACAGCAGAGAAAGCAGCATATACAAATGACATGAAAACCATATATAAAATCACAAAGCAGATGACAGGTAACTTCAACACAAGATGTGAAAGTGCAGTAAGAACACAAAATGGACAACTGGTCAGTGGAGAAAGAGAAAAAATTGAAAGATGGAGGGAACACTTTAACACCCTACTAAACAGAACACAAGCAGCACAAACAATAGACATACCTGAAACAAAAACGGAACTAAACATCAATACAGGACCAATAACAATAAATGAAGTAAAGGAGGCGATAAAGAAGCTAAACTCAAACAGGGCACTAGGTGAAGATGAAGTGACTGCTGAGATGTTGAAAGCAGAAGAAACAGAAACACCAAAACAACTTTGCCGGATATTACAACAAATTTGGGATCTAGAAAAAGCCCCAGATGAGTGGAAAACTGGGCTTATAGTAAAACTACCAAAGAAGGGTGACCTCAGAGATTGCGGGAACTGGAGAGGCATTACCCTACTGCCACTCACCAGTAAAGTATTTTGCAGAATAATCATCTACAGAATTGTACCAACACTTGAGGAAAAACTTCGGAAAGAGCAGGCAGGATTTAGGAAAGGAAAATCATGCATAGACCACATATTTGTACTTAGACAAATATTAGAACAGGCAAGTGAGTGGCATAGCACAACATATGCATTATTCATAGATTTTGAGAAAGCCTTTGACAGTGTCAACAGAGATGCACTGTGGAAGATCCTAAGATGGCATGGCCTCCCCCATAAAATAGTTTATGTAATCAAAGCCCTATACGAGGGTTTTCAGTGCAAAGTTATCTGTGGAGAACATACCTCCAGCGGCTTTAGGGTACAAACAGGAGTGAAACAGGGATGTGTACTATCACCAACATTATTTATCTTGGCAATAGACTGGTTGATGAAGGAGGCAACATCAGACAAACGCAGAGGATTACAATGGACCCTTGGCACAGTGCTGGAGGACCTTGACTTTGCGGACGACATTTGTCTGTTATCAAGCAGTCACAAAGATATGCAAGATAAAATAAACAAGCTAACTCAGAGTGCAAACAACATAGGAGAAAAGAGGAATGGATAAGCGAGACCACATGGGAAAAGATAGAGCAAAGAAAAGAAATCAAGAAAAAATTACTGAACACCAAATCACAACGGCTTAAAGAACAAGTTTTAAGTAATTATGCATAAAAAGACAAAGAAGTGAAGGAATCATGCCATCAAGATAAACGTCAATATTATGACAACTTAGCAGAAACAGCAGAGAAAGCAGCATATACAAATGACATGAAAACCATATATAAAATCACAAAGCAGATGACAGGTAACTTCAACACAAGATGTGAAAGTGCAGTAAGAACACAAAATGGACAACTGGTCAGTGGAGAAAGAGAAAAAATTGAAAGATGGAGGGAACACTTTAACACCCTACTAAACAGAACACAAGCAGCACAAACAATAGACATACCTGAAACAAAAATGGAACTAAACATCAATACAGGACCAATAACAATAAATGAAGTAAAGGAGGCGATAAAGAAGCTAAACTCAAACAGGGCACCAGGTGAAGATGAAGTGACTGCTGAGATGTTGAAAGCAGAAGAAACAGAAACACCTAAACAACTTTGCCGGATATTACAACAAATTTGGGATCTAGAAAAAGCCCCAGATGAGTGGAAAACTGGGCTTATAGTAAAACTACCAAAGAAGGGTGACCTCAGAGATTGCGGGAACTGGAGAGGCATTACCCTACTGCCACTCACCAGTAAAGTATTTTGCAGAATAATCATCTACAGAATTGTACCAACACTTGAGGAAAAACTTCGGAAAGAGCAGGCAGGATTTAGGAAAGGAAAATCATGCATAGACCACATATTTGTACTTAGACAAATATTAGAACAGGCAAGTGAGTGGCATAGCACAACATATGCATTATTCATAGATTTTGAGAAAGCCTTTGACAGTGTCAACAGAGATGCACTGTGGAAGATCCTAAGATGGCATGGCCTCCCCCATAAAATAGTTTATGTAATCAAAGCCCTATACGAGGGTTTTCAGTGCAAAGTTATCTGTGGAGAACATACCTCCAGCGGCTTTAGGGTACAAACAGGAGTGAAACAGGGATGTGTACTATCACCAACATTATTTATCTTGGCAATAGACTGGTTGATGAAGGAGGCAACATCAGACAAACGCAGAGGATTACAATGGACCCTTGGCACAGTGCTGGAGGACCTTGACTTTGCGGACGACATTTGTCTATTATCAAGCAGTCACAAAGATATGCAAGATAAAATAAACAAGCTAACTCAGAGTGCAAACAACATAGGACTAAAGATCAATGTAGGAAAGACAAAGTTAATGAAGCAAAATGTGAACAACAAAAATGTACTCAGAGTAGATAACAAGTTAGTGGAGGAGGTCAACGAATTTGTATACCTTGGCAGCAGAGTAGTAGAAAATGGAGACAGCACAGAGGACATCAACAGCAGACTTACTTGAGCAAGCCAGGCTTTTGCAATGCTGCAGACTATATGGAAATAAAAAAAACTAAGCATAAATATGAAAATCAGGATATTTAAGAGTAATGTTCTAAGTGTATTACTGTATGGAAGTGAATGCTGGAAAATCACCAAAACCATAGAAAACAAGTTGAATTCTTTCCAGACTAAATGTTTACGAAGAATTAGAAAAATATTTTGGCCAAACACCATAAGAAATAACATCTTATTAGCAGAAATGCAGATGAAACCACTGACAACAATTATTGAGGAAAGATGCTGGCGATGGTTGGGACATGTGCTCCGAATGACTGACAACTCACTACCAAAAATAGCACTAAGATGGACACCACAGGGGAGCAGAAGTAAGGGTAGACCAAAAGAGACATGGAGAAAAACAACAGAAAGGATGTTGAGCAATAGAGGGCTCACCTGGGCAAGAGCAGAAAAAAAGGCGAAGGACAGGCTTTTGTGGAAAACCCTTGCGGAAGCCCCATGTGCTCTGGGCACTTAAGGTTTAGAGAGAGAGAGATCTAGCGCGCACTTCAAAAGTTGTTTAATAGCTAAGCCATCAGTGCTTGTCTGACTGAAAATCGTGACACCCAGAAAAGAAGCAAGGTCATGACACAAAAATGTCATCACTTAGATTCAGTCTCCTGCAGGCAGCAATTTTTTGAGATGTAACAACACACACATGGTCTCAATGTCTAGTGCTTACTGGACAACAGTAACAACACACACATGGTCTCAATGTCTAGTGCTTACTGGACAACAGTAACAACACACACATGGTCTCAATGTCTAGTGCTTACTGGACAACAGTAACAACACACACATGGTCTCAATGTCTAGTGCTTACTGGACAACAATAACAACACACACATGGTCTCAATGTCTAGTGCTTACTGGACAACAATAACAACACACACATGGTCTCAATGTCTAGTGCTTACTGGACAACAATAACAACACACACATGGTCTCAATGTCTATGCTTACTGGACAACAATACAACACACACATGGTCTCAATGTCTAGTGCTTACTGGACAACAATAACAACACACACATGGTCTCAATGTCTAGTGCTTACTGGACAACAATAACAACACACACATGGTCTCAATGTCTAGTGCTTACTGGACAACAAAACAACACACACATGGTCTCAATGTCTAGTGCTTACTGGACAACAATAACAACACACACATGGTCTCAATGTCTAGTGCTTACTGGACAACAATAACAACACACACATGGTCTCAATGTCTAGTGCTTACTGGACAACAATAACAACACACACATGGTCTCAATGTCTAGTGCTTACTGGACAACAATAACAACACACACATATGGTCTCAATGTCTAGTGCTTACTGGACAACAATAACAACACACACATGGTCTCAATGTCTAGTGCTTACTGGACAACAATAACAACACACACACATGGTCTCAATGTCTAGTGCTTACTGGACAACAATAACAACACACACATGGTCTCAATGTCTAGTGCTTACTGGACAACAATAACAACACACACATGGTCTCATGGAAATGTCTGGTGCTTACTGGACAACAATAACAACAAATAAACATTTTTTACATAAAAGTAGTTTCAGGTTATGGTTTCGGATACAAACTTTTACAAATAGGAAACAACGAGGTTTTTGCACACTAAAGTAACAACACAATGTTGTATGGTTAGACCTCATGAAAAAATAAACAAAGCACTTTTAGATGTGAGAGAAAGAAAAATGACAAGAGAATTACCTGGAACTTGAACAGCTAATTGGGTACCTACAGGAGACTGAATCAGGAGATGGAAGTGGCCATAATTCCACTAAATGAATGAACTAGTCATGAGCTGTTTTTCTGAGAGAGCATACACGAAATTTGTAGTAGATCAGGTAGAGTGAATTAGAAGAAAGAGGTTATAAAGTGGAGACAGTTGCTAACAGTAGATTTCACATTGATAAGAACCAGTACTAGAAGATCTGTTTCATCATGGAAGTGTTTTACAAAATTGAAATTCAGATTTTCCTTCATTTTTTTCCTCACATATATCAAGCATCTAATATCTGCACTGGCTTCAGTTTAATCAAGCGACTGCTATTTATATTGAGGACATGAAAAAATGATGACATCTAAGGATTTGTACACTTCTATTGCTGACTATGCATGCAAACACAGGCTTGAAGACCTTATTGCAAGTTAGTATTTCACAGTTATTTGAATTCAGTAACTCTTCTGATAGATTTCTTATTTGCTAAACTCTCTGCAGCAGTGCTAGAGGTTCTTCTGCAGTTTTTTAATGTGTGCATTGGTATCATAAAGGCACAATATCATAGTTAAAATTCATGGTAGTAGTTCCATCAGGTGCAGTTTACGTGAATAAATACCATGACTGCCATATAAAGCTACTTTTAGCTTGGTAGAAAGTGCCTAAAGCAATTTTTTTTAAAAACTAACATTCCAGAAAACATAAAAACACATACTTTACATCTGCATCTCACTTATTTTTTTTAGAGGGGGGGGGGGGGGAGGTGGAAAGAGTAAAATTCAGAACTTGTGAAAATTGATTGTTAACTGAAACACTCACATTTTTTCACATTATTGTTCACATAAAAACATGTATATTACATATTTTCCATTCGGTAATGTAATAGTGAAGCTTGATTTGACAAGGAAATGGTGGTGGTTTCCCCTTGCTGTGTGCTCACTTTGTAGATGGTTTTCTTCACTAGCCTTTGTCTAAAGAGACTAACTCGCAAGAGTTCTGCGACATGAAAAAAAAATACTAACAAATAAGATGTCCCTAAAAGTGAGAAAAAGATTATTACAGTGCTATATAAAACCAATATTTCTGTGAGGTTGTGAAAATTGGACAATTAAAAATATGACAAAAAAAGTTGGAAACAACAGAGACTGGTTCTGGAGAAAGTTGCAACAAAGTCCTTGAACAGACTAAAAAAAAAAAAAACCGAAGAAATCCTCGAAGCAGTTTCAGAATAATGGAAACTAGTTAAAAGTGAAAAAAAAGACGAGTCAAAATTTCTTGGACACATCATGAGAAGACAGAGAACTTAGAAATGACTGGAAATGGAGAAGCATGATTGCAAACACAATCCAGCACAGTACATAATAGTAATAATAATATAATTGTTTCTACATATCAGTATTTGTACAGTGAACACACCAGATACCAATAACATGACTGGTACATGATTCGTGATTTCCAAGTAGATGGGCTTATTAGCTAGGGATAGCTCTCCATCTAGGAGAAGAACCTGCTCATTCTATACACAGAGAACATCTAGGAGAAGAACCTGTTTGTTCTGTACACAGAGAACAAACACCCAGGTGAACTACCGAGACTAAACATGGAGGGGGGGGGATGTCAGCAGTTTATGATATGCAGATGGTACAGTCCTCTAGCAGAGAATCCATAGAACCTACAGAAATTAATAGATCGGATACACAACACAAGTCAAGAATGGGGACGAGATCAGTATCAAGAAGACCAAAGTAATGGTGTTTGATAAGAACCAGTACTAGAAGATCTGTTTCATCATGGAAGTGTTTTACAAAATTGAAATTCAGATTTTCCTTCATTTTTTTCCTCACATATATCAAGCATCTAATATCTGCACTGGCTTCAGTTTAATCAAGCGACTGCTATTTATATTGAGGACATGAAAAAATGATGACATCTAAGGATTTGTACACTTCTATTGCTGACTATGCATGCAAACACAGGCTTGAAGACCTTATTGCAAGTTAGTATTTCACAGTTATTTGAATTCAGTAACTCTTCTGATAGATTTCTTATTTGCTAAACTCTCTGCAGCAGTGCTAGAGGTTCTTCTGCAGTTTTTTAATGTGTGCATTGGTATCATAAAGGCACAATATCATAGTTAAAATTCATGGTAGTAGTTCCATCAGGTGCAGTTTACGTGAATAAATACCATGAAATGACAAAAGGTGGTACTTATGACTGCCATATAAAGCTACTTTTAGCTTGGTAGAAAGTGCCTAAAGCAATTTTTTTTAAAAACTAACATTCCAGAAAACATAAAAACACATACTTTACATCTGCATCTCACTTATTTTTTTTAGAGGGGGGGGGGGGGGGGGGGGGGGAGGTGGAAAGAGTAAAATTCAGAACTTGTGAAAATTGATTGTTAACTGAAACACTCACATTTTTTCACATTATTGTTCACATAAAAACATGTATATTACATATTTTCCATTCGGTAATGTAATAGTGAAGCTTGATTTGACAAGGAAATGGTGGTGGTTTCCCCTTGCTGTGTGCTCACTTTGTAGATGGTTTTCTTCACTAGCCTTTGTCTAAAGAGACTAACTCGCAAGAGTTCTGCGACATGAAAAAAAAATACTAACAAATAAGATGTCCCTAAAAGTGAGAAAAAGATTATTACAGTGCTATATAAAACCAATATTTCTGTGAGGTTGTGAAAATTGGACAATTAAAAATATGACAAAAAAAGTTGGAAACAACAGAGACTGGTTCTGGAGAAAGTTGCAACAAAGTCCTTGAACAGACTAAAAAAAAAAAAAACCGAAGAAATCCTCGAAGCAGTTTCAGAATAATGGAAACTAGTTAAAAGTGAAAAAAAAGACGAGTCAAAATTTCTTGGACACATCATGAGAAGACAGAGAACTTAGAAATGACTGGAAATGGAGAAGCATGATTGCAAACACAATCCAGCACAGTACATAATAGTAATAATAATATAATTGTTTCTACATATCAGTATTCGTACAGTGAACACACCAGATACCAATAACATGACTGGTACATGATTCGTGATTTCCAAGTAGATGGGCTTATTAGCTAGGGATAGCTCTCCATCTAGGAGAAGAACCTGCTCATTCTATACACAGAGAACATCTAGGAGAAGAACCTGTTTGTTCTGTACACAGAGAACAAACACCCAGGTGAACTACCGAGACTAAACATGGAGGGGGGGGGATGTCAGCAGTTTATGATATGCAGATGGTACAGTCCTCTAGCAGAGAATCCATAGAACCTACAGAAATTAATAGATCGGATACACAACACAAGTCAAGAATGGGGACGAGATCAGTATCAAGAAGACCAAAGTAATGGTGTTTGGCAGGAAAGACCAGAAGCCACAGATGGATATAACCATAAAGAAAGAGAGCAAGTGACAAACTACAGCTACCTAGGACATACATTAAATGAAGATTGGAGGTGTAAGATGGAGATAAAGAAATGAATAGGAATGACAAAACATACATTCAACACCATGAAGACAGTGCTGTTATCTTACACCATGAAGACAGTGCTGTTATCTTACACCATGAAGACAGTGCTGTTATCCAGAAATCTGCTTTTAAAAACAAAATTAAGATTTTCCTTCATTTTTTTCCTCACATATATCAAGCATCTAATATCTGCACTGGCTTCAGTTTAATCAAGTGACTGCTATTTATATTGAGGACTTGAAAAAATGATGACATCTAAGGATTTGTACACTTCTATTGCTGACTATGCATGCAAACACAGGCTTGAAGACCTTATTGCAAGTTAGTATTTCACAGTTATTTGAATTCAGTAACTCTTCTGATAGATTTCTTATTTGCTAAACTCTCTGCAGCAGTGCTAGAGGTTCTTCTGCAGTTTTTTAATGTGTGCATTGGTATCATAAAGGCACAATATCATAGTTAAAATTCATGGTAGTAGTTCCATCAGGTGCAGTTTACGTGAATAAATACCATGAAATGACAAAAGGTGGTACTTATGACTGCCATATAAAGCTACTTTTAGCTTGGTAGAAAGTGCCTAAAGCAATTTTTTTTAAAAAACTAACATTCCAGAAAACATAAAAACACATACTTTACATCTGCATCTCACTTATTTTTTTTTAGAGGGGGGGGGGAGGTGGAAAGAGTAAAATTCAGAACTTGTGAAAATTGATTGTTAACTGAAACACTCACATTTTTTCACATTATTGTTCACATAAAAACATGTATATTACATATTTTCCATTCGGTAATGTAATAGTGAAGCTTGATTTGACAAGGAAATGGTGGTGGTTTCCCCTTGCTGTGTGCTCACTTTGTAGATGGTTTTCTTCACTAGCCTTTGTCTAAAGAGACTAACTCGCAAGAGTTCTGCGACATGAAAAAAAAAAATACTAACAAATAAGATGTCCCTAAAAGTGAGAAAAAGATTATTACAGTGCTATATAAAACCAATATTTCTGTGAGGTTGTGAAAATTGGACAATTAAAAATATGACAAAAAAAGTTGGAAACAACAGAGACTGGTTCTGGGAGAAAGTTGCAACAAAGTCCTTGAACAGACTAAAAAAAAAAAAACCGAAGAAATCCTCGAAGCAGTTTCAGAATAACGGAAACTAGTTAAAAGTGAAAAAAAAAGACGAGTCAAAATTTCTTGGACACATCATGAGAAGACAGAGAACTTAGAAATGACTGGAAATGGAGAAGCATGATTGCAAACACAATCCAGCACAGTACATAATAGTAATAATAATATAATTGTTTCTACATATCAGTATTTGTACAGTGAACACACCAGATACCAATAACATGACTGGTACATGATTCGTGATTTCCAAGTAGATGGGCTTATTAGCTAGGGATAGCTCTCCATCTAGGAGAAGAACCTGCTCATTCTATACACAGAGAACATCTAGGAGAAGAACCTGTTTGTTCTGTACACAGAGAACAAACACCCAGGTGAACTACCGAGACTAAACATGGAGGGGGGGGGAATGTCAGCAGTTTATGATATGCAGATGGTACAGTCCTCTAGCAGAGAATCCATAGAACCTACAGAAATTAATAGATCGGATACACAACACAAGTCAAGAATGGGGACGAGATCAGTATCAAGAAGACCAAAGTAATGGTGTTTGGCAGGAAAGACCAGAAGCCACAGATGGATATAACCATAAAGAAAGAGAGACTGGAACAAGTGACAAACTACAGCTACCTAGGACATACATTAAATGAAGATGGAGATAAAGAAATGAATAGGAGTGACAAAACATACATTCAACACCATGAAGACAGTGCTGTTATCCAGAAATCTGCTTTTAAAAACAAAATGAAGATTTGTAAACTGTTATATCTGCTCTGTTTTACTGTATGGAGCAGAAACCTGGACTCTAAGCAAAAAGATGGAGAGAAAGATTGATGCAGCAGAAATGTGGTTCTACAGAAAACTAGGTCACATAACATGGGAAATGAAAAGAACAAATGCACAAGTTTTAGAACAGCTCCAAATGCAATGTGAACTTCTCTAAAAAATAAAGACGAAGAAAGCAAAATGCTTTGGCCATATCAAAAGACATAACAACATACTGAAGACCCATACTAGAAGGAAAAGTGGAAGAAAAAAGAGCAAGAGGAAGACAGAGATGTAAATAATGTACAAAAATGGACACAGTCCGGCTGAGTGCGAGGGAGCAAGGGAACTGGAGATTCATTACAGCCAACCTTCCTTCATTCTGGAGGAGGCACATGATGATGATGATGATGACATAACTGATAATGTGAGAACAAGCATAATGTATAAGCACACAACAAGGCAGTCTTCTTAGACATTTCTTGATCTTGGTCAGCAAACTGTTCCCTAATATTTTGACTGATGATGAGTCTCAAATTTTAGTTTCACTCAGGTCCAGTCTTTTTTTTTTTTTCAGAATTTTGTCAACACGTTCACCATTAGTTGAAATTGTGTGTCTGCAGAACTATTTAAAGACAGCGAGAACTATCAGTTTTCCGTCAGCGACATATCTGCCGTGAACCTGAAGAGTGCCCTGGTCTGGATGACAGTAAGAAACGATTCCCCAGACGAGTTTGAAGATGCAGTTTTAGCTGTGAACTCCCTGCTTCATGAGGCAGTTGCGTGCCATTGCTTGGATCTTTTTATAAGGCTTGCACTTGGGCTTCGACTTAAGGTGAGTTTAAAATGGTGATGCTTAAACTAATTTAGACTGTACCATGAGAACAGTTATGGACCTCTCTCCCCCCCTTTAAACTCTTTCCGTGAGTGTGGTTGAATTTTCGACATTTCCGGTGGTCCCAAGCTACCGTATGGTCGAAAATTTGACAATTCTTTGTTTCATTAAAACAAGCGGTGTAACATTTAGATTGTACATATTTTGTCCGCGATTCCGGTGACACTTTCAAAATGGAGAATGCGTGCCTAGTTACGAGCAATGCCGAGCGAGAACAAGGACGCGAAACATGGAAATTTTTCAATTTTTGACGATGTAGATAGGGGTATAGACATAGCCTATGGCCACCCCGCTGCTCTTGAATGTTTTCTGAGTAGATCTAGACATATTTAGACGACTGGAGAAGTAGTTAGGAGTAGATAGGAGGTTAGTTCAGACATTCATTCAGCGAGAATGCAATACGGAGTCACAATATGAGATCGACAAGTAGATCTACACATCTCAGATGGTAAGTAGGGGTAAGTAGCGTGGATCTAGACCTAGCCGATGGTGAGCTGGCCACAATCAGTATCTAAAAACATCACATTACTTCTTTTTTCCTAAAAAACTCTGCATTTATGAAATTTTCATTCATTTAGCTATACTTTGAAACATAATAAGTATACGGAAGTACATGGAAATATTGTTTTCCATTCCATTTTATAACTATACCCTCTAACATATCAAGACCCGCGTTTTTACTCCCGCACCCAACGACATGTCCGTGTTTCTTCTGCCGCACGGAAAGAGTTAATAAAAAAGAAAAAGGTAAACAAACAAAATAAAAGAATAAGTAGAACCCAAATAACGCTAAGACACAAAGCACTGACTCTTTAATCGAGCGGTTCAGGAGATCAGGTCTCAAACAATAGTCCATATGCTGGACTGTGGACTCCCCAAAATCCTACTTTTTACTCCCACAGACCCCATGTGAAGAGCCATTGGCTTAAAATATAAAGATTTTGACGTTTTTTTTTTTTTTTTAGCAAGAACCCTGCCAAGTACATTGTATGGGACCCACATCCAGAGGCTAAGATGCCGTCCTGTGATAAAAGAATGGTGTACTTTTGAGGGCCGGTAAATGAGAGCTGCAAAAGACCCCGTTTTTATTCTTTGTGGTGTTCATAGCATCACAGTGCTTCATTCCCCAAACTGGCCATTCACGTAGAGAGCCAGAGTCCTGCTGGGAAGACCAACTTTTGTTCACTTTGAGAACCCAAGCAGTGCACTGTGGCCTAACCATCTGACTCAGTGCCTGTGTATAAAGATCCCATAAGTTTGTATTTCTGGGGAGATAAGTATATAGTCCAGAGATATTTATGCCAGTGTGCCTCATTGGATAAGTACAAATCTGGCAACAAACTGACACTTAGGTATACATCAGCATTCCTGGTCAGAGGGATTTAACCTGCAGCAGAAACTGTAATATCTAAATATTTACTTTAGAAGGAGAAAATACTGAATATCAGGAATGTAACGCAAATATTTAAAACTTGCAGGATCTTTGTCACAGCCTCTCTCTAGCTCCAGATGTGTTTGAACAGAAACTGGAGAGATATTTTCCTGGATCAAAGTTTCCTCTGAATGAGAGCCATTTGTCCCTGGTGTTTGTAAGTAAAATTTTACTTTTAAGCATGTTATGTCAGTATACCCTCCTCATCGTCTTCTTTACCCCTATCTGGGGTATAGGCCATCAGCAAGGGGTCTCATTCTGTCCGGGGATATTTTCATAAAGAAGTTCCTTCCTCTCCCAGTAATAATTGTTTCTCTGGTTGAGCTCTTGTTGATGTTTTTGTAGCTAACATATTTTTTTATCAGAGCTTCACTCCAAGTCTGCAAGCACACCCCCCACCCCGCCATAACTGATTCATCATTCAATATGATGCAACATCTTCACTACAAAGAACCTCCTGCTGACAGCTCCAGGGAAATGGTGGGACAAGACATTAGTGACAGGTTAAGACAAAAAAAATAACAGTGTACTAAAACTCAGCAAAGATTTGGTTGGCAGTTAGCAATGTTTTAAAAAATGTTCAAGAGTTGTTACATTCAGGACCAGTCTGTGGGCGCTTCAGTCTAATTGTAATGAAATATGCAGCAGTGGTGGGGGCAGAGCTCACCACCTTCAGTCCGAGAAGTCTAGTCTGTATCATTCCTGCTCCCAGTTATTAGAAGAAAAGGTTCTAAGGACTGTCATAGCCGGAGGTGGGGTGAGGGATACACTCTCCACTCCAATGAAATGTCTCCAAGGCGTGCGTCTCAAATAGCCTCTGACAGTCAAGTCCAGATCCTGGCCCTCTCGTGGCAAAACTGTTCAAACTGACAGGAGAAGGGGTGAAGGTGAATATCTGGCACATGAAAACCAGACGCTTCAGGTAGATGAGAGTCTTGTTTGATAGCTTATCTGAGAGAAGGAAAACTCTGATTTAAAACCCGCTGCTGGCGAGATTCTTCAGCTGCCATGCTTGGAGTGGGGCTCCTCCTGGCCCGTGAAGAAAGTTGCGAGTGGGGTTGCCACGTAGTGACACCATGGAAAAGGTGAAAGAAAGGATTAAGTGAAGTAGTCAGTAGTTTTGAGGTCAGGACTGCTCAAATCATGGCACCTCTGCTCTGGAGGTAGGCCACGTCCTATATGCACCCATACCGGGCAGATTGCCTGAACCGGATTAACCCAGGGGTTAAACAAATACACTGCTGGCAAGATTTTTTGTCTGCATGCGTGGGGTGAAACTCCTCCTGCCAGTGAAGAAAAGGCGAATAGGTTTGCCTAGCGGCGCCGCTGTGAAAATGTGAAGGAAAGGATCAAATGAAGTTTAATCGGTATGTCCAGTAGTCTCGCGACGAGAGCTACTCATGCCATGGCACCTCTGCTCTAGAGGCTGGCCATGTCCGACATACACCAATACTGGTGAAATATGCCTAAACTGGCTTAACCCAGGGGTGAAATTTGATGACTACTCATGTCATGATACCTCCGCTCTAGAGGTCGAACACGTCCTAAACGCGCCTATACTGGGATAATACGCCTAAAACGGCTTAACTCAGGGGTGAAACCTACTAATGGCAAGGATTTGTCATCCTGGACAAAAGCTCCATCCTGGCCACAACTAGGAAGGGTAGCGGCCACGGCCACAAAACACTGAAGTCGGAGACACTGGACCAGTGCAGTCTAGATAGGCAACCACCTCTCACCTGACTGGGATATATGCGTATCCTAATCACACTGAGGTTTTCCTGTGAGAAAGTTCACCGCTGGACTGGATGGGCAACCACCTCTCACCTGGCGGGGATATACAGATGTCCAAAACACGTCGAGAACGTCCAATTCTGGGCTGGATAGGCTACCACCTCTCACACAGCGGGGATATACTGATATCCAAAACACGTCAAGATTTTCTGGTGAGAAAGTCCAACTGTAGATTAAACTGGTGCAACGAAAACCGCAGTGTCACACAATCTCGCTTCTGCGACCCACCTCATGTGGTCCTCTCAGTGATCTCTTGTGGTGGTAGAAGCGAACGAAGAAGATTAGAAGAAAAAAAATTAGAAATGAAAATAAGAACACAGTGAATGGAAGGAAAATGAATTAGATGAGACATGACTATAGATACTAGAGAAGGTTTTTTTTTTAAAATGGGATTTTGGTAACATATTCCATACATTGTGGCTCAGTGCTTCCATGCATTGTGACTCGGTGCTTCCATACAGTGTGGTTCATTGATTCTTGGAGAAATGGAATACAAGTAGTCAGATGGCTGTGCTTGTCAACACTGGAGGTTTTACCAAAGATGATGAAATGTACTTTCTGTTCACACTTGGGTTTACATTACCAAAATATTTTGTTTACTGAATGATAGTGCACGAGAAGTTGGTAAAATATCTCTGTAAAATTGCATTTAAATATCAGTTTTGACCACAGGGGCATGCATGAAAATCCATGTTGTACAATCAACACAGCTGAACTTATAATACAGACACAAGTTGTGTGAAATAGCTGTAGGACATGATCTTTGGTTTTCTGTCCTATGATGATGATGATGATGACAGCTCTCTTCATGTTCTGAGGCTGGCATACACAACAAGCTGTAGTAACTAGTTTCCCATTTACCTCCTCTGTGACAGTGACCTTGTTTTGTAACAGGCTGTTGCCAGTAAGAATAAGACAAGGTTTTAGTTGACTGTAGTTTGCCATAAACCCTGTTGTTAGAAAGACTTTTGTATTTTGTCTCTTTTTTCTGTCTCTCTCTGTCTGTCTGTCTGTCTGTCTCTCTCTGTGTCAGATAGTTCATAGATTTCACAAATTCTCTTGTCAGGCTGTGAAAGAGTGCAAGAAATTTGAAAACATAGTGGCTGACCTCTGCAAGTATTTCAGAGCTCTTGTGCAGAATGAGGCAGAAATCTCACATCTGCTCAAGAACTACGCCCAGTCCATGTTCGGGAGCAAACTGTCGGAGAGCTTGCAGAATTTAACAGCAGCTTTTTTTGACAGTGTGTCCCACACCCAGCCTTTGAACAAACTTGAGCAGGTACTCAGTGGTCAGTCAGAGGTTGTCTGCAGAAATGTTGTAGGTATAACCGCTGTTGCTTGTATTTATGTTGTGAGATTAGCCAGTGACTCATGTGGAGGCTGTGGATTGTAGACCTGCTTCAGTCAGCCGTGGTGTAAATCTTAGTGCTTGATTCTTTTCAGAAACTGGAGAATGTTTGCCTGTAAGGTGAGACACACCAGAATCCACTGTGCACACATTAAGAAAAATAAATGTTCACATAAAAATTGTTTGTTTTCGTTTATATGGGTTATTGCTCAAGTTACAGCTAATATATAAAATTCAGTGGGTACATATGATATATTCATCACGTTCTTTTGTAGATATCTGATTTTTTTACTCTTTCATATATATATAAAATATATTTTCCTTTTTCTTTTCAACAAAAAGTACCAGTTTTTCCTGTTAGTTATGCTTTGTGCGTACAAGTCAACCATATGAGTACATAAAAGTAGCAATCTTATGATCTTTGTCAGTGTGCATTTCTTTGTTTTAACTAATTTTTTTTTTCATGTTCTGCAAATTTCCCAAGAGCTGTTTACATTTATTTTTAGGATATTTCAGAGTTTAAAGTAAAAGTATTTATCTTAGTGTAAAACTCTGTCTTCACAGTCCTTTCTCTCATCAGATTTGGTTCAATGGTTCTCATAGTCAGTGTGTTCCTCAGAGAGTGTTCTGTGACACTTGATATTCTTCTGTCTCCCAGGAGGTGTGAGGTGGTGTTCTTTGCTGCCAGCACAGTGAAGCTGAGCACCATGTCGGACTGGGAGCAGGTTACTGCAGCAGTCCCTGAGCGGGGCTAAAGAAAGCTTCTTGAGCAGACTCCACCACCATTGGGGACTATGGCGATCCCTGGCCTATTAGCCAGGCTAGCCCAGGTATTGCATGCGGCAGTGGAGAGATGGGACAGTCCCAGGATCTTGACTGGGTGTGGTTCACCAACCCTGGTATTGCATGTGGCAGTGGAGAGATGGGACAGTCCCAGTATCTTGACTGGGTGTGGTTCACCAACCCTGGTATTGCATGTGGCAGTGGAGAGATGGGACAGTCCCAGGATCTTGACTGGGTGTGGTTCACCAACCCTGGTATTGCATGTGGCAGTGGAGAGATGGGACAGTCCCAGGATCTTGACTGGGTGTGGTTCACCAACCTTGGTATTGCATGTGGCAGTGGAGAGATGGGACAGTCCCAGGATCTTGACTGGGTGTGGTTCACCAACCTGGTATTGCATGTGGCAGTGGAGAGATGGGACAGTCCCAGGATCTTGACTGGGTGTGGTTCACCAACCCTGGTATTGCATGAGGCAGTGGAGAGATGGGACAGTCCCAGGATCTTGACTGGGTGTGGTTCACCAACCCTGGTGCTACCATATCAGCTGTGCGCTCACTGACTGCCAGATAAGACAACACCTTCCCCACCCTGCAACACTGATGTGACACTAGAAAGCTAGAGATGTGTTGTCAGATGTAGATAGCAAAACAAAAAATATTTTCCTTCTTTTTCTTTTCAACAAAAAGTACCAGTTTTTCCTGTTAGTTATGCTTTGTGCGTACAAGTCAACCATATGAGTACATAAAAGTAGCAATCTTATGATCTTTGTCAGTGTGCATTTCTTTGTTTTCACTAATTTTTTTTTTCATGTTCTGCAAATTTCCCAAGAGCTGTTTACATTTATTTTTAGGATATTTCAGAGTTTAAAGTAAAAGTATTTATCTTAGTGTAAAACTCTGTCTTCACAGTCCTTTCTCTCATCAGATTTGGTTCAATGGTTCTCATAGTCAGTGTGTTCCTCAGAGAGTGTTCTGTGACACTTCATATTCTTCTGTCTCCCAGGAGGTGTGAGGTGGTGTTCTTTGCTGCCAGCACAGTGAAGCTGAGCACCATGTCGGACTGGGGGCAGGTTACTGCAGCAGTCCCTGAGCGGGGCTAAAGAAAGCTTCTTGAGCAGACTCCACCACCATTGGGGACTATGGCGATCCCTGGCCTATTAGCCAGGCTAGCCCAGGTATTGCATGCGGCAGTGGAGAGATGGGACAGTCCCAGGATCTTGACTGGGTGTGGTTCACCAACCCTGGTATTGCATGTGGCAGTGGAGAGATGGGACAGTCCCAGGATCTTGACTGGGTGTGGTTCACCAACCCTGGTATTGCATGTGGCAGTGGAGAGATGGGACAGTCCCAGGATCTTGACTGGGTGTGGTTCACCAACCCTGGTATTGCATGTGGCAGTGGAGAGATGGGACAGTCCCAGGATCTTGACTGGGTGTGGTTCACCAACCTTGGTATTGCATGTGGCAGTGGAGAGATGGGACAGTCCCAGGATCTTGACTGGGTGTGGTTCACCAACCCTGGTATTGCATGTGGCAGTGGAGAGATGGGACAGTCCCAGGATCTTGACTGGGTGTGGTTCACCAACCCTGGTATTGCATGAGGCAGTGGAGAGATGGGACAGTCCCAGGATCTTGACTGGGTGTGGTTCACCAACCCTGGTGCTACCATATCAGCTGTGCGCTCACTGACTGCCAGATAAGACAACACCTTCCCCACCCTGCAACACTGATGTGACACTAGAAAGCTAGAGATGTGTTGTCAGATGTAGATAGCAAAACAAAAAATGTTTTCATTCAAATAACAGCACGCTTCTGTTTATTTATTCAATTATTTTGTTACAAAAAGAAACTTCCTCAAACCTACTATTTATGTCACATGAATTAAGAGTGTGATTGTACAGTATTCCTTCTTCAGTAAAGATTTTTGTCTGTCTCAAAGCAGGCTCACATTTTGCATTTAAGACAAGACATTTGTATAACAAAATTTGAGTCAGATGGTTAGGCCACAGTGCACTGCTTGGGTTCTCAAAGTCTCTCAAATTTTTCATTTTGTCTTAACTAGAAAAATATTTATTGTAACGAAATTTGAGAGTAGCCAGTGCAGTGTAAACTATAAAATATGATAAACTTACAGTGAATTACTCGAAGGTGCAGTGTTAAGGATGCAGGTGTGCCGCGACAGAAGTTTGCAAACTGTGCCATAGTCAGTAAGAGTGGGATGCATTGTTATAGGTCATCTAGTATTTTTACTTGCAAAGTTTGAAACTGCTAATCCTTTGTTAATAAGAGTTTGTTATCTGTAGAGACCTTCATTTGTTTATGTCCGGTGCCTTCATATCTTTTTTTACACACTTCTTTGAGTGCTGGTATTGTTTAACTCTGCTAATTCAGAGACTCTTCATTTATGTAGATAGTCACGTGCGGTGTTTGGAAGTTTGTGAATGGGAGTTCTTCCCCCTGGAATAACTGGGTTATGTCAAGATTGTCAGGGATCTCTGTGCTGAAGGATAATGATGTCAGAGACCTACTGACTGAGCTAATTGGGCATGAGTCTGCGGAGGCAACTGGGCATGTTAATGTGGATGATGGCTACAAAAAATCTAAGGTTGAAAGAACAGGCAGGCTTGCAGAGATTGTTAATAATTCCAAGACCCATATGTCTCATAGGGAAAGTAAGTAATTAATGTTAATTTTTTAATTAATGAAAATAGATGTGGCTAACTGGACTTTCAAAAGAGTGAGAAAAGTTCTTACCTCCTATCAGATAAGAAAACAGTGCCCTAGAAAGACATTCAGGAGCATGGGCTTTAGTGGCTGTAATGTACATGACCTGCTGGGGACACTAGAGAGTGATGTGAAGGTTGGCTTTCCTCATACAGCTCCAGAAGAAGCTGGCTACTCATGTCTATGGCTGAGCGCTTAGAATGCTTCTTCCCCGGCTGGAAACACCAACCTTGCAGTTAGGGAGAAGCACTCTCACCGCTGTGCCACTTGGGCACCACTAATAATTAACGCAGAATTTATATTTGATCTGCCAAGTGTTAAGTATGCTCGGCATACAGAAACATACATCCGCACAAAACAAGAACATGTTCTCTAGCTGTGGTAATTAGAAAGAATTAGTCGTATGCATTTATCACGGATATAATTGAACACAAACAGGTATAGCAAAAAGTTAATTTGAAAAGTAAAATAATTAGCAAAACTTAGGAATCAAAAAGTTTAATGTTTTAAGAGGCATAATGGGCAAATGTCATCAGTCAAGAGAAAAAAAATTAAGAGAATGATGATACAGATGGGTGGACAACATCAAGAGTAGGACAGGTGGCGGTATAGTAAGTTTCATCATCATTTCATGGAAGAGAGCTAGCTGGAGGTATTTTGTAGCCACCTGTCACAAAGATGGCACAAGATTATAACAAACGTGGCAGGTAGCTGTCAGTGGCCCATAGCCAACCACTTGTGTCAAGTTTGTCAAACCACAGCCAGCCAAGACCCTGACCCACCATTGGTATCCGTAGTAACAGACACAGCCTGGTTAAAGGGATAGGGATTACTATGATTCCCACAGTGGTGGAGCCTGCTAAAGAAACACTGCACGCCTTGTCTTTTAGATCTGCTTAGAGCCAGAAAGAAATGGCTGCCATAATTCACTCCCTATTCAACACAATGTGTCTGCATTACACCTTCACCACATCAACTGTGAAAAACATTTGCCTGCAGGTCCAGAGAGACAGAACAACGATAATAAAGCAGATACTTTGGGTAGTTGAAAATATCAGTCATCTTCTCTCCCGCACAAACTTTTTGTGGGTGAATGTATAAGCATTCAGGTTATGAAAGTGAAGGCTCCTCCTCCTGTACAAGGAGAAAGTGAAGGCGGCTCCTCCTATACAAGGAGAAAGTGAAGGCTCCTCCTTCTGTACTCTTTGGTTTCACTTACAAATTTTATTTCTGCTGGAATCATGTTTTTCATTTTTGTATAGTGAAGAACTGTAGGTTCATTTTTGACCTTCAACTTGGTGTTGGACTATAGAAATTTCTGAAATAAAACACTTTGAAAATAAGCTGGACACAACACTACACTGACAACTGTGAATCAGCATCATTGGCTGGGGGGGGAAGAGTGGAAACATGAATGACCAATCAGAACACACCAGAAGGATGGTATGTCATTACAGACCGAGTGTAATCAGTCACTGTACAGATACTGAAGAGAAGACCAGATCACATTCGGTTGCGTCCAGAGTGCATAGATGATGGTCCTTTCTAATTAACTTCCAAAATTAGATTTTATTTATCGGCATGGTTTTTAATAAACTTTATCTGCATTGTCTTTGAAGGTGCTGTGTGCAATAGTACAAGGATCTGGAGTGAACTTATGGCTGAGAATGATGGTGATGACGAGAGGTCTGCAGATGAAGAGGATGACTTCAGCATTATCCTTTCATCCTGTGACAAGGAGAATTCATGGGTAGATATATGTTTCTATATTGACTCATTAAAAATATTAATAATTTATTTTCTGTTGGTTTATATTTTAGCTGGAGATAGTTGCTCTTCTTCAGCCAAAGCCAAACTGACATATGTATCACTACAGATGTGCCGTCGAAACATAGATCTAGTGGTTTTTGAGGCTTTTATGTCTGCGGAACTTACTCATTTGATTTGAGCTCCGGTTGGTTCTGAATGTAAAACTGTTTTGCCTGGTGTAGGATTCATTGGCTTGTCTGCAGCTTGTCCTACCACATTGTTAGCTTGACTTGCAGTTGAGAGAGTCCTTGGATGCCAGTTTCTGATTCTGGCAACGTCTATTAACAGATATGGTACTGACCACATAGAAAACCAAGAGATGAGCTGTGCTATGAGAGATACATCATCACAAGAACATGTAACTGATGTGTAGAGTTTAAGCTCGACAATTCTCATGATGATAGCTTTATAAGACATGTTTTGTTGATTGACATATAAAGACAAATGATGTACTGTAGCTAAATGCAAATGTTAACTGGGTGATGCTATGTGGACCAGCAGCTGTGAGTGGATGAGAACAACCATTATGTCAGCCACAGAAGAATTCATCAGGGACCATTAAAAAAAAAAAAATCAACCATTGCTGTTTTATGAGTTGTGATATACATCCCCACTCATACTTTGGGTCAGGTTATGGACTGCCTGCAAAAAGCAGAACATAGCCTCTTATTGCATTTGTAGCATGCAGGCAGAAGCACTAAATAAATGCTTCAGTAGAGCTAGTCGTAAAAAATAATCTAAACCATTTCACCAAATGTCCCGTTTTGATAAGAGTTGTTTATTGGTCATGTATAGTGACTCAAGATGTCCTGCACAAATAACTAACCTTGCGGAAATGGAATACAGACTTCAGAAATATATTCGGAGAATGCATAAATGGATATAGACCAGGAAAATCCTACCTGGCCGCAGGACTTTGTTCTGTGAACTGGCCACCAGAACCTGGAGAAAACTCTGGACTTTCCATGGCAGTGAAGCATCAGATTTAGCCTAGCAGTTAAGCAGAGAAGAGAATCCATGTACATACATTTTTCTTTCTTTCTTTGCCCTCTGAGCAGAGCTTTACAATTATTTACTCTGATTGACTTAACTGTGTTGTATATTTCACAGATGCCCACAAACCTAACCAGTAAAACTGATCGCTGCACACCAAATTTGCGACAGTTCTTCAAACAAACCTGTGTTCGTGGCTGTGTAGTAAAACTTCATAGAATTTGAATCTCATTCTTCATAGTTAGTCATTCAGGTTTTGTTTTCCATATTCCGATTTGGCTGAGAATATATTGTAGGAAGGAGCCATTTGTATGAGAGATGTGAAGTTTGAAATTAGTATTTTTTTTTTTGAAAACAAATAAAACACAAAAGGAATGGTGTGATCAGAGCGCTGGCTTTTCAGGGTAAAGTGATATGGTTTACATTATGTTCCCACCTTTCTTCATTTAACCCAACAGAAAACAAGATGCTTGCGTTAAAGAATAACAGTAATAAGACGATGGAGAGCATGCAATGTACTTCATGAAGCCAAGCTAGAGATGACTGTGAATTTTAACTTTTTACTGCCTCCCTCATGGCACTTTAGTAGCAAGATGTTCATTCATACATATTCATTTTTGTGACTGATTGCCATTTATTTCAGGAACTGAAGTAATGAAACAGTTTTTGTGATCAGCGAGATGTTACACTTTACCTCATCTGATACAGCTTCAGTATGGAAGCAATTTTTAAAACTATTTATTGAGTTATTCTCATTTCAGTCATTGGGTATTGCGCACCCCTTTACAAGTTTTTGCGTTACTCCACATTATGCAAAAATGACAATTGATGCTCCATGTGTAGATGCAATGCTTGCAAAATTGTTGATTTATACAACCAAATCTACCGAGATTACAAAACACTGAGTATATGCTGAAGATCAGCAGCGGCAGAATAGATAAAAACTAGCTATTTACTGAAGGCATTTTTTGACTACATATTTTAACAAAATCGGAACTTTTTCACACATGAAATAATTTGTGATGTATAATGGCTGTGATATATCAGTAAATTAGAGAAATGAAATTTAAGGACATTGCATGCTTTTGTAAAAAAGAGATTTAATAAACAGATAACCACAGATTTGATATTTCTTTATTCAAGTCACGAATGACAAATGATACAAGGCCAGTAACTAGATAGAACTGAGAGTATGTGAATCTCCATGGCATAATATGTTATTTGGTGTCAGAAATGTGTATATTTACATATGAAAGTATTTTGTTCCATCTTTAGCTGAATGTTCTATGGAGTCTAATGATGACATTTGTCCAGCTTATTTTGGTATAGAGCAGTTAAGTAAATATTTCTACACGTAGTAATGCTGTCTTGTTTGTTTCAGTGATAGAAATTTGTTGTGTGTTTAAATGATACAACTTTATTGTGTGTGTTTAAAATGATCTGACCTACTGAAAGTTTCAAAACTTTGATTATCTCATCATCTCATGGAGTAAGCCTGTAGATTTTGTTATGCAGGTTATTGGTTTTGATTTTGTGAAAATGAATTTGACACAGTGGCTCTAAAGGACCATTAGCCCAACTGATGCCATTGGCATAACAGAGTTAACTTTACCTTCTCATAGAACTACTTTGAGAACTTCAGTTCTATAGCACTGTCTATGATAAAAACTCTACTATTTGGTGAACATGAGAGCTCCCGTTCTATAACACAAGTTCTGATATTAAGCCTAGTTAATGGTGAATGGCAATTCTATTTCTATAGAACCATCTCTGACATTAAGCCCACTAAATGGTGAATGACAGGTCTGTTTCTATGCCAGTATCTCTGATATCTCTCTCTCTCTCTCTGAACCTTAAGTGCCCAGGGCACATGGGGCTTCTACAAATGCCTGTCCTTCGCCTTTTTTTCTGCTCTTGCCCAGGTGAGCCCTCTATTGCTCAACATCCTTTCTGTTGTTGTTCTCCATGTCTCTTTTGGCCTACCCTTACTTCTGTTCCCCTGTGGTGTCCATCTTAGTGCTATTTTTGGTAGTGAGTTGTCAGTCATTGGGGAGCACGTCCCAACCATTGCCAGATCTCTGATATAAAGCCTACTAAATGGTGAATGACAGGTCTGTTTCCGTACCAGTGTCTCTGATATAAAGCCTACTAAATGGTGAATGACAGGTCTGTTTCTGTACCAATGTCTCTGATATAAAGCCTACTAAATGGTGAATGATAGGTCTGTTTCCGTACCAATGTCTCTGATGCCTACTAAATGGTGAATGACAGGTCTGTTTCCATACAAATGTCTCTGATATAAAGCCTACTAAATGGTGAATGACAGGTCTGTTTCCATACAAATGTCTCTGATATAAAGCCTACTAAATGGTGAATGACAGGTCTGTTTCCATACAAATGTCTCTGATATAAAGCCTGCTAAATGGTGAATGACAGGTCTGTTTCTATACCAATCTCTCTGATATAAAGCCTGCTAAATGGTGAATGACAGGTCTGTTTCTATACCAGTGTCTCTGATATAAAGCCTACTAAATGGTGATTTACAAGCATAGACTAATAATTATTAAATTCATCAAAACCATATCAGTTTCAAATTAAAATTTATTCAATGTGAATAGATATATATGTGCATAACTTAAAGTGCTGTGAATGTAAAACAAGCAACAATGCAACCAATATTACAACAAAATCAAGACATAGTTTTAAAAATAACACATTCCATAAATAAGCACCAAAAAAAAAAATCACAGCTCCATATTAAGAATCAACAACTGAAAAGTTTAGTACAAAAAAAATGACAAGTTTACAAACTGAAATGCTTACAGCATAACCATTTTCTTATATTAAAAAAAATATTTTATTCACATAAAATGGGCTTGATAAAGCACCAAACCAACCTCAGTATAACCTTTATTTCCCCCTTCATTAACTCACTAATACCATTTTTTAAAGTGTAATCCTGTGTGCCTTAATCTGCAGGCAAATGTATGTTTTTTTTCTGAGGCACATACCAGTCTGGTAGGTATTTCAAAGAGACACATACCATTCTGGCAGCAATTTAAAAGAAAGATTCTCAGTTTGGCCAAAGATGATGGGTGCTTTTTTCTTTTTTGTATTAAAAATTCAAAACTAGTTATTAGCAAAAAAGGCAGTGAAAAAAAGCAATAGTTTTTTGCTGCTATTACATCATATAAAAATTAACAATATTTTTACCAATAAACAAAACCTCTATCTTAATGTGAAGAAGACCTGGACACTTAACAAAACAGCTGAGAAACACATAAATGCCTTTGAATGTAAATGCTACACAAGAGTTCTTCAAATATCATGGACACAAAAAAGAACAAATATATCCACACTACAAGAACTTAATATTGAAGAAGGCTGGCTAGTCAAGAGGATTAAACAGAGAAAACTTAAATATTTTGGACACATTAAACGTCATGATAATCTAGAGAAGACCGTCTTGGAAGGGTACATAATGGGAAAAAGAAAGAGAGGAATGCCAAGGCGAAGATGGATGCAAGACATCGTTGATGATCTGCAAATGGATGCATCAGCAGCCGGCCATCTTGCTCATAACTGAGAGGCCTACAGGAGTGCTGTTAGGGAGGCAAAGTTCTGCAAGGGACATGCAAATGAATGAATGAAGTCTTAAGAACACAGGTAAAATACGGAAATGATTTTAAAACCTCACTAAATGATGCTGATGGTGACCGTCACATTTAAAACTGATATATCTTTCATATCTTGTGATCTCCTTGCTGGTGAAACTAACACACACAAAATCATTTTTACAAAACATGAGTTAATAAATTATAAATGTAATGTTCTCAAATTTTTGTTCAATTTTCAGATGAGCATTCATAAAGTTTTATCCTAATATTCATCATTTCATTCCCAAATAATATTTACTTTCCATATCTTGTTAAAAAAATGCCTGCAACATATAATTGTATATCCTAAATAGATCATTTATAACATCAATTACTGAAAGACAATAAATCAGTCATTTTGGTCATATGACAGTGAGTCACATAGATTTCTCTTGGACTGTTTTGTGCATTTTGGAATTCATTTAAACAACATTCTCTGCAGTTTATTTCCCATTTACATTTAATTCAGTAGGGAAACATTTAAAAAAGAAAATCAAACATGTTTTTTTTAAAAGTAAGTGATTTCCAAATGTATATTTTATTCTTTATAACTAAAAAAAAAACTGCTTTATTTCAGTGAAAAATGTATCACATCACTTGGCACATCAACAGAAAATTTTTAAAAATTCTGTCTGTGCATGTAGTTGTAGGTTTCATGTGGTTGTATTTCTGAGGGATCTAAAAAATGTGAAAAGCATCCAGCATAAAAAAAAGACTAGGAAAGTGTAAAATCTTCTGACCTGCACAAATCAAATCTTAATTAAAAAAAAATTGTACATACATCGGAGAAGCTAACATGCTTGTTTTCTTTATTCATCTTCCATGAACTGGATTATGTCTACTGTTTGAAAAAAAACAAGTACAAAATTGAAAAAAAAAAAACTTTTCATGCTTTTGTTCTTTGTTGATATGATATAAATGACATGGAGTACTTTGTTCTTAAAGTTTTCATTTGCATGTGAAAGCCAACGAGCACAGGTGTCAGAGCTTTCAGAACATTCATCACCTTTCAGTTCTTGCTCAGCAACTTCTATGACCTTCGCCCCTACCATAAATTCTGACTTTTGACTTCTTTAACATAGTTTCCTATTTAGCTCCCTTTGACACCCAACTGCTTTAAATATTTTACTTTTTTTTTTTTAACGTGTACGGGCCGAACCAATAGGATGTGATCTCTCAGACGTTGAACCAAGACCAAATCCTGCTTGTCTTCTCCCATTTGTCATGGTTCTCACTGGTGCTACAGAGCACATACTGAGGTCATAAACCTCTCCATTACTGAGTGATGCCAACCCTTTACTTTTAAAAAAAAATTTATGTATATTTATATTAACAGTGTTTCATCAAGACAAGAAACATACAAAAGTATACTCACATCAGCAGTTTCACAGCAAAGAATAAGATCACATTCTCAGTTCACCCCCTTCCCTCCACATTTCTTGTATTAAACGAATCTGCTGGTTTTTTTTCTTGTATTAAACGAATCTGCTGGTTTTTTTTCTTGTATTAAACGAATCTGCTGGTTTTTTCTTACTGATCATTGCCATGGCCTTGGGTAAAGTTTTATATTTATGGGACTGCTTTCAATGATGTCTTATTTTTCCTTCATGTACCGCAGCCATGCAATACAATATAATCCAGCGTGCCTTGCCATGTAAGCAAACATTTCCCCATGCCATATAGTAAACATAAATATTTACAAAAATTCAAACACATGATGGAGGACTGCCATCAAGCATGTCCTTAAGAAGTTCAAGTTAAGAAACCTATTGTTGTTTAGGGAGGGTTAACTCTTAACTTATCAATAAACCGTTTAAACATCTTTTAAAAAACAAAATTGAAAAGTAAATAACTGGTCATGATTTTAAACTGCCATAAATGGTCCTGTGATGTTTAAAAAAATGTTTGTGCATCTTATATGTCTGCTACACAAAACAGGTAAGTTCTCCACTCCTTGTTTTTAGTTTCCACTAACGAGATGCAAGGTCTAATAGCAAATTGCTTTAAACTTAATAAGCTCGTTCCTACAATTTTCAACCCACCCTCTTTTTTTTTTTTAAATAACAGGTAAAATTGGCAATATGGGAGAGAATAAAATGTATGCAAATGACGTAAATTATACCTATGGCACAGACTTGTAAATGGTAAGAGTACTATAATTTGTAAGTATCTGTGTGATAATTCAAGGAGACAAAAGGTAAATCCATGAAAGACAGACAATAATGTAAATTATGGTACAAAATAAGTGTTTGGATGAAAAAAGACATGAATAAGAATGAGTAAATTTTGTTGTTCATGTAAAGAAGGTGTCCAAAAAAAAAATACACAACTTTGACACCCTCTGTAACAAATGTAAGTGATCAGTTGGAGCTTTCCTTTAAGCACTGGCGTTGGCCTGCACCAATGGGCTGGTCCGAATTGAGTAGCAATAGATAGATCGACCAATAAATGATAAACCAAGAACAAAACCACCTGAGGAAATGTAGAAAGAAAGCCTTGTGTGAGGACAGAATATGTCATGTGGGAGGTCATAAATGAGACAATATGTTGAGTGAGGTGATAAAAATGAGAGAATATGTTGTATGGAAGGACAAATGAGAGAGCATGTTGTATGGGAAGGCATAGATGAGAGAATATTTTGTGTGAAGGGGATATAAATGAGAGAATATGTTGTGTGGGGTGACAAATGAGAGAATATGTTGTGTGAGGTGACATAAATGAGAATGTTGTGTGAAAGGACATAAATGAGAATATGTTGTGTGAGGTGACATAAATGAGAATGTTGTGTGAGGGGACATAAATGAGAGAATATGTTGTGTGAGGTGACAAATGAGAGAATATGTTGTATGAGGTGACAAATGAGAGAATATGTTGTGTGAGGTGACAAATGAGAGAATATGTTGTGTGAGGTGACAAATGAGAGAATATGTTGTGTGAGGTGACAAATGAGAGAATATGTTGTGTGAGGTGACAAATGAGAGAATATGTTGTGTGAGGTGACAAATGAGAGAATATGTTGTATGAGGTGACAAATGAGAGAATATGTTGTGTGAGGTGACAAATGAGAGAATATGTTATGTGAGGTGACATAAATGAGAATATTGTGTGAGGGGACATAAATCAGTGGAGAAGTTTGACTGACAATGGCTATCAGAACTGGCACATGATGATGATGATGGTGTGCTGAAATGCATCTTCCTTCTGAGTAGTGTTCTCCTTCAACAGTGTCACAACTTACCTATCCAAGCAATGTATATCCCTCCATTTATACTTGCTGCCTCAAATGTGCCAACCTATGAATATAAAATGAAAGTTTGTAGTTATTCAGATACAACATATAATAACATGACTCACTCTCAAACTTGCCCCCCCCCCCCACCACCATCTTGTTTTCTTTATCACGCTGTGGTCATTTCTTTGTCACACTGTGGTCATTTCTTTGTCACGCTGTGGTCATTTCTTTGTCACGCTGTGGTCATTTCTTTGTCACCCTGTGATCATTTCTTTGTCACGCTGTGGTCATTTCTTTGCATTCTCGTTTCTGCCCATCCCAACTCTATGCTCTTTTTTTCCCATAATCTTCTTCCTAGCATCTTATTTTTCTGATTTAACTAGATCTTGCTCTTTCATTTTTGTCCCCATCTACCTTTCCATACTCCATGGATATTATTTTTCCACTTTCCCTGAATGTTGCTTTTCTCCCTGGATGTTAATCATTCATTCTTCCCTCAATACCTGCAAATTGCTCTTTTGATGTGTTTTTTTTTTCCCTAATATAATTTGTATACCTGTGTGTGGGAAGAATGAAAGATGGAGTGGTAAAGGGCAGAATGTAAGACAGGCCTGCGTGGCCTATTCTTTGCCCTTTAAAAATAAAGCTCATTCATTCATTCATTCTTACCTTCTCCATACATACTGCCTTTCTGTCTGCCTACATCTTGCTTGTTTCATTCTCTCTGGATATTAATCTTCAGTTCTTCCCTAAATGCCTGGAAATTATCCTTTCATTCTCCACATATACTGCATGTCTGTTCACCCCACAACTTGTTTGTCATTCTCTCTGGATATTACTTTCCATTCTCTCAGGAGATTACCACTGTTTCTGAATCTTATTTCCCTCCACAAACTGAGGACCATTTCCCTGAGTTCTCGCAACAGGAACCCACCTTCTTAAAGCTACTAAGATGACATTTGCTACCAACAACTTCTACACAATAATAGACTAACCTATTGTGTGAACTTTACTTTGTGAGCTTTGTATGTGAATTTCTGCTCATTGCTATGGAGATGATGACAAAATAAGAGACAGTTAAGAAGTTGGTGAGTAGACCAGAGCCAGTAGACTTGGGTACGTTTACAGAATAAACGAGTGACCAGTACATCAAGCACAAACTCAAGGAAACAGACATTTTGGATGTCACCAGACCAGTGGACCTCAGCCTTTACTGTCACAGGCAATGCTTTCATCATATGTCAGAATGTCATTTCCCCAATCTCACACAGTGTTTTTGAAAAAAAAAAAACAATCAGTTTGTACATCTGTGGTCTCAATTCCCCACTCCCCCCCCCCACACTAAAATTCTCCACTAAGTTAGAACCCTCACACTAGATCTACTATTGTGGAGGCTAATCCTTATGGGAACATTAAAAACAACAATCCCTCAAAAACAAATGTTAAAAAGACACCAATTAAACAAGATCAGAGCAAAGCAATCTCAGTACTAAGAACAGCTAGTGAGACAACATGCCTTGACTAGAATGGTATATGAGAGATATAAGTAACATCTCAGTACTAAGAACAGCTAGTGAGACAACATGCCTCAACTAGAATAGTATATGAGAGATATCAGTAACATCTCAGTACCAACAGATGTAGCATAAGTGAGTCAGACTACGAAGCTGCTGAGATTACATCTACAACAAATGTCAAATATCTGATAACAGGGAATTAATGGCAATATATTGTCACAAATAACAATTAAATTAGACTGCAATGGCTGAGATGTGAGGAAGAATGAAAGAGATAAACTAAAACTGTCTACAGTCAGGGGACGGCAGGGACTAGACCAAGACAAAGATATTAAAGATAACTTAGAAGATGAAATGCAACAACTTGGAGTCACTGCCAGCCAGAATAAGGGCAGGAGCAGAGAAGGATGTTCACCGTAGAAAAAATATCAGGCTTGGAAAACCATGACAAAAAAAAAAAAAAAGATGAAATTAGATGGCACGCACCGTAACACCAACAGCAATTGCCAGCAAGATGAGACCTGTAATCAGGTATGCATGGCCTCGAGTTCGTGCATAATTGCTTCCAACTGAAGATCTGCAGAGTGATATAAAGTGAAATAAATATATTCTAAATTATGTTCCATCATTATTCTCTAATCTCTTTCTTATAACGTTATCCATGAAATTTCTCAACAAAACTTGTTAAGTTTTACATTACTTTATTAATTTTTGTATAAATGTTCACCAGTCATTACTCTATATTTTCTATCACAAAAAAAAAAAAACCTTTCTAAAAATTCTATATAAAACTTTCTAAAATATCCACATAAAAATGTCATCTAAATTTTCTAGACAAAAACACATTCTAAAATATCTATACGAGGGAGAAAAAAAAAGACTAAAAAATTATAAAAACACAGAAGCAAAAATGACTGCTAGAACCAAAGAATGGCTATCAGGATCAGCTGCAGGTGCTCATCGAGATCACATGACTCCCTCTATCAGGATCAGCTGCAGGTGCTGATCGAGACCACATGACTCCCTCTATCAGGATCAGCTGCAGGTGCTGATCGAGACCACATGACTCTCTCTGCCTCAATACCTCCAAGCAGTAAGCTCAGCCCAGCTTAGAAAACTAACAGTCTGTCATGCCACACAGATATCTTGTGATATAGTGGAAGTGTTCATATTTTTCTTGACCGGTCAGCACACTAAAGGGTGATGTGTTCAGCATCATGACTTGCTGTCTTTACTTCTCAGCTCCAGAAGTAAATTTCTCCAGCCAAGTGCAAGTGACACCTCCAGCCAGGTACATAAGACTTCAGCCAGGTGCATGACACTTCAGCCAGGTGCATGACACTTCAGCCAGGTGCATGTGGCACCTCCAGCCAGGTGCATGACACTTCAGCCAGGTGCATGTGAAACCTCCAGCCAGGTGCATGACACTTCAGCCAGGTGCATGACACTCTAGCCAGGTGCATGACACTCTAGCCAGGTGCATGACACTTCAGCCAGGTGCATGTGACACCTCCAGCCAGGTGCATGTGACACCTCCAGCCAGGTGCATGACACTCTAGCCAGGTGCATGACACTCTAGCCAGGTGCATGACACTTCAGCCAGGTGCATGACACTTAAGCCAGGTGCATGACACTTCAGCCAGGTGCATGTGACATCTCCAGCCAGGTGCATGTGACACCTCCAGCCATGTGCATGTGAGTGAGGTGCATGTGACACCTCCAGCCAGGTGCATGTGACACCTCCAGCCATGTGCATGTGAGTGAGGTGCATGTGACACCTCCAGCCAGGTGCATGTGACACCTCCCAGACTTGAACCACCGGCCTCACCATGAGAGATGAGTCCACTACGCCATTCAGGCCTCTTAGACATCAAAAAGTTCACTTTTTGGGCCCATTCCAGGTCAAGCGAGCCATCATGATCCACTCCCTCTGATATGATGCCTGTGTTCCAACATCTTACAGCAATGGCCGCCAGTTCAGAGAGATCAAACAACAACACAGTATATATGAAAATGATTTGTCATATTTGATCAAAGTACCCTTACTTCAGCTGACAGTACGTGAAGTGATCTTCTGTGACCTTGTAGTGATACTGACACAGAATCTAAAAAAAACATTTTGTAAGTACCAAAGGGGGGATAATCTATTACAGTACTTACACTCTCCTGCAGTGAGCACACCTTGCAAACTTGGCAAAAGCCTGCAACTGTAAGGTAAAGTTAAAACTATATTAGCATTTAACAACCAAAGATGTCTCCAACATTTTACAAAAGACTATGAATTGGAACAATTCATTCATTAATAAGGAAAGGGGAGAAATTGCTGTAAAAGACAAGAGAAACCAATATTTCAGCAAAATGCCTTTGCCTGGGATTTTTTTTTTTTTTTGGTTATACTTTTTTTGTCTCTTCTGTTACCCACACATTGCAGAGCAAAGTGATAAGACTGGCATCATCTCAAAGGATATCTCATGGTTCTGACTGAACTCTGTTTTATCCAGGATAATGGTTTCAAAGCAGGCTGCTTTTGTCAGCTGCACGTGGAAGCTGTTGAGTATAATTTTGTTTAGCTACTTCACTCACAGCTATTTCAGTAACATGTGACTAGCAAGACTGACCAAAATAGAAATTTTCTTTGCTTTCGTATTTCTTCCAGTCTGTCTGACACTCATTTCCTTCTCAAAAGAGATAATGTTCACATATAAAGTCATTCTCTATTGTGGCATAAAGTCATTCTCTACTGTGTCATAGTGGGTTTTTTCTTTTGCCAGTTCTTGCCGGTCCTCATGGCTGACAGAAGTGGATGAATTGCAGTTGTCCATGTAAATACCGCTCACAAGCAAGGAGAATCATATGTATGTACCAGAGAATATAAAGCATTAGAGGTGAGCACTCCAGCAACTTACCTGAAAAACCTGCTGGCAATAAGCACACACGTACCGATTGACATGAGATGGCTGGATTATGGCTGTATTGGGACCAAGCAAAGTAATAACTTTCTTGCTGGAGGAAAATAAAACAAAAAAAATTATCCCACCATCTCTCCACAACATTACAACACCAGCATGTCTGAAAAAAAAAAAAACTGTATCAATATACACAAAATAATAAAAATGTTACTTTCTTTCTGTACAATTTAATTTAAATGCAAATGGATGCATCAGCAGCAGGGCAACTTGCTTACAACCGAGGCCTTCAAGAGAGCTGTTAGGCAGGCAAAGTTCCACAAGGGACATGCTAATGAATGAATGAACAATTTAACACTTAATTATTCTGTATTCCTCTGTATTCACTTCAAACTTAGGTAAAAGTATGTTAAGTTGTTAAAACTGTTTATTATTATTATTATTTATTGACAGATTTCGTTTATTATTTTACACTGCTTATTAAGAAATACTTTGGACATATTAAACGTCATGATAATTTAGATAAGAGTCTTGGAAAATGAAAGAGAGGTAGACCAAAGCAAAGATGGCTGCAAGACATCGTTGATGATCTGTGAATGGACGCTTCAGCAGCAGGGCATCTTGTTTACAACTGAGAGTCCTACATGTTAAGGAGGAAAAGTTCCGCAAGACTGATGACTGATCATTTATTATGTGGAGGTAAGATAAGCTGAATCAACAGTAATGTGATATCAGTATGACACAAAGTACAGGAATAATGTGATATCAATATGACAAAAGCATCAGACCAATGTGATGCCAATATGACAGAAAGTACAAGGCTGATATGCTATCAACATGACAAGAAGAAAACAATTGTTTTACCATGTCTGCCTGGGACAGAGGATCTTAGTGGCTCCAGCTCGGTACACCAGAAGACAATTGCATGTGCAACGAATATACTTCTTTCCTGGTGGAGCATCTCGTAATGGCTGAACAAAACATACAGCAATTTTAGTTTTTCAAACCAATACCGACTGTAATTGTCAAAAACTCATATTCTGTGTTTGCATAATTCATTGTTTCATGTTATAGAAAACACAATTATAATGGAGGAAAAAATCCCCAACTTAAGGTCATCAAACAAACAAGATGCAATCACTGATACTCTACAAAAATAATGGCACAACTTAATCAAATTCATAATGTTTTCAAGTGCACAGTCTAAATCTGCCTCCAAATGAGCAAGAACTAAAACCATAGAAACAGAGGTCTATTTAAAACATTTAAACTATTATAAAATAATGATGATACCGCCTCTATCTCCCTGGAACTGCCAGCAAGATGTTCTTTGTAGAAAAGCAAACATTTTCAGAAAAAATTCAGAACACTGAAAACTAGTTAAGTCAAAAGGATAAGCATGTCTCTTGACATGTCATAAGAAGACAGGAGGTAGAGAGACTGACGATCACTGGAAATCTCAGCAAAAAAGAAAGTGAAGGAAATGAGAGCCAATGTAATGCATGTGTTGAAGTACGGGCTTTGTATGGAAGGGGAAGTGAGTTACAGTAGCTTGCACACCTGGACTGGAGCAACAACAACAACAAAAACACAAGAAAATATACAATACTTCTTTGCAGGCTCCACTGCCTCCACTGTCACTGTGCCCATTGTGATACCTGACATATTGGTCAGGATGAAACTATTACTGGGAGATCCCCCCCAAAAAAGTGGAAGAGGGTCTTTGCCAGTTATGGTTTGAAGGCCCTGTCACTCTAGCACAGTCTCTTTAACCAAAACCACAATTCTATTGTTCCTCACTTTTGTTCATCAAGTCACACATGCATTCAATAATACTAAATATGGCATCATAATAAAATAATATTGGATATATTATAAGAAAGTAATATTAGATACATTATGCTATAAGAAAGTTTTACTGGGTGTGGTACATGAAAATAATATTAGATATGATATATTATAAGAGAATGGAAAAACTAATTATGCCAGCCTGTAAGAAAAGCGAAGAGCAAAACCTCTATCTTAATGCGAAGAAAACTAAATTGAAGACAACTGACAAAACAAATAAGGCAGCTGAAATATATATCAATGAGGAAAAATTGGAAGAGGTGGAAAGTTTTGAATATCTTGGATCATTAATGGAGATAAAATGAGAGGAATTAGAAGGAGGACATCTATCACTCTTCAGAAAGTAAAACATCTATAAAAGCTGTGGAGAGGAACAGGCAGAACTACAAAAGTAAGATTTTTAAGGGCATACATCTTTCCCATTGCAACATATGCCTGTGAGACCTGGACACTTAACAAAAAACAGCTGAGAAACACATAAATGCCTTTGAATGCCAAGATGCGGAAACCATAATCTGTAACCAGTGCAGATCTGAATGGAAAAAAGAAATTGAAATGTAACAATGAACCAGATCCAATACACCAACTACAAAGACATCAGCAGACCATCCTCTTTTGCCTAAGGACAGGTCACTGCAGACTACCAAGCCACCTGCACTGACTCAAAATGTCTCACACAGACGAGTGTTCATGGAATCCAGACTCCAGAACATATCCTACAAGAGTGTCTAAATCATGCAGACCTGAGGTGTGAAACATGGCCAGAGTACACAAGCTTGGGGCAAAAGCTTTGGGGCTTCTATCAGGGTCTGGAGAGGACTGCAGGTTTTGCCAAGTCGACAGGGATCAGGATCTGAAGTGACCAACAATCTCAAACGCAGAAGAAGAAGAATGTAAATGCTACAGAAGAGTTCTTCAAATGTCATGGACACAGAAAATAACACATATATCCATACTAGAAGAGATTAATACTGAAGAAGGCTGACTAGTAAAGAGGATTAAACAGAGAAAACTTAAATATTTTTGAACACATTAAACATCACGAGAATTTAGAGAAGACAGTCTTGGAAGAGTACATAATGGGGAAAAGAAAGAGAGGAAGACCAAGGCGAAGATAGCTGCAAGACATCATTGATAATCTGCATGCATCAGCTGCAGGGCATCTTGCTTAGAACTGAGAGGCCTACAGGAGAGCTGTTAGGAAGGCAAAGTTCTGCAAGGGACATGCAAATGACTGACTGACTGATATTATAAGAAAAATAATACTGGATATGATATACAATAAGAAAATAATATTGAATATGATATTCCATAAGAAAATATTAGATTTAGATATAATAAAATAATATTCGATATGATATAAGAAAAAAATACACTTACAGTGGCTTCATTGCATACAGAGCACTTGATCACGTACAAGTTCTGCTTCCCTTCCAAACTGATAATGGCTTGGCAAACTTTGCAGTTGATGACAGGAGGATCTTGCTGTACTACGGCACTGTATGGTGGTGGCAATTCATCCGTCTCGACTGGTAGAGCAGCCATACCAGCAGATGTCTCAGGCCCAGCTTCTGATAACAATACGAATGAAATAATCACACAAACAACAACATTATTTTTGAAGAACATATTTTCATTTATTATCAATCAAGCTTGCACGCTACCGTATTCATAACAATGATGAGCCTAGATTCAGGAGAGACCTCCAGCGAAGAAGGCAATTAAATGAGGAAAGAATAATAGAGCACAGAGGCATCATAAATTCATGAAGAGAATGTAAGAACATAAAACTAGAACGATCATCGTATCCTGGTGATGCTGTGGAAAACAATGGCAGTGGTGAACACAGTCATATTACAGAGAAAGTCATGAAGGAAGAAAGTGTCACAAAATTAAAGTCATGAAAGAAGAAAGTGTCACAAAACTGAAGTCATGAAGGAAGAAAGTGTCACAAAATTAAAGTCATGAAGGAAGAAAGTGTCACAAAATTAAAGTCATGAAGGAAGAAAGTGTCACAAAATTAAAGTCATGAAGGAAGAAAGTGTCACAAAACTGAAGTCATGAAGGAAGAAAGTGTCACAAAATTAAAGTCATGAAGGAAGAAAGTGTCACAAAACTGAAGTATCTCTTACTATCTCTACTCTTTTAGAACCAGTTGTACCGCTGGCCTCAACTCATCTATCTTTTTACAAAATACAGTGCTCTGGTGCTATTTAAATAATACACTTTATTTTTCTAATTATAGACTTTAAAACAACTTTCAACATTCAAACAGATATGATCCAATAAAAGAAGAAAAATTATCAGGCACAGAGTTTTGGTAACAGAAACTAAAAAAAGAATGCGTTTTTCAAAAGCAGCACAGAATTTGCACAAATATTTAAAAACTGAATTAGCTAATGCAGTACAAGAGAAAATAATTGAATATATCAAAACCAAAGATTCTAAACTCATTTCAACTACTTCCAACTGGGAGCCAAGACATGCTGACATTTCTGACAGTGAGGTGAAAATGAAACTGATTTAACCTTTTCCGCTACACAATACTCATGTGCTGAACTTGACATGTATGCTGATGTGGCAAGATGGAGTGACACCAAAAGACTGGAAATCATAAAAGAGACCAGAAAGCACTTTTGTATTTCCTGAAGCTCTAATGGTCAGAAACTTTCATAAAGAAAGAAATGGAGACCATATTAACCAGAATGTATAAAATTGGAAAAAAGTAGGAGCAGCTTTAGTGTATAGTTGTATACTTATACACCAATTATTGTGTTACCATATTAACCAATCCTGAGTAAGTGTAATGTAAAGAAAAAGACTGTGTGCTTTGTTTCTGTTGTAATCTGTCTTCTAGCAGTAAAATGTCACCGACTTGTGGTTCTTGTAATGATTGGGAACATTTATTTCATGAACAAAAAACCCTCTAAAAACCACCTGGAATATCATTTTTAAAAAACTGGATTAAATTAAACCTGACAATTGATTCCATGTAACAAAATTTATTAAACGCAGTTGTTCGGCACTGCAGAAGCGTAACAGAACACCAAAAGGACATTGTCATTTCTGAATAAACGGTGTTTGTCCTTTCATGGAACATCTGATAAATTGTACGTTCCTAGTAACTGAAACTTTTTAAAAACGTTACTGAGTTAATTGCCAGATTGACAGTGCAGTGTCCGAACATTAACTTGCAGATCGGTCCAACTGTAGCCGACTGACGAACCACTGCATAGTAGTAACATGGTACACACCGTTAGCCTATGAATATTACGTTATTCCATAACAAAATACTGACTTAATGACTGAATTGTACTATAACACAGTTGAATGATTCATAGAAGAATCAGTTACACAATGTTCCGAATGCCACACACTTGCAAAACTGTCGACCCAGGATTTAGATGATGAATAATGCTGAATCAATTAAATGAAATCATCCAATACTGAAGAGACAAAGGTTTAATGATGTGCACATGATGATGATGGGTTCCACGTAGGGTGAAGATAAAAATACAATATGTATATGCTGTGACATCTCAACTTGTAGACAATAACATGCAGAACATAAATCCAGATGGCTTAAGGCTCACGTACTTGTTGTCGCCACAATAAACAACATAATAATACACTCACTAACACAAACTCAAACTGCGCTAACATACTACAAAATACTTAACTATAGCACAAATCTATGATCATTGCCTAACTCACATATGCCCTACCTCTACAAAAAGCAAGCTGGGACTGTCTAAATCTACTCACTAGCAGCAAACATTCACAAGAGACTGAACTTTCTAGAAACTCTTAACTTGAAAATAAAACTATGGGGAAAAATCTTGAACTGTAATAACATTAGTATTCGAGGTGGGGGTAGTAAAGCTAATTTTGTTTCACTCAAAGCTTATATGAGTTGCCTCTCTTTGACCATCAGAAAATACTGTTACACTGCATTATCGTGAGAAAACATTCAAAATATATTGATTTTTCTTATCTCTGGAGCCATTAAAAAAAAAAAATACAGTAGTTTTTGTATACAGTAGTTTCTGTGGTACAGTAAGCTAAATGTTATGGCATTATTGTAAACTGTAGTCCAGACTTAAGTCATGCGGAACAGTTAACACTGCAAGATTTGTTAATACAGATCAATGCAATATCAGTATTCATGAGAACTTTCTCGCTTTCACTCCTTTAGAAGCCACTACAGGCTCAGTGTCAATTGAATGTATTCTTAGAAGATTGCCAGACATGAATATTCAAAATGCAAGCAACCATTTAAACAATGGTTTAAATATGTAAGAAAAACATTCGGGAGTTCAATAACACTAGAAAGACTTCAACCCGCAAGCTTTCTTTTTTATCTGCTGTTGTTCTCATTCTTTCATCCTAGTTGTCAGTGATGCTACAATGTTATCTAGAGGTTTCTGTCAGTGATGCTACAATGTTATCTAGAGGTTTTTGTCAGTGATTCTAGAGGTTTTTGTCAGTGATGCTACAATGTTATCTAGAGGTTTTTGTCAGTGATTCTAGAGGTTATTGTCAGTGATGCTACAATGTTATCTAGAGGTTTTTGTCAGTGATTCTAGAGGTTTTTGTCAGTGATGCTACAATGTTATCTAGAGGTTTTTGTCAGTGATTCTAGAGGTTATTGTCAGTGATGCTACAACGTTATCTAGAGGTTTTTGTCAGTGATTCTAGAGGTTTTTGTCAGTGATGCTACAATGTTATCTAGAGGTTTTTGTCAGTGATTCTAGAGGTTTTTGTCAGTGATGCTACAATGTTATCTAGAGGATTTTGTCAGTGATGCTACAATGTTATCTGGAGGTTTTTGTCAGTGATTCTAGAGGTTTTTGTCAGTGATGCTACAATGTTATCTAGAGGTTTTTGTCAGTGATGCTACAATGTTATCTTGAGGTTTTTGTCAGTGATTCTAGAGGTTTTTGTCAGTGATGCTACAATGTTATCTAGAGGCTTTTGTCAGTGATGCTACAATGTTATCTAGATTTTTTTGTCAATGATGCTACAATGTTATCTAGATGTTTTTGTCAGTGATGCTACAATGTTATCTAGAGGTTTCTGTCAGTGATGTTACAATGTTATCTGGAGGTTTTTGTCAGTGATGCTACAATGTTATCTAGATGTTTTTGTCAGTGATGCTAAAATATTATCTTTAGTTTTTTGTCAGTGATGTTACAATGTTATCTGGAGGTTTTTGTCAGTGATGCTACAATGTTATCTTGAGGTTTCTGTCAGTGATGCTACAATGTTATCTTGAGGTTTCTGTCAGTGATGCTACAATGTTATCTTGAGGTTTCTGTCAGTGATGCTATAATGTTATCTTGAGGTTTCTGTCAATAATGCTACAATGTTATCAGGAGGTTTTTGTCAGTGATGCTACAATGTTATCTTGAGGTTTTTATCAGCCTCTAAATCTGAGGTTTTTGTCAGTGATGATACAATGTTATGTTGAGGTTTCTGTCAGTGATGCTACAATGTTATCTAGAGGTTTTTGTCACTGATGCTACAATGTTATCTAGAAATCTATTTTTTGAAACAGTTCAAAACTTATTTAGTGGTTTTTCTCAGGGTCTACACTGTGTGGGGAACCCATATAAAAACATAATTAAAACTAATGCCCAAGCCGCTTAGTACAACTCACTGAGAATCTAGAATTGAGGTGACTATTCCTTCTAGGTATTCTATTGACAAATTTTATGAACAGAAATTGCTGATGATGAGTCAGATGATAAAATAGCAAGACATGAAGCTGAAATACTTACTCTTAAACTCTGAGATTTTTAATTGTTGTCTTGTTCTATC
Source organism: Achatina immaculata (assembly GCA_009760885.1). NCBI lineage: Eukaryota > Metazoa > Mollusca > Gastropoda > Stylommatophora > Achatinidae > Lissachatina > Lissachatina immaculata. Next base: position 66,202,096 of record CM019716.1, on the reverse strand, counting down.
AAACTATGTTTTTAATGATATTAATGTTGTTAGTAAGCTTATTTACACTCAACAATGGCTGCAACTTAACTGGAAGGACTTACCACAGTTTCAGTCGAGCATAAAACTGGTCAAAACCACATTGCCCATATTTCTGAATTTACAAATATGAAAACAAGGAAAGTTTCTTTTTAAGCACTAAATATTTACTTGAAACAACAGAAATGCAAATAATGTGAATATATGTTAGATAAAACATATACAAACCACTCTTAAGTGTTTGTGGCTTAAAAGCTTCTCATTCTACATGTGATGATGTAAGTAATGTTTCTATCTACTTTTCTTTTAATTGTCTCTTTCTGTAATAAATTTATTACTTATGATTTTTGTTTCATTAATTCACAAACTGTTACTAATATTATTTAAAATGAATCGTCCAACACCTTTAAGTTTAGTTAACATATGGGGTTTTACCAAAAATTTGTGGGCGTTAATCTGAGAATCTGGTTTGGGGGGGGGGGGGGCGGCACGGTATGCTAATGCACGGGGCAATAAACTTCCTTGGGCAGACCCTGAGAAACGGTTACCCCCTGCACAAAATATATCCTGGAACGAATGAGAATATAAATAAGTAACAAAAACATTGCTACGGTTAAATAATAATAATAATAATATAGATTTGAGAATGGACGAACAGGATGTTAAAAAGTACCTGACTTGGACACAGTGGTGATCCGTGTTAGCAGTGTATAATGTTAACTGCTATTATCAAGTAAAGCTAAAGTAAATCTTACAGCCCTTGTCATATCTAATGTTTACCTTGCTGATTCCAGTAAGGCGGCGGAGCTTCAATACTTCCCGGTGGCTCGTTCTCGTCTGTTAAAAGGGGTGTCCTCTCACGGTCGTCCATTTTGACGAGTAAAAATAGATGTCACGTGACAAGAGATAGGTTATCATTTGATTGTAGTTCACCTGTCCGTAGTCACTGTACCTTTGCTCCTCACTTGATAGCACCTTATCTATGCAGTCACTTTATCGTATACAAGTGTAAAAACAAAATATATAAATAAAACTGCCATGAGATTAAACCATTTTTCAAGAACCATCGACAAGATTCAGCCCACTTACACATGGTTTGGACTTGTAAAATGCATATGAGAGTTATAAGCACGGATAAAGTACAATGATTTGTGGAAACAGTCTCATTATAAAGTTAAACAGAACAGAACAAACTACAAATTTCAAACTTGGAGCAAGATGTTGCAGACTGCACTACAGTTTACACAAACTCCACCAAACTCCAAATGCCGAAATGATCGTCAGATTCCAGAACACACCCTATCTATCTATCTATCTATATCTATCTATCTATCTATCTATCTATCTATCTATCTATCTATCTATCTATCTATCTATCTATCTATCTATCTATCTATCTATCTAAATGACGTCATTCATGCTGTAGACCGCATTCTACTGGCACAAGATGCTGACTTTTACAAAGAAGGGATCCGTATGCTCCAGGATCGCTGGACTAAGTGCATAAACTTGCAAAGGGACTATGTTGAGAAATAACCCCAAAAAGTTGTCCAAAAATAATCCGTTATACCTTATGCCGAGAACTTATCAATCATCCCTCGTATCAAAGTGGGATATGTGTCCCAATAATAGCTTTATTTTCCTTGGAGTCTTTGGTTTGCCTGATTCCTAGTTTTGTTATGTCACTGCTGCAATAATTATGTTAATGCTGCGTACTTTTGTGCCATGCGATTAATGCACGAAGATTATCAAATTAATATGCGGCCACATTTGGAACCAGCAATCTGGCCGTAAGTCGATTAGCCGTACATCGGTCGTTATAGAGGGAGATCGAGCACTAAGTACAGTTCATTGCTATAACATGTTACAAGAGGAATAGACATGTTTACCATCACCTTTAAATAATGAGAATAATAACAGACCTGTAACACAATGCAATTTAGCACAGTAACTGTGGAAGTCTAATCACAGAATATGGAAACAGCACGTTAAATAAAGAATCTCACCTTTCTGTGACACGTAAAAAATGTCCTTACACACAAACACACTCACATGCATACACCACTGTACGAGATGTGTACAGTGTAGAACTGTATGACTGACAGATGCACCACACTTGATCAGCTTACAGCGTACGGCCTCGGCACCCTATAGCGGCCGGGTTTGGCCATTTCTAGAGCATTTTCTTATTCTATGGAACTTTGAGCTAAACTAAAAGATCTAAGCTAGCGCACCTAATGGTAGCAGGGAAGATGGAAGGTAGAAGAGACTAGAGAGGTAGACAGAGAGAAAAGATGTTTGAAGGTTTGGCATCCTGGCGCAGGAAATACTCAGTGACAAGCCTGTTGAGATGCACAAGGGATCGAGGGTTTTGGAAGGACATGCTCTCCCATAACTGTCGGCGGGGATCTTGAGAGAATGAGAGAGAGGGAGGGAGGGAGGGAGAGAGAGAGAGACTTTGGCCGTAAGTACAAACGGCTATAAAGTGGGACACTGCTGCATTTAGCAACATCATATTATGGAAAATGTCAACAGAATAATGACACAAGTGTTATTTAAAGATTTCTTGTTCTCATTGTGTGTACAGCAAATGTGTTCTAAATCCTCGGTGCGTAAACATGTATTTTAATCATCTAGATAATTTTGGTCTTATCTAGGCAATGAAATAGTTATGTGGATGGTGGTTATTGATCTAGATATTTTTTAACTGAATTTAGATAGTCTTCTAATTAAATGGAAGATCTCATATACATCTTCGACACACAGAGGCAGGTTTCTTGAATGAAGATCATAATAACTGATCTGATCTAATCATTTTGACCTAGAAAAGACTAGTCTTGCTTTGACATGATTTTTATGACGCTATCATATTCAAAAGAAAATAAAATAAAATAAAAAAAACAAAACTATTATTATGCGACCTTTTTGAAATGTACATTTCAAAATGTCTTCAATATTTATTGAGGTCACTGACAGCGAGGGTCACATCTACACGACCTGAGCTAGAAAATAATGTGGACATACGCTTTTAAATACACAGTGGCACAAGAGCTTCTCTGCTACATTCACATCAAGGTAGGCACAGGTGTGTGGCTCAGGTGGGAAAAAAGTGAGAAAAGTGGGCGGAAATAAGAAAGACAGAAAGTAAGATGAGCACATACAGATGAAGAACATACAACAATCTAATATTTCGACAGAAGCCTTTCTCAGTAACAGCATACAAAAACAACACAACAGATAAAAACACGGAAACTAGATGAAAAATTAAACTTATCCTTTCTGGTCTCCATCTTGTAAAAAAATGGCACAAAATGCACTCAGATAAGCAACAAGTGGAAGTAAGCGACTGCCTGAGAAATGAGGTAAAGGGAGAATGACAAAGGGTACCATATGGTAAACAACATGGTGGTGTGCCCCAGCTTGCTTCCATCGGATACCTAAACAAAGGCCACCCAGGTGGTGCAAATGATAAAAGTGAAGAGATAATATGGGCAGGGGTGGATGAAGGAAGGTTCAGAAAGAATAGAGAATATTGAGAGGACATGACTGCTTGCTTAGGATGCCTAGACAAAGAAGGAAAAAAGAAAAAGCCTGAATAATTAACCTTAAATTGCCTTCGGCAAGAGTGAGAAAATGTGGCGAATATCTGCAGTCTTGTCTCTTGGATACATTTCACTGTTTTTTGTTTTTTTTTTGCAATTCATTTATGGAACCGTAGAGCTTATCTTCTTTGGTGGTTTCACTGGGTCAGTAATTGCTTCTCAGAGTCTCATAGTTGGTGCAGTTTTGGAGGATATGTTCCATAGTCTGGGGCATTTGGGCACATGTACAAAGATTAGTAGTACCAACCTTAAACTTTGCATACATATGACTTTGGAGTCGGCTGTGTCCTGTTCGGAGACAGAAAATGGTGACTTTTCATTTTTCTTTAGCATGCAATAGTTGTCATGTGGTGGTGTTTGTGGCTTCCTGTAGGTTTTTAGGCATGCTTTCCTTCTGATTATAGATGATCAGTATGTTTAATTGCTCTATTTCAGTGCTCTCTTTATCCAGACGGTGAGCTTTCCTCATTGGCTGGTATACTACAGTGGGATGGAATCCACTGTAAGGTGACTTCGTGTTGTAAGCCAGTTTTTGACAAGGCATCCTTAAGGTCTGGTAGTTTGTTGCACTGAAGAGCTTCCAGTACTGATCTTGCATCTGTGAGAATTACTACGGAGCACGTATCAGTTCTGGAGTCTGATAGTTTTTCAACTGCAGCAATAATCGGACTAACTTCTGCATCAAAGTTGTTGCAGTATTTTCCAATGGGTATGGAAATCTTGTCAGTGGTGTTGTTTGGATATTCAGTATATGCTCTTGTCCCTCCATTCTTTACGGAATTGTGTGCAGATCCATATGTATATACACGTATCCAGGTGTCACACGGATATTTGTTATCTAGCACAGTCGCACCATTCTGCACACCTTTCACTTCAGTCTGAATAGTTATTTGTGCACAGTCTGCTTCTTTCCATGGTGTATGCTCTGGTACAGATGATAATGGAGCGACTACAGTTGGAAGGTCAGGTATCAGCTTACGCATACGCTTGGCCTGATGAATGAAACTGCTTCTTTTAAGCCGTCTTAGTGCCAAGTTATTGGATCGCTCGTTCAGGTGATGGCTTAGAGAGCTAAGGAATTTCTCTCCCAAGGTCATGACCTTTGTGTCTCTTCTTTTAGCGCTTGAACACCAGCTATTTTCTGCATTTCTACTACTGGTGTGGACCTCATGGCAACTGTGATAATCCGTAGTGACTGATTTTGTACCATATCTAGATTATGCAGCGTTGTGTGCCATATTCTAAATGTGGTAGAACACTGTTGATATACATTCTTCTTATCTCTTAAGTCATGTGAAAATGTTTCCTTTAAAACATTACACCAACTTTGATGTCATATAACTAATAGCATCGCCATTTATTCATTAACCGCTGCAGCGTAGGGGTTACGATGTTGACTTACAACGTAGAGGAACCTGGCTCAGTGCTCATTTTACTGTCATTATCAGTTATCATAACTTCCGGCAAGATGCGATTTACCTTTCACTTAGTGTTTCCAAATAGTCGAATAGCTTTTTTTTTTTTGCCCCACTTCATTTCATTGGAGGATTTTTTTTTTTTAGTTGAATTAAAATTATATCTGTCTTCCACATCACTGTTGTATTTTGCTTGAGATAATGGTGGGAAATGAAAGAATAAAAAAAACAATATCCCAAATTATGTGGACAAATTTAATTTCAAAGCATAGAGAGTTTTCAGACGACAAAGATCAAAAGTGACTTTTTCAGGTAAGTTTTTCTGATTGATTTTGCCTCATTCATGTGAGTTATTATCTTCTTCAGTCATGTTAGGTCTACAAACATGCTCACCACGGACATACTGCATGACCTTGAAACACGAGCAGTGTGTAGGCTGGGAAGTGAATTAATGTGGCGTGTGTGTGTATGTGGGGGGGGGGCAGTTGGTGCATTACTCAGGGGGCCGGAGGGCTTTCCCAGTTTTTTTAAAGTGGGGTCTGAGGACTTCGATGGGATCATTTCAGTGGCCCCAACCACAATGACAAATCTGATTTTCTGGTAACAGCCATCAAACAGTGCTACGTTGATGACAAAAGCCGCCTAGAACTTGAGAATCGCTACATTCAGGAATATGGGATGCTGGGACCACATGGTTTGAACTTGCAATTCAGCTAAATCTAATATTCCCCTCTTCCACAATCATATTTACTTCTGCACTATGTCCCACTCCTTTTTCACTTGTAACATATAGTTCAGAACCTCCTCACGGCATCAGATTACAATCCCTTATAATCACCAATTCCACCTTCTCCCGGCTAGATTACCATTGTATCACATTATCCCCTTTCTGCTGTCCCCCTCCTCCCTCTTTACGACACACCTATCACACATCACAAGTCTCCATTTAAACATTCTCTACACTCCACAATATGTACTTCTGAACACAGCCTCTTACAAGCCACAGTGTCTTATAGGTCACAGCTAAGTGCTCCATTTTATTCTGTTTTTTTTTCATTCTTATTTTTTACATAGCATTCATGCGAATTTATATTTTATCTTCTCTGTTTTTACAAGACAGGACAAGGTTGAAGAACTAAATTAGGGGTCGCACATAACACTGCCATGAACAAAATGGGCAGGTTTTCTCGAAAGTTTGATACAAACTTACCAGTTTTATTTTCGATTTTTAGAAAATATATTAGATGTTAAATGTATTTTAAAAAACCACAGTGTTTCAGTGTTATAAGGGTATATCACTGCACGTTGGAAAAGCCTATAAGTGCGTCCTTCTCCCACCATTGAGGATAATAGCAAGATGCATGAACTCCGTAGCTCTGACGAATATATTGGGTGCAGTCTGCTAAAAATAACGTTGAAAAAGAAAATTATTTCCTTGAAAACACACTTTATTGTCTCTTGCAGCTTGTCTTATTCCGTAAAATGTCCCGCCAATTTTTGCACATATTCCTCTAAGCCCTGCCAATTTTTGCATATATTCCTCAATGTCCTGCCAATTTTTGCATACATTCCTCAGTGGCACATTATGTTAATGTCCTGAGCCGAGTCCGTGAATTTTGTAAGAAGCTGAATACGCACAACATCATCATTGCCCGTCACTTCCTTGGATAGGCCATGGATCCTGTCTCTCCAGTCATCCCTGTTCTTGGATTTGTTCTCTACTTTCCTTCATGTGTACCCCTAGTTTCTGTGCACTTTCATAATTTTCCTTCTCCAAGCTATCCTGGGACTTTTGTAGAGTGCTACGTTTTGGTTAGGATGTGTACGACCTTCACCAGAGCGTAACACTCCATTGGTTTGATGTATGTTGGTCTAGTGTAGTGGCCTGTGATTTGTTCATTGTGGGTCGTTCTTGTCCGAGGAAATGGCCAGGTGACGGGGAGACTGTTGCGTAAATATGGACTGTAAAATTGTGAAGGTTTCTTCATTTGTTGTTGTTGTTGTTGTTGTGGTACGATTGATTGTTCGAGCTAGAACCTGCGTCCGTGTCTCCCATGTGTTGCAAGTTTTTAAAAATATATTAACTGTATGTTATAATCTTTAGTGCAAGTTCTTTGATATCGTTAAATGTGGTGATGTGGTGTGTGATTATTTTTTTTGTAAAGTTCATGTTGCTGGATTAACTTAGTTATTTTTCATGCTATTTGTCAGCTGACTGAATCACACACTGATAACGTAGTTTTTGTTATCTGCGTGTGAATTGCTATTGATAACGCCATTTGTTTGGTGAGTATGTTACGCACTATGAGTGTTGTGTGTTGTACTGTTGAGAAGCAGCCGTTGCTGCTGAATTTAATATTCATTTAATATTATATTCATAATAATACCATGTTCAGCTTGTGCTAATGCTGGGACACAAGGATTTTGTATTTGTCATGTTTTCTTTAATACATTACATGAGACCTGACACTAAAGAAGGCGGTCATTAGTTAAGAGACTACAACACCGAGGAGTGGCTGGCGTTTACATATATTTCTTGTTGTGTGGCTTGAGATGATTAGGCCCAAAGATTTCAGTATTGTAACCTTTTACTAGCCTGGACATTCGTGTTATGTGGGCCCAGATATATTTGTTTGCTTATGAAATATTCACCATCACTATCATCTTCACTGTAAATATCATTAGTTTTATATTGCCTCGTTTAGTTCCTCGTGCATTCATTATCATCATGTCTTCATTTATATGAAAAATTTCATTATATCTTGTTGTGAAGATGTGTCCTTGATGATTTGTTGTCGTGGAATGTTACTGCGGTCTAGTCTAATTAAACTGTTGTGGAATACTTTGAACCTGTAGTTGACTGTATATTTGTGGATGGTAAGAGTGGTTCGAGGGGTATGACAGAGTCAGTATCACGTGACACATAGTACACCCTGGTACGGCCCGAAGACCACGAAAGAAGAGGCGTCCAATGTTATTATGTTGATTGATAAGTCCATTTCTCTCACTACTTTTGTACGTGATATGGAGATTTTTCTCTCATTCCCAGGTTAGGATGAACTTTATGAATGCGCGCGCGCACACACACACTACACACACACACACACATATATATATACATATATATATATATATATATATATATATATATATATATATATATATATCTGAACCTTAAGTGCCCAGGGCACATGGAGCTTCCGCAAGGGTTTTCCACAAATGCCTGTCCTTCGCCTTTTTTTCTGCTCTTGCCCAGGTGAGCCCTCTATTGCTCAACATCCTTTCTGTTGTTCTTATCCATGTCTCTTTTGGTCTACCCTTACTTCTGTTCCCCTGTGGTGTCCATCTTAGTGCTATTTTTGGTAGTGAGTTATCAGTCATTCGGAGCACATGTCCCAAACCATCGCCAGCGTCTTTCTCAATAATTGTTGTCAGTGGCTTCATCTGCATTTCTGCCAATAAGATGTTATTTCTTATAGTGTTTGGCCAGAATATTTTCCTAATTCTTCGTAAACATTTAGTCTGGAAAGAATTCAACTTGTTTTCTATGGTTTTGGTGATTTTCCAGCATTCACTTCCATAGAGAACATTACTCTTAAATATCCTGATTTTCATATTTATGCTTAGTTTTTTTAGATTTCCATATAGTCTGCAGCATTGCAAAAGCCTGGTTTGCTCTAGTAAGTCTACTGTTGATGTCCTCTGTGCTGTCTCCATTTTCTACTACTCTGCTGCCAAGGTATACAAATTCGTTGACCTCTTCCACTAACTTGTTATCTACTCTGAGTACATTTCTGTTGTTCACATTTTGCTTCATTAACTTCGTCTTTCCTACGTTGATCTTTAGTCCTATGCTGTTTGCATTCTGAGTTAGCTTGTTTATTTGATCTTGCATATCTTTGTGACTGCTTGATAATAGACAAATGTCGTCCGCAAAGTCAAGGTCCTCCAGAACTGTGTCAAGGGTCCATTGTAATCCTCTGCGTTTGTCTGATGTTGCCTTCTTCATTAACCAGTCTACTGCTAAGATAAATAATGTTGGTGATAGTACACATCCCTGCTTCACTCCTCTTTGTACCCTAAAGCTGTTGGAGGTATGTTCTCCACAGATCACCGTGCACTGAAAACCCTTGTATAGGGCTTTGAAAAAGATTTGTATTACTATCAGGAAATTTCTGCTATAGAAATATACTAACAAGGACAACACACAGTGAACAGTGTGAAGTAAATAACAACTGGTGTGAACATAAACTCACACTTAATGGAAAAAAATGAGTGATGACAAGTGAGGGTGAAAGGTAATTGATAACGTTATACAAAGTTACTGGCTAACCAACTTTCCGGCAAGAAATAGTTTGCCAAATGGAAAAGGAGAAACCCAACTCTCACACCTACATAAAAGCAACAAGGATACAAAAATGTAAGTACAACATAAGAGTACACACTTACTGCATTAAAAATGAATCACAGAATTCTCTCAATTATCACAGAAAATCTCTACATCAAAGGGCCATCAAAAATTCCGAAAAGAACTAATCTCACATTCTTTAGTTCAGCAAAATAGTGTTAGGAAACAATTACTTGACAATGTCACTACCAACCATCCAACTCTCTACAGGAGCCATAATAGAAAAATCTGACACTGTCCTTAATAGGAGCATTTTTTGCACAAATCAAGCTTAGACAACAAAATCAAAATATACGCTGCACTTTAAGATGGGAAAACCCGTGTGTCAATGATTTTTTTCCCAGCTAATCTTACTCCTAACCACAATCATACCTCGATGAGAACAAGTGCAACTGAAGCATTCTGTAGCTATCATTTTAATCCTAAAAACATCTCAACAAAAATCATTCTCCGAAACTATCTCGAATAATCTCATAATCATAATCTTCTTTCTTTCAAACTCCTTAAATATCCTCGCATATTTTTCCCAAAACTTCCAGAAGTTTCCCTCCAGAGAAACACAAAAAGCGCGGTCCTAAATGTTTACTGACCTTCAGATGAAACCTCACTGGACATGCCAAAAATAATCTTTCTGTCTCGAACCCTGGCTAACTGACAAAACATGCCAGTGTCAGTTTATTATTTCTCGAGACTTTTCCAAGGTTTCAGTCTGACATTTAATCGAACTATAACTACGTCAATCAAGGACGTTAAAAATACTAACATGGATTATATCCCTTATATGAAAATCAAACCATCGTAACAGTAAATTTTCCGGTATACTGTTATACATTGCATGAAACTGAAACAGCAGTGAATCTAATGGCTTTTGAAGATGAAACAACAGCCGAAATGTTTAAAGCTATTAACAGTGACAACACGAGACAACTGCAGATAATGTTTAATAAAGTTTGGAAAGAAGATCACGTTTAAACGGAAAAAGGAATCATTGTTTAAAAAAAGGCAACCTTAGCGATTGCAATAACTGGAGAGGAGTAACCTTACTATCAGTTGTGTTAAACGTATTTTGCAACGTTATTCTGAATAGAATTCAAGATATAGTGGATGCTGCAATGAGAGAAGAACAAGCAGGATTTCGAAAAGCGAGAAGCTGTCTCGACCGGACTTTTACTCTAAGAATAATACTTGAAAAACATATTGAAAATCAAACACCATTAATCCTAAACTTCATAGACTTTAAAAAGGCATTTGATAGCATACACAGAGGTTTATTGTGGAGAATTTTGAGAATATATAGAATACCATCTAAGACTGTAAACATCATTAAGGATCTCTACAATGGATATGTTTGTGCAGTCAACACAGAAGAAGGAATGAGTGAATGGTTTCAGATTGAAACAGGCGTGAAACAAGGATGTATATTATTTCCTTTGCTTTTTGGAATTGCAATAGACCTTATAATGAAAAAAAATGCTGCACAGGTAAAACGGGAATTGATTGGGTATATGAGATCCAACTAGAAGATCTTGATTTTGCAAATGACATAACTCTTATCACTGACCATGTGAAATCAATGCAAGAAAAAACAGATAGCCTATCTTCACTGGCTAGCAAAATAGGACTTGAAATTAACAAGGACAAAACAAAAATAATGAAAATTCCCATCAATCAAAATGAAAAAATACACATAGAAGGGACAGATATTGAAGAAGTCAATCAATTTGCATACCTTGGCAGCTACATAGACCAGGATGGTGACACTAGAAAGGAAGTTAGGATCAGAATTGCAAAAGCAGCATCAATCTTCAAGAATCTTGAGAACATATGGAATTCAAAAGTTATAAGCACAAAAACCAAGTTAAGACTATTCAATTCAAATGTAATATCCACCCTCATTTATGCATGGAAAGCTGGAAAACAACTAAAGAAATTGACAAGAAATTAGACTCTTGAAAACAAATGCTTTAGGAAAATACTCGGTATAAAGTGGAACGAATTCAAGAACAACGCAGAGATGAGACAGATGAGCAAACAACTTGTCAATGGGTGATCAGAAAAAGAAGATGGACATATGTCGGTCATGTGATGAGAAGAAACAATCAGAGAATCCCCAAAAGAGTTATCAAGTGGAACAGAACAGACCTAAGAAAAAGAGATCGACCACGTGAAAGAGGACATTGTTAAGAGAGGCCAGTTTAATGAGCATAACATCCCTTGATGAGGTTGAAAAACTCGCCAAAGACAGGAAATCTTCGCGAACTACCACGTTTAGCAGCACGGGAAGGATGTAAGATATAAGAAGGGAAGAAAATATTATGTCTTCGAGGATGTGTACCATGGATGTAATATATACTGTTCACACACACACACACACACACACACAAGAGAGAGAGAGAGAGAGAGAGAGAGAGAGAGAGAGAAAGGCAACAAATACGATATTGCGATTTAAACTGAAGTTTGCTGATCAGACTTGGGCAAATTGCCGAAACGTTCACTTGGACATCAACTTCATTTGCTGATCTGAATTTTACTCAGCAAATGATTCATGAGCACAGAAAAGCTGCACTAGTCAAAACAGCATTTTTGACAATAACTCATGACAGGTTCACGAGAATCCTGTGAAACCTACTGAACACAAAACTCACTGACCATGTTATTAAATGCCTATAAAAGATTGATGCTCCTCGAATCAATTCATTTGAAAATTCAATGCGCAAGTATGGCTCATCTCACCACAGAACGACTCATCATCACTTAACTTTTACAGACTGGACAGTCACAAATTGTCATCATCATCATCAGGTGCCGTGCCGGCTATTATGTTTCTCCAGAGTACACGATCCTTCATGCAGGCCATCAGCTCAGTTGGTGATCTCCTCTCACACCATCCCGTCAGACTGTCCAGTATCATTTCTCTTGATCCTCTTCCTTCTGTTTTTCCTGTTGTTATAATATTTTCAATGCCCCCCTCTTCTCATTGCATGTCCCATGAAAGTACATTGTCTCTCTCTTATTTTTTTTTACACGATTTTTTTTTGGTCTCTCCAGCTCTTCTCATACATTCTCCATTAGTTATTTTTGCTGTCCAGGGGATTCACAACATTCTTCTAATAAACCACATTTCTGCTGCTTCCAATGATTTTTGTGCAGACCTGCCTATTGTCCATGATTCACTTCCATATAACAAGATAGGTTCAGTAGAGCATTTTAAGACTCGTTTTCTAACATTCATTGATAAGGATGTGTTGGATAATATGTTCCTCATTCTCTGAAATGCAGTCTTTGCTTGGCCTGTTCTGTTCCTAATTTCTGTTCTGCATTTCCTATCTGAAGTTATTACTGCTCCAAGGTATTTGAATTTCTGCACCTGCTTTAGAATAGTTCCATTTAATTTTATACTGCATGTTGATGCATTCTGTTTCTTAGATATAACCATAGTCTCTGTCTTTTTGATGTTCAAAGTAAGGCCTTTCTGTTCACTTTCTTTGGCGACTTTATCCAAGAGATTTTGTAGGTCTTGTTGGTTCTCAGCTATCAGTGCTGTGTCGTCAGCATACCGAAGGTTGTTAATATTGTATCCTCCAAATTTTATGCCTGGTTCTGTGATGATTGTTCTTAGAATATTCTAGTTGTACAGAGAAAAAAAATCTGGAGATAGTACACATCCTTGTCACACCCCTTGTTTTATAGGTTGATATTTTCCAGTTCTATTTTCAACTCAAATTGCTACTTCTTGCTGCCATTATAGTGTAGTGGCCAGACAATTTAATGTGGTAGAAGCACCGTTAGTCGCCTCTGAAGATGATTTCAAGAAACTGGCTCAGTTGCAGACAGACCGCGCAGTGGAAGACCCATAGCCACAACTCCTACCGAAGACCGCTTTATACGGCTGCATCACCTCATTAATCGATTTGCATCTGCGTCCTCAACAGTCCAGTCAATGACAGCAGCTCGCCAAATTTCAGATCAAACGGTCAGGAACCGGCTGCACGACGCTAGTTTTTGGGCTACAAGACACTGCAGAGGTCACGCTCTTAAGGACCAGCATCGTCAGAACCGATTACAGTGGGCGAACCAGCATCCTCGATGGACTGTTGCGAATGACTGGAGAAGGGTTTAGTTTAGTGGTGAATCATTCTTTCTGCTCCAGCGACACATTAGACGAAGAAGAGTTTATCGCAGAGTCCATGAGCATCCTTGAGCCCAGAACTGCGCGGATGAGGCTTCTCCACGTGGTGATGGAGCTATATTGGTGTCGGAGACGATCAACTTCATGGAAAGAAGTGACCTGGTGCAAACTGAAGGACGCCTGAATACCCAACGACACGTCGATGATATTCCTCGTCCTCACGTCCCTCTACTTCTGGCTGCACCATGGTCGATTTTTCAGCAGGATAACGCTCGAACTCATGTGGCACAACTCACCGCCAAGTTCCTCGCTGACAACATCGTCCAGACCATTCCGTGGCCATCCATGTCATCAGACGTGAACCCAATAGATCACTTATGGGATGAACTCAACAGACGAGTCCGCCAGCGAGACGTGGCACCAACCAATCTCCGACTGTTGTCTCTTGCACAGCGGGAAGAGTGGGCAGACATCCTACAACAATAGATCCAACGGCTAATCAGATCAATATCAAGGAGATGTCGTTCTCTGATAACAGGCCAGAGGAGGCCGCACACCTTACTGAAACGGAGGCCTCAGTCACAAAGAATAAAAGTCCAAACCAAATTTAATGAACATCATTTCCTTGTTAAAACTCTTCCCGTGCCACATGAAAAAACGCGAACATTCCCTTCGTGCCACACAAAAAGCGCGGGTCTTGATCTGTAGAGGGGGTATAGATGTACAAGTGAATGTACGAAGTATTTCCACTTTAAAAGTATACTTATGCATGAAAATAGTTGTAAATGTAAGAAGATTTCATAAATGAAGAGTTTTTTTAGGAAAGAAAGTAGTGTGATGATTTTAGCTGATAATTGTGTAGTGCTTACCGTCGGCGATGTCTAGATCTATTTACATTTTCGTCAGAACTTGTCGTGTGGTGGCATTGTCACTAAAATAATGTCTGAAATAACCTTCTAACTACTTCTCAAGTCCATTTAATAGGTCTTGATGTACTTGGGGTACATTCAGGAACAGTGGTCGGGTCATAGGACATGTCCTTATGCCTCCGAAATCACAATAAATATTGAAATTTCTTAGTTAAAAACATCGATTTCACTCAGTTGTTAGCCACGCTTTGGACTGAACTATGAAAGGTCACCAGACATGCACAGATAAATCGTATACAATAAAAAGTTACAATAGTTTTACGCTGCAACGAAACAAACCTCGCTATAACGTGGATGGCAGTCACTAGACTAACAGGAAGACTTCACTATAGTGTCGATGGCAGGGAAAATTTCTTCATTCCAAGACTGAAACATTAATTCCGTAAAATAAAAATTTGATACAAGTTTGAAATCTGGTGTCAATTATGACCACAGTAATGTTATCTATTTTCTAGGCCAATCCATATTTGTTTGCAATGTTATATAAAACAACGTGGCAGGGAGGTTTATGCGCACGTGACTGTCATCGATACACGAGTTACAGACGTAGGAAAATATATATTTAAAGTGTTTAGCAGATTCATCAACTGACGAATGCACATGTGGTATCGACAAAATGACAGCCCAGCACCTGTTACAGGACTGCCCTTCTTTTGAAGAACCGAGACGGCTCTTTTGGCCATTACTTGTACCAGTCCATGACAAGTTGTGTGGTGATCTTAACAGCCTAAGAAAACGGCTGCATTTTTATTCTTCAAAGATAACCAGCTTGACTCAGGAAGAAGAAAAAGAGGAAGAAGAGAAGAATTTTATCAGATACTCTTTAAACTTAAGTCAGTCATAACAAAATATATAACACCGTAAGAAATATTTGCGCATTCCCTTATCACACTTACCGAAACAGGATGTAGATACTGGAATCGAAATCACTAAACAGTGATACACTAAACGAAATCGATCATGGTTTATGATCTGGGTCATCATTGCTCTGTCCATAGGGGCTTAGTTCTCTCTCTCTCTCTCCCCCCCCCCATATACATCAGCATTTTGTGGCTGATAGTACCTGTCCTGTGTTGGTTGAACAGTTGTACCGCATGTCCCGCATCCATTTCGTTTTTGGCCGTGTGGATCCGTATTCCCAGCTCTTTCAGTCTGAGCAACGATGTAGATCCACTGCCCTGGAAGTCATCCAATCTGTCTATCTCTCAGAGCGCTCTAACAATCGATTATTTGAATCTTATCTTATATCCTTCCTGTGCCGTTAAACGTCACATAAGGCTCACAGGGTAGCTCGCCAACTTTTCCTGTCTTCGGCGAGCTTTTCAACCTCATCAAGGGATTTTATGCATATTAATTTGGCCTCTCTTAACAATGTCCTCTTTTTCTTTGGCCTGTTGTGTTCCACTTGATAGCTTGTTTTCGGATTTACTGACTGTTTCTTCTCTGCACGTGACCAACATATGTCCATCTCCTTTTCCTGATCACCCATGAGACTGGTTGTTGTTCAGTCATCTGTTTTATCTCTGCATTGTTCTTGAATTCGTTCCAATTGATGCCGAGTATTTTCCTTAGGTATTTGTTTTCAGAAGAGTCTAATTTCTTTTCTATTTCTTTAGTTGTTTTTCAGGTTTCGCATGCATAAACGAGTGTGGATATTACATTTGAATTGGATAGTCTTAACTTGGTTTTTGTGCTTACAACTTTTGAATGCCATGTTCTCAAGATTCTTGAAGATCGATGCTGCTTTTACAATTCTAACTTCCTTTCTGGTGTCACCATCCTGGTCTATGTAGCTCCAAATGTATGCAAATTGACTGACTTCTTCAACATTTGTCCCTTCTATGTGTATTTTTCCATTTTCATTAATGGGAAGTTTCATTATTTTTGTTTTGTCCTTGTTAATTTCAAGTCCCATTTTGCTAGCCAGTGAAGACAGGCTATCTGTTTTTTCTTGCATGGAATTCACATTGTTACTGATAAGAGTTATGTCATCAGCAAAATCAAGATCTTCTAGTTGGGTCCCATGTACCCAGTCAATACCTGTGTTACCTGTTCAGCATTTTTTAATTATGAAGTCTATTGTAATCCCAAAAAGTAAAGGAGACAGTATACATCCTTGTTTCACGCCTGTTTCAATCTGGAGCCATTCACTCATCTCTTCTTCTGTCTTGACTGCACAAACATATCCATTGTAAAGGTCCTCAGTGATGTTAACAACTTTAGATGGTATTCTATATAGACTTAAAAATCTCTACAGTGAATCTCTGTGTATGCTATCAAATGCCTTTTTAAAGTCTATGAAGTTCAGGTTTAATGGTCTTTGGTTTTCAATATGTTTTTCAAGTATTATTCTTAGAGTAAAAATCTAGTCAAGACAGCTTCTCCTTTTTCAAAATCCTGCTTGTTCTTCTCTCATTGCAGTATCCACTATATCTTGAATTCTATTCAAAATGACCTTGCAAAATATTTTTGACACAACTAATACTAAGGTTACTCCTTTCCAATTGTTACAGTCACTTAGTTTGCCTTTTTTGGTATTTTAACAATGATTCCTTTTTTCCATTTAGAAGGGACCTTTTCTTCTTTCCAAATCTTATTAAACATTCTCTGTAGTTGTCTCATGTTGTCACTATTGATAGCTTTTAACATTTTAGGTGTTATTTCATCTTCACCTGCAGCTTTGTTGTTAGCCATTAGATTCACTGCTATTTCAGTTTCATGCAATGTAATTTCATCTAGGTTGACATTTAGCTGTGGGGTTGGTAAGTCTGTTTTAAGATTTAACAATTCTTTTGGGTGTGGTCAGTTAAGTATTTCTTGGAAGTGTTCAGCCCATCTTTGCTTTTGGTCTTTACTTGATGTTAATAGGGTTCCAGTTTTGCTAAGGATTGGTCTTTCTTTAGATGTAATAGTACCTGTTAGCCTCTTTTGTATATTATATAAAGTTTTGCTGTCTCCTGTTTTTGCTGCTTTCTCTGCCTCTTTCACCATATTGTCTATGTATTCTCTTTTATCCCTTCTAGCTGAACTTTTTACTTTCTTGTCTATTTCTTTGTATGTTGCTTTCGCCAGATCTTTTCCAAGGTCTATTTTTACATTCAACATGTCTAATTTGGCTGCTTGTCTTTCATGTATGTACTTCCATGTGTTTTCTGATATCCATGCTTTTCTATTTGGTTTTTCCAGTCCAGCGCTTACTTTTGCTGCTGTGATTATGGCTGTGCTGTAGGAATTCCATAATTCATCTTGTATTATTGTAATTCTTCCATGTCTTAGGTTGTATCGTGTTCTTATTATACAACTGTTCACTGGTTCCCATTCTACAAAGCTCTTTGCTGTTACATTTGATATAATTATACCTACCCCCTCTTGGTGTTTCCCATCCTCTCTGCCTGAATTTGTTATTAACTTACCGTTTTCCAGAGATCTTTTTACCTGTTTCTGGCCATTGCAATTCACTGATGCCCAGTACGTCTAGGTGGTATCTCTCCATTTCTCCGATGACCTGAGTAGATTATTTGAATGGATACATCTCATTCTATTATCTAGATCTGTGGTTTCCAACCTGTGGTATGTGTTGACCACACGTGGTCTGCTGGTTTGGTTTTGTGTGCCATGTAGTGAGTAAAAGCAAAGTTTCATGCGATAACTGGTTGACCTCAACTTGTATTAGTTGGAAAAACTAGTTTTAAAATAATGGGAATCACTGATCTAGACCAGTTTTCTCAGACTTCCGACTTTTTTGTGGTGAAAACAGGGTTATGTTACAGGCAAAACAGGGTTATGTTACAGGCAAAACAGGGTTATGTTACAGGCAAAACAGGGTTATGTTACAGGCAAAACAGAGCCATGTTACAGGGAAAGTCGTAAAGAAACAAAAAAATAAAATGTCTGGTGCAGATGTAGTTTGACTTCAGGTGAAAGAAATCATTTTTGGTGTCTACACTTCATTGTTTCATCACATTGGATGTCCTGAAACCGATTCAGCCCGAACAAGACTTGCTCTGGTGCCAGCGATAACTGGATTTGAACCCTGCTGTGGCAGCTGAAAACCTTTCGTTGCTTCCGAGCGAGAATTCAAGCTGATTTTTGGCAGAGTTACTGTGATAAGTGACTTTTTCGCCACTTGCTTTAGGATAAAAGAGCATAAATTCTTCAACTTGCTAATCAAGAGCATCTCTGCCACTTCAGCGTCATTTTGGTGTTTATTTGTTGTTTCATTGTATTTTTTGTTTGTCGTTCTTGATAAAGATGGCACATTGCGGAAATATTGCTTTATTACCGTTTGTTTCACATTTCTACGTGCTCATCTCATTGTATCCTTTGCCATTCCTTCTCACTTGTACTTTTTTTGTTTGTCTATCTGTTTTGTAAAACTGCACCGTAGACCTCTATCTGTGCTCTACTTTAAAACCAGGTTTACCAAAAGCCCTCCCCTGCCTCCTCTGACAGTACTCCACTGTTATTTAAATAATCAAATTTAATCATCAAATTATGCTGGCCTAAGAAAGCAGTTCTGAAGCAGACAGGTATCAGCCGCTGGAGGTTATACCAGGCATCATCTTGGTGAACATCTCCTCTCGTGGCTGACTCTATCAATGCTGGATCTGCACAGCTCAGCCACATTAACAGCAGACGAATTCCGTGCTCCAAGGCAAACTTTTCTTGCACCTTCTTATTTCAAGTTTGGTCCTCATTTCCTTCTCTTATGAGGCTCCACCCTTGAACAGTGGCTCTCCACATGACTGGATCTTTCCAAGACATCATGGCTGATGGAAAAACCTCACACTGATCATACATCCTTCCTGTCATACAAAACATGCTTATTCTAACACATTTAAATAATCTTTAACATTAAAAAAAAAATTGTAGGGCACTGAAGGCTAAATATTACAGCATAACTGCAGACTGTACTACAGTGTTAGGTCCTACTGAACAGTTAACACTGTAAGATTTTTTATTTACAGGTTCAGGTGATTTCATGATCATTTTTTGGTTCTGTTCCTGTAGAAATCATCACAGGCTGTGTGAACTGAATGTATTCTTAGAAGATTTGTCTGACATGAATACTCAGACTGCAAACATGCATGTCCTGGGTTACCACAATGGGCTAAATAAGGGAAACATTCAGGAGTTCAACAACACAATGTATTAAATAAGGAAAGGAAAACATTCAGGAGTTCAACAACACAATGGATTAAATAAGGAAGAGTTCAACAACACAATGTATTAAATAAGGAAAGGAAATCATTCAGGAGTTCAACAACACAATGTATTAAATAAGGAAGGGAAAACATTCAGGAGTTCAACAACACAGTGTATTAAATAAGGAAGGGAAAACATTCAGGAGTTCAACAACACAATGTATTAAATAAGGAAGGGAAACATAACAACACAATGTATTAAATAAGTAAGGGAAACATAACAACACAACGGATTAAATAAGTAAGGGAAACATAACAACACAATGGATTAAATAAGCAAGGGAAACATAACAACACAATGGATTAAATAAGCAAGGGAAACATAACAACACAACGGATTAAATAAGTAAGGGAAACATAACAACACAATGGATTAAATAAGCAAGGGAAACATAACAACACAATGGATTAAATAAGTAAGGGAAACATAACAACACAATGGATTAAATAAGTAAGGGAAACATAACAACACAATGGATTAAATAAGCAAGGGAAACATAACAGAGACTTCAACCAGAAAGTTTTTTTCATCCCTTGTTCTCTCATCTTAGTTATCAACCATGTCATCCAGAGGAGAGCTTCATTTCTGAAAGTGTTTTTCCTGTGTCAACACTGCACTGGCCAACGCTTAAAGAAAGATTACAATCTACAGAAGAGGCCAATAAGTACCTCCCACTAGGAACACAGAATATAAGCCATTTGCCCTTTATGATATTCTACTGACACATTTTATCATGCTGTGATAGAACTTAAACAAGGAAGAACAAACATTTTTAACTTTAATCTTCAAATACACTGTATTCATACAAGATTAGAACAAAGCTATAAATAGTATACCACTTTAAATCAACAACTGTTTGTTATCAGCAACAACACACAGTAGCTAAATCAAATATGTACTCACAAACATATGAAAAAAAAAAAAAAGCACAAAACCTGAAAGACCACACTGCTATATACAATTTCCCATGACAGATTCTTGAACCACACTGACAAAAATTCAGTGTCATGTTTCAAGTCTTAGCACCAAGCAAGCAGCAGTAACCATCTGGGAAGCAGAGTAACTACAGCTAATTACTATATCCGGCCAGAGTAACTGTAGTTGGTTACTATATCCGGCCAAGAATTGACAAAGGAAACAGAGTAACTGCAGCTGGTTACTATATCTGGCCAAGAATTGACAAAGGAAGCAGAGTAACTGCAGCTGGTTACTATATCTGGCCAAGAATTGACAAAGGAAGCAGAGTAACTGCAGCTGGTTACTATATCTGGCCAAGAATTGACAAAGGAAGCAGAGTAACTGCAGCTGGTTACTATATCTGGCCAAGAATTGACAAAGGAAGCAGAGTAACTGCAGCTGGTTACTATATCCGGCCAAGAATTGACAAAGGAAGCAGAGTAACTGCAGCTGGTTACTATATCCGGCCAAGAATTGACAAAGGAAACAGAGTAACTGCAGCTGGTTACTATATCCGGCCAAGAATTGACAAAGGAAACAGAGTAACTGCAGCTGGTTACTATATCCGGCCAAGAATTGACAAAGGAAACAGAGTAACTGCAGCTGGTTACTATATCCGGCCAAGAATTGACAAAGGAAACAGAGTAACTACAGCTGGTTACTATATCTGGCCAAGAATTGACAAAGGAAGCAGAGTAACTGCAGCTGGTTACTCTATCTGGCCAAGAATTGACAAAGGAAGCAGAGTAACTGCAGCTGGTTACTATATCTGGCCAAGAATTGACAAAGGAAGCAGAGTAACTGCAGCTGGTTACTATATCCGGCCAAGAATTGACAAAGGAAACAGAGTAACTACAGCTAATTACTATATCCGGCCAGAGTAACTGTAGTTGGTTACTATATCTGGCCAAGAATTGACAAAGGAAGCAGAGTAACTGCAGCTGGTTACTATATCCGGCCAAGAATTGACAAAGGAAGCAGAGTAACTGCAGCTAATTACTATATCCGGCCAGAGTAACTGTAGTTGGTTACTATATCTGGCCAAGAATTGACAAAGGAAGCAGAGTAACTGCAGCTGGTTACTATATCCGGCCAAGAATTGACAAAGGAAACAGAGTAACTACAGCTAATTACTATATCCGGCCAGAGTAACTGTAGTTGGTTACTATATCTGGCCAAGAATTGACAAAGGAAGCAGAGTAACTGCAGCTGGTTACTATATCCGGCCAAGAATTGACAAAGGAAGCAGAGTAACTGCAGCTAATTACTATATCCGGCCAGAGTAACTGTAGTTGGTTACTATATCTGGCCAAGAATTGACAAAGGAAGCAGAGTAACTACAGCTAATTACTATATCCGGCCAGAGTAACTGCAGCTGGTTACTATATTCAGCCAAGAATTGACAAAGGAAGCAGAGTAACTACAGCTAATTACTATATCCGGCCAGAGTAACTG
The DNA here is from genome assembly GCA_009760885.1 of Achatina immaculata. Lineage (NCBI taxonomy): Eukaryota > Metazoa > Mollusca > Gastropoda > Stylommatophora > Achatinidae > Lissachatina > Lissachatina immaculata. The sequence goes on along the minus strand of CM019716.1, from coordinate 66,179,978 downwards.
CAGCTGGTTACTATATCTGGCCAAGAACTAACAAAGGAAGCAGAGATTCACATAATTTCTGCTGAGTGGATCTGATTACGCTACCTGACTTTTAGGAAGCTATTAACCCACATTCTCAGACATGAGCCAGGACATCATGACACTCTGCAAGCACCTGCTCTGACAAAGCTTACACAACATATAAGCTGCTAGTAAATTCTTGCAGACAAAGAGCATGACTGTTACATACATACAACAGTTCTCACGTATGTTTGATGAAATATATACTTGTTATTTACATGTCATGTTTTATATTTGTTTTCACACAAAAAAACGACACCATAGCAGAATACAAAATGATATCTTCTTCTTCTTCTTCTTCGTTCGCACTGTCTGTCTATATCTGCAGTCCTGTCTCTTGGATAAATTTCACTGTTTTTTGTAACTCATGTATGGAACCGTAGAGCTTATCTTCTTTAGTGGTTTCACTGGGCCAGTAATTATTTCTCAGTGTCTCGTAGTTGATGCAGTTCTGGAGGATATGTTCCACGGTTTGGGGCACCTGGGCACATGTACATAGATTAGTAGTACCAACCTTAAACTTTGTATACATATGACTTCGGAGTCGGCTGTGTCCTGTTCGGAGACGGAAGATGGTGACTTGTTCCTTTCTGTTTAGCATGTGATAGTCATCATGTGGTGGTGTTTGTGGCTTCCTGTAGGTTTTTATCATGCTTTTCTTCTGATTATAGGTGACTGGTATGTCTGGTTGCTCCATTTCAGTGCCCTCTTTGGCCAGATGGTCAGCTTTCTCATTGCCTGGTATCCCACAGTGGGAGGGAATCCATTGCAAAGTGACTCCATGTTGTAAGCCAATTTTTGACAAGGCATCCTTAAGGTCTGGTAGTTTGTTGCACTGAAGAGCCTCCAGTACTGATCTTGCATCTGTGAGAATTACTACAGGACATGTATCAATTCTGGAGTCTGATAGTTTTTCAACTGCAGCAATAATTGCCCTAACTTCTGCATCAAAGTTGCTGCAGTATTTACCAGTGGGTATGGAAATCTTGTCAATGGTGTTGTTTGGATATTCAATATATGCTCCTGCCCCACCATTCTTTATGGCATTATGTGCAGATCCATCTGTATACACACGTATCCAGGTGTCACATGGATATTTGTCATCTAGAACACTAAGTGTGGCTGTTGATCTTACAAGACTGCTCTGCATCTCACCATTCTGCACACCTTTCACTTCAGTCTGAATAGTTATTTGTGTATAATCTGCTTCTTTCCATGGTGTATGCTCTGGTACAGATGATAATGGAGTGACTACAGTTGGAAGGTCAGGTATCAGCTTACGCATACGCTTGGCCTGATGAATGAAGCTGCTTCTTTTAAGCCGTCCTAATGCCAAGTTATTGAATCTCTCCTTCAGGGGATGGCTTACAGAGCTAAGGAATTTTTCTCCCATGGTCATGACCTTTGTGTCTCTACGTTCCTTTAGCGCTTGAACACCAACTATTTTCTGCATTTCTACTATTGGTGTGGACCTCATGGCACCTGTGATAATCCGTAGTGACTGATTTTGAAACAAAATGATATAAAAGATAATAATGCTCCACTTGTTATGAACAGTATTTCATTGAGAATTATTTAACAAGCTATTTTCTTGGGGGGGGGGGGGGTTCTGACAACAGTCCCGCCCCAGTCACACCCCCCACCCAAAAGTTTGCTGATTGATGGCACAACTAATCTCTTTTTTTTCTTCTTCTTAAAACAGGTAAAAATACAAGATGACTGAGGCGCTAACAGATCACACATGAACATCAAAACTTTTACTTACACTGTTTCTCTCAGTCACTCACTCATTTGCATGTTCCTTTTGGAACTTTGGCTCCTTAACAGCTCTCCTGTAGCCCTCTCAGTTCTAAGCAAGATGGCCTGCTGCTGATGCGTCCATTCGCAGATCATCAACGATGTCTTGCATACATCTTCGCCTTGGTCTTCCTCTCTTTCTTTTTCCTATTATGTACCCTTCCAAGACGGTCTTCTCTAAATTATTATGATGTTTAATATGTCCAAAATATTTCAGTTTTCTCTGTTTAATCTTCTTTACTAACCAACCTTCTTCTATCTATATTAAGCTTGTGTAGTATGGACATATTTGTTCTTTTTTGTGTCCATATCTGAAAGACTCTTCTCTTTTTTTCAATGCCCAAGAGAAAACAGGTCACCTCCACTCCCACTCAAAACAACTTGGCCTACAAATTAATAAAGAAAAAAAAATTACTGATCTCACAAACAGACCCAACGAGATCTTGCTAAACGGTTTTGCTTTTGAAAAAGTCCACAATTTCAACCCAACAAAGTCAACCTGGGGTGATACAACATCAGAAATCAAGTCCTGCACTGCAGTGACTTCCAATACTTTCATGTCTGCTATCTAGAAGTCAAATATGCTCAATAAAACCATGAAACTTAAAATTTTCAACTCCTGTGTGATCCCAGTGTTAACATATGGTTGTGAGAGTTGGAAATCAACCAGTCTACTCAAGCAAAGACTTGAGGCTTTTGAAAACAAATGCCTCTGAAGACTATTGAACATCAGATAGTCCAACTTTAAATCGAATGAATCAATAAGACAGGAATCGAACCAAGTCTACGTATCAAGATACATCAAAAGACATCGATGGGCCTATCTCGGCCACGTTCTCAGAATGGATGAATCCAGACTCCCTCAGCAGGCCCCCACATGGTCATCGAAGGGCAAAAGAAAGCAAGGCAGGCCAAGGGAGACTATGTAGAACCATCACTAGAGAGAATACAACTTTGGGATTCAAGTCCATCCAAGACCTACAGCGGGCGGTGGTGAGTCGTCTGACATGGAAAGATATGATTTCCGCTCTATGAGCCAATGTTGGCCCTAAAGGAATGTCAATCAATCAATCTGTTTTTTCAAAGGCATTTATGTGTTTCTCAGCTGTTTTGTTAAGTGTCCAGGTCTCACAGGCATATGTTGTGATGGAAAAGATGCATGCCCTTAAAAATCTTATTTTTGTAGTTCTGTCTGTTCCTCTCCACAGATTCTTTAGTTGTTTTACTTTCTGAAGAGCGATAGATGTCCTCCTTTTAATTTCCCTTATTGTATCTCCATTATTAGTTAGTAATGATCCAAGATATTCAAAACTCTCCACTTCTTCCAATTTTTCCCCACAGATACATATTTCAGCTGCCTTATTTGTTTTGTCAATTGTCATCAGTTTAGTTTTCTTCACATTAATATAGAAGTTTTGCTCTTCGCTGCTCTTACGGACTGACATAATTTAGTTTTTCCACTCCTTTTTTGTGTTGTGGACACAAAGCCTACCCATTATGATTTTTAATAGAATTTTACATGCATGACTGATTTCTCACACATAAACATCAAAAATAACTTCCACTTACACTGTTTCTCACACACAAATATAAAAAACTTGCACTTTCTCACAAACATAAAAAAACAATGTACGCTACTTCTCACACACAAATATCAAAAAACAATGTACACTGTTTCTCACACATAAACATACAAAAAAACAATATACACTGTTTCTCGCACACAAACATCAAAAAAAAAAAACAAAACAATATACACTCTATCTCACACACAAACATCAAAAACAATGTATATTGTTTCTCACACATAAACATCAAAAGCAACTTGCACTTACAGTGTTCCTCACACAGCATATTCTGACATCTACCTACAACTAAAATAAGTTTCACTCACAAAAGAGAATCCAGGAAATCTCTCCACTCTACCAAACAATAATAAGCTTAACTTTAAGACGGCCAGCATTTCCCTTGCTTCAGAATACCCACACACAGTAAACATTAAGAAATGCTTCAACCAGTGAAACAATATAATGCATATGCTTTACATAAACATTTCAAATGATCCACTCAAAGTTTATATAGTTATAAATGCATACAGAAACTAAACTTTAACAGCACAGATCAAACAGAGTAAGAGGGATATTCTGGAATGAACATGAATTAATATCATTTCTGTGCTAAAATTCTAACTTGTACAATCGTTACATTTTAAATGACATATTAACTGAAAGTCAACTTTTGATTTTGCTTCACAGAGTAGAGTAAGTTCTGATTACAAAATTAATTAAGAACGAAAAAAACATCGAGCAAATTCTATACACAGAACAAACGATGGGCATGGAACAAATGATGGATGCAGAACAAGTGATGAATAAAAAAACAAAAAGATGGACACAGAAGAAATGCTAGACACAGAACAAATGATGGACACAGAAGAAATGCTAGACACAGAACAAATGATGGACAAAGAAGTAATGCTAGACACAGAAAAAATGCTAGACACAGAACAAATGATGGACACAGAAGTAATGCTAGACACAGAACAAATGATGGACACAGAAGTAATGCTAGACATATAACAAATGATAGACACAGAAGTAATGCTAGACACAGAACAAATGATGGACACAGAAAAAATGCTAGACACAGAACAAATGATGGACACAGAAGTAATGCCAGACACAGAACAAATGATGGACATAGAAGTAATGCTAGACACAGAACAAATGATAGACACAGAAGTAATGCCAGACACAGAACAAATGATGGACACAGAAGTAATGCCAGACACAGAACAAATGATGGACACAGAAGTAATGCTAGACACAGAGCAAATGATGGACATAGAAGTAATGCTAGACACAGAACAAATGATGGACACAGAAGTAATGCTAGACATAGAACAAATGATAGACACAGAAGTAATGCTAGACACAGAACAAATGATGGACATAGAAAAAATGATAGACACAGAACAAATGATGGACACAGAAGTAATGCCAGACACAGAACAAATGATGGACATAGAAGTAATGCTAGACACAGAACAAATGATAGACACAGAAGTAATGCCAGACACAGAACAAATGATGGACACAGAAGTAATGCCAGACACAGAACAAATGATGGACACAGAAGTAATGCCAGACACAGAACAAATGATGGACATAGAAGTAATGCTAGACACAGAACAAATGACAGACACAGAGCAAATGATGGACACAGAAGTAATGCTAGACACAGAACAAATGATGGACACAGAAGTAATGCTAGACACAGAACAAATGATGGACACAGAAGTAATGCTAGACACAGAACAAATGATGGACACAGAACAAATAACAGACACAGAATAAAGTAAAAAGAAAAAACAAAAATTCCACTCTCAGAACAGGCTCTGGTGAAGGCACACTTACACATCAAAACACTGAAAAACTTCTGTAAAAAAAAAAAAAGACAACATGGTAGCCAGAAAAATATCTGCATGGGCTGAGCAAGTAGCACGGGAAAAAGGCGATGCTAATGAAATGATTAGAAATACCAAATACTGTACAAAACAAAGGCGCCTGATTACCAAAGATTATCAGCAATAACACATATAATGCATAGAAGACAAAAGCCATTAGTACTCTAGGCACTGACAGCTAACTACAACCAGCAAAGTGTAAAGACCTTTAAGGCTTGAGACAAAAGTCGCACAAAAAACAAAACAACAGCAAACAATGGGCTCATCTGCAGCAGACACCAAAGACTTCTGGATGCAAGTTCTAAGAATGATGAAGGAACACTTGTCTCACTCCTAAGACTGTCTCAAAGACACCCGAGGAAGACAAAAATCTTTGGTTCAGAATCCGTAATATCAGGGTCAAGAAAGCAAAAGAAATGAAATACCAATTTTGCTTGAGACAGTATTGTTAAAAAGACATATAGGACAATATGTCGGATGTAACATAAGAAAGTGGGTCGGCTAGCGTAGTGGTTAGAGCACTCGTCTAGCAACCAAATGGTCGAGGGTTCGAATCCCCAGCTGAGCGGGATTTTTTTCCGACCAATACGGCCCTGAGGTCGACCCAGCCTCGTAAAATGGGTACCAGAGAAAATCTGGGAAGTAAAGGCAGCGAGGAAAGGAACTGGTCACCCTACCTCACACGCTGATGACCCAGCATAATGAGGTCTCTAACGCTTCACCCCCTACGGCATTTGAAATGCTATGGGACTATCTTTACTTTTTTTAACATAAGAAACAAAATAATTTCATTTAACATAATGGCAGTTGTAATATCAACAGCAAGAATTCCTTCATAAACAAACTTTTGGTCACACAAGTATCAAATATGTATAAAAGCACGCAGCAATTTTAGCCAAGGCACAAGCAGCAATTTGTATTAACTGCTGAACTTGTCTTCATGTGACTGAACACTGTTAGTCACTGACCCAACAAGTTCATATCCTCTGATAAAATCTTAGCCCCAAGAAGGCAGCAGTAACATTCAATAACAGTGCTTCCTACAGTGGGTGCCATCACTCATCCTATGTGTGGTGGTTGGGGGGGGGGCATCACCCATCCTGTGTGGTGGTTGGGGGGGCATCACCAATCCTATGTGTGCTGGTTGGGGGGGCATCACCCATCCTATGTGTGGTGATTGGGGGGGCATCACCCATCCTATGTGTGGTGGTTGGGGGGCATCACCCATCCTATGTGTGGTGGTTGGGGGCATCACCCATCCTGTGTATGGTGGTTGGGGGGCATCACCCATCCTATGTGTGGTGGTTAGGGGGCATCACCATCCTACATGTGGTGGTTGGGGGCATCACCCATCCTATGTGTGGTGGCTGGGGGGGCATCACCCATCCTATGTGTGGTGGTTGGGGGCATCACCCATCCTATGTGTGGTGGTTGGGGGCATCACCCATCCTATGTGTGGTGGTTGGGGGCATCACCCATCCTATGTGTGGTGGTTGGGGGCATCACCCATCCTGTGTGTGGTGGTTGGGGGGGCATCACCCATCCTATGTGGTGGTTGGGGGGCATCACCCATCCTGTGTATGGTGGTTGAGGGGTATCACCCCATCCTATGTGTGGTGGTTGGGTGGCATCACCCATCCTGTGGTGGTTGGGGGGCATCACCCATCCTGTGTGTGGTGGTTAGGGGGCATCACCCATCCTGTGTGGTGGTTGGGGGGCATCACCCATCCTGGTGTGGTGGTTGGGGGCATCACCCATCCTGTGTATAGTGGTTGGGGGGCATCACCCATCCTATGTGTGGTGGCTGGGGGGAAGCATCACCCATCCTGTGTGTGGTGGTTGGGGGCATCACCCATCCTGTATATGGTGGCTGGGGGGGCATCACCCATCCTATGTGTGGTGGCTGGGGGGAAGCATCACCCATCCTGTGTGTGGTGGTTGGGGGAAGCATCACCCATCCTGTGTATGGTGGTTGGGGGGGCATCACCCATCCTATGTGTGGTGGTTGGGGGCATCACCATCCTATGTGTGGTGGTTGGGGGCATCACCCATCCTATGTGTGGTGGTTGGGGGCATCACCCATCCTATGTGTGGTGGTTGGGGGGCATCACCCATCCTATGTGTGGTGGTTGGGGGGCATCACCCATCCTATGTGTGGTGGTTGGGGGCATCACCCATCCTGTGTGTGGTGGTTGTGGGGGCATCACCCCATCCTGTGTGGCGGTTGGGGGCATCACTCATCTTGTGTGTGGTTGTTGGGGGGCATCACCCATCCTATGTGTGGTGGCTGGGGGGAAGCATCACCCATCCTGTGTATGGTGGGAATGTGGGGAGGGACCTGCTAGCTGCAGTGATAGAAAAGACAGCAGCATGCAGTATCAGAACTGGCCCAAGTGAAAAAAGTTTTTGGGGGCACATGGAACATGGTCAGGGAGACACTGGGTGGCAACACAATAAAGTTTGTAAATCACTGGATTATAACAGCAAACAAAACTCCTAAGGCCATATCCTATCTCCTCATGCTGCTTCTAGAAGGAATCTGTTACACTGTTAGCAGTGCAGGGAATGACATGATTTTCAAGATGGCAATAATCTACTGAGAAAACTTTTTTAAAAAAAACATCTCCATGAATTTAAGCTGTAGAAAGCCACATCCCATCCAGTTTCATACCCATGTAAAATCTTCATTGCTTGAAGATGCTGTCATAAAGAACTCAAGTCTGAATTTATGTGGAGATTCTACATTCATTACAGCTTTTGTCACAAAGAACTCAATTTATGTGGAGACTACAAGAAATCAAAAACAACAATGAATCCAGAAAGAAAGAAAAAAAAGTCAACATAATATTTACAATTACTACTGAAAATTTAATTTATAAACTACGTGAAGTGAAATGCAATATTTCACAGCTTGTACAAAAAAAAAGTTCTTTGCCTCACCTATCAGATCTACCAAAGTATTTTTACACCTCTTCAGCTCTTCCACTCAACTATAAATCTTCCACATTCAGGTCAAGTAAAAGCTCACACTTCACTTTATGAAAACATTTATGTAGTTGCCAGTTTTTTTTCACATTCAGCATCCAGTGTTGCTGTAAATGTCCGCCCTGTTTTGGTTTCTCTGAATGTAATCTTGTCCTTGAACTTTGCCACATGCCTGGGTTTAAAGGTCACAGGGAACATCACAATTTTGTCTTTTCTTAATTTAAAAAAAAGAAAGAAGAAAAAAAAATGGTCAGTCATACAGGAAAACATTGTAAGTGGAACTAACAGGCTAATTTTCAACATCAAGAAAACATTTTAAATGCAAATAATAAGTTAACTCTTAAGATCAAATGATTGCAGGAAAGTCTTAATAAGAGATTAAAGAGTTAATTTTAAAACCCACAGACTTCATCCAAATAAGAGAACCAGTTTAAACAGATCTGTCAGATTTGTTGGCCTTACTCTCTGATTTCAATCTTCTGGTAAAACATTTTGGACAGAAATTTATGGACTAGTTTTGAAGGTATCTGGAAAACAACTCAGACAGGAAAACATAACTCTGGGAAAACAACTCAGACAGGAAAACATAACTCTAGATCTTCTTTGGTAAGAAATACTGAAACTACATACCCAACCTTGAAACCGGTGTGCTTGATCAGAAATGGAGGCTTGGGCTCACGCTGAACCACAACCTGTAAGAGAAGATACAGAAGAGCAATATTTTTTTCTTATTTTATTGCTTAACTCGGCTGCCCTGTTCCTTGCTTTTCTTCTTCTTCGTGGCTGCCTGACAAGCAAAGCTGGTGGCTTGAATCTGAGGTGTCCCAGTCACCAAACTTAGTACTTGGCCCCTACTGGGGCTAGAGAAGGAAAGACTGCTAAATGTGATTCTGACTAACTCACTCTCTAGTGTGCTGACATACTGGGGCTAGAGAAGGAAAAACTGCTAAATGTGATTCTGACTAACTCACTCTCTAGTGTGCTGACATACTGGGGCTAGAGGAGGAAAGGCTGCTAAATGTGATTCTGACTAACTCACTCTCTAGTGTGCTGACATACTGGGGCTAGAGAAGGAAAGGCTGCTAAATGTGACTCTGATTAACTCACTCTCTAGTGTGCTGACATACTGGGGCTAGAGAAGGAAAGACTGCTAAATGTGATTCTGACTAACTCACTCTCTAGTGTGCTGACATACTGGGGCTAGAGAAGGAAAAACTGCTAAATGTGATTCTGACTAACTCACTCTCTAGTGTGCTGACATACTGGGGCTAGAGAAGGAAAGGCTGCTAAATGTGATTCTGACTAACTCACTCTCTAGTGTGCTGACATACTGGGGCTAGAGAAGGAAAGGCTGCTAAATGTGACTCTGATTAACTCACTCTCTAGTGTGCTGACAGAAGGAGATCATGGTTACCAACAGTATGTTACCGAGGAGCTTCTGTGTTGACATACCTATACTCTCACCTTTTCTCTTCTGCTTCACACTTCTGTTACCACTCAAACTCTGCATGTGGTGGACATAACAAAAATTTGTTCAGCAAAGCTAAACTGTAGAATTTTCTCTGAGAGAAGCACACGCTTGTCACTCTCCCCAAACTAACTTGCTGGTTATACTGAAGGACTTCCACAGCATCATCCCCGAGTTTTCTTGCTCTACTGTAAACAGTGGCTGATCTAGTTATCAGACATCATGGCACACTGCTGGAACAGCATATTCAACAAGCAGGTCAAGCTAAATATAGCCACGTTGTTGCGTTATGCTACATACTTTGAGAACAACAGCTGGCTGCAGTAAACATCTTTGTTTCAGAAGCGACAAGGACTTGTCACAGGATGGTATCATGTTTCTTCTTACATGGACAGCAGACAATTTAGATTCTTCAAGTGATGTTTATGATAATGATGCCAAGGCAGAAAATGTTGAAACTGCATCTGAATTTGTGTGATTCAAGAATGGCCGATGGCAACATTCCAGGTCAGCATTCAGATTTGCTGGTAAATGAAGAGTACTTCTTTGAGAAGCATAAAGTGAAACTGCTCTGCAGTCTGTCAGATAAACTATTCATTTGGACATCAGCATTATCATATCTTCATTTCTACCATCTTCATCATAATCACCATCATTAGTCTATGTCAAGAAATGTTATTTTTACTTCTGCATAATAAATCTTTGTTGTCTTTATAACTTCTGTGCATTCTACTCAGTTTTTAAAAAAATATTAAAATAACCCTAAATGGGTCTATAAATTGATCAACAATGCAAACTTTAAAAAAAAAAAACCCTATGTGGGTTAATAAACTGACCAATAACAGACAGTAGAATATTTTTAAAAATACTGAAAAAAAAAAAAAAGAAATTCTATGCAGATAATATCAGTTAGCGGGTACAACTGTAACAACTTAAGATATGCAGACAACACAGTCCTGGTTGGTAAAAGTGAAGGCGGGGGGGGAATACAGGCTCTTCTGGATGTCTGAACAAAAAGAAGACTGAAGTGATGGTCACCTCAAAGAAAAGAATACCACCAAAATGTAACATTACCACTGATGGCACAAATCTGAAAGAAGTTGATAGATTCAAGTACTTAGGAATGATTATAACAATTGATGGGAAATGTCACAACAAAATAAATAGCAGACGTGCTCAGGCCGTCAGCATTCCAGACAATGAGACAAATCTCGTGCAACAGATCCATATCAATGGAAACAAGATTCCAAGTTCTTAAATGTTACATCGAGCCAATTTTGTTTTAAGGATATGAAACATGGTCTATGAATAAGAGAGAACAGTGAGAAATGGAGGTCAAGGAAATGTGGTTCATAAGAAGGATGTTGAAGGTACCATGGACAGCCAAGAAAACCAACGAAGAAGTCTTAAGAGAGGTTGGAGTTAAAAAGCAAATTATAGCAAAGATCAGAGGTAGACAAGCATGATTTGTTGGACATTTTATGAGAAGTGGAAAACTGGAGCACACTGCGGCAACTGGAAAAATTGAAGGAAGAACAGACAGAGGAAGACAGAGAGAGAAGTTACTGGATGGGCTGTCAGTGTGGCTAGGAAGAAAGTCACCAGCCGATCTCATAATCAAGTCTAAAGACAGTGAATTGTGGAGAGAAATGATTGCCTATGCCACGCGGCATGGTACTTGAACTGAATTGAATAGACAATAAATATGAAAAAATATTAACAATTATTGATCTAAATTTCTACATCTTAAAAAAACAACACCGTAACTATCTTCACCTCAACTTCTTCCTTTGTTAAATTCTTCAGATTAATTTTTTTAACGATGCTCTCCCCTGGCTGGAGTTTCTGAAACTCTATCACATGGTGCATCAGTTGAATGCACTTCAGCTCTGGGACTTTCTCTACCTGACCTCTGCAGCAAAGCAAAAAAGAGATTCATAAAATAAAGAGTCAACAAATTATACAGAAAAACTGTTTGGCACAGTCAGCAGTAACCAAAGACATTTAATGAGCAACTTATGGATTAAGCAAATGTTTCAACCCACAGAAAAATTAAGATCACAATTCAGGCCAGTAAAATAAAACAAAAAAGTACTCTGAGGTTAAGAAAGCTTTCAATATGAGTTGGCAGCTGAGCCAAATGAGTGCCAACAAGTGCCCTCTTATTACAGCAGAGCTCCCACAACGAAATTCCAAATATGAGCCACCATCTTCCCTACTAAATGTGATTCAGACTAAAGAGAGCCATTAACTGCCCTACCAAATGTGATTCAGACTAAAGTGAGCCATTAACTGCCCTACCAAACGTGATTCAGACTAAAGTGAGCCATTAACTGCCCTACCAAATGTGATTCAGACTAAAGTGAGCCATTAACTGCCCTACCAAATGTGATTCAGACTAATATGAGCCATTAACTGCCCTACTAAACTATGGTCAACCATGAAATTCACTACTAAATGTGATTTAGAACATAATGAGCCATTACCTTTCCTACTAACTGTGATTAAGAAATAATGAACCATTAGTCTCTTCACCAAAACTTGGCTTAGATTAGCTCCCATGCTCTCTCTCTCTGAACCTTAAGTGCCTAGGGCACATGGGGCTTCCGCAAGGGTTTTCCACAAATGCCTGTCCTTCGCCTTTTTTTCTGCTCTTGCCCAGGTGAGCCCTCTATTGCTCAACATCCTTTCTGTTGTTCTTCTCCATGTCTCTTTTGGTCTACCCTTACTTCTGCTCCCCTGTGGTGTCCATCTTAGTGCTATTTTTGGTAGTGAGTTGTCAGTCATTCGGAGCACATGTCCCAACCATCGCCAGTGTCTTTCCTCAATAATTGTTGTCAGTGGTTTCATCTGCATTTCTGCTAATATGTTATTTCTTATGGTGTTTGGCCAAAATATTTTTCTAATTTTTCATAAACATTTAGTCTGGAAAGAATTCAACTTGTTTTCTATGGTTTTGGTGATTTTCCAGCATTCACTTCCATAGAGTAGTACACTTAGAACATTACTCTTAAATATCCTGATTTTCATATTTATGCTTAGTTTATTTGATTTCCATATATTCTGCAGCATTGCAAAAGCCTGGTTTGCTCTAGTAAGTCTGCTGTTGATGTCCTCTGTGCTGTCTCCATTTTCTACTATTCTACTGCCAAGGTATACAAATTCGTTGACCTCCTCCACTAACTTGTTATCTACTCTGAGTACATTTCTGTTGTTCACATTTTGCTTCATTAACTTTGTCTTTCCTACGTTGATCTTTAGTCCTATGTTGTTTGCATTCTGAGTTAGCTTGTTTATTTTATCTTGCATATCTTTGTGACTGCTTGATAATAGACAAATGTCGTCCGCAAAGTCAAGGTCCTCCAGCACTGTGTCAAGGGTCCATTGTAATCCTCTGCGTTTGTCCGATGTTGCCTCCTTCATTAACCAGTCTACTGCCAAGATAAATAATGTTGGTGATAGTACACATCCCTGTTTTACTCCTGTTTGTACCCTAAAGCTGCTGGAGGTATGTTCTCCACAGATCACTTTGCACTGAAAACCCTCGTATAGGGCTTTGATTACATTAACTATTTTATGGGGGAGGCCATGCCATCTTAGGATTTTCCACAGTGCATCTCTGTTGACACTGTCAAAGGCTTTCTCAAAATCTATGAATAATGCATATGTTGTGCTATGCCACTCATTTGCCTGTTCTAATATTTGTCTAAGTACAAATATGTGGTCTATGCATGATCTTCCTTTCCTAAATCCTGCCTGCTCTTTCCGAAGTTTTTCCTCAAGTGTTGGTACAATTCTGTTGATGATTACTCTGCAAAATACTTTACTGGTGAGTGGCAGTAGGGTAATGCCTCTCCAGTTCCCGCAATCTCTGAGGTCACCCTTCTTTGGTAGTTTTACTATAAGACCAGTTTTCCACTCCTCTGGGGCTTTTTCTAAATCCCAAATTTGTTGTAATATCCGGCAAAGTTGTTTTGGTGTTTCTGTTTCTTCTGCTTTCAACATCTCAGCAGTCACTTCATCTTCACCTGGTGCCCTGTCTGATTTTAGCTTCTTTATCGCCTCCTTTACTTCATTTATTGTTATTGGTCCTGTATTGATGTTTAGTTCCGTTTTTGCTTCAGGTATGTCTATTGTTTGTGCTGCTTGTGTTCTGTTTAGTAGGGTGTTAAAGTGTTCCCTCCATCTTTCAATTTTTTCTCTTTCTCCACTGACCAGTTGTCCATTTTGTGTTCTTACTGCACTTTCACATCTTGTGTTGAAGTTACCTGTCATCTGCTTTGTGATTTTATATATGGTTTTCATGTCATTTGTATATGCTGCTTTCTCTGCTGTTTCTGCTAAGTTGTCATAATATTGACGTTTATCTTGACGGCATGATTCCTTCACTTCTTTATCTTTTTGTGCATAATTACTTAAAACTCGTTCTTTAAGCCGTTGTGATTTGGTGTTCAGTAATTTTCCCTTGATTTCTTTTCTTTGCTCTATCTTTTCCCATGTGTTCTCGCTTATCCATTCCTCTTTTCTCCTTTTCCTATATCCCAGCACCTCCTTTGCTGTATCCTGTAGTGTTTTATTGAACTCTAATATGGACATTTCTGCTTCGTCTTAGCTCCCATGCTAACACATCTTAAATTTCTAATAGTTACTAGTTTCCCCAGACCTATCTCTTGGGTAGTGAGATCAAGCGTCAGTTCTTCAAAACAGAGAATACAATCCAGCACTGCATGATGCACCAGAGTAAAATGTCAAGATTTCCATTATCAGAATACACGTCCACTGAAAGGAGAACAGGATGCAAAAGATGGAACATGTATGTTGTTCTAGTTGCAGATCCATGCATATATATGTTGTTCTGGTTACATATTCATGAATGTATACGTTCTGGTTACACATCCATGAATGTCTATGTTGTTCTTGTTACAGATCCATGAATGTATATGTTGTTCTGGTTACAGATCCATGAATGTATATGTTGTTCTGTTTACAGATCCAGGAATGTATATGTTATTCTTGTTAAGAACATAACAGAGATCAATACTGACAACTGTTTGACTATACACATTTTTATACAAACATATTCTGACACATCAAGGTACAAACAAACGCACTGTAACTTGTCAAATACAGACACACATGCTCTGACAAAGTACAACTATCTGGCATGTGTGAGTACCTGAAGGAGCTCCCGTCCCCAGCTGCACCAAGCTGATGAGAGGGAGACAGTGAAGTTAGTGAAGCTACTGGCGAGACCCCAGTTTCTCTCACACTGCAGGATATACTATCTTGCCCTGGAACATCTTTAGAAGTCAGTGAACCAACTGATGCCGCTCTTGTGCTTGCAGGTGACCGATGAAAGGAGTTCGTATCAGGCTGCGCCACCGAGGTCCAGAATACACCTGGGTTTTGCGTGCTGACAGCGGCAGAACTCTGGAATTTCACGGTTGGTTGAGCAGATTTCACACTAGGCACTACTCCAACGTCACCCCTGTGAAGTTTACTAGTTCCAGCAATTTTTTTGTGTGGTCTGTTATGTGACACACCTGAATGATTTGCAGTAGCATACTTCACAGCCGGTTCTCTTGGAGTTGTGAATGATTCTAAGCTCTGACCAGAAAATCCGCTATTAATATCCCTGCCTCTGGGAGATGCTGAGCCATGGGTCGGACTCAGTCCTTGAGGTACAGCATCCTGCTCATTAGGACCTCTGGCGGATGATGGAGCTGTGACAGCCTGCACAACCAAAAGACAATGAAACACAGAGTTTCACAATCTGCTATGACAAACATTCACATGATGAAGCATGCGACAAAACAAAGAAAAACCATAACAATGAAAAGAAAAAATCATAACCAAAATTTCACACACTTTAACAAATACTGAAGAAATCTCTCTCTCTCTCTCTGAACCTTAAGTGCCCAGGGCACATGGGGCTTCCGCAAGGGTTTTCCACAAATGCCTGTCCTTCGCCTTTTTTTCTGCTCTTGCCCAGGTGAGCCCTCTATTGCTCAACATCCTTTCTGTTGTTCTTCTCCATGTCTCTTTTGGTCTACCCTTACTTCTGCTCCCCTGTGGTGTCCATCTTAGTGCTATTTTTGGTAGTGAGTTGTCAGTCATTCGGAGCACATGTCCCAACAATCGCCATCGTCTTTCCTCAATAATTGTTGTCAGTGGTTTCATCTGCATTTCTGCTAATAAGATGTTATTTCTTATGGTGTTTGGCCAAAATATTTTTCTAATTCTTCGTAAACATTTAGTCTGGAAAGAATTCAACTTGTTTTCTATGGTTTTGGTGATTTTCCAGCATTCACTTCCATAGAGTAGTACACTTAGAACATTACTCTTAAATATCCTGATTTTTATATTTATGCTTAGTTTATTTGATTTCCATATATTCTGCAGCATTGCAAAAGCCTGGTTTACTGAAGAAATACTTAAGATATATCCGACAATTAAGAACTGCTTAAACTACAAAACTACACAAAGTGACAATGTTCTTCAGAACAGAATTAGTTAAAGTTACCCTCCAATAAGCAGTTTAAACTGCGTTTTAAAAAAAATAATGGTAGTCATATAGTTTTGTTTCACAGGTGGGAGTTTACAATTTTAAATTACCATAAATGCTAAAAAAAGATATGAGTTATGTTATTTCCCAGTAAAACATTATGTATCACAAAAAACGCTCTTGGCTTCGTGGTTTGGCAAGTACAATTTTAGAGCCAAAGGACGAGCACATTACAAAGGACAAAATCAGTCTGTAAAGTTAACCAAATTTATTTCTAAATATATTTTTTTAAAAAGTTGATTCACATAAAAGATGGTTCCCGTTTCTTCATCGGATCAGCTGACATCTACAGAACTCTCACCTTAGCATACACCGCAAATCTATGTGGAGCCTGCTGCCTGTCTGTGCTATCATGTATACACCAAGCTTGGTTATATGACCCTTTGGACTGTGGGAAGAACTCGACAAACAACTAAAGGGAGAGAAACAAAAATGTTTTTAGCTATCAACACTTACATGTGTCCCTATTTGCTTACTTGCTCTTGTTATGAAATTATTTCTTGTGGTCATGTTTTATCTGCAAGTTTTTCCTTCATCAAAAGATCCACATGCATCTCTTCCTATTCTCATATCTCTGTGCCCTTTTCAATTCTTCTCGTAGCTTCAGTTATGCCATTTACTCCTGCAAAATATCACTCCAACTTTTTTGTCTGGCATTACTACAAAAATATATGACTAGAAGTTAAAAAAAAAAGTGGTGAGAATAATTCTATTTCTTGCACTAAACCATCTTACCTCTTTTATTTCATCTGGTTGAAGAATTCCATTCTGTGGTGATAACTTGAAGACCTCATAATTTGCACGATATACATTTGAAGTCTTGTCTGCATGCTGTTATGGTAACAAATGTAATCACTTATGAACAACGAGGTATAGGATAATGAAGCTATTAATATGGTGTAGATTTCTTGATTTTTTGGCAAAGCAACGTAACACAGATTTTAAAAACAACCTTATCTGATAGTCCTGTTACTGTAGGTGCTGTAATTGGTGCACCGCTGCTGATATCCCATCTCCTAGCTGTGCTGCAACAGTTTGTGACACTGCATTCTGGACAACATGGTGAAGATGAACATGCTTCTCATGGTAAAGCTTGAGAAGAATTCTGAATTACACAGCCTTGATGAGAAATGAGGAAACCAACACAGTACACTCATCATCTGTTACATGACTTTTACTTCAGCACTGCATCACCTCCCATGTACTTCTAGCTCACAATCACAGGGAAATGTACACAACATTACAATGAGGAACAAACAAAAAAAACTACACATCATCACAGACAACTACAGGAACTGTACACAAAAACAGAGAGAAATACAGAAAATGTACATAACATCAGAGATAAATACAGACACTGTACACAACATCCAATATAAATACAGAAACTGTACACAGCAACATCACTGATAAATACAGGAACTGTACACAATTCATTCATTTGCATGTCCCTTGTGGAACTTT
Organism: Achatina immaculata; assembly: GCA_009760885.1. Lineage (NCBI taxonomy): Eukaryota > Metazoa > Mollusca > Gastropoda > Stylommatophora > Achatinidae > Lissachatina > Lissachatina immaculata. Next base: position 66,162,173 of record CM019716.1, on the reverse strand, counting down.
GCCTCCCAAACAGCACTCCTGTAGGCCTCTTGGTTGTGAGCAAGATGGCCTGCTGCTGATGCATCCATTTGCAGATCATCAATGATGTCTTGCAGCCATCTTCGCCTTGGTCTTCCTCTCTTTCTTTTTCCCATTATGTACCCTTCCAAGACAGTTTTCTAGATTATCATGACGTTTAATGTGTCCAAAATATTTAAGTTTTCTCTCTTTAATCCTTTTACTAGTCAGCCTTCTTCAATATTAAGTTCTTGTAGTGTAGATATATTTGTTCTTTTTTGTGTCCATGATATCTGAAGAACTCTTCTGTAGCAATTACATTCAAAGGCATTTATGTGTTTCTCAGCTGTTTTGTTAAGTGTCCAAGTCTCACAGGCATATGTTGCGATGGGAAAGATGCATGCCCTTAAAAATCTTATTTTTGTAGTTCTGTCTGTTCCTCTCCACAGATTCTTTAGTTGTTTTAGTTTTCTGAAGAGCAACAGATGTCCTTTTAATTTCCCTAATCGTATCTCCATTATAAGTTAGCAGTGATCCAAGATCACACAATATCATTGAAAAATACACTAACTGTACACAATATCAGATATAAATACAGGAACTGTACACAACATTGCAAATACAACTACAGGAACTGCACACAACATCACAAAGACAACTACAGGAACTGTACACAACATCACAAAGACAACTACAGGAACTGCACACAACATCACAAAGACAACTACAGGAACTGCACACAACATCACAAAGACAACTACAGGAACTGTACACAACATCACAAAGACAACTACAGGAACTGCACACAACATCACAAAGACAACTACAGGAACTGCACACAACATCACAAAGACAACTACAGGAACTGCACACAACATCACAAAGACAACTACAGGAACTGCACACAACATCACAAAGACAACTACAGGAACTGCACACAACATCACAAAGACAACTACAGGAACTGTACACAACATCACAAAGACAACTACAGAAACTGCACACAACATCACAAAGACAACTACAGGAACTGTACACAACATCACAAAGACAACTACAGGAACTGTACACAACATCACAAAGACAACTACAGGAACTGTACACAACATCACAAAGACAACTACAGGAAATGCACAAAACATCACAAAGACAACTACAGGAACTGTACACAACATCACAAAGACAACTACAGGAAATGCACAAAACATCACAAAGACAACTACAGAAACTGTACAACATCACAGAGAGAAATAAACACTAAAATATGAAAAGAGATTTGGTTTAATGCAGATAATGATCACACAATTACCACTGACACTGTCGTCACTTATCACAGCCCTGCAAAGTATTACCTTCACATATGGTGGAGCCAGTGGTGCAAGTTCCCAAACCAGAGGTTCTGTGCTGATGTTTGTAAAGAGGTACATCTGACCTTGTGTCATAAAGGAAGAAATTAATGATAAAGATATTTAACCATCCCTTATTTATTATTTTAGTTTACACAGATATGAAATTATATAAAGGCCATGAAATTACAAAGATGATTCCTGTTATTATTACTGATATTTCAGATTTATTAATTTTTTCTAATTACTTCAAATCTTTCTGTCAGAAAGATCTGATTTTTTTATAAGAATGATCACAGCATCTTGGCCTGCTGAAATGATGGCAGCATCTTGGCCTGCTGAAAACAGCGTATGAGAAAAAAAAATGCTGAAAGAAGAAGAAAGTTCTTTCGTAACACTGTTAAACAGAGAAGATCAATGGTAAGAGGGTAGATATAGCCAGATGATAAATCTACATGAAAGCACGCCACCAAACAGGCTGAAGCAAATCATCAACACTGAGAGTCTGTGCAGACTGACAGAGAATCTAATACTGGAGTAGACAGCAACCCTTTCTCCAGGGTGGTGGAGCCTGCCTAGAAACCTGTTTATCAGGTTTACTTCAGGAATTTGAGAAAACCACAGAAACCTGCTGACTTAGCGTTCATAATTCAGGAGCTGCACAAAATCTTTGGCTTCAAGCTCACAAGCACAGAGACAACAAATCAATAACCGACTAACACACAGAACAGATGTTTCAAACACTGCACTCACTGCTTTTGCTTCCTGCCTCCGTGGCTGGAAATATGATCATATTCGAGCCCTGGACCCTCCTTCCAACTCCTGCATCTTGCTCACTACTGAACACAGCTGAAGTATGACTGGGTATGTCTCCTAATGTTCTGGACAGCGGCCTAGGTAATATTTCTCCAGAGTAGTCAGACAATGTGGAGCGTACAGGAGGTATCACAGGTGTGGCATGACCGGAATCTGTTGTAGGTGGTGAAAGTCTACCTGGTGAAAGTTGTAGGGTTGATTTGGGTGATGACATCTTGTTCGAGGTGCCGGGAACATACACTTTGACGTACTGTGAAGGAAAATAATAACATTACATTTTCACTGTCTCATCATCATGTGCCGTCTCCATACAGAAGGTTGGATCAATAGATCTCCAGTTTCTCTGTCCCTTGCTCTCACAGTGTGTCCAGACACTTGATGTTGTCCACACATCTCTCCTACTGTTCACCTGTCAATCATCTTCCTCAAGTATGTCTTTTCTTAAAACAGCTCAAACAAATTTAACCTTGACAAATGGAAGCAGTGATGAAGAATACACCCTCAGTACAAGAACCTCAGTATCACTTTGGTGGTTCCATCTTCTAACCTTCTTTCTACATTTTTCTTCTCTTCATATAATATGCTCTAATCTTCTACATATCCATACTTCAAGGGCCTCAATTTTCTTGTTAATTGTCCACACTTCTACACAAAAGACAAGTGTATAAGATTTGATGAGCGTCAACTTTTTATTTCTGAAATATTCTCTTTCACAATCCATGATGGAAAATGTTCCAACATGACGAGGAATATGTACAGGAGACAGAAGGGATAAGATCATGTGAGAGACCAAGGCAAAGATGGAGAAACAATGCAGATCAAGACCAAAGAGAACTTGTGTGTATATATATATGATACTGAATGCACTGACGGTGTGCTACTGTTTTTGCCTTGCAACACAAGTAGACATTATTTTTCCATGTCAGTTTACCCAAACAAAGTGTCAGGTATCACATTTTTATAGCTGAATTGAATGGGGTGATACTGTAGGTCTCTGACCAAATGACTTCACAAGACATGAGGTCATTATAAAAGTGGCTTCCTGATGATTTTTAAATCTCCAAAATGAGCCAATAAATGCAGAGCTGAAGATATGTGCATGTGGAATGTAATGACTTTCTATGATTTGACAACAACGAGATTCTCACCTTAATTTGCTGCAAACACAGAACTCTGACAAGACCACACCGTGCTCTTGGCTCTCTCTTGGAGAAATAGACCACATCTCCAGATATTTTCAGAGCTGTTGTATTTCTGCAGTCATTATATACTTGTATAAAGAGCAATTTGGAATATACTTCACTCATGTTTCATAGTATATAATATATCAATCATATCACATATTAAATCATACATTATATATCATTTTACATCATATCATACACAAAATCACGTTCAGGTTTGTCTGCTAATTTATTTCCGAAAGACTGTGTACAAATGTGCACTGTAATGTTAAACTTACAAAGCATATTTTAAAGTTCTTAAATCTAATTAAATCAGGAAAAAAGAAAGCCATGTTATGCCACCATATTTGTTTCTCAGTGCTACTGTAGCACAGAGTAGCATCAGGAAATGTAAAAATAAAAAAAAAGTATCAATTTTATTTCTGTTAGTATGGCATATGAATTTTTTTTTTTTTGCATTTGCTACTGCACAACTCAGGAGCACTGCCCTACCCATGGAAAAGGTCTTTTAAAATATTGAAATTCAACAAAAACTATTTTAGTGAATAGTACCAAGTGTGATGGCTGTTATTTCAATATTTAGGTCTCAAAACACAAGTAATACGATTTCCCTAAAACTTGTAATTAAAAAAAAAAACCAAACTTATTTATTTCTCTTGTTCTTAATTTTTCATATCTTCCTGTGACCATACCTCAGACTCCATGACCCTAATTTATGTGCCAAACTGAGGCTGAAAACCAGCGACGTAGAAGGAGGCAGCTTTGACACAGCTAATGGTAAGCTGGTTTCTATCAAAGCTTAAAACTGGCTTCAGGATACTGATGTAATTGTCTAACCTACACAGTCAACCGGGCTCCAGCAGCCGCGCGGGCAAAACTTGCTCTCCTTTATTTGCTCACATCAGACAAGATGCACTTGATGAGATCAAAATCTACCCAGAATTAGTTCTGTCCTGGAGCTGTTGTGTTACAGAACAAGGTGGGATGGCTGTCAAGGGACACATACAAATTCATTCATTTTATGATGTCAGCTCACAAGTCAGTCTCACTGTAAAACTCAAGATCACAGCCAAGATGACTGTTTATTATTGTGTGGAAACTGTGGAACACACAATTTTTCACTGTGTGGAAAATGGGAAGCATATAACAACTTTTAATTGTGTGGAAACTACAGAGCACACAACCTTTAGTTCTGCAACAATTTTTCATTGTATGGAAACTACAATTTTTCTTTATGTGTAAACTGGAGGGAGAGAAGAAGGAGGATATTTTCTCACACAATGAGGAGGGAGGGAGAGAAGAAAGATATTTTCTCATACAATGTTATCAAAGCATGTCTGTTTTTTATTTCTCACTGTAAGCTTCCGTGGCATTATCTTATCCGGGTTAAGTGCAAGAGGTTGTGATGAAAAACTGGAAAACTTACTTGGGTTTTACCACTCCCTCTGATGGTATGACTGTAATGCCTTCATCACATTCCACAGAAAATCTGAAAATAAAAACAGGAAAAAAATTCACCTTCAACAAAATAGTAATTTTTAGTCAGCATTTTAAAAACAGAATCAGGATGACAAATGAAGAAGCTCTCGGAGAAGTTAAAGTGAAGTGATTAAGGGTTGGACAAAACTCTTGATATATCATAACATGACATAAGTTAAAGAACCAGCGGAGGCCAAACTGTGGTCAAGACAAGACTATGAAGAGGCCAAATGTGGTTAAGAGAAGGCAGTGGTCAATATTTGATCAAGACAAGGCAGAGGCGAAGATAAGACCATCAATAGATAAGACAAAATGTGGTTAAGACAAAGACCACAAAGAGGCCAAAATGTGGTCAAGACAAGGCTTAGGCCAAGATAAGACCATCATCATCATCATCGCCTTTCACTTCCTTGGGAGCAAAGGCCATGGATAAAGACTTTCTAATCATCCTTGCTCTTGTATTTATTCTCTGCCTTCTTCCATGTATATCCTTTGTCTCTGAGCATTGTCATAATTTCCCCTCTCCAAGTATTTCTAAAGACAAGATCATGAAGAAGCCAAGATGTGGTCAAACAAAGACCACAATAAGGCCAAAATGTGGTCAAGACAATGACCACGGAGAATCCAAAGCACAAAAAAAAAAAAATATATATATAAATTTTGTAAGTAAATTCTTGAGACACAATAATCATTGATTTCTTTGAGAACAATTTTTGTCATCAAAATTTTAACACTACAGTTAATCTGAAAATGAGGAAGACTTGAGAAGAAAAAAAGAATAGCAGAAAGAGGCATAGGAGAAGAAAAGGAGCAGATCTGAATGGTGATGGCAAGAACAGGTCAAAACTGGATGACCAATGCTCATGAAAACATAAACAATGAATGAATGAGCAGATAACATCTTTCATTCACCACCACTTCAAAGTTGCAGATGCTGGCACCATTTTTCAGGTTTTTCGAAACTTGTAATGCCAACAATGATTACAAGAAAATGGACCACGCACATCCATACATACACTGTTAAAAAAAAAAAAATGCAACAAATACGATGTTGCAATTTAAGCTGAAATTTGCTGATCAGACAAGGGCAAATTGCCGAAACGTTCACTTGGACATTAACTTCATGTTCTGACCTGAACTGTACTCAGCAGATGATTCATGAGCACAGAAAAATGACACAAGTCAAAACAGCATTTTTGACATGATAGGTTCACGAGAATCCCATGAAACTTAATGAACACAAAACTCACCAACAATGTTACTGAATGCCTATAAAAGATTGAAGGTCCTTGAATCAATGCGCAAGTTTGGCTCATATCACTACAGAACAATGATTCATCATCATTGGACGTTTACAAACTGGACAGTCACAAAGTGTAGTGCCCAGACAATTTAATGTGGTTAGAAGCACCATTTGTCGACTTTGGAGACGATTTAAAGAAACTGGCTCAGTTTCAGACTGGCTGTGCAGTGGAAGACCTATAGTCACAACTCCTGCTGACGACCGCTTCATACGGCTGCATCACTTCAGGAATCAATTTGCATTTGTGTCCTTCACAGTCCAGTCAATGACAGCAGCTCATCAAATTTCAGATTAAACTGTCAGGAACCAGCCGCATGATGCTGGTCTTTGAGCTAGAAGACCCTACAGACCGGCATCGCCAGAACCGACTGCAGTGGGTAAACCAGCATTGTCAATGGACCGCTGCGAAGGACTGGAGATGGGTTTGATTTAGTGATGAATCATTCTTTCTGCTCCAGCAACACGATGGACAGAGAAGAGTTTATCGCAAAGTCAATGAGCACTACGCCCAGAACTGCATGGATGAGGCTCCTCCACATGGTGGTGGAGGTGTACTGGTGTGGGGGATGATAAACTTCATGGGAAGAAGTGACCTGGTGCAAATTGATGGACGCCTGAGTGCCCAACAATACATCGATGAAATTCTTCATCCTCATGACCTTCCACTTCTGGCTGCACCAGGGATGATTTTTCGCAGGATAACACTCGACCTCATGTGCCACAACTCACCACCCACTTCCTTGCTGATAACAACGTCCAGACCATTTCGAGGCCATCCATGTCATCAGACATGACCCCAATAGAACACTCATGGGATGAACACAACAGACAAGTCCGCCAGGGAGACGTGGCGACAACTAATCTCCACCAGTTGTCTCTTGCACTGCGGGAAGAGTAAGCAGCAATCCCACAACAACAGATCCAACGGTTAATCCATGTCAAGGAGATGTTGTTCTCTGGTACATGCCAGAGGAGGCCGCACACCTTCCTGAAACAGAGGCCTCAGTCGCAAAGAATAAAAGTCCAAACCAAATTTAATGAACATTATTTCACTGTTAAAGTCTTGAAGTTTCTTCTTGCCAAGATTGAAACATTAATTCCGTAAAATAAAATTCTGATACAAGTTTGAAATTTGGTGTCCATTATGACTACAGCAGCGTTGCGTTTCTTTTTTTTTTTTGACACTATATAATCTTTGACACATACAATCTAACACACAATAATTAGACACTGGAACCATATGGTTTGAACTTGTTATTCAGCTACACCTAACATTCTCCTCTTCCACAATCATAAACCCTTCCCACTAAGTTCCACTCCCTTCTCACTTGTTACACATAGCTCAAAACTTCTTCACAGCATCACATTACAACCCCTCTACCCTAACTATAATCACCTATTAAAGCTTCTCCCGGTTAGGTTATCACTTTATCTCTCTCCCCGCCATGGTTTCCCCACCCACCATCCTCAGTTACAACCAACCTGTCACAGATCCCAAGTCTCCATTTAAATACTCTCTACACTCTATGCACATTTCTGAACATAGAACATAGTGTCTTACAAGCCATAGCTTTTTACAAAGTTTCAGCTAAGTGCTCTATTCATTCTATTTCTTTTCTTTTTTTTTTTTTTAAACATAAGATTCATATGAATTTATATTTTATCTCCTATCTCTATTTCTTCATCCTGTGTTTTTGTATGATTAAAGTTCATGCCAAAGTGTCACAACTGTGTACTCATTAAGTAATAAAGCTGTTCCTACTTTCTTGCTAGTTTATACAACAAGCCTTCTACATACAGAAACTGAACATTTATTGCAGTTCATCTGTTGAGTAGTTAACAATCTAACAATTAGAAATCACAAGCCTTCTACATACAGAAACTGAACATTTACTGCAGTTCATCTGTTGAGTAGTTAAGAATCTAACAATTAGAAATCACAAGGCTTCTACATACAGAAACTGAACATTTACTGCAGTTCATCTGTTGAATAGTTAACAATCTAACAATCAGAAATCACAAGCCTTCTACATACAGAAAATGAACATTTACTGCAGCTCTTCTGTTGAGTAGTTAAGAATCTAACAATCAGAAATCACAAGGCTTCTACATACAGAAACTGAACACTTACTGCAGCTCTTCTGTTGAGTAGTTAAGAATCTGAACAAAATCTTTCACTTCTGAGTCTTCCCCTGCAAACAACATACATGTTGCTGTTACACATTTGGGAACAACTTTAAACTGATGACAAATTAAATCAGTAGCCTCTAAAACTAATGACAATTTTCTTTGATGATGTGCACCTCCTCCCCTCCGAGGAAAAAAAAAATCAGCTGTCACTTGGAATTAATTTAAAGAGAAGATTCACATATTTCTAGTATTGTATAGCCTGGTCTTGTGCCATACCCCCCACCCCCCCCCCCCCCCGAATCTACTGAATCACAGTTTGGTAACTACTGATCTAGATAGTTTGTCTCTTTGCATTCTTAATTACAGTTCTCTAAAGCTTATAATGTTCAAAATCAGACCCCAGTCTCATTGCATTCAGGACAGCCCTACATATGCTCTGCCACATGTTTAGGCGCTCATCCAAGAATAGGTTTACTAATAGTTCCCATCAAGTGTTGGTTCTCTATGCTTTCTGCCACACAGTTCAGATTTTCTACCAGTACTCTTAATTTTATTTAAAATTATAAGAATTTAATTAAAAATTATAAGAACTTAATACTGAAGAAAGCTGGCTAGTAAAGAGGATTAAATAGAGAAAACTTAAATATTCTGGACATACTAAAAGTCACGATAATCTAGAGAAGACCGTACTGGAAGGGTACATAATGGGAAAAAGAGAGGAAGACCATGGCAAATATGGCTGCAAGACATCACTGATAATCTGCAAATGGATGCATCAGCAGCAGGGCATGTTGCTTATAACCGAAGTCTACAGCAGAGCTGTTAGGGAGGTAAAGCTCCGCAAGGGACATGCAAATGACTGATTAACTCTTAATTTGTCCCAGCTCCAGCAATCGCTTCACAATTACATTGTTATCCACTCTCACTCTTCATTTCCCTGCAGTCTTTCCAATATGGGTCCAGCACTGTTGCCCTTGTCCATTCTCAGCCTGCCATTTATTTTAGCCCATCCAACAAGTCTGTCTGCCACTTCACTGCCTTGTACTCCCACATGCCCTGGACTATAAAGCCACATTAGACTTCTCACAGTTGACTGGCCTAACAGATGAACCTATTCTTTTTGAAGCACTTTTTTCCCTCAATCTTATGAAGCATACTTTGTGAATCCATCATGGTGATGCCACGAACTACATCACGGGAAACTAGCCATTCCACTGCCACCAACACAGCCTTAGTTTCCATTCGTGTGCTTGGCATTGTTTCAGAACCCTCTGGCACTACTTTTTCATTGAGGTAGACAACAAAACCCCAACCACTTCTGCTGTTCTGAGACAGGTGAGCCATCTGTATATATTACCATGTCAGAAAACCCAGTGATGCTGGATGAGATCTTGAACCCAAAGTTCAACTGCCCCCTGTGCCCAGTCTCTACATTCGCGGCCCTTCTGTATAATAACCTTTGTTAGCCGAGGTTGGTCCTGTGCCCATAACCAGTCATCACCTTTAGGTACCTGATCTAGATCACACACTGACATTTGTATCCTCAGCCATCCAGGACCTGATGCGTCTGCCTTTTATCAACCCCAGATCCTTATAAAGAGAATGGCGCATCATGCCAGCAACCTTGATGTATGCCTTTACCTGAGAATACTTGTGTTTTGACCTCACTTTCAAATGCACAGCTCAACAGACTAGAGCGTACAAAATGAAGCAACAAGAGTTGTCTTGGGTTGCACCAGGGATACTCCTGTAGCAGCCTTGCACTTTCTGCTTGACATGATGAGTGTGAGGTATAAAGCACGTATCATTTTCTAATGTCACATATAAGAAAACACAAAGTACTCAAATATTAGTTAAGCAGTCCTATTACACAACAAGACCTACAGCGGGTGGCGGCGAGTCGTCAGACATGGACAGATATGATTTCACCCTATGAGCCATTGTTGGCCCAAAAGGAATGTCAAATCAAAAAATCAAATTACACACCTAAGGCATCCAGGAGATATGCTGTTACTGGTTTTACTTTTCTTGGACCTGCTGGCACACTATAGTGAAGAATGCCCAGATGTTTTTCATTCTCTAGCTACGGAAGATGCCAGCTGCCCATTTCTATGACTGGAGTGCCTCTGTTCAGATCTGAACCATCTACTTCACTGTAAGAGACTAGTGCACTAGTCATTTATGCACCCTTTACAAGTGTCCAATAGAAACATGAACTCCAGTAAAATCTATTTCTGAGCTCATCTGAAAACTGCACGCTTGTTTCTACAGCTCTAGCATTAGCAGGCTCAGATGTTGGTGACCATATTAGGTATTCTGTACACAGGTTCAGCTGACTTAGCACAGCAAAATCATTATCAACTGCAGCTAAGGTTTGAAATGTGTTGCTGAATTTGGAATGCGACACATCGGGCAAATATCAACAAGCTAATTTTGGTAAAAATATGAGCTGGGACAGCAGAGGATAAAGGAGAAACATGGTCTTGTCTTATTTCATCTCCCTCCTCATAAACCTTTCAGTGTTGAGGGGACAAAAAGACATGATAGGGCCCAGCAATTTGCTTCATACAATGGGATATTTAAGATTAAGGCAGATTCCTTCCTACATCTCTTGAATGGCCTCATACTCTGTTACCTACAAATCTTAGTGTGAATGTTTTTTGTGGTTGCTGTGTAATGTGGCCACACCATCTGACTTGCTGTTTCTGGATGCAGTGTAACATGGTGTGGACTGATAAAATGAAGAAAGTGCTGAAACATGAACAGTGTCTATGATGACTTCAAACAGTGATAATATATATCGACAATTATGACTACAAATGCATGAATATATTTTAGACAAATTAAAAAATTTCCTCTAAATTTCTCAACATGTGCTTGCTCTAGTAATCCCACTGTCCCTAGTTGTATGTTCAAAACATCTTAATCTTCAACATGTGCTTGCTCTAGTAATCCCACTGTTCCTAGTTGTATGTTCAAAACATCTTAATCTTCAACATGTACTTGCTCTAGTAATCCCACTGTCCCTAGCTGTATGTTCAAAACATCTTAATCTTCAACATGTGCTTGCTCTAGTAATCCCACTGTTCCTAGTTGTATGTTCAAAACATCTTAATCTTCAACATGTACTTGCTCTAGTAATCCCACGGATCCTAGTTGTATGTTCAAACATCTTAATCTTCAACATATGCTTGAAGTTTTAGTAATCCCACTGTCCCCAACTGTGTCAGCCACACCACATATTTCATCTATAAAAAACGGCTGGATGGAAAAGTTCTTCCTTCTCAACTATTAAAGACTCCATATTCTTGCATGACGCTGAAACAAGTAAAAATATTCAAGACATCATCCTTTATGATTCAGAACACTGAACCTAAAAGTAGAATGTAACAATTCAAAAACTATTACTTCAAATAATCAGAATGAAAAAAAAAAAGGACCCCCCAAAAAATGAGCACACAAACACACACACCAAAGAGCTGAATTTCTGAGGGGGTGATCTTCCAGGCATCTTTGCTTCTACCCACAAGCCCGATGTTTGGACTGACTGGGGTCAAGGCTGAACGATAGGATCTAAAATTAAACAGACAAGAAAAGATGGCTGCTTATGTTACATAGTTATACAATAACAGCCTACACAAGGTCAATGAAACAAATTTGATCAATTTTTTTTTTCAAGCAGAACACTTGCTCTGGCCTCTCTTATTACTTATTAATTAGATGCTCTTAAAGATATGAAATGAATTCTGACTTCCTACAGCTGCCTGGTGAGATGACTTTGAGTCAGTGACAATAACGGTGCTTTCACTTTAGAGAAACATACTACATACATAACATGGAAGTGATACAATGCTGCCTCTAAGACTGTTACTTCTACTTACTTCTATACTACGTCTGGGCAATGCATCAGGACATCCAGCTTTCATTATTCCTGTGAAAGCTGGTCCATGACAAATGTTTCCAGGACCTATTTTTACAGCCATGTTGGCTGAAACTTGTCAGAAGCAGACCATCAATGAATGACTCATCAAGAGCTCCAGGCAGATGGTCTACCAACAAAAAATGAGTATAATCGGTTGTGCATGCTGAAGGAGATACTGAAGAGGAGATCGGAGCACATGTGGATGATGGCCCTTCCCAACTATTAACTGTACTATTCTAACACAGAAAATAAGTACTGTCCCTAACAAAAAGCATTGTGAAGTAAATAAAAATGAATGCTCCCCATTCATGACCTTGACAAGAGCAGACATATACACACCTGCCGACATCTGATTCTGATCTAGAAACCACAGCACCTTGTTCCGATGGCTGGCTCTCTACAGGGGACCCAAAGAGTCCAATTTTCACTGTTGACATGGCCTTCTTTAGCAATGAATAGCTGTCTGTCGGAGATCTTGTCATACTTTTCACTTTTCACAAGAAAGAAATCACAAGAAAAAGAACTTCACTTCTCATTCACGTGATATGTGAATCTTATATTCATAAGCATGCAAACAAATATGCACCGTTGCTGTTGCAGAGCTAAGGAAATTAAGTACAAATGAATGAAGCTGTTAAGTTGTTTGTGTGGCAACAAGATTCCACTCTTATATATTTGTTACAATATTCATCCTCTTACAACATCCTGTCTTTAATCATTATAATCTTCTATACTTTAGGTCATATTTAACTCTTTCAGTGCCAGAGGGTAGATGTGGATGTTCAGTTGGGTGCCAGAGTAAAAGTGCAAGTCTTGGATATGTATGATGGTATAGTTGTAAAATTGAATGAAACAGTATTTCCATGTACTTCTGTGTACTTATTATGTTTCAAAATATAATAAAATGTATGAAGATTTCACAAACACAGAGTTTTTTTTTAAAAAAGAAGTAATGCGATGTTTTTAGACAATAATTCTGTCAAATTTACCATCGGATAGGTCTAGATGTACAGTAGTACCACCTGAGATGCCTAGAACTACCTGTTGATCTTGTATTGTGATTCTATGCTGCGTAACCGCTAAAATAATGTCTGAAATAACCTTCTAACTACTTCTCTAGTTGTCTAATATGCCTAGATTACTTGGGGTACATTCAAGAATGGTGGTCTGGTCACAGGGTATGTCCATACCCCTATCTACATCACCAAAAAAGTGACATTTCTTGATGTTTCTCTTAATTTTTCGCTCGATATCGCTTGTTACTAACCACACTTTCGGCCATGATGAAAAAGGTCATGGGGCATGTGCACTAAATGTTTACAATCTAAACGTTATACTGGTTTTTTAAAAATTAAACAAACCAAACGTTATCTAAGTGACGAAAGAGACCACGTCAGAAACCGGAAGCGTCATCTCTATGACAATAAGCATGAAAAGAGTTCAGCAAAACCACCTTACCGATACAGATTATCTGATGATGTTTAATCTAGGGCACTGAATGGTCTGAGTGTGGTACATGCAGGGTGTTCTGGTGACACACATACACATATTTTCTGGAATCTGTACTTACACTCAGCATCTACACTCTCTCTCTGGGTTGAAGTGAGAGCGATGTCAAAACTGCTGATGAGCTGTCGAGACTGTTCCCCAGGATCACTGCCAAGTAACAACAATGAATACGAACATAAAAACCATCAAATCACAGAACCACAAACTTCATATATGTATAAATGGATGTATGTGTGTATGTTCCAACATCACTCTGGAACACATGGAGCAATTTCAACCAAACTTGGTATGCATATGACTTACAATCTTGAAATGTGTAATGTGGGGGGGGGGGGGTGTGTGTGTGTGTGGGGTGTAAGACAGCCCTATCTCCCCTAGGGGTTGGGGTACAAAGGGGGTGACATACTTTCCAATAAATTGAAGAACAAAAGAATTGTCTAAAGGAAATAATCATGAAATAGAGTGGTGCTGGTCTAAGTGCAGCACTTGGAGCCTCTCACGGCAAGTCCAAATAATTTTGATGGTCTAAATAATTTTGATGATCTCTTTGTTTTTATTTGTAAAAATAAATTTTAACTTTTTTCCTTATGTTCACATTAACTTTTTATTGTATTCTAAAGTAGATTTCACTGCTCAGTGACAGTGTGCCATTTTATTTTTTTCAAATTAGGAAGAGAGAGGAGGGAAGAAGAAAGTGAAAAAGGGGGGAAGGGGGAGAGAGGAGAGAGAGGTAGAGAGATAGGAGCAGAGAGAGAAAGAGAGAGTTTAGATTGCCATGTTTCTCCCATGGAAACCTTATGTTGCTTGCTCAAGGGTGGGTTCACCCAAGAATTTATTTATTCTTTCTCCTGGAGGTGAAACTAAAAATGTTTATAATAAAGTTCTGAATTAAATTAATATTATAATGAATTTGTAAAAGACTTTACTCTATAATCTGTATACTGTACTTATACTTTCAACTCTTTCCACCCACGTTATTTCCAAAAGTGTTCACTACTGTCCCGACAACGCGGACATTTACACAAAGCACAAAGTGGTGGTGGGCCCTGCCCTGTGTAAAAGTTATTGTACCAAACTAATTCCATGATCACTACTTGTGTATCACATATTAAAATAAGTTGAAATGAATGAAGATTCCATAAATGAAGTTATTTGTCATTAAAACAAAAAAAAAAAACTACAAAGAAAATGAAAAAACAGACCTGGTATGAAACGATGGAATGATTTTTTGGCATTAAAAAATTTTTGTTAGGGCTGAGCAATAAAATCTACTTTATACTTACCTTAATATAAAATATGTAGTTCAACAAAGAAACATTAATATTTATGGATGTTTTTGATATCTAATAAATTTAACAGGTCTACAGCTATGAGAAACACATGTAGTAAGATAGGTCTAGTCGGTCGGTGTGACCATTCTACCACCTGATCTTGAAAAAAAATTGAATAATACACTCCGATCGTGGTATTCAACATGTCTCTCTTTATCAGGCATGGCAGAAAAACACTAGTTAAACTCTGAATTCAGAAGAGCTCTGACTGGTTAAATGAAAAGCTACATTGAGTTTTCAATGAAAGAAGATTCTGAAATTTTATAGGGCTGGGGGGTTGGGACAGCAAATACTGGAACAAACCTTTTGGGGTTGGCGCGGGTAGAAAAAGTTAATTACTTGTAAATAAAATTACTTCGATATTGCACTATAGATAGAATTAATTCCTCTTCCTGTCTAATAGATGACTGGGGTAAATAAATATCCAGGCAATGCAGGGTAATCAGCTAGTAATATATATATAAATGCATGTGTGTATGTATGTTCCAGTATAACTCTGGAATGCCTGGAGCAATTTCAACCTAACTTGGATACACATATGACTTAAAGTCTGGAGAAAAGTACTGTGAGAGTAACACACCTCTAGGAGGGCCTGGGGGTGACATGTACAAATAATACAAAACGACCGATATTAGTGTTGAATCCATAGTTTTTGGTGTTGCTGAGATGAACAGTGACACTCTCAATGGTGGGGTGGGGTGAGATAGGTGGCCGTGGGATGGGGGCGACATGTAAAAGTAGTCGAAAACGACTTATATTAGTGTCAAGTCCACAGTTTTCAGGGCTGCTGAGATGAACAGTGATGCTCCCGATGCTGTTTACATACAAATTCAGCCTCCATCCGCATGGGGGGTGGGTAAGAAGGGGTGAAAATTAGGGTGGGATCTCCAATTATTTTACTACAGGGCCTCGACCCGCCAAAACTTTGCAACAGCACAAGGCTGTGTGCAAAGAGGATGCTGGGCAATGCAGCTGAAGCAAGGGTGAAACAGGACAGGGAGACAGTGAAACAGTTTTTAATCCCATGGATACCACTCATTCTGACGGATCTCCCTTTTAACTTTAAGAGATTGCAATTTCCAGTGAGACTTGCCTTCTCGATCACGATCAACATGTCACAGGGGCAGTCTACGCATTAGTCTTTTACAAATTCATTATAATATTAATTTAACTCAAAACTTGATTATATACAACATTTTTAGTTTCACCTCCAGGACCAAGAATAATTTCTTGGGTGAAACCACACCCCGCCCAAGTTCTGTCAGAACTTTTCTAAGTGGATATTTCCGGACAAAGGACAGAACCAATAAAGGCACACCCACAATATGGAGGCAGCTTTGAGCTGGCTTACAAAATGACTTGTGGGTGGGGCTGGTTGGTTGGCCTCGTACTTGTTGAGGACAGACAACCTGATAGCAAAAAATAGTGTGGCTCGGCTGGAATAAAATGACTATCTTCTTGTAGCAATTAACAGTAACTGTAATTGTTATTTTTGTAAAATGTAATGTCAGGTTGGTGGATGGATGGGGACATGGAGATCTCCGGCGGGGATGAGGAAATTCTGGTGTGAGAATACAGGACGTGACAAGCCTATGGGTCTTTACAACAATGGCTATCAGAACAATGTAAAAAAAAAAAAAACAGAGCCAACAGACTATAGGTGGAGGGGAATGGATATTGCTGAGGCACTCATTGGATTTCTCATCCCAAAGTCAGAGTGTCTCTGCGGAACTGTCTCAAAGCCATCTGGCCAGCCAGAATTGAATGCTGGATTTGATTTGGAGAAGGGCTTAAGTACAGCCACCAGAGGCTGGAAAACAAAGTTTTGGCCAAGCCAGCCTACACCACTGTCTTCATGATAGTCCGAGCAAGACCACAGTCTGCCCTAGAAAGGAAAGGTACTGAAGTCAGAGGTACCCAGCCAAAAGGGGCATCGCAAAAATCAGGGTAACACGCATTATCGCTAATGAAATGTCTCTATCTGCAGTTTTCAAACATGGTGCTCGCCCTGTGAAGACTAACCAGGCAGGTGCAGTGCCAGGCCCCCTGCCTCGAAAGGGTCCACCCAATGCTACTGGAGGCCCTCTCAGTTCATCTTGTGGAGCCAGGAGATATGAAAGTAGAGCTACTGGCCAAAAAAACACAATAGCAGAAAACTGCCAAAAAGCAAGAATTTAAATTAATGCAATGGAATGCTGAGAGTGTCTGCAGTGTTAGAGATGGGTATAGTAAAAAGATGGAACTAGAGAACATACTCTTTGCAGAGCAGGTAACTATATGCTGCATACAGGAGACACACCTAACCAAAGATGGCGCCTTTAATATCAGAGGCGACCAGTGTTTCAGATCAGACCGACAGGACAGAAGAAAAGGAGGAGTACTTACACTTGTTAAGAATAACAGCGCATGTCAGGTGGGAGTGTACATGGAAGGAGCCGAATACCAGATGATCCATCTAAAAACCAGTAATACAGACTTCCACCTCCTTAACTATTACTGTCCTAATGACCGCCCACTTCCTCTAGAAACAATCTCACATAATGAGAGACTGATGGTCCGTGGAGATTTTAACAGCCATTCCCAGAGCTGGGGCTATGAGCACATAGACAAGAGGAAACTGAGAGCTAGTAGAATGATAATGGACTTCTGATTAACCAGCCAGTGGATTCCCCCAACATTTTACTCAAGGGCTTGGCATACAACCTCAACACCAGATCTGGCATTCCGCTCTCCAGACCTGAGGTGGAACATTACACACAAAGTTGGAAAACATCTTAGAGGTAGCGACCATCAACACCAGTAGCCCTCTCTCCAGATGGAGCTACACAAAAAGCAAACTGGACAATGCACTGACATCATACAAGTATCCTGGTGGGATAGCTGTCCATAGAAGGTAAGGATATTAACAGCATAGTGAAGGAATTCAATGCTTGTATCCTTCAGACCGCCCGTGAAACCATTACCAGGGGAGCTCGTAGGGACTATAAACCATACTGGTCTAGTGAGTTGGGAAAATTCCATGATGACGTGGAAACAGCTCGAAAGCACGAAGAAAATAGACCGTGCCAAGAACACCACAACAATTACCAACATGCTAAGGCCAAATTTCAGACAGCCAAGCTGCAAGCCAGATGGGAAAGTTGGAGAGAGAAAACAGAGTCCCTAAACTTTGAAAAGGATGAAAGAAAACTGTGGAAACTAATTGAACAGTTAAACGATGACAGCACTGGAAGAAGTACAAAGATTACACTAATAGAGGATGGGAAAACTCTTACAGGTAAGCAGGTAGCAGATCACTTTGCTCGCATTTTTGCACAAGACTGCAACATTGATATTCATCCAGAGAAAGAGCATACGGTGCACACTGATCCACAGAAAGAAGAAGAAAAGGTAGAAAAGTGGAGATCATGGATGCACCAATCACATGCAGTGAGTTAGACCTAGCAGTCAGTAAACTGAAACCAAGGAAATCACCAGGACCAGATGGAGTGTCCAATGAAATGATCAAGAACCTGGGAATGGCAGCAATGGGAAAGCTGTTGGGTATTTTCAATATGTGTTGGAGTACAGGTAAGTTACCTCAAATCTGGAAGGATGGTACCACTGCTAAAGCCAGGGAAAAACAGTGATACAGCCTCCAACTACAGGCCAATCAATCTCACTAGCTGCCTCTGCAAAACGATGGAAAGCATCATTGACCTGAGGCTAAAATGGTACCTAGAAAGTGAAAACCTTCTTGTTCCACAACAAGCAGGATTTAGGCAGTACTACAGTACAGAAGATCAAGTGACCTATCTCTCTCAAGAGATTGAGGACGCATTCCAAGACAAAAACCCTGTACTAGCAGCATGGATAGACCTGAAGAAAGCCTTTGGTAAAGTATAGAAAAAAGGTCTGCTGTGGAAACTAAGAAACTGCAATGTGAATGGAAGACTGTACAACTGGATAAAGTCCTATTTACACAACAGAAGAGCAAAAGTAGTAATGGATGGACACAAAAACCAGAAAGTACTGCTGCGACACGGTGTACCACAAGGAGGAGTCCTTTCGACTACACTATTCCTGGTATTCATTAATGACCTGGTCAAGGAACTTCCCTATGGAATCAAAGTGGCACTGTATGTAGATGATCTGGTCATGTGGTGTACAGATGAATATGTGACAGTTGCTACAGAGACTCCAAAGAGCAGCAGACATCTTGACATTATGGACAAACAAATGGTGTGTAAGTATCAACATAGAGAAATCAAGTACCACTCTGTTCACTCTCTCATCTAAACAGAAAGCAGGCAAGATCTTTGTAAATGAAATATCCTTAAGGATAGACAGCCACTTACTTAGGAGTGACTCTTGACTCAAAACTGACCTGGAAGCAACACATCAGCAGTGTAGAAGCAAAAGCCAGAAGAAAACTAGCCATATTAAGAAAACTGAGTGGAACCACATGGGGAGCTAGTGAAAGAATCCTCAAGAATGTATATCAGCAAAGATTTCTACCACATTTAGAATATGGCTCAACATCTTGGTGCACAGCATCAAACCCTACACTGCATAATCTAGACAAGGTTCAAAATCAATCACTATGGATTATCACAGGTGCCATGAGGTCCACACCAATAGTAGAAATGCAGAAAATAGTTGGTGTTCAAGCGCTAAAGGAACATAGAGACATAAAGGTCATGACCCTGGGAGAGAAATTTCTTAGCTCTGTAAACCATTCCCTGAAGGAGAGATTCAATAACTTGGCACTAAGACAGCTTAAAAGAAGCAGCTTCATTCATCAGGCCAAGCGTATGCGTAAGACTTCCAATTGTAGTCGCTCAATTATCATCTGTACCAGAACATACACCATGGAAAGATGCAGATTGTACACAAATAACTATTCAGACTGAAGTGAAAGGTGTGCAGAATGGTGAGATGCAGAGCAGTCTTGTAAGATCAACAGCCACACTTAGTGTGCTAGATGACAAATATCCATGTGACACCTAGATACGTGTGTATACAGATGGATCTGCACATAATAATTGGTGTATAAGTATACAACTATACACTAAACACTGCAGTAAAGCTGTGATACTAGAATGTATAAAATTGGAAAAAAGTAGGAGCAGCTTTATTACTTAACGATTACAAAGTTGTGACGTTTCGGCGTGAGTCTTAATCATACAAAAACATACAGGACGAAGAAATAGGGAGAGGCGATAAAGTATAGATTTACATGAATACTGTTAAAAAAAAAAAAAAATTTTTTTTTTTAAAAAGGAGTACTTAGCTGTAAATTGCAAGGTGTGGTTTGTCTGGCGGTGTGTGCCAGGAATGGATCTGGTAGGACGTGGAAATTGTTTAAATAGAGACCTGTGACATGTGGTCGGTGGGTTGTAACTGGGAGTGGTGGATGGGGAACCGGGGAGGGGAGAGAGAGTGACGCACTACTGGCCTAGCTGGGAGAATTTGAAACAGGTGATTGGGGAAGAGGTGTTGCAGAGAAGAGGGGTTGCAGAGAAAATAGCAGGGTTGCAGAGTGATGCTGTGAGGAAGTTTGAAAAGTAAGAAGGGGTGGATTTAGTGGAGAGGTACTATAATGATTGAAGAAGATGATGTTACGTGTAACTAAACAGCGAGTTTAACCCATGTGGTTCCAGCGTCCCATAATTTGAATGCAGCGGTTCTCAAGTGCCAGGCGGCTTGTGTCATCTGCATGACATTGTTTAATGGCTGTTACCAGAAAATCAAATTTGCCTCTGTGGTTGGGGCCATTGAAATGATTTGGGACTGGTTTCGAAGCATGCTGGATGATGTCGTACAGATGTTTTTGCATGCGGTCCCCTAATCTGAGGCCAGTCTCTCCGATATATGTTATCCTGCATCTTTTGCACACGATGAATATATCACATTTCGGGACTCGCATGTGAATCCCTCATGAAGAGTGAGGATAGTTTTGGGAAAGGTGATTGTTTTCGTTTCCCAAACTACAGGGCAGGTAACGCAGCGGGGGCGGTTACATTTTCTGGTGCCAACATACGTAAGGCTCTGCTTCAAGTGGCTGTGGACGAGGATGTCCTTAAGGTTTGACTCACGTTTGTATGCCAATAGGGGTGCTTCAGAGAAAATGTTACGAGTGTCGGAGTCGAGTTGGATTATCGGCAGATGACGATAAAGGATTTTCTTAACCATCTGACCGTGTGGGTGGAAAGGCAGTACTAACTTAACTCTGTCAGATGGAGTAACAGGCTTTTTCCTGAATACTTCTTTGCGGCTCACTAGTTGGATACGGTTGAAGGCTTTACGAAGGACCTTTTCTGGGTAGTGGCGATGACGGATCTGCACATAATGCCATACAGAATGGAGGGGCAGGAGCACATATTAAATATCCAAACAACACCACTGACAAAATTTCCATACCCACTGGAAAATACTGCAACAGCTATGATGCAGAAGTTAGGGCAATTATTGCTGCAGTTGAAAAACTATCAGACTCCAGAATTGATACATGCCCCGTAGTAATTCTCACAGATGCAAGATCAGTACTGGAAGCTCTTCAGTGCAACAAACTACCAGACCTTAAGGATGTCATGTCAAAAATTGGTTTACAATACAGAGTCACCTTGCAGTGGTTTCCCTCCAACTGTGGGATACCAGGCAATGAGAAAACTGACCGTATGGCCAAATAGGGCACTAAAATGGACCAACCGGACATACCAATCACCTATAATCAGAAGAAAGCATGATAAAAACCTACAGGAAGCTACAAACACCACCACATGATGACTATTGCATGCTAAACGGAAAGGAAAAGTCACCATTTTCCGCCTCCAAACAGGACACAGCCGACTCCGAAGTCATATGTATACAAAGTTTAAGGTTGGTATTACTAATCTTTGTACATGTGCCCAGGGCGTCCCAAACTGTGGAACATCTAAAGAAGATAAGCTCTATGGTTCCATACATGAAATACAAAAAACAGTGAAATTTATCCAAGAGATAGGACTACAGATATAGATTGACAATGTGTACGAAGAAGTTAGACATCTGAGTCCTTAAAATGATGACAGAAAAAGATCATGAAACAATCTTAGTGCTGAAAACCTGACCCAACCTTAGAAAATGCTGTCTTGTAATCTCGTCACCCCAGATCAATTTGATGAAAGCCACCAGAGCACGGCCAGAACTGCATAGGTCAACCTCTTTTTGAGTTGGGCTGAACATTATCATCAGGTCCTGGAGTAAACAGAAGCGCCCAAGTCAGCATTGTGAAAAACAAAAACAAAAACAAACCACGCACGCACACATATGAAATACGTAGATAACCCAGTACTTCATTCTGCCAGTGACCTGTCAACTGTTGATGTTCAATGTTCATCTCAATGAAACTGAGACAGGATGTTCCTTGTAGTCAATGCAGTGATGGTGTAATGCTCAGGAAACTGAATGGGGAGTGGGTAATGGCAGTTACTTTTTATGATCCAAAGTGTAGCCAACAAGCAGGAAACTGGAATAACTTTCTTTTAACTGACTCTGCTTTCTTAGCAATCCCCGGTCATATCAGCTGGGCTGGGCCTGTTTCTGGCCGTGTGGGACATTATCTTAGATGGCTGTGGTTTTCCAGCCCTGACACAAGCAGTCGGTTTTGGAATGCTGTGGGGCACATCTGACACCGCCTTCACTCTTAAACTGTTAGTAGTTTCATCATTCTTGCAGCCCAGACAAGTCAGTAGTGACTCTAATATCCTCCTTAACTATCATTCAGCATCTACTGGCACCAGTAGATTTCTAGTTCTTCTTATACCTTTAAAGTGCTATTTATGTCTGGAATAACTGTGTTTTTCTTCCAGTTCTTTCATCCTAAGCTGGTTGCAGCATTTCAAAATCTTCTGCTCTGCCTGCCTCTATGAGAATGTTAATGGTATCTTCCCAGTTCAGTATGTGTCTGGTAGACTGAATGCACCTAAAACTGTATATTCTACAGCTACTTGTTTTATCTATCTGGAACTGTGTGAGGAATGTTTTTAGCAGTTGATGCTGTGGAGATAGTAGACAGTAGGTATCACATCTACTGGGAGCAGATTACAGTGGTTCTGCTTGTGGCAATCAAGTGGACATAAAACATAAGAGCTTCTTGATAGATGCTGCTAGTAGGGGAACCACAGTGAGGACTACAATCTTCAAGCTGTTACAAGAAGCACTACTGAGGAGTTGAGACAGGGTCTCTCTCTCTCTGTCCAGACAGCCATGCTGTCACTCAAGCAAAGACATCTGCACCCCCCCCCCCACTTCCTACATAAGTATGAGTTATGTATGTTTGTAATAAGTTCTTATTTTATGCAAATTTAAAAAGCACATGGCACCCATATTTCCTGCAAGAAAATCTGTTTAGTTTTATTCTTATTTTTATTCACTTTCTGCTGTTATCTTGAGTAAACGTCTTCTTTAATCCTAGTGGAAGCATGGTTAGTGATCAACTTCAAAAGTTTATTTACATCACATCTGAGACTGAATCTATCACACACTTCAGTATTACTTTTCAAACAGATTTCTGCTGTGAATAAACAAAACCATAACAGAAAAGTGAGCAGCTTGCTAAGAAAATGTCAGAACCTGGACATGCAGACAAAATGTTCACCTTGGTTTCATGTGCAGACAAAATGAGACTGGATGGCATGACAGTAGCGTGGTAGGGCTGGAGCTCCTGCCTTGAAACATCTGGCCAAAAAACACGAAGGAAACATTCATTAAATACCCACCATATACAAGTACCCTGCTACAAAATGCAACCTATCAAGTTAAGATTTATTTTACATGACAGTTAAAATGCAGTTATAAATTGTTGTCAAATCTATGAAATGTGATTTGGTGGAGATTTTTATTACTCATTTATAAAATACAACTGACTACCTTCATAACAAGACCTGAAATGGCATTTATAACCTTAGTGCTGTCTTTCTTATCCTAAACCTATGAAAATCCAGTGACCTGTGGAAAATAGTTTCATTTACCATAAAATGTGGCCTTGACAAAGCAGCACCTAGCACCAGTATTTGTAATAGTGATCTTCCGAAATGTGGACATTCTGGGCACTAGACAGCCAATATCCAGCCATCGTTCCCCCGTCTGAGACTGGTTGACCTCGTCAATCAACACATTGCTGCATCCTCCATATCCATATAAGGGAATCTGGCAGGGTTAACATAATGTTAGTGGCCGCAGTTTTGCTAAACTTTTAAAACTTTACTTATTATGAGTCATTAAAATTGCTTTCTCAGAAACTGAAACTAAAACAGCCAAGTGGTTTTGTTCTACAGTTGTGAGTTCATAAACAGCCTCAAATGCTTCAACTAGGCACCACTTCACTCCTTGCTAAGACACTGCAATGGTGATTTTTTAATTACAAAGAGTGTTCATGTGTCATGGATGTTGTCAGGTAAGCTAGGAGTTAATCAACAACTTCAATAAACCTAGAAACTAACAAACCTTCATTAAAAAAAACATGAAGACATAGCAATAATAGTCAAAAAAAAAAAAAAAAGGGAATTTTGTTACTGTTGATATAAATTCAACAGAGACAGTTCTACAGAGTAAAGTACCCTGGAAAACAGTGGTGTGAAGATTTACGCTGTCTGATGTACAGAAGCTGTGATAAAAAAAAACTCCAAGATTAGAGAGGGGAAAAATATTTCAAGCCTAAAAAAAAAAAAAACAAAAAGAGTAATCAATGAAGAGAACTGGCCAGAGTTTAGGGTTTGAAAAACATCCTAGAACAATACTGAAAAAATACTGCCTAGAACAATACTGAAAAAAAAAACAACCAGAAACAGCCTAGAACAATATTGAAAAAACATCCCAGAACAATACTGAAAAAAAAAGGCCTAGAACAATACTGAAAAAAAAAAAAAAACAGCCTAGAACAATACTGAAAAATTGTAAATCAAATGTAAAATAAAAAGATTTTAAAAAATAAAACAAAACAAAACAAGTTTCTGTACATTCAATTGCCTCAAGTCTTAAAATATAACTTATGAGCATATGACTACATCTAACAATGTACAGGTTCTAAGGACTGTCATAGCCAGAGGTGGAGTTGAGGATGCGCTCTCCAGCCCAATTAAATGTCTCTAAGGCGTGTGTCTCAAATAACCTCTGACAGTAAAGTCTAGCTCCTGGCCTTTTTGTGACGGAACTGTTGAAACTGACAAGAAAAAGGGCGAAGGCGAATATCTGGCACCTGAAAGCCAGACGTTTTGGGTAGATGAGAGTCTTTTTGGCAGCTCATCTGAGAGAAGGAAAAACTCTGATTTAAAACCCACTGCTGGTGAGATTCTTCAGCTGCCGTGCATGGAGTGGGTCTCCTCCTGGCCAGTGAAGAAAGGTGTGAATGGGGTTTCCGTGCAGCGCTACTGTGGAAAAGATGAAAGAAAGGATTAAGTGAAATAATCAGTAGTCTTGAGGTCAGGACTGCTCAAATCTCAGCACCTCTGCTCTGGAGTTCAGCCATGTCCTATGTGTACTCATACTGGACGAATTGAATGAACCGGCTTAACCCAGGGGTTAAGACATTGCTGGTGAGATTCTTCGGATGCCGCGCGTGGAGCGAAACTCCTCCTGGCCAATGAAGAAAATGCGAAAAAGCAATTAAGGCTGCCATGCAGAGCCGATGCGAAAAGGTGATGGAAAGGATAAAGTGAAGCTTAATCGGTATGTCCAGTAGCCTCGTGGCGAGAGCTACTCATACCATGGCATCTCTGCTCTAGAGGCTGGCCACGTCTGATATATACCCATACTGGTGAAATATGCCTAAACCAGTTTAAACCAGGGGTGAAACTTGATGGCTACTCATGTCATGGTACCTCCTCTCTAGAGGCCGGTCATGTCCTAAACACGCCCATACTAGGATAATACGCCTAAACCGGCTCAACCAAGGGGTGAAACTTAATAGTGGCGAGGATTCATCCTCCTGGACAAAAGCTCCGTCTTGGTCACAACTAGGAAGGGTAGCACCATGACCACAAAATGCTAAAGCTGAAAACACTGGACCAGGGCAGTCTAGATAGGCAACCATCTCTCACCAGGTAGGGATGTATGCTTATATGAATTATGCTGAGGTTTTCCGGTGAGAAAGTCCAACGCTGGACTGGATGGGCAACCACCTCTCACCCGGTGGAGATGTATGCTTATTTGAATCACACTGATGTTTTCCGGTGAGAAAGTCCAACTCTAGATTAAACTGGTGCAACAAAACCCATGGTGTAATGCAATTCCATTTCTGCGACCCACCAAGAATTCAGACTCAAGCCCCGTGATACTCTGAACCTATTGTGATCCTCTGCGGGGATCTCTTGTGGGCCTCTCGGGGACCACAGGACACAATGAGGACCACAGGAGTAAATTCAGCAGGATCACGGGACGATCTTGGTGGTAGAAGCGAACGAAGAAGAAGAACAAAAACGTATAGTTGCAAATCATAAATTTATGACAGTATCTAACAACATATAGTAGCAACTCATAGATATATGACAACATCCAACATATAGTTGCAAATCATAAATTACCACAGAATCTTTCAACATACAGTTCAAATGAAACTCAAACACATGAGAGCATCTTGCAACATATAGCTGAAACACAGTCGCAACTTATAAAAAATTTGATAGCATCTTTCAATATACAACTGCAACTCATAAAAAACATATGATAACACGCAATAACATACAAATGCAGCTCATAAAAACAGGACATCTTACAACGTATCTGTTGGCATAAAGTATCTGCACCAAGAGATCAGCAGAGTAACCCATGACCTCTGTTGGTGTGAATATTATCCACACAGTATACTTCTTGTTCTTTACCACTGACAGATGTTTGCCTTCCACACATTCACCATCCTCCATCAGTAGCTGGGGGCAAATCAATTAAAACACTTCAATAACTATCTGAAGCACATTTGAAAATACAAGGATTCATTACAAAAAAAATCTTGAAATGTTTTTTTTAAACATGGCTATTATACTTTCACACTTACACAAAACAAAACAATATAAAATCTTGGAACTTGGTGTAAAACGGATTCTGAGATCACCATCATCATGATGTACCTAGAAAAGGCTGACTATGTTTCTTGTTCTGATGCTGCTTATCTCCTGCGATTTTCCCCTTCAGCAAAGCATCCAGTTTTTAGCTTGTAAATAAGACAAACAATCAAAACAAATTGTTTTATAATAAAGGTTCACTTCTTTATTATTAAATGTTTAACAATAATTTTGAATTTTGACATTTTTCTTTAACTTCTTTGTCAAATGAAAGACGGTGCATAATGTGACTGCTCAAACTTCTATGAGATAACTTCAGTTTCTTCTGCCAGCCTTTGTCTAAACCATCTAGCCCATTTATTTGAATATTTACAGCTACCCTCTATTACTAGAAGTACTCCCACCATCAGCACCCAATAAAGAAGATGGAATCCTACACAGGTATCTCTCATACCTTTCAAACAACCACGGCATAAAAGAAAAACAACACTGATATTAAAAAACTGGCAAATGAACCTTGAAATAAATCTGATTCTATACTTATGCCTCTTTTAACAACAACCAGGCTATGGTTCATGTGATAAATGTAGACATGTGAACTGAAGTATAAACACATTTCCTGTTGAGGTTTTGAACAAAAAGTTCTGCTGATACAACAATACAAAAGAACAAGTATTCATTTGTATGTTTTACCTTGAAAGCTGACCCAGCATTTCTGATTGAGATTTTTATATCATCATCATTATCAGTGAAGAACGTGAATTTCTGTTTCCTGTTTGAAAATATCAAGAAAATAACACCACACACTGAGATGACAATATTACACATTAAATCTGAATATTTTCATGACATGACATTATGAATGAAACAAAAACAAATGACAAAATTTCATCATGTGTGTAACACATGGATGTCAAGATTTAGGCATAACATACCTTTGTATGTTTACCTTTATACAATTTGGGTACAGTCATAATGTCAGTTACAGTGTATGGATTCTCAGTTTACACGGGGTGCAGATGTCTTCAGGCTGAGGGATTAAAGCTACGCACCAGATAAGGGTAACCTGAAATTATGCACAAACTGCAGAACTGTTGCCCTGATTAGTCATGCCAGTAAAATTCTGTTAAAAATCATAATGGGTAGACTTTGTAAGAAAATAGAAGAAGTAGTCAATATGGTCCAAGCAGGTTTCAGGCAAGGAAGAGGATCAAGAGATCATATATTCAATATACGATTAATAACAGAGAAATGCAGAGAGTTTAATGTGAATCTATATTTATCTTTTATAGACTACTCAAAGGCATCTGATTGTGTACAACACCAGAAACTTTGGGAAATAATGGAAAAAAATGGGATTTCCAACACACATTTCACTTTGTCAATATGATTACAAATTTGTTCAAAAAACGGATTATCCTTTTTTTAATACATCAGTAAACACGCAGTTTCTTTTTGGCATTTTGGAGATTAAATTAATTTAATGTACAGTACAGAATGATGGCAAATGCCGACTCGCAATTTGAACTCAACCAAGATAGGACATGCGCAACAATGACATGGCCAGTGTAAGTTTTAGTGTAGCCAACTCTAACTGAAACAAAATATCTAAAAAATGAAATAAAAATATCTGGATCTCATAGGCTACATGCTATTATAAATTCTATGAAAACATATCTGGATGACAAAATAAAACATCCAAATTCATTAGGCCACATACTCTAAATTTTGGGGGAAAACATCTAGACAACTTTAAAAGTACTTAGATCTAGACACAAAATATCTAGATTGGCAACAGTGAGTGTAACAGAGGGGATATTTTAGTTGCCAAATTGCCATTTTTACCAGCGGCTGCACTATTTTTTTTAATTCTTGTATATTCAGCACTTCTAAAATTTTACCAAATAACCGGGACAAAATGGCAAACTGGCCAGGACACAGGGACCACATCATCAAACCAGGACAGTCCCGGTCAAAGCAGGATGTCTGGTAAGTCTATATATAAGAACAGAGACTCAATCAGGAGGAGACCTCATTGTTACTATGTCAGAACAGAGGGCCAAACAAGAGCAGACCATACTGTTACTATTTCGGAACAGAGACCAATCATGAGGAGACCTTATTGTTACAGTGTCAGAACAGAGGCCAATCAAAAGGAAACCTTATTGTTACAGTGTCAGAACAGAGGCCAATCAAAAGGAGACCCTATTGTTGCTATTTCAGAACAGAGGCCAATCAAAAGGAGACCCTATTGTTGCTATTTCAGAACAGAGGCCAATCAAAAGGAGACCCTATTGTTGCTATTTCAGAACAGAGGCCAATCAAAAGGAGACCCTATTGTTGCTATTTCAGAACAGAGGCCAATCAAAAGGAGACCCTATTGTTGCTATTTCAGAACAGAGGCCAATCAAAAGGAGACCTTATTATTACTGTTTCAGAACAGAGGCCAATCAAGAGGAGACCTTATTGTTACCGCGTCAGAACAGAGGCCAATCAAAAGGAGACCTTATTGTTACTATTTCAGAACAGAGGCCAATCAAAAGGAGACCCTATTGTTGCTATTTCAGAACAGAGGCCAATCAAAAGGAGACTTTATTATTACTGTTTCAGAACAGAGCCCAATCAAAAGGAGACTTTATTATTACTGTTTCAGAACAGAGGCCAATCAAGAGGAGACCTTATTGTTACCGTGTCAGAACAGAGGCCAATCAAAAGGAGACCTTATTGTTACTATTTCAGAACAGAGGCCAATCAAAAGGAGACCCTATTGTTGCTATTTCAGAACAGGTAAAGGTAATCCTCTCATGCCTTAGAGGCACATAGGGATATGGTGTTAGTGCCCATATTTTCCTTGACCTGTCAGCACACTAGAGGGTGATGTGGTCTCACGCCTGGCCGCCTTTCCTTCCCCAACTCCAGAAGAAGTCGGGTACCCATTTCTACAGCTGGGTGACTGGGGCGCCTCCGGCCGGGTTCAAACCCCCGACCTTCGCCATGAGAGACCAATGCACTAACCACTTCGCCACTCAGACGCCATTTATATTTCAGAACAGAGGCCAATCAAAAGGAGACCTTATTATTACCATGTCAGAACAGACTGCTAAATTATGAAAGAATTCATGTGCTGTGACAGAACCTACAGAGAAGTCTGGAGCTGAAGCTCACCTGGTGGTCATCAAACATAATCTTAAGCCTATCCTTGGAAATCAGAAAAACCACGGCAGCTTGCTATCATCATCACCCTTGACCGAGAATAAACTGAACGAGACTCAAAGCATTTTGGAACAAGATAGTTTTAAAAGTGCAATAACATATTAAAGGAAGAAGTTTTCAACTTGAAAGTGATAAATCATACCGTTTTACTACCAGAATAAAAGTGTCAGGTCTGGTGTATCATATGACAGCACACATAGTAAATCCAGACATAAAAAGCCCAGAAGGAGGGATTCCCTTAAACAACCTGATGGGAAGGTTTCTATCCTTTAGAACAGTTTTTCCCACAGTGGGGCATATGTCCCAAAGGGATAGGCAATTTGAATTGTGTGTGCGTGTGTGTGTGAGAGTGAATGAGAGAGAGAGAGAGAGAACTTGGTTGACTATTATGCCGAATTGGGGGTGGGATGGTGAGAGAGAGAGACTGCATCAAAGTCTTTGAGGTGTTGAGGTGGGGCATGATTAAAAAAAGGCTGGGAAACACTATTTTAGAGCTCATCAATGGAGTTGAGAAGGGGTTATTGATACATGGGCGTGGCACTTTCATTTTCATATTAAATGTTTCAGATGAAATAAGAACTACATCTACCTGCTTTCAAACTTCTTTATATTTTTTTATATACATCATCAATCTTTGGTACATCCCAAGTCACACAAATCTCATATTTAAACAAGAATTTAAAAGTCACCTATAGAAAAAGTAATGGTAAACGTAAAGGTAAAATTATCATTTTCATGCCATTAAGGCATATCAGGGATACAGTGTTAGGCCCATATTTCCACGACCTTCAGCATGTGGAAGTGTGATGTGGTCAGTATCACGCTTGGTTGCATTTACCTTCCCAGATTTCTCTGGTACCCATTTTTAGAGGCTGGGTCGACCCCGGGGCCTTATTTGGCGTGTACCAGAAAAAAAACCCAATGCTGGGACTGAACCTAGTACCATTGGATTAGTAAATCAAGCGCCTAACCACTCAGTCAACCAGAGTGCCCTATAGAAAAAAGTACTATGAATAAAACCAGACAAATGTTTTAAAAAAAACTTACTTGCTTGCTGTCAAGTTCACACCTCCAAAATTAATAGCGGTAACAGAACCACTAATTTTGGTCTGTGCTGTTTTCACCTTGCCAATAACAGAAATGTAGTGCTGAGTAATTTGATTCTGTAGCATTAAATTCCTGTTAGTCAGATAACAAATGTGGTCTGTTAATTAACTATAAATGTTTCTCCAAATAACAAATGTGGTCTGTTGATTAACCATGTTTCCTCAACTCTACAGATTTATATATGCTAATTATTCCTTAAGTACTCAGAATCTTGTTTCCATTGATATGGATCTGTTGTACAAGATGTTTCTCATTTAAATGTTACATCGAGCCAATTTTGTTTTATGGATGTGAAGCATGGTCCATGAATGAGAGTACAGCAAGAAATGGAGGCCATGGAAATGTGGTTCATAAGAAGGATGCTGACAGGTAAGAAAATCAACGAAGAAGTCTTAACACTTCCCAGGCCAAATACGAGGAAATCCGTATTTCCGGTTTCCGTGCGTTGTTGGCCGAAAGGCGGATTTGCCGTATTCAATGGTCGTCTTATTTAAACTGTTTCTAGTGTGTTATTTAAAGTAATTTTTGGTTGTCTGTATTTTTACTGCAAAGTTAATATAATAAAATATTGTTTTTAATCTTCGTAACTTTAAAAAAAGTAGAAATCTTGCGGGTTTAGCTGTTGAAAACACGTGTTTACGAGATCTCGCCAAGTCGACATTTTGTGCAAATGGTGGAGCACGTTTCACTCGATGATACTGTGACAGTACAATGAATTAAGCCCTGAATCTTTTGTCAGACTACCCTAGTGATGAATAAAAATCACTGTTTAATGATTCTAGTAATGAAACTGATGTGTTTCAAAGTGATTTCTGTGACGGCAATCTGATTAAAAATACGATAACTAGGCACAGTGTTGCTGTGTCAGAAGTGAAAATTCAAGTGACAGTGTTAGTGTGATTCAATGTCAGGATATGATTCTTCAACAGTAAGTATTTCACATTTTTTATGTGATATAGTTAGTAGTGATACAGGTGTGTGGAGTAACACTGATTCTGCACCAGTTCTTGAAAAATTTATAGGAAATTCTGGTGTTTCAGTGAATGTAAACAAACCAGACAGCATGGAGGAAATTTTCAGTACAGTATTTGGCAATGATTTTTTTTAACTGTTACCTCATCATGAAAATTTATACTGTGCACAGACACAACATATGAACAAACTACTGCCTTTCTGTCTGAAAACATAACACATTCAGACATGAACAAATTCTCTGGATTGATCATTTTGATGGGCCAGACTAGGAAGCCACACTGGAAAGATTACTGGACAACAGACCCTCTTCTGGAAACACCAATATTTTCAAAAACAATGTGCAGAGCTAACTTTGAGCATCTTCTGACACTTCTGCATTTCTCTGACAACTCTCAGACATTTCCAGAAACAAGTAGAATTAGCAAAACAAAACCTCTGCTGGATTATTTTTTGCCTAAATTTCAAGAGTTGTATAAACCGAAGCAGCAGCTTTCGACTGATGAAGGAAAGACGAAAGACTTGTTCGCAAGATATCAACAGTGCACAACAGTGATTGTCTGGAATAGTAAAGAATCATGTACTGGTGAATCCTGAGGATGAAGGCACTAAAAAAGCATCATCTTGGAAGTGCAGAGTGTGCTTGGTCAATGGGAAAAGGAGTGAAACAAGATTTATTTGTAAAAGCTGTCAAGTCCCACTGCATCCAGATAACTGTTTCACAGGATATCACACACTCAAGAAGTACTAGAGGGTCTAGTAGTTTTTTGAGTGAACTTAGAAAAACATGCATATCTCTACTCACCCTTTAGGGAATGTAATCCAACTTGGTAGACAGACTCCTAAGACCCTCTAGTACTTCTTGAGTGTGTGATATCTTGTGAAACAGTTATCTGGATGCAGTGGGACTTGACAGCTTTTACAAATAAATCTTGTTTCACTCCTTTTCCCATTGACCAAGCACACTCTGCACTTCCTAGATGATGCTTTTTTAGTGCCTTCATCCTCAGGATTCACCAGAACATGATTATTTACTATTCCAGACAATCACTGTTGTGCATTGTTGATATCATGTGAACAAATCTTTCGTCTTTCCTTCATCAGTCGAAAGCTGCTGCTTCGGTTTATACAACTCTTGAAATTTAGGCAAAAAAATAATCCAGCAGAGGTTTTATTTTGCTAATTCTACTTGTTTCTGGAAATGTTTGAGAGTTGTCAGAGAAGTGCAGAAGTGTCAGAAGATGCTCAAATTTAGCTCTGCTCATTGTTTTTGAAAATATTGGTGTTTCCAGAAGAGGGTCTGTTGTCCAGTAATCTTTCCAGTGTGGCTTCCTAGTCTGGCCCATCAAAATGATCAATCCAGAGAATTTGTTCATGTCTGAATGTGTTATATTTTCAGACAGAAAGGCAGTAGTTTGTTCATATGTTGTGTCTGTGCACAGTATAAATTTTCATGATGAGGTAACAGTTAAAAAAAAATCATTGCCAAATACTGTACTGAAAATTTCCTCCATGCTGTCTGGTTTGTTTACATTCACTGAAACACCAGAATTTTCTATAAATTTTTCAAGAACTGGTGCAGAATCAGTGTTACTCCACACACCTATATCACTACTAACTATATCACATAAAAAATGTGAAATACTTACTGTTGAAGAATCATATCCTGACTTCGAATCACAATCACACTATCTCTGGAATTTTCACTTCTGACACAGCAACACTGTGCCTAGTTATCGTATTTTTAATCAGATTGCCGTCACAGAAATCACTTTGAAACACATCAATTTCATTACTAGAATCATTAAACAGTGGTTTTTATTCATTACTAGGGTAGTCTGACAAAAGATTCAGGGCTTAATTCATTGTACTGTCGCAGTAACATCGAGCGTAACGTGCTCCGCCATTTGCACAAAATGTCGACTTGGCAAGATCTCGTAAACACGTGTTTCCGACAGCTAAACCCGCGAGATTTCTATTTTTTTTTAAGTTACGAAGATTAAAAACAATATTTTATTATATTAACTTTGCAGTAAAAATACAAACAACCAAAAATTACTTTAAATAACACGCTAGAAACAGTTTAAATAAGACGACCATTGAATACGGCAAATCCGCCTTTCGGTCAACAACGCACGGAAACCAGAAATACGGATTTTCCCGTATTTGGTCAACAAAGTGTTAAGAGAGGCTGGAGTTAAAAGGTAAATTACAGCAAAGATCAGAGGTAGACAAGCGAGATTTGTAAGACATTTTCTGAGAAGAGGAAAATTGGAATACATTGTGGAAACTGGAAAAATTGAGGGAAGAAGAGACAGAGGAAGACAGAGAGAGAAGTTACTGGATGGGCTGTCAGTGTGGCTAGGAAGAAAGTCACGGGCGGATCTCATAATCAAGTCTAAAGACAGGGAATTGTGGAGAGAAATGACTGCCTATGCCACGCCACTTGATTGACTGAATCATTCCTTTCCAGAGAATGTACCCCAGAGTATTACAATTGAAATAATCTTTGGAGAAATTATTTTTAACAAAAAAAAAAAAAAAAACTGATCCAATAAAGAAAACAAAATTCATGATTTTCTTACACCCTGTTATCATCTGTGGACTCCCTTGTGGGTTGTGGTGTGAAGGACACATGCACTGGACAATGTCCACCACTTGGTACCACAACATGATCAGTACTGAGGGAAAAGTGATCTCTCTCAGGTTCCAAGGCAAGATCCACGTGCATGGAGATGTTGCCAGAGTTGATGATTTTGACCGTGCCCTGGCCAGTCTTCCCTGGAGCTACCGAAATAGCCAGTGTCTGAAAGAAATAATTCACTTGCGAAAATATGAAATCAAAAAGATTCACCGGCACAGAATTATAAGTGGGCTACTTTTTCCCCAAAAGGGGCCAAGTATACTGAAGGCAGCACAGAAGTTGTTTCTCAGAAGAATGCTCAGTGTACCATGGGCAGTCAGCAAACAAGCAATGTCTAATTACAGCAAAAAACTACTGAATTACAAACATAAGAAAATCAAAATTTGAGTATGTAATAAGAGGATTTGGAAATCTCACAACAGGAAAATTAAATAGGAAGAAAGGCAGATGAAGAATAATAGAGGACAGTGTAATGAGATGTCATCAAAGGGGATTGTGATTATGGAAAACATTAAACATAAAGATCTATGGAAAATCTTGATTGCCAAGTACATTCTGCAAGGCACATGATGATGATGATGTTTCTTTTCACAGGATGTGTTGGTGGAGCTATGACCAAACAAAAAGCCAACAAAAAAAAAAAAAAAAACAGCTTGGTATGTTTCAAAGTGACAGCCTGGCTGGCTGAGTGGTCAGGCGCTTGGTCTACTAATCCAGTGGTACCGGTTAAGTCCAAGTAGTGGGGGTATTTTTCTGGTGCCAACACACCAAAGAAGGCCCAAAGGTCCACCTAGCCTCTAGAACTGGGTAGCAAAGAAATCTGGGAATAAAAATGCAGCCAGGTGTGATACTAACCACATCAAGACATCATGTGCCGAAGGTCTTGGACCTAACATTGTATCCCCAATATGCCTTAAAGGCACAGAAACCGGTATTTTTTGTTTTACCTATGTTTCACAGCTTATTATTTTGAAGCACATGAATCTTCTTGAGCCTGATGTTCTCTGGCCAGAAAAATAATTTTCTGGCATTTTTACAGAAAACAAGGTCCATGAAACCTTCAAGTTTTATTTTCACTTATCCAGTACATTTACTTTCTTTCTAACAGCAACAAATTACAGCAATACTATCTGAACTACCTCATGTAGCAAAGCTACACTTTCCACCCACAAGCCAAAAGCTGGACAGTGTTACTCATTTCTCTAGACACTCTGAACTACTCACATCACGATCGACATGCAGCTTGTACGTGCCAACTTTTGTGTGAAGTTTAATATCGTCCAGTGAACCAATATTCTCTACAGGCATGTCCACACCGACGGATAAGACGGCCTGAAATTTCTCAGCTTCCCCTGTGTAGCCTGTTAGAATAAAGTAAGTGCTTACATGCAAGGCAATACAAACCTAATGGACATCAATACACAATGCTCACTAGCTGGGGTGATTGCAATATCACTGTGTAACAAAAACAGAAATTAAAGAAAACAAAATATGGACGCTGTATAAACAGTGTTCAAGTACATTTTTTAAAAAACTGGAGTTAAAATGCTATAAAAACAGAATTGTTGACATGTCAAAAACAACTATAAATACAACAAAAAACAAAAATGCAGACACAACAAAAACAGAAGTATGGGTACATCAGAAACATGCAGAGATGCTACCAAAAAAAAAAAAATCATTACATGTGCTTCTAAAATGTAATCAAAGACACTGTAAAAACACAAGTAGAAATGTTTCTCATATTTGAAGAAAATTCATAAAAAAAAAAAAATCCATGTTAACTCACTCTTGCCCAAAAGCACAGAAAATGTTGAAACAACCAAATCATCTGTTCCAGTTATTTCTTATATATATATATATATGTTCATAAGAATTAACTGTATACTTGCTATGAATAACAGAAAAGTGTTTTGTCCTTCACCTATAGTAAAGCAGTGCTATAATCATGTAAACATTCTTTTCTGTGCTAAAAGTAGTTAAGCTTGCACATATGACAACTGAAAGAATATGTGTAGATAACAGGGGAGAAGATCATGACCATGGTTGAAGTACATTAAAAATACAAAAACTATTATATTCTGTACTGTGTGAACCAACAGTAGATCTACAGCATAATAGAAAAAAAAGTTTTGATACTGCATAAACAAAGCTACAACAGAGAAAAAAACACTGTTGATGAAGCTCTCAGATGCCCAGATTTTTATCTTAAAGTGATTACAGACACTGAAAGCAAAAGAAACTGGAGACACT